>OY755044.1:18716774-19316774 GCA_963576565.1 Aspidapion aeneum | reverse complement strand
GGCTCTAAAAGTTCTATACTGGTGGAACCGCTAGAGGGCGAAGTTGGAGTTTATTTCTTATGGTTTTATAGTGAGTTTAATACATAAGTTGCCACCACCAATTGGGGAGTCCCATTTAGGAGGTCTAAGGGGTATATAAGGGTAATGGGAACGTGCTAGCGACCAAACATTGAAACTAATGGTTTTAAGGAAAGGCGCTGCCAACCTTTTAGCTTCTGCTATAAATAAAGAAATGTTACTTGGGAGACAACTGCACTGAACCACGCAAAAAAAAAGATTTATATATTCAATATTCCATGCTCTATGCTAATGTCATGAACAGCTGTTTAATGGAGTCTAGAGTACAAGTAAATCGTTTTTCCATAAGGCTTAATTATTTCAAATGTGCCAAAGTGTGATAAGATACAAATAACCAAAGTGGTCAATATATGGAGTAATCCTTTCTGAATACCAGTATTTTTTTGAATTGTTAACCATAATCTTTAAATTTATAATTTAATAGACAAATGTCCTGTTGTTTCGATATGCATTCCAAAATAAAAATATTAACTTTATGTAATATTGTAAGGAATAATAAATAATTATTGGTAACCTTAGGAATAAGTCACGGAAGTAACCCAAGATGCGTCTAGATAAATACGTGATGCCTATTCAAACAACGAATATTTGGAATATGGGCACGCACGTATTTATCGTGGCTTAGGGCGAAGTGATAAGTAGACCCAAGACGGTTTTTTTGGGTTAGTCTAAATTTGGGGTAGCAAGTCGATCGACTTTTGAGTGTCGCGGGTGTGTAGCGTCCACAGCTTTTGTGGCAGAGACAAGACGAACCTATTCTACAAAGTGGATACAGCAGTGTAGACTAAATAAGGGTAAGTGGGTGGACCAACCTCCTCTCAAAGTTTCCATAGACCTTTCAATAAATAAGTTGTAGCCCTCTAAAACTGTGTTGATTTTTAGCCTTGGTCTTGATCCATCCGCCAAGTAATTTTCCCGGCGGACGCCAAGGCTAACATTGCCCTTATCGTTATCGATACGGTCGAATCGGGTTAACCTTGTTATCTCGATTCGACAGTGCGGTACAATTAGGTTCAACCTAAGGGAGCTTCGTTGTTTGGGGTTCGGTTACACACCGCTCCCTACCCAAAAAGCACCCTTACGCCCCCTGAACCGTGACAATATCTCAAAAATAAAGTGACAAATAAAATTTAATCTAACAGTTGGATGGATTCTTTATTAAAAAATTATAATTAAAAAAGTTATAGGCCCTTCCCAAACTGCAGCGTTTTCAAAAACTTCATGTAGCTTAAAAACGGCTTGCTATCTTAAGATGCGGTTTTCACTTATAATCATATCTGGAACATTGAAGCTCGCAATATGGACACCCTGTATAAACAAACAAAAAACAGGCGAAAGTACTAACCTTAGCCTGATCTGGTGTGGCATTCGTGACATGAAGTTCCTCGTTGGCTATACAGAACCCGGAACCAGCGGGTACTATCACCATGGTGCGGAAAAAGTACCTGGTAGGTGGAACTTTGTGACCGCTTTTCAGTTCCCTGAATATGCCCGTCACTGTCAGGCACATTAGAGTTGGCTGAAAAAAAAATCATGTTCGCACTAAAAGCTTTCCTATAAAAAAATTGATTGATTTTGTTAAACATTTGAAAACCCCTACTATCCCCTTGCAGCCACCCCAAGTAACCATATTTAGGGTTCCAAGCCCCAGGCGGCGGTTCCAAAAATGGGTTGTTTAACCAATAGCTAATACTTACTGTAAATATCGTCAAATCCACAGTAAAACTATGTATGTCATGCTTGGTTTGTGGCATATCTTCTATAAATTCTATCACTTTAAGTTGGCCCTGTTTGAGCAAATTAAATTTTCGGTTGCTATCTTGGACTCTAAGAATATTTCTGTTGTCAGTGTTATACCTAAAACATAAAAATAGGCTTAGGGTTCTTCTCCAGAGTGTTTAAATAGTTACTGCACAATATCCTAATGAGTTATTAGGCAAATATTAGGAACTTATTGCAATAAGGCCAGGCAATAATAGTGCCGGGCACTATACTGACAGATTTCCATTAAAAGCTGACAGATGATCTTTCAAAATTGACATACGAAAGTCCAATTTATAAATTCAGTCGTTTATTTTCCATTAATAGTGGCGAAACTATTAAGTCCGGCTGTTATAATACACAAAGGCCTAATTTTAAAAAAAGACAGCTGTTCTTATAATGCGAAACTGTCAATAGTGCCGGGCACAATTAGTGCCGGGCACTATTGCAATAACTCCCTATTAACGACGGACCGTTGGGTTATTCATTTAAATTCGAGAATCAAACAGAGAGGGTTTAACCAAGAAACGTCGAAATATCATGTTTTCATTGTTCGTTTAACCAAAGATAACCTACTTCCAGAGCAGTGTTAATATTGGTTAATAAAACAATTAAAATGCATGATTTTTTGACGTTTCTTGGTTAAACTCTCTCTGTTTGATTCTCTCATTTAAACGAAGAGAACGAATGACCAAACGGTTCGTCACTAATATTTCCCTAAATACCGCGTAGTAGATTCGTTTTGAACTCATCTTAGATTGCCGCGTGAAGCTTGCGTCTCCCTCAAACCCTCCCACCTAGAGTGTAAACCAGATACAGCGGGCCAGACTCAACGATTATAAACACACAGGATTGCTTATTTCCATTTAACTAATGTTAGCGTCGCTCAGCGAGACGAACAGTGTCTGCTTACGTCACCAGCGGACCAGTTGCTTTGTTTGTATTGAGAGTTTGTGTGATTTTAAGGTGTTTTTGACGTTTTTATCTCCGTTTTTTGCGTGTTTTCATTAATTTGACGGTGTGGTTGACTATTTAGGAGGTAAATAAACCTTTAGGAATGTGAATTAAGTGAATTGATATAAAGAAAGCACATTAATTTATTGTTGAAATAAAAGCTTTGTGTTCCCTCTTTTAGTGTAGAAATATAACCAAACTTTTAATTTTTTTTTGCATTTTTGGAAACTCCTTGCTCATTAAAGTAATCACATTGAAGAAAATTGGTAATTATGCCGCAAAAGTACTTCTTTTATTAAACTGATTTTTGGAAAGTTTATTTTGTAGACAGTTTCTCCCTTTCAGTTCTTTTCCTGAGTTTTTTTAGTCTCTTTATAGAAGTTTTCTGAAACATGTTACAGAAGAAGGAGTGAAAACGGGCGCTGGGTGGGATAAAAACAACTCATAACACAAACAATGTAAATCACTTGAAAAACCCATCTTATTTGGCTGTTTTCTCCAAAAACTGGTTTTTGATATAATAATATAATAAATATTGCAATTTTAGATTTGAAATATCAAATAAATACCTTTTTGTTACTACATAATATAAGTATATTTTATTATATCCGCAACAAAAACAATAAATTATACATCTAATGATTTAAATTGATTAAACTTTTAGCAAAAATCCTACTTCTATTCTAAAACTTTCAAGTATTTAAAAAACAAACTCCAACATATCGTCTGGTAGAAAAATTCAGCTCTCAGAGCAAACTCTTGATTTATCAAATCATTTGTTTTGAATAAATGAAATTATTAATTATATTTACTAACACGAATAAAAAATTTGTTTGCAAATAAGCAAGAAAAAAGCGGGTAAAACTCACGATTGCAATGTGTATTAAATGAAGCGCGCTGAGCAGAGGTCCACTAGTGACGTAAGCAAGATTCGAGCAAATAGGCAATCCTGTGTGTTTATAATCGTTGGGCCAGACTGACCACAGCTCTAATCAAATGTTTTAAACTATTTATGGCATTTTCAGTGGCTTTACATTGTTTTGTCCAAAATAGAGAATTTTTATTCTTTAAGTTATTGTACAGCGTGGCCAGCCTTCTAGCTAGGGGTAGGATTTTTGTATGAACCATAAGGATTCCATGGGAGAACAGAAAATCGTAAAAGCAACGTTGCCGGTTTAGCGAAAATATCAGTATAAGCCGCTATTCAATTCGCAAAAGGTGAATTTAGTCAATTTTATGTAAATGCAGTGATTAAAGGGGGTGATACACAAACAGAATAATACATTAAAATTCTACGTGTTCCTAAAAGTAAATAATTCACTTACTTTTACAAACAAGCATAATTTTAAAGTGTTGTTGTGGTTCTTGATTTTCGATACAGGTAAGCTATCAATTCGCGGGAGGGGGGCGAGACTCTAGGGGGGCGGCAGAGGTGGTGGTGGTATGTAGCCTCAAAAGTCGGCTTACCTGATCGAGAACTTTTACTAGACAAATATCAAAATTATGAGTATTATAAAAGAAAATTTGAAAAAAATGAGCAGAAATTTCTTGAGTAAATGCGTCGGAGACAAAATTTTCAGATAATATTCTAGGAATAATACTTTAAATGCTTGCGGGCGAAAATAGATAAAAAGCAAACTTTTTTATAACTGAAAACCTACAGAAAAGTTTAAATAAAACCGGAAAAATACCCCGCAGGTAGCAAAAACCTTTTTACGTTAAAAAGAAACCTGAGAAATTTTTTATCTTTCTAGAACAATGCTGCACCTTTAGTCTAAGAGCGGCATATGCGCCACAGGCAAAAATATTTTAAATAGAAAACGAAATTTTTGAAACAAAATTCGATACAAGTAAAGTTATGCATAACTGCTAGTTTAAACGTAAAATTGGTTAAATAATCTAAAGCCAACAAAAGACTTCTGTATCATATTGGGTTAAACTCGTCTGAGGTGTTCTTGAGTTATCGTGTATTCAGACAATTTATTTTATTCGCCAATTTTGGTGTTTTCAATTTAATTCAATTCAAAAAATTGCATACAAAGAAAAAAATATTTCTCACAATTGAACAATAAGCGTCAAATAGGACAGGACCTAAATAGAACAATAAGCGTCAAATAGGACAGGACCTAAATAACTTTACGTTTTTAATCGTTCACCCCAAGTAACATTTTTAAATACCTAAGGTTTTATAAATTTGGTTCCCAGTCCTTATAAGGGTGTTCAGATTTTATAACAAGCTCTCCTGGTTTTATAAAATACCTGAAAGTTACGATAAGTTATATAAAGGTAATTGGGGAAACCTGGAGAACAAAAGTTATATAAACTAACCAAAAGTGGTTTTAAAAAAGTTCTGTAATATAACCGGGAGAACAGGATCTCTTTTAGCTGTATTATATAACCACCGTACGTTTCTATAAAAGGCCCCTTATAAAACGTTAAGTTGTTGATATTTATAAGAGTGGTATTATATATTTTGTACTAACCATCAGTATCTCACATCATCAGGAGTAGAAACACGGGAGTTGCAGCGTTACCACATCTATTTAATTTCTACTTTTTTGGTAGACTTTCACGTTTTATCAGAAAATTTTAGTAGGCACATTTTTACTCACTATACTCTATCTGTTTTTATCCTGTTATGGAAATTAAGCTCCCTAGATGTGGACTTGTTCACACGATAGAAACTATTACCTAAACTGGTGGTTCGGGAGTGCTCTGTGTGTAAAAAAGCTTGGTGTTTTGGATGAGGAAACGTCCGTAAGAAAGCAAAAACGCATAGTTATCAAAACAACCAACTTACCAATTCAACCAAGCTACATTCTTGTCCTTCCCATACCCATAGGGGTAAGCCATGGTGTATGAGAACATGGCATGCTCGTGGTAGGCATTCACCAATGGCTTTCTGTTTTCCGAATCGTAGATGAGGAAGTACTGCTCCAAAAATTGACGTACGATGGGCTGGGCTTCTTCGGCGCATAGGAAAGTTTGCTGTGGGTCGGGCATGTGGACCTCTTCTGATATGTCGAAGCTGATTGGTGGGGGTAGAGCGACGCCATCCTGCATAACAATTTTAAATTACCGGGTGCAGGAACTGAATACCTAGACCAGAGTTGACGTGTATGCTAGACTCAAAATGAGAGAGAAGCTGAGACAAGATTTAATCTTTCGTCTTATGTTACGTATGTCGTTTGACTCAGCAATAGAGATGGAAACACAACCCATTGGAGGTACGATAGAGAACCAATACATAATATAAAGCGAAGTATATTTTTTACACAGAAAATAGAACTATAGAAACTAACGTTAAAGAGGATATTATAAATATCACAAAACTATTCCATACAGAATTAAACCAATCAAAAAGGGAACCATTGCGAGAAAGCATAAAGAAACTCCAAACAAAAATAAAGAACAAACTCAGAGCTACAACCTGAAATAAGCAAGGCGGAAATAAAGAGAGCATTAAGGAAAATTAAAAACTAACAACAAAATTTGACGGATATCAATCAAGAGAACAAGGAGGCTTCCGAAAAGGTTTCAGTACAGTTGACCACCTATTAACCATGAAAATCCTAATAGAACGAGCGAACGAATACAACATTCCACTATATATTGCGTTTATGGACTTTGAAAAAGCTTTCGATATCATTGAGAGCATTGGGCAGTAAAAGCATCTTTAATTAATAGCCGAATAGATCACAGATACACAGATTTAATAGCCAATATACAGAGCGAAGTAACAACTTTAATTAAAATCCACGAAGGAACCAAGCCAATCTGCATAAGAAGTGGAGTCAGTGGGGTGACACAATATCCCCTAAACTATTTAACCAGACTCTAGAAGATGTTTGTAAAATCTTAGATTGGGAAGATATAGGCATCAAAGTAAACGGACAATACTTGAACCACCTATAATTTGCTGATGATATCGCCTCAATAACAGATAAGAAAGAAGAACTGATAAAAATGCTGGAAGAACTGGATACAGCAGCTAAAAATATAGGCTTGAGTATGAACTACACTAAAACTAAAATCATAACAAACACAGATTAAGATATCACGATCAGAATAAACCAAGAGAAAATAGAACAAGTAGAGGAATAGAAACAAGAGACGGGTAAGCTTAAATATATATGTGGTTCGGAGGGGCCCTTTTTAGAATGTGTTGTTTTTTTAAGAACCTGCTTTTATTTTAGTTATTAATATATAAATGTTCGAAAAGTCCTCCTTCTTCGGCTAGACAATATGCGAGCATATTATAAATACCAACTCTTACGTTTAGGAGCATGTTAGGGGTAGTAGTTTAAAATGTTTCTGTAATTTTATTATGAAGTTCCCTGTGTGCTTATCAATCGAATATAAATTGTGTGACAAGATCTATGTTCCTAGTTGCATGGACCTCTGTACATATTTTTTTAAAACATGTAAAATGTAACTTTAACTTACCAGTTTCAGGCATTTGGGGAACCGCTTCCGAACTTCACTGCAGACAGAAGAAAAATAGCGAGCCGAATTTTTTGATTCGACCCAGTCAAAAAATTACCAAAAAACCTGTTAAAAATAGCTCAAAAATTGCGTAGATTACGTAAATTACTCAAAAATTATATAAATAAAAGGTTATATTAAACAACAGTTTAGGCGTGTTGAAAAAAGGGCTTTTTTGTACCCATTTTAAAAGCTTTTACTTAAATAATTCAGTTTCTTTTACTGTTTCGAATTTCTGATACTTCAATCATAAATTTTTATTTTTGTTTTAATTTAAAATTTCTATTTTGCGTTTAAAAAAGGTTGGGTAGCACAAAATACTTAAAAAATTGAGGTATGAAGTATCAAAAAACCTGTTTATTACAGAACATAAATTTAAATAATTGTCAATAGTCACTAGACTTTAATTTTAGATTTAAAACAGATGATAAAACACAAAACATAATCTTTTAGTGCAACTATTTTGTATACCCATTATTTTTTGTTTCGTAATATTTTTTAATGATTTTTTCTAGTTATTAATTTTCATTTAATTTTTTTGTTAATCTTTTTTTTAAGTATTTCTATTTCTTTGTTATTCTTTTTTTTTTTAAACTAAAAAATGAACAATGCTCTACAAACTCTAGGAAGTTTTAACAGCATAAAAAATTTAATTGTTGTGATAAACATCCAAAAAAACCTCAAACCTGACCCCTCTAAAAAATAAACTGGCTAATACCATCCAGACTCATCGATATAATCTTCGCCTCTTCACTCCCTCTAAAAGGAAGATTTGTTTGGCTGCTTTCACTTTTATATTCACCTTTTTCGGACACCCAATAAGAGTATAAACTCCATATTTGGGGCCTTTTAGGTGGTTTATAAGTGTATAGCGATATAGCTTCTTTCTTCTTACAATTAGCCATTAGATGGTAATATGTTACTTTCAAGCAGGGGTAGGTTTTAAAAGGCCTATCAGGATGTTTCCTGGGAAAAATAAATTCATTTTGAATAATTTGTATAACACTGTTCGTTTAACCCAACCTCTTTAAAAATATTTTTTTTTTCTAGCTGCAGTAAAACATTTTTTTTGTTCTGTGACGATTTTTATTTATGGAATTAAAAATTTTTAAATCTAGTCAATATTGATTATTATTATTAGTTATATTGATCTAAATAAAGTTATAATTTCTTTTAAAATGAGTACAAAATAGTCTAAAATGGGTGGGGATTTAAAAGATTTGAAGTTAAAAAAAAAAACTTGGGGGATTGAAATAAGACCCAACTATTTTTTCTTGAATGGTATAGTAACTTTTAATAATGATCTTTTGAAAAAATAAAATAAGCCTTGTGATTCTAAAAGAAAATATATAAATCCTCAAGTTTACCAAGTTATTTGTAAGCACTTAAAAAACATCCTATACAGGGCGGCAAGAAAGTCTGTGACGAATCTTTAAGATACAATTCGCTGCTCAAATTTAAGACAAAAGTTCATATAAACATAGGTTCATAAAAGTTTTGTAACCTATTTTTTTAAAAGTTTTCTGTTTATAGCATGGGCAGTTTTTAAGAGATTTAACTCAAATTTGAATTATAGGTTACAAAGGGTTTACGTCATTTAAAATGCCACATAATGATGATAAAGATTTTGTTTCAAAGTATAGTCACAAACTTTGTTAGCATCCTATATATCTAGTTAGAATCAGTTCCCTCCCCCACACCAGGTATCAACAAATTTTGTATTGACTTCCCTACACCGCCTTACCGAATTTAAATGCCTATTTAAAATGTTCAATTAGTTTCTATTTAAAAACTTGACAACCACAGGGATCAGTTCATATGAATTCAACCAAGAAAATTGGATTTGGCAGACCACCTCACAGATTTTAATGATTTAATAGAAGAAACTCAGAAAATAAACTAAAAAGTACGAAAAATAGCGTATAAACCTCGTGATAAAATTGTCGTTTTATCCCTTGAGACGAGATGTACAAACTTTTCGCCTCGGAATATTCCCTTGGTATAAAATATTAAAATTTAAATTGAGATTACTTTGTTCAAAAACATAAATTTTCTCTTAATATTTCACTAGATATTTTCAGGTGAAAAAACTTCATGTAGAAAAAAATTTCTTGATACAAATATAGATTGAACCAGATAAAAGTAATTTCATAGGGATTTTATTAAAACTGTTTACAAGCTGAGTTAACTGAGAACAAAGTGGCGCTATTCCTAGCCCAAACAGATGCTGTATCAAAATTAAAAATACTCTGCCAATATATGGGCCCCTTAGCTCACACTAGGTACTATAGTTATAGTGTATGTGTGAGCTAATATAATTAAAAACTGAAATATATTTTATTCAACTCCAGACTAAATTACCTTTCGTTTAATACTACACAAACCATGTTTAAAATAAAACTCAAATTTTTAAAATCTACCCCCACCCTTAAAAAAAAACAGAAACTAACATGTGTTTTGTTTAACTCCGGACTCAATTACCTTTCGTTTGATATCACACATGCCATATTTTTATGTAAACTCTAATTTTTGAAATTTACCCCCACCCTTTTTTTTAAAACTCAAATATATTTTGTGTAACTCCAAACTCAACTACCTTTTGTTTGATATCACACACGCCATATTTTCACGTAAACTCCAATTTTTTTAATCTACCCTCCATCCTTTTATTTGGCTTGTGTTAGGTGGATTTTGTTCATTTTTAAATGGGACCATCTCGGCCCAAGATCCAGCCTAGGTACCAAAATTAATTGAAATCGGGCAAGCGATTTTTGAGTTATGCGCGTTGGTCGTTACAGACAGACAGACGGCGCGACAAAAAAGTTTCAAAATCATCTGAAACGCAAAGATATATCAAAATTTTTGAAATCGGAGCAACTTTTTTTTTCTCGAAAAAATTAGGATCACCATAGCTCACACTACTATAGTATAGTATATGTGTGAGCTAATATCTACAGAACGTTTCAAAATATCGAGCAAAAACTAAAAATGTTTCTTTTTTGAAAAATTGATTTATTGTCGCCATTTTTTAATATTTAATAAAATTTGGTAGTTATGTAGAAGCAAATTCGGCCAATCTAATGACGTTAACTACTAAACAGATATTTGTGCGCAAAAATGCAAGTTCAAATTTTTTATATCCTTTTCTTTTATTAATTATTGTGCATTATTATTTTTATAATAAAAAAAATTTTAACATGTATTTCTTTTTTCTGCAATTCGATTTGAGTATCTCACTAAAATACTGGCATTTCTTTTTAAATATGTTTGTGTAAAAAGTATTTTATAAACTTCCTTCAAAAAGAGAATTGATATATTTTTTTTAACTTTTAAAAATTAATTAAAACAAAAACTACTGCTAAAAAAAATTCAATTTAAGATTTTTCATCCACCTTTAATGAGTAGACTAATACAAAAAATTATTAAAAACAACGAGGTGGTGTGCCAGTTCTGGTTACTAAAATCTAAACGTTTGTGGCGGATTTATTCTACAAAAAAAACTTTATCTGGGTATTAGGACAATATTGAGAAAAAAATGTTTTAATTAAGAAACCACTGCGTTTCTCCTAGAAAAAAAATCAGTAAGTTGTCAGTGGTTTTTTAGAAAAAAATTAATATTGGCCTAACAAAAAAACAAACATAAAAAGAGAGTAAATAATTTTAGAAAATAATTTAAAAATAAAATATTTAAAGAGGTTGAGCATGATTGCAGAAGAACAATCGACACAATGCATTAGTGTTTTTGTCAAAAAAGGTAAGATTTTAAAATTTTGTTAAGCAAATATTTATTTTTTTCTAAAAAAACCATATACAAGTCTGTCATTTTTCTTTTTAGGAAAAACGCAGTGGTTTTTTAATTTAAAAAAAATCTCCTTAATAGTGGCATAATACTGAGATAAAATTTTGTTTGTAGAAAGCTCTGGATGATTTGATATAAAAAAACCAGAAACATGGGACCCCCACATCTCTCGAAATCCATACCTGATATAAGTTTCCCTATCCTTAAACCTGTTACAACATGGGTTTCCATCCAGCATAATTTCCACTATCGGCAGCCCGATCAACGCGTCTAACTGTGTGATATCTCGAATCTTGTTTTGTGACAAATGCAGAATTTTCAAATTCGGTATTTTCTCATTGATTTTCTTTAAGAAATTCAACGCGTTTATGCGATTATCATGGAGATCCAAGGCTTCCAAGTCTGGGATGTTCTGTTGAATTATGTCCACAACTGTCATCATCACTATAGGCTTGAACAAAGCACAAAAAATGTCTTGCAAATCGGGATCAGTGTGGAATTTAGCCAAGTTCAATGCCTTGTTTTGGGCATTATACCTTTTTGCCATGACCAATTTAATTATTTCTTTTGTTTCTGTGGTCATATCAACATTTGGTGTTCCAGGGTAGACCTTTAACAAGAGCCTAAAACCATTTGGCATTGGAATGGTCTTGTCAAGGCTTAAAAGTCGTTCAGCTGTTTTAAAGTTGTCTATGAAAAATGAGACTGTATGACCATTTACAGACCACTAAAAAAAAACAAAATAAAAGTTTCAGAAATAATTTTATTTTAGTATTTTTCAAACAAGCAGCTATAGTTTTTGCAAAGTCAGTTGAACAAAGATAAAAGCCGACTATCGGCATATCCTTTAAAGAAAGTGACATAGGCGGCGCACAGTGGGGCAGAAGCACAAAAAGATGCGATAAAGTCCCACAGTGCAATGGATGTATTCCTTTGTAGTCAGGAATGTTTAAAATTAATTACTTAGAGATCCAAAATAAAAAAAAGGCGACCCCGAGCTGTTAGTCGAGGTATAAGTGGTCGAATAAGCTTCAAAATATTTCCTAAAATACTATGTACGACGGCAATGTTTACAAAATATTATATTATGTTGTCGACCCTACAGAAACGGAAAGGCGAAGTTTGCCCCCTCCCCAATAACTAAACGTCCCCCTGAAAAATGAAAACACCTAACCCCCCCCCCAAAAAAAACTTTTCTTTTGACGGACTTTCGCCATTTTTAAAACGACTTGACAGAAGCTTTCAGTGGCGTATATAAGGGGGGCCTGGGGGGCCCGGACCCCCCCGAATTTAAGATTTTTCTAGATATTTTCCACATATTTCATGAATACAAACATAAAACAGTATAAAATACAGCCTCATGGGGTCTCGGCCTCCCCCAAAACTCGGGCCCACCCCAAGACATTTTTCTATATACGCCACTGGAAGCTTTCTTTGTTTATAAATAATCATGTTTATATAGTATACTAAACAGAACAAAAAATAATTTAACTATATTAAAAAATCAAATAATAAGTCTGAAAGTGTAAAATTAATGTATAAACTTCGTTATAAAAGAGTATTTTTATCCTTTAACGAATTGTAGCTTTCGCTACGCTCGTGCTAAAAACTTTTTACCTTGAAATAAAAAGTGTCACTTTTATTCCTTGGTATAAATTATAAGCATAGGGTCCTCCTTAATCCTTATTTTAGCGCTAAAACTGTCACTTTTTATCCTTAAAATTCAAAATAAAAGGCTCTATCAGACATTATGTTTTTAGTAAAGTAGCTGAAAATTACATAATTATACTTTAATTTTAGGGCAGAAAAATCCAAAAGTTTAAAAAATATCTCCTAAAATTCGTAATTAGTGTCTTGTTAGCTATTGGCCAATTATATACCTCGCTACGCTCAGGCTACAAACTTTTTGCCTCGGGATAAGGTGTGACTTTTATTTCTTAATATATAATGAGTATAATAATAGTATGTGTAGATGTATATGTATTTAGTACTTTATATTTTAAATATCTATACTACAATTTAAATACTTTTTTCACTAAGTTTGGAGAAAAATGTTAATATTTAAAAATTAATTTCGGCCTTATTAGCAAAAACTAGCAGCTAAATGTGGCATCATTTTGAAAAGGAAGGTTCAATAAAAAATGACATGTTAAAATTGGCCCGCGACAGCGGGCGACAAGTTACTTTGTGTCCACGGATATTTTTTAGATTAAAGAAAATAATAAATTTTTGAAAGATTTTACAAAAATGGCACTGAAAAAAAACAAAAAATTTTGCACTTTTTTATACGAGAAGAATGTACTCACCATAGTGATTATCTGACATAATTAAAATTATTTTAACCAGACTTGATCAACATTAAAAATTGTGGCAAAGTTGATTCATTTGTGTTCTTAAAACACCTAGGCAATGTCAGTTTTCAAAACACGCTAACTTTGACAAGGTGTTTTATTCATTTGTTTGACGTTTGACTATCCAAAGCTAACTTGCTATGGTAAAGCGATTATTAATAAATAGTTTTCAGTAAAAATATCTCCCATATTAGATAAATGAGTTCTGCACTAAATCGCATGTTTTCTTAATTTTGCCCCTCTGTGCGGCGGTAGATATACTCATGAAAATTATTTCATTTAATTATGGCGTAAACTAAAGAAATAAAAATAGATAATAAAACTTTCTATTCCTACACCTACAGAAACGACACTGATTTATTCTCTAACTCTGCATACTGCCGACTAAAGGGGTACCGAAAAGCACACCCGAAAGCAATTAAAAGCGCATCTCAAAAAAATCTGCCAATCAGGTGCCGTCTATCCACCTGTGCT
Source organism: Aspidapion aeneum (assembly GCA_963576565.1). Classification (NCBI taxonomy): domain Eukaryota; kingdom Metazoa; phylum Arthropoda; class Insecta; order Coleoptera; family Brentidae; genus Aspidapion; species Aspidapion aeneum. The sequence goes on along the minus strand of OY755044.1, from coordinate 19,302,872 downwards.
CGGTCGGTCGGAAAACAAATACTTTGTGCTCGGACCGCAAAGAGCCGCGCCTTTTCTTTGTCGGTAGGGTTGAAATTGTACCAGGAAGATTTTATATGAATTTGGATAACTTTTGAAGGGCAGAATGAAGAAAAAATTTCATGAAATCGATAGAACCCCGTACTAGGAGTTATTCAAGTGACTTTGCAAAAACTATACTTGGTGTAGTTTTTAGTTTATAGATGAAGTCCATTCGCCTTTCTTTTTTATGGCCCCATAGAGCAACCTCAAAAATCCCACTGAATTTGAAACAGTCTATTAACCTACTAAGTACATATTCGGTAATGTTTTGCCTATACGTAATATTCAATTGGCACCTAATATCAGTATTGCCTAGCATAGAAAATTCTATGTGGTTATTTAAATGAATACTACTTACTTTGTGTCTTTTTAACTTAACACAGGATCACTTTGTGGATTGTTCATAACAAGACAAATAAAGCAAAAAAAAGCATTTCTTTTTTAACAACCGCGCAACCAGTTTTCAGCATCGTATAATTTTTTATTAAATTTTCTATTATAAATTTTTATTGGAACACCTCCTTGCATTACTTACACAAAAATTTTGGTTAATTTTTAGGTCCGGTCTATGTGGCCCTAAAGATTTTATTTGTAATCGAAGTCCATATGTCAATGTATTTAAATTTATTTATTTATTTAGAATGCACATTACAGAGAGTTTCCCCAATTGGTACATGTTTAATTTTAATCTATCATTTCACAGTAATTTTTATTACTGTGAAATGATGATAAATACACAATAAACAGAAAATAAATAACAAAGAATAAAAAATTTAAAACTATAAACAATAAAATGGTAAGCTTCAGGTACAAAATTAATTAGGTAAAAATTAGTAAGGTAACCTAAGAAAAGATAAGAAATAAGTGACTATAAACAATTAGTACTTACATATTAGAAACCTTTATTATTACAGTAATCTGTCCAACCTACGTTTAAACAGATCACTAGAAAATGAAAATATATCAAAATCATTTGGGATATATTTATTAAGTAAAACCATTATTTTGTTTTCAATACTGTTTTTACCAATATCAGTTCGACTTGAATTTATATAAAATGTATTATTGTTTCTGCCATGTCTCATAGGTGCATGATAATTTAAAAGGGATAGAAGATATGGACAGTTAATTTCATTAATTATTAATTTATGGCCAAATTTAAGTATTTGCTTTTCACGACGAGTGTGCAGACTATCAAAGTTGATCATTTTCAATCTTTCCTCATAACTGTATAGCGATTTGTCTATATTTAGTTTATACATTACAATGTTGACAAATTTATGTTGAACCCTTAGTCTTGTGACATGCACCTCATAATATGGCGACCAAACCAGGCAGCAATATTCCAAATGACTCCTAACAATCGAAAAATATAGTATTTTTAAAACCTCAATGTTTTTAAATTCCCTACTGGACCTGATAATAAATCCTAACATCTTAAAAGCCTTGCTGACAATATTATCAATGTGATCTGTAAATCGAAACTGGGAATCAAAGATAACCCCAAGATCATTCGCCACATCTACTCTGGCTATAGTTATGTTATTTATTTTGTATTCATAATTAATTTTATTATTTTTTTCTGGAGAAGGTTATCACTTTACATTTTGAGAAATTTATCTCCATTTTGTTTTCTTCACACCAGCTGTAGAGGCTTAAGACGTCCTCTTGAATAGCTCTACAATCATCTTGACTATATATTCTTTTGTAAGCCTTTAAATCATCAGCCAACTGCAGACAAGGATTGTTCTTGAAACACTTAGGGATATTATTAACAAACAAAGCAAACAGAAGTGGAGCTAGATGTGATCCTTGAGCTACACCTGATGTGACTTCGATCTCTTTGGATTTGTATTTATTTATTTTTACTATTTGTTTTCGACCTTTCAGGTTACTACAACACCAGGAAAGTAGTGGATCACATACACCATATGATTTTAATTTGTCCAGTAATATATTGTGGTCGACCTTATCAAACGCCTTTTTAAAGTCAAAATAGATTACGTCAACTTGAGAGTTATCATCTATCGCGCTGGCTATATAGCTACAGTTAATTATGTAATCAAAGGTATTTATTTCCATTTTATAAACAAACGATAACAAAAACAATGACACGCGACCGGCAATGCTTTTTACTACTGACAGCCCAAATCAAAACAAAATGTACTTCAAAAAAAAAAAAAGCCCCCGCTCGAGATTCCACCCATACCCCTCTGAACAATGGGTGAAATTGAAACCTTGCCCCGCGCGGCGCTGCCAGCTTGTAATTATTTACGCTAAAAAAGTTCGCCCAAATAAGAAACAACAAAAAATACAATCATGTCGTAAGGGAAGATTTAACTTTTTTTAAATAAATCAATTAAAAATACTTTTTGTTGTCTAGTTTTGAACCTTCCTAGCCCATTAGCACACTCCATGCTATATTAGGCTTAAAAACAGTTTTTGTAAATATCTAAGAAACTGAAGCTCCTATGAAGTTTTTAGTAAAAACATCAATTATTGACAAAAATCTGTTCTACTATATTCCGAAAACTTCATATTGATGTGATGTTCCATTAAAAAGTTAGCATTTTCTCAATTTCTATACTGTTACAAACCTGTTGTTAATCTATCAGATCTATTCAGCTCTTACACTGTTGTACACTATTTTACTTGAAAATTTCATGAAAATCGGTTTAGTGGTTTAGGAGCTATCGCAAAATGGACAGACAAACACACACATATAGACAGACATCACAACAATATTGCTAAGGTAGGTAAAACATTTTCAGTGTTATCTAAAACAATACCTTCTCTAGCCATTGCTGTGTGAGCTAGGAAGGTAAAAATCTATAAAAATTGACACAATATTATAACATTAAAACACAAAATATACTTACTGCCACGGGCCAAAAAGGTAAAGGTGCAACTTTGTCCAACAGAAGTTTAAGCAGATAATTTTTCTCATATTTCTCTCCATAAGGAATCTAAAAATTAAATTAGGCCTCAAAAAACATTTGGTTTGAGATAATTATATATTATGAATCATTGATAGAAAATAGGGTCATTCCACGAAAAAAATACCAACTTTATGTAATATTTCAAAAACTAAAAAGTGACAGATGAAATTCTGTTTGACAGATGAAAAAAAGCAGTATAAACTAATTTAGGTTTTAGTTTTTACGAAAAATATTGTACAGCTTTAGGCTCTTCAATAAAGAATATCAGGCTCATGAAATTTAATTAAATAATTAATAAGTTCTTACTGTAACTTTATACCATCCAGAAGGGCCCTCAATCAATTTTCTGTAATGCTGTGGTGCAGGAGAACCCTTCCTGGGACCCTTGAACTTGCCTCCCCTGGACACTCTGCCACTGGTGCCCGCTCCAACACCCATGTCAATATCTTCTTCCTCAAGATGTTCTCGAAGGGCCCTGGTCCAGTCCTTCTGATTGCCTTTTGGATTGTAACCATGTCGGTTTTGTTTGAAGTGCACTCGGCGATCACCACGCATGTCAGGCCGAATCTGTCTATTATCTGTTAAAACAAAGTCTTGATAATAATAAACAAGTAAGTCGCCATCATGGTGTAGTGGTAGCAATGTTTGTTTCCCACATCAGTGGTCCAGGTTCAATTCTTGACTAGGTACTGAGTTGTTTGTGTTTGTTTAAAAATGCTTTAACCTTTCTTGAACTTTGCGAAACTGGGCGATTGATCCAGATTGGATGGAATGTTCCATTATATATAAAAAAATTTTTTTTTAAATAAACAAGTATACAACTATTTTTTAACCTTTTAAGACATAAGCACTGCACTAAAGGGAATTGCAGTGCAGCAGAACTGTGCGACGCAACTGACTCAGGAAAACTTTCGAGATTTTATTTATTAATTTAATTTATTCACATTTAGAAGAATTAGATACAAACATTTCCTAACCTAGAATTACCTTCTTGTCAAAAGTCTTTTGAAATGGTAAAGAAGTCAAGTTGACTACAAAATTTGTTAAAATTTCTGCTAATTCTATTAACTGGATTAAACAGGAAGACTCATACTCAAATTTAAGAGAAATTCAAGCAGGCGTGCCCCAGGGTAGCGTACTAGGCCCTTATCTATACTTATTATTCACTTGTGATATCCCAAAGCCAGAAAATTGTCACTTAGCAACATTTGCCGATGATACTGGTTTATTGACGGTAGAAAAATCTATTGAAAAATGCATAGAAAAACTTCAGGATGCAGTCACCCAAATTCACAGTTGGACCACAAAGTGGCGAATAAAATTAAATGAAACCAAATCAATTCATGTTGATATTACAAACAAAAATATAAATCACATACAAATAACAATTAACAACATTCCAGTACCATATTCGAATCAGGCAAAATATCTAGGTATGACACTTGATGCCAAATTGCGCTGGAAAGCACATGTTAAGAAATACTCTGCCAATATATGGGCCCCTAAGCTCACACTAGGTACTATAGTTATAGTTTACGTGTGAGCTAATATAACTAAAAACTGAAATATATTTTATTCCACTCCAGACTAAATTACCTTTTGTTTGATACCACATAAGCCATGTTTTGACTTAAACTCAAATTTTTAAAATCTACCCCCACCCTTAAAAAAAGCAAAAACTAAAATGTATTTTGTTAAACTCCGGACTCAATTACCTTTCGTTTGATATCACACACGCCATATTTTCACTTAAACTCGAATTTTTGAAATATACCCCCACCCTTTTTTTTAAATAAATTAAAATGTATTTTGTTTAACTCCAGACTCAAATACCTTTCGTTTGATATCACACACGCCATATTTTCACATAAACTCTAATTTTTGAAATCTACCCCCACCCTTTTATTTGGTTTGTGTTCAATGGATTTTGTTCATTTTTAAATGGGACCATCTCGACCCAAGACCCAGCCTAGGTACCAAATTTCATTAAAATCGGCCAAGCGGTTTTTGAGTTATGCGCGTTGGTCGTTACAGACATACAGACAGACAGACAGACAGACAGACATACAGACAGACAGACAGACAGACGGCGCAACAAAAAAGTTTCAAAATCATCTGAAACGCAAAGATATATAAAAATTTTTGAAATCGGAGCAACTTTATTTTTCTCGAAAAAATTAGGATCACCATAGCTCACACTACTATAGTATAGTATATGTGTGAGCTAAAAAAAAGAAGAACTTGAGATAAGGTATAGAAAAATGAACTGGCTAATTGGAAGGAAGTCCAATTTAACAATTCATAATAAGTTACTGCTTTATAGACAAATACTGAAACCAGTATGGACATATGGTATTCAACTATGGGGTTGTGCTAAAGAGAGTAACATTCTAGTTGTACAGAGATTTCAAAATAAAGTATTAAGAAACATTGTGAATGCACCTTGGTACGTTCGAAATAGTGACCTTCATCGAGATCTAAAAATCGAAACTGTAGCAGAGACTATAAAAAAGTACGCAAAAAGCCATGAAGATAGACTCCATCGGCATGTGAATGTGGAAGCAATTCAGCTTCTAGACAATACTATGCTAGTTCGACGACTAAAAAGAGTGAAGCCGTTTGAGCTAGTAAACTAAGTGAATTACACATAAAACAAAATAATGCTATAAACACAACACAATTGTGAGTTACAGACTAAACAAAGCGGGGAGAACTGTTGAGTGAACCCTAAGTTTAAATCTGACTTTTCTAGTAAATTAAGTTAAAACAAAATTGCTAATTAGTCTTACTGACTAGATTGTAATAAAAAAAACACAGTGTGTTTGACAAATAAAAAAAAAAAAAAAAAACTGGATTAAACATAAATAATAAGTACGACAATGTGGGACAAGTAACAGTGGAGTATTACAAGTTATGTAACCTGGAACATGAAATAGACAGTCACAAATATTTTTGAGTCTTTAAGAAGTCTTCTATTTGAAATAGTGAAAGGTTTTACTTTTTGTCAATGCTTATTTATTAGAAATACATCTGAAGCTTCTGACAAATTTACCAAATGCTAGTTAGGTCCTTTCGTAAGAAAGGCAACAAGATGTAGGGGCCGGTGCACTATCCGGACACACGATTTTTAGGAAAAAATAAAAATTACCTTAAAGTAGACCTTCTAAATAATGTTTTTCAAAAAAAAATTTGCGGATTATCCAGTATTTTTTGAGAAAATAAATAAATAAAACCTTAAAAAACACGTACAAAACAACATTCTAACCTCACTTTTCATTCAATTTTGACTTCTTCTTTGTTTTTCAACCCCATCAAAACAATATTTGCCAATATCTGTGGCTTATATTTTGCAATGTTGCCACGTTTCCGCAAAAATAATCAAAATAAGGAAACAAATATTATTAAATCTCTCTTGATCACACCTAAAAAGATAAAATTAACCAAACTTAGTACAATGAAGCTTGTTGGCAATAAAGTGATATTCTATTTAAGTAACCCCAACCCAGCTCTACCTAAACCAACCCAAACCAAACTGAACCAAACCTAGTACAACCTAACTAACTCCAACCCAGCTCTACCTAAACCAACCCAAACCGAACCCAACACAACCGAACGGAACCGACACGAACGGAACCGACCCGAACCGAACGGAACCCGAACGTAAACAAACCAAACCGAACCGAATTGAACCGATCCCAACCAAACCGAAGCTAAATGGAACCAATCCCAACTGAACCGAACGGAACTGAACGGAACCAACCTGAACCGAACCGAACCAACCCGAGCCAAACTGAACCGATCCCAACCGAACCGAACCCAAACGGAACCGAGCCCAACCGAACCGAACCAAACTGAACGGAACCAACCTGAACCGAAACCAAACCAAACCAACCTGAACCGAACTGAACCGATCCCAACCGAACCGAACCCGAACGGAACCAAGCCCAACCAAACCGAACCCGCACCCGAACCGAACGGAACCAACCTCAACCGAACCAAACAGAACCAACCCGAACCAAACCGATCCCAACCGAACTGAACCAAAACAAACCAACCCATCCCAACTGAACCCAAACCAAACCTAAATCAAGGCATCCCAGCTCTACCAAAATCAACACAAACCCAACCTTTCTACAAATATAATGAAACTTATCCTGATCCCCTTTTAATTTATTGGTTAAAAAAAGATGAATGCCAGAAAGAAGGGAAAATTAAATCAAAATATTTTATTTTATGCCTGTGATGTGGCAACCTCGCATTTCCGGGTCAGTCGGTTCAAAGGCAGGGAATTTAAGAATAAAACCCCAGCAAATGGCCCAAAGTTCATAGTGTCTTTGCCCAATATCCCTGTGTATGTGAGTTTGTGTGCAATTTAGATAGAAATTGAAGTGTGCTTTTTATTAAAAAAACAATTTTTTTTTTAATTTTCCGTACCTAAATCAGTTTCAAGATCCCTAAATTACTATTTTCAAAAAGAATCGTCATCAAAAAATGTCTCGTTTTAGTGTCCGGATAGTGCACCGAAACCCAAGATGTATTATAAAAATATATGTTTATAAAAATTGTAGGTAAAGCAGATGCGTCCCCTGATAAGCTGCCTATGTTCTGCATTAAGTTACTGGGTAAACCAGCCTTAAGTCTACTATTGAGTTTACTGTACCTAGGGACCTACCTACAAAACAAAGAACTGACTTTTTTCATCTTTAAATTCACCTATCACACAAAATATAGGTATATTAAGTTTGCTGCTATAAAATATTACCAATCTGCATACCCTATGAGGACCCACCTGAGAACAATAAAGGTCCTCAAGAATAGCCTTCAGTGATGTTAGGCCAACAACATGACGACGAACCTATTATCGGGTCACGCGTTGTACGAAATTTATAAATCAGGCTTTAGATGACCAATCCAAACCAGGTTGCAATAATTTAACATTTTACTTACCATGCTCGTTCCAATTGTTTGGCCTGTTTGATTGGTGAGGTTTCGGCATTTTTTTAAAAACCAGAGCTAAAGAGAACACAAAAAATACGGAAAAGTTTTCAAAGTTAATGAAAAAGTTACCAAAAAAGATTTTCCTTATGCACCTCCTCCAGTGAAAGCACAAAACTGACACTACTGACAGTTGACAAAGCATTATTTGTTAAACTAATGGCAAATTCCTTTGGAAAAATAGTGCAGCACTGGTGCGCCTTTAGTGCAATTTTCGTATTCTTTTCGGAAAACTAGTGGAACTATTTGTATTATTCCTAGCAACTGGAACGCTCAGTGTTACGCACACTTTCTGCCAGATACCCGGTTTCCACCTATGCATGCCCACAATTCATGTCCCGTCAGTAATGCGTTTTTAGCTCACACTACTACTATAAGTAGTGTGAGCTATGGTGATCGTAATTTTTTCGAGAAAAAAAAAGTTGCTCCGATTTCAAAAATTTTTATATATCTTTGCGTTTCAGATGATTTTGAAACTTTTTTGTTTTGCTGTCTGTCTGTCTGTCTGTCTGTCTGTCTGTCTGTCTGTCTGTCTGTCTGTATGTCTGTCTGTATGTCTGTCTGTAACGACCAACCCGCATAACTCAAAAACCGCTTGTCCGATTTTAATGAAATTTGGTACCTAAGTTGGGTCTTGGGCCGTGATGGTCCCATTTAAAAATGAACAAAATCCACCGAACGCATGCCAAATAAAAGGGTGGGGGTAGATTCCAAAAATTAGAGTTTATGTGAAAATATGGCGTGTGTGATATCAAACGAAAGGTAATTAAGTCTGGAGTTAAAAAAAAATAATTTTAGTTTATTTAAAAAAAAAGGGTGGGGGTAGATGTCAAAAATTAGAGTTTAAGTGAAAATATGGCGTGTGTGATATCAAACGAAAGGTAATTGAGTCTGGAGTTAAACAAAATACATTTTAGTTTTTTTTAAAAGGGTGGAGGGTAGATTGAAAAAATTTGAGTTTAAGTCAAAACATGGCTTGTGTGGTATCAAACGAAAGGTAATTGAGTCTCGAGTTGAATAAAATATATTTCAGTTTTTGATTATATTAGCTCACACTATAACTATAGTACCTAGTGTGAGCTTAGGTGCCCATAGATTGGCAGAGTATTTAAATAAGGGAGGACTCGCATAAGTGGAAACGAGGCTTTACAGACTCCACGGTTTGTAAAAAAAACCATTATCTGGGAATTCCCGGCCAATCAGGGGTCAGCAGCCTATGCCGCGGCAGTTATCCTGCTCCGAGATCAATAAAAAGAGACATATACATCACATTATGAGCGAAATAAAGATAGATCTATTTCAAAGCCAGAAAAATACATAAATCTATTAAATAATTTATGCTAAAACTTTATAAATATCAGATTCGGGACACCATATACTTTTCCTAAGTTAAATCGACTCTGTTGTACAATTTAGTTTAACTTTTTTTGCCGAAAACTAAAGCAAACTAGACACATATTATTGATTTTTTTTTGTTAGTAAGAAGCAATGAATTATATACGAAGTAACTGGAACGGCCACGGCTATACATTACGTATACGAGACACTGAGGCAAAAATTTTAAGAGTTTTTTTAGAGTGAGAACATATAAGTAGTTGTAACCTTTCTCTCTCTAGTTCTAATTATCGGTGGTCACCCGCTGGCATTTTAGGCCAGTCAAAGTGCACTTTAAGAGAAAAAAATTATTAAGAGGACCTGAAGCATTAAAGATTGTAGAACGGCGGGGCGGGGCGTTGCGGGTTAGTTTTGGGGGTAAAAAGGGGCAAGGAATTGTATTATTGCGATTTCCGGTAAAAGTTGACCTTGTAGAAAAAGTGACATACATAACAGTCATAGGTCACAAAAATATCTAAAACTTTTGTTAATGTAATTTTTTACATAACCTCAAAATATTCGAGAAAAATTAAAAAAACCGTATTTTTTGTTATTAACTTTTTATTTTTGCAAAAATAATGTCAGTTTAACAAAACTAGCTGAGAGTAGAGCTCTTCGGGTGCTAAATATCTACAATATTTTGCAAACAAAAAAATTAAGAAGTTTCTAAGAGATTTGTTTTTTCGCTCAAAAACATTTTTTATGATATTTCTCCTTCAGAAATTCATCGTATCTAGTGTATAGGGTGTTCAATTTAAAAAACCACCGACCTGTCAAATTTTGACATTTAGAATTTATTTTTATATTCCGACCCAAAAATTTTTAAACCATATAAAAAATTATGAAACTTTTGTATTCATTATATTTTGATATATTTAGTTTTAGATATGGTGTAAAAGTATACGGGAAATAATATAATATTTACATAACTAAATAATACTAAACTAGTCTTGGGTCTTTTTGGTAAAATCTTAGCTTCTTCTTCTTCTTCGTTGTCTAAATCTCATTCACACTGGGCTTCTCTATCTTTAAAATTTTCTTCTATATAACTTGACTCCTCGGGTAACTGAGTTTCTGTATTTGGACGAAGGTTTCGCCGTTCATTTGAGATATCAAATTCATCAAAATCTTCTGAAATTTTTTCAACGTCTGAACCATGACATTTTGTACATAAATCTGTACATCGCAATCCATGTTTTCGGCACCCGCATCGACTCTCACAATTCGTTACCCAGCAGCCAGATATTGATTTCAATACATCAGGAATTACTAGGTCTTCAGTAAAGCGAGGCATAAGTATTTTTAAATTATTTCCAATCACTTCTTTCCAGTCTCACTAGATTGGTTCCAAGCCACGCTTTAATCTGAAAGTGCCTATGCTATATAAGAGTGTTGTGTTGTTAAATAAAATTAGAGATAGACAAGTGATTCCTTTTCAATTATAAGGTTCTTATTTGCTTTTATTTTCTTTTTACTTAAAATGCGTTTCTGCGTCTAGTTTTTACTATGCAGCTTGGCGTGCTGAAAAACACCTGTTGGGAAAAATTACACGTTTCAAATTTAAATGCATACAAAAAATTGTCGTTTTCCGCACGCTGCCAGAAAAACGGTTATTCAAAATGAAATAAAAAATATTGTAAAAATTTTTTGTTAATTTTTAATAAAATTTTTTATTTCTTTAAAAGGTATATCTCAATGTCAAAAGAGTATGAGTATGAGTATAAGTACAATTGTATACGATAATTTTATGAAGGAGAAATTTCATTTAAAAAAAACGTGTTTTTGAGCGGAAAATATAGATCATTGTGGGTTTCCCTATACTAAAAATCGTTAAATGACGTTTTTTGGAATCTCAACTCACTCAGTGGTTTTTTCGTATCTGTATGACGCCACAATACTTCAACTCGGTGTTTTTTTTTTTGATAAACTGTATAGTTTGTAAAATATGAATTTTCAAAGTTTTGCCATTTTTGTTTATGGGTTTCCGTATACTAAAAATCGCTAAATGACGTTTTTTCGAATCTCAACTCACTCAGTGGTTTTTTCGTATCTGTATGACACCACAATACTGCAACTCGGTGTTTTTTTTTTGATAAACTGTATAGTTTGTAAAATATGAATTTGCAAATTTGTGCCATTTTGGTCTTATCGGTTTCCGTATACTAAAAATCGCTAAATGACGTTTTTTCGAATCTAAACTCACTCAGTGGTTTTTTCGTATCTGTAGGACACCACAATACTGCAACTCGGTGCTTTTTCTGATAAATTGTATAGTTTCTAAAATATGAATTTTCAAAGTTTTGCCATTTTGGTCTTATGGGTTTCCCTATACTAAAAATCGCTAAATGACGTTTTTTGGAATCTCAACTCACTTAGTGGTTTTTTCGTATCTGTATGACGCCACAATACTGCAACTCGGTGCTTTTTTTGATAAACTGTATAGTTTTTAAAATATACATTTTTAAAATTTTGTCATTTTGGTCTTATGGGTTTCCCTATACTAAAAATCGCTAAATGACGTTTTTTGGAATCTCAACTCACTCAGTGGTTTTTTCGTATCTGTATGACGCCACAATACTGCAACTCGGTGCCTTTTTTGATAAACTAAATTACGGTTTTTTTAATTTTTCTCGAATATTTTGAGGTTATGTAAAAAATTAAATTCACAAAAGTTTTAGACATTTTTATGACCTTTAACTTTTCTGTATGTTACTTTTTTCTCCAACGTCAACTTTTGCCTTAAATCGCAATATTACGATTCCCTGTCCCTTTTTACCCCCCAAAACCTAACCCCCAAAACCTAACCCGCAACGCCCATGCTCACGCATTTATTTTTTTTAACTTCGTTTTTCACCGCTTTTTAATTTTCAATCCTTTAAGTCCTGTTAGTAAATATATTGTTTTTACCTTAAAATATGGTTATTCTACTGGCCTATTTGTGATTTGTCATTAAAGTGTTTGTCAGTATATTATTGAAATTGTTTTTGTTGAACGAAAATAAAAAATGGGAACACGATGTGTTGCTTGTAAAAACGAGTTTTATACGAGTGAAAAGCCGTTTTCTTTTTTGAAGTAAGTAGCTTTGATTATTTAAAAAACTTTGTTTGTACCTAATCGCAGTATATATCCAGTTATAAAAATCAAGCGTCCGTAAATTTTCAAAACTACAGAATATCATCCAGAGTAAAAATGAAAAAGGAAAGGTAGCAGCGTGCTCTCTCTACAAAAAATATCAATATTTTTGCCTCACTTTGCATATATGTAAAGGCCTATCTAGTTATATATATATAGAGATCATTGGTAAAAAGTAACTAAAATAAGTTTTTTTTTTTGGCAAAATTTTATCAAAAATTAAAGAAAAGGAAATTTGAAATGACTAAAAGTCAATGGCAGTAAAAGGAACATTCCTAAATTAAATAATACCCGGTTTCCACCTATGCGTATCCAGCCTGATTCAAAAAACGCATAACGTGACGCTGCATTTAAAACCGGTGCAAATCCATGTCCCGTCACGTGATGCGCTTTTTGAATCAGGATGGGCACTCAAAGGTGGAAACTAGGCTAAACGCAAAGATTCAGGTTTTTTATTACTCCTCCCTCTTTCTTAACGCATTTTCACAATAAAAATCTATTGACTGTGACGCAAGGCTAAGCCCCCTTCCCTTTTTGAGCGGTATCCAAGCTCAATCAGTTTTTTTTTGGTTTGCAAAATTGTAAGTAAGGTAGGCATTTACAAAAAACTATACCTATGTAACGGCATTCTTAAATTACGTAAACTCAAAAATTCTGGGTTGCTGACCCCTCCTCCCCCCTTCGGAACGCACTTTCAACAAAAAATACATACAAAAATCACTGAGCGTAACGCAAGGCTAAACCATCCCCCCCCTTGAGCTTTACGTAATTTAGAGATGGTTTCTAAGTATATAATAGTATTTTATTAATTTTTTTTTACAGTTTTTCTACGGTCACCGTATCATCAAGCTTTCTTTTATCTAAGTTGAATTAAAAGAACTTTATTAGCTGTACTAAAAAATACATTTAAAAAGTTTTACAAACAATTTACATACTAGAATTTAAGTCAATTCACTTGCTTAAACTTAAATTTATAAAACTTACTTATTTACAAAATTTTACAAATATATTTAAAAAAACAAAAAAAGAAGACACATTTTTTTACTTTTGCTTTATTTACATATGCATTTGAATTTAAGTAAATTCACTTGCTCAAACTTAGATTTACGGAACTAACCTAGTTACTAAATTTTACAATTATATTTTAAAAAATGAATAATTTGTTTAGTTAACACTTTTTCAAAAACATACATAGTTACAAAAATGTCAAAAACATTATTATATTATGCAACGCATTTAAACAAAAAATATAATAATAATAATAATGAATTAATTTTGTTTTTTGTTACATAAATTTTATTGTTATTATCACTCGTTGTTTCACAAATAAACTAATTTATACGGAATACTTGAAACGTTTTTAAATATAAATTTAGTGTGCAATTGTTTAAGTTTGGTTTGTTGACCTAAATTTAGCACAAAATAATAACAGGCGGATAAAATTTCTTTTAGTTACTATTTAATACATTGATTGCACTTACAAGAACCAAAATGCACAAAAGTTTCCCCGCAAAATACGAAATCACGCGGTGCACGCTTAAACAGCGTTTGACTGCGGATTCCTAGGATACCTGTGACGTAGCTTTGACGTCACAGCGGTATTAACTCTCGAGTTACCAGATAACCGTTTCTTTCCGGAGCATGTACAGGCTCACCGAGCTCGTGTTGCACTAGTGCACAGAGTGCACTTCTGTATTCTTGTGGATCACGAGTGATGCACTAACTGTCACAAAAGAATTCGCTATAAGTAGTTCCCTCTGCTCACGCTTTCACCCAAGACTGTAGGTAAACATAACCCAATATTCCTAACCACATTTATTTGTTTTTTTCATTCCCAAATAATGGCCAAAATATTTAAAACAAAGTCAAAAACCATGAAAAAAGTTAAAAAAACAAAAAAAGAAGGGTTAAATAATAAGACCAAGATAAAAAAAGAACAAAAAACCAAGGTTAAACCTAGGAAAATTATGGAAAACGAAGAAAGTAGTGGCAGTGAAGTTGAAGATTTGCTGGCAAATGAATATTTAAGGTCAGTTTATCCTCGCAATATATCTTAATTTAATTTAATTTACCCTAATACTACTTTGAAGTAAAGATTCCGTTTTTTAAATATTAAAACAGTTTATTTAATCAAAGCGATAGGTGATCTGCTGAACCAAATTTGTACATGATCCTGCAGGACTTTTAAATAAATTCTTGGTCCTGTAGTGTATTGTAGAGTCCTGTGGAGTCCTGTAGACAAATTTTGTACACCTACAGACTGTTGGCAGTTGATCACCCTTGTATGTATGTATGTATTCGAAAGTGGTGGCAGGCCCTACTGGACCTCCATGCACTACGACCACAAATGGATCTATTGTGCCCACATACCTACATACTGAGTTTGACTAAAGTGACATATTTTTTTTTCCAGTCAGTACATGAAAAAACTCTGCAGATTACAACAATAAATGATTTAGGCTTAACACTTTGGCTCAAAGATATACCACTAAGGCCTCTGCATTATTAGCTATTGTTGATCACCCTTAGAATCAAGGGGTTTATGCAACGATTCACTGAATAATGTGTTAAGTTTAATTCTTAATAATATATCTTTGTGTTTTCTTAACTTTACTAAGCTTATGCCATTCTGGTGTAATCGATTCTCATTTATTAATTTAAAGACTTTATAAAAAATATTTCCCAGGTTTTATTCTGATACTAAATTTTAAACTGTCTATCTTCAACAGTGATGCAGACTCTCCTAACATTGAGCAGAACGAAGATAGTGAAAATGAAGCAGCATCTAGTGATGATGAAGGGCAACTGGATGAAGAAGCACTGGCTGAAAAACACAAGAGAGATTTGGCAAAACTCAAGGAAACTGATCCTGAGTTTTACAAGTTTTTACAGGTTGGTACCTACCTAATTATTTATCTTAGCCTTAGTATTAACTTACCTAGTGAAACTGAACTTGAAGAAGTGGAACAAATGAAATATTTGGGAGTTATAATAGATAATAAAAGTTAAAATTTAGAATTCATGCTGATTATCTCAAAAAAAATTGATAAAAATTAAACATTTAAGAAAAGATATTTTCATTAAAACTGCCCCATATACAAAACAATTATTTTTTTTCATTTTAACTATTCTGTTTACCCTTTCTTAAGAAGACATGACAGGTGATCAGCTGAACCAAATTTGTACACCATCCTACAGGACTTTTAAATACATTCTTGGTCCTGTACTGTATTGTAATATTCTGTATAGTGTCCTGTGGATTTTTGTTCACCTAGTGTGGCCAGCTGATCACCCCTTGAGAAGACTTCAAAAATTTCAGAACTCAGCTTTGAGAATCATATTAAGATGCACTAGATATACAAGAATTGACAATATGTTGGAGAGGTTGGACCGGAAAAATGTTCAAGATTTGTTTAGTAGAAATATAATTACTTTTATTTACAAGATCAAAAATGATTCAGCCCCAGAATATTTAAAAATGGGATTAACAAACACTTCAGACTGAGCTTCAGGCATTCATGATCATTATACAAGACAAAATCAAAACTTTTATTTAAGTAGTATAAGCAAACAATCTAGTTATATTTCTTTATTTTATAAAGGAATTATAATTTTCAATGATTTACCAGAATCCATAAAAAGCCTTAGAAATATAAAGAGATTTAAAAAATATAGTAACAGTTCAGTTAAAACAGAATAGGTAGGGAAAACAAAGTATATTTTCTCTTCTCACTTTTCTATTTATGCATGGATTTAGTTACAGATAGCCTTGTGTAATTTTTGTATTTTTTTTGTTTTTTTTTAGTGGAGCATTAAATAATTAGTTAATCAACTTTTATGTACCTGAATGGTTAGCAATATTTAGTTTTTTTTTCAAGAAGAAATGAATCAAAATAGCTTATTAAACAATTATTTTTTAAGTATTTTAGTAGTTAAAGAGATGCTTAAATAAAATATAAATGCTTTTTATTTTTAAATAAATTTATATTTTTTATGTTAAAAAAAATTAATCCATGAACCTAATTAAGCAATTATTGTTTCAGTACTTTAGTAGGTAATTAGAAGAGATGCTTAGATAAAATATAAATGTTTATTTTTTATTTTTAAATCAATCAAATATTTAACCTAAGGTTTGTTGTTTCATGTTGCTTTTAAATTTGTAAAATTATATTTTAGTTTGCAGTTGTTATTTGGATTTATCCATAAATTTGTATAATTTTTGTAGCTTTATAGCTAATAAAAAAACTATTCAATTCATTTTAAAAAGACCTACTTTAGATAAGTCAAGAACTTAATTTCTATATAGATGCATATTAATTGAGTGGCTTATAGTAAAAAATTGTGTTGCCAGGTACTTTATAAATTTAAAATGGGGACATTTTTCTTTTTTTTATAAAATTTGGCTTATAACTTTTGCTTGGTTTTACAGAAAAACTGTAATTACATTTTTTATTTGTAAGAAAACAACAATTAATATAGTGGAAGTGAAATTAGCTTTATGTCTTAAAAACTAACAAAGATTTTTTTCAAAATACAAAAAAAAAATTATATTTTTGTTACTTTTTAAGATATTAAGCTAGTTTCTTTACTATCTTAATTGTTGTTCTATTGCAAACAAAAAACTCATTAAGAGTTTTTCTGTAAAACTAATTTTGCAAGACTTATAAGCCAACATTTGTGAAAAAACATGAAAAAAGCGGCCATGAACCGAACCGAATCCTCCTACTCAAATTGAAGGCAAACACCCGGTGACATAAAATTGTGTGATCTAATACCAATCGATCTAGTGTAGTTTAAAAAAATCTTCCACAACTATCCCATGGGATGCCATAGGTCTCTCAACTATATATAAAATAAAAAACTGTTTTGCCTTAAGCACAGTGAGCACAGAAGAAGCGGAATCAAAAGTACTATAAAAAAATTATCCTTAACGTTTTTCGCTAGTATGCATCGTTTCGCTGCAAATTCACTTTTTGTATAATCTTGTGAACAGTTTTAGAAACCACCCTCTTTAAGGCAGTGGGATACAATCCATCGAACTTTAAAAACGTAAAGTCAATATCCTTTTCTGTGAAAGGTTTAAAGCCTTCTGTGTAACAAAAAAAACAAATGTTAATAATATTGTAGCTACAATAAAATGAGTATGTGTATTATTTTAATTCTTTTGCGAGCGGAAATACTAATAATCTTGGTATATCTCAAAAACTACTTGATTTATTTAAAAAAGGAGTATAACCAGCCTTAAAAAATTAGACTCGGTTGACTCGGTAGGGAGATACGCTTAAGCAAAAAAATCTATCAATTTTGCGGCCATTTCCAAATATGGCGGCCAAACGTCACGTGGTCGAAAACTTTTTTTATACACCTATGGGTGCTTAACAATGCCCCGCAGTCAAACTGAGCGCACATATTAGGTCACGCGTGACAGGAGCCAGCGCCTAGACTAATTAGAACAAAGGTAAAAAAATTGATAAAATTTCGAGAAGAGGATCAGCTGGATTTATATGAATATCGCTCTGAAATCAGGAAAGAGTCCATATTCAAAATGTGCAATTACTTTTTGGAACCATTTTTATGTAACCTTTACTTCGTTCAGGGACACTGTGTAAGGTTCAAATTTGGAAAGCAGAACCAGAAACGAGTATAATATATCTGGCAGAACTATAAAAATGCTTTGACTTACTCCTAAACTTTTTTTAGGACAATGACAAAAAACTCCTTGACTTCAATATGTCAGATGAGGAGAATGATGCTGAGGACCACAGCATGGAAGTTGAGGAAGAAAAAGATGAGGATGGCAACAGTGTTCATAAGCCAAGTGCAGATTTAGAAGTGGCCAGTGATGAGGATGATTTTGAGGTACCTATGCTATTCTTTGGTTACAAATAATTGTACAGTCAGGGATAATTGTCAGTGTGTTTTTTGTCTGTCAAAATTTATAATGTAAAGATTCTATAGGTTTTTTTTTAGATGATTTGTCTTTTTATCCAGTGTTGTTTGGTTTAGTGTCTTTTTTAGTACTTTCTAAATTTTTTATGTAACTTTTAATTAGGCTTGTGTCTTTTTTGTTTTAAATTTGTTTCTGTCTGTTTAAATGTTTAATCATTTTTAAAACTGTTTTTTATCAAAATTTTTTATCTGACAATTTATTTACTTAGAATTTTTTACAATGTATTGGAACTTTGCTCTGATATTGAATTTGTTTTTGACGTATGTAAAAAATTGTAACATTTTATGATGAATAAACTATCTATCTAACTATCTATCTATTCTAGAAAAAAAGATTTTTTTCTAATATATATAACGACAGAGGTAAGATAACTATTTTTTTGGTTTGGTTCAAACTTGGTTTCCTAATTTTAAATAGGAATTTTTATAATTTTTGAGCGCGGCCGATTAAAAAGTCCCGGTGGACAAAACTATCAAAAAATATACTCCAGTAAAAAAACTGACATATGAAATTATTGTCAACTAATGTCTTAGGTAGAAGATGATGAAGAGGAAACAGAAAAAACATCAGGAGTGATTACACTGAAAATGATCAAAAAGTGGCAGGCTGACATACAAACAGACAAATCCAAGAAAACCATTTTGGAGGTGAGCCAAGCCTTTCACGCTGCTTTAGTTAGGATTTCCAGTCCGGAAGAGCAGGAACAAGAGACCACTCACTACCGGGTTGAAGGTAAATGGAGTTTTAATAAGTATTCTATGGTAAAATGCCCAGTGATTGATACCCTAAAATATTTATCAAAAAAAAAAAAAAACTACTAAAAACCTTAAGTTGTATTTAAAGGTGTCAACTAGTAAGTCAGAGTATATGGTAACCCTGTACAAATTTTTGTTATTGTACTGCTTTTCCCTCCAGAAATATTTCGTTTCTCTTGGAACCTGATGGTTTATTTCATAAGAAAAAGATAAGGTAAGTGAATTTTTTAAAACCATATATCTTTTTTGTTTATGGAGAAATTATAGTGATTTTTATACAGGGAAATATGAAAAGGATTAAAAAATACTGTTTTTGTATTTATATCTTAATTTTATTAATAACCTTTAAAAATTTGCATATCAATTACTGGATAATAAAACATACATATTCAGATGATTGATACCCCTATACTCATTCATTATAACAGCAGGAGACCAAATAAATTTTTCTCAACCTGTTTACATTTTTGAAAAATATTTTTTATTTATTTAAGTGATATATTTAAACAGTTTTTTTTAATAAATGACTCTTTGTTGTATAGTAATGTAGCAAAAAAGTATCAATTACTGGAATATCAATAACTGGAATTTCACAAAATTTCCCCCTCAATTACTGGCAAAAAAAACTTATTGAAATTGACTATTTTTTTTTATATTTATAAATTGTATGTCTTACAATTTTGACAGTGTAGATCTATCAGGAAAGGTTAAACGTAAATTTTGCAATTTTAAAAAAGTAATTTTACTTTAAAACTAATAATTTTGTGATTTTTTTCCTTAATTTTTGGGCTTAAGCTATCAATAACTGAGCATTTTACCTTTTAAAGATGTAGTTATTATTACAGTTTTACCTATGTTTTAAAAAAGCAAAAAAATTAAAAATAAATGAAAGGCAATATACTGCAGCCAATGAGAAAAATAAATTAGACTCGATTCAAGTCCAAGACCTCTTGGGAAGTAAATTTAAATGTTATATAGGCAACAAAAAAATTTTATTTTATAAGAACCATTTCTTTACATAATCTTTTTTTTCCCACATAAGTTTTTGATTTTTATCTTTCAGAATTTTTTGTAATTTTTCACGAAATTTGGTAGAAAGTTGCTTTTTTATTTTTTCCACTAAAGCTTTCCTTAATTTATATACAGTGGTGACTCGATAAAACGGATCAATTAAAACCCGGCCGATTCGAATTATCGAGGAATTCAGGTTATTGGGGACATTTTTTTAATAACAAAATTTTTTTATAAATATTATAAAATATTAATAGAATAAGTAATGACTTAATTTAAAATGAACACTATGTCGTGAAAAAAATAAAAATCCTATACTTCAAAAAGTGTTTTTTTAGAGCTAAACTAATCTCATTTTTATCGGTTTCTTCTGCACTGACCTTACCCTCTTCATTTCTGTCACCTTATTTTGAGTCACTTGCTTTAGTTTATTCATTTTGTCTATTTTTTCGCAGGGATGTTTATATTTCGTGATCTTAAACTGATGGCTACTGTGCAAAATATATTTATAACAATCAGTACTTTAAATACAATACTATAATTTTTTATTTTAATATTGACAAAGACGTTTTTTAACAATTTTTTTAATTTGAAATAATAAAACTTTTGGATCTTGAGAACCCAGGACACGTTTTTATATGGTTTTTAGGCTTCTTCTAAAAAAATAAATATGTTTTATTTCTGTGGTGACTAACTTTAAAAAGCTTTTAATTATTAAATAAGACAAACCATAACCTTGGAATTTAGTGCTAACATTTAGTGAAGTGGAGACATCCAATTTCTTTGTAGAATTTTGTAAAATCACCCATTAATTAAACAGAGAAAAAATAAAAATGCTTCAGTAGAATTTAAAAAAAAATAAAATTGCTAATTTGTTATTTCTTCATTGCAGGTTCTTCAGTCTTCAATGCAGTTATTCAACTTTGCGTCCTGGAATTGGGCCCGGCAATTAGGAGATTTTTGGGGCTCAAATCGGGGTCTAAACAGCCTCCACACAAATGCAAAAAGTTTAACAAAATCAAAGGCGTTTTAAAAACCTATTTTTTGGATTTGTTGAAAGTAAGTTTACATTTTTGAGATGGTCAATTGACTTCAAACATATCCTAACCAGTGTCTCGATCACCAACATTTCGAAAAAAAGTGTTTTTATAATAGGTCGTTTTTTTTAAATTTATTTGTCAATGTATATAGAAAAAATTTTGGGGTGGACCCGATACAGTTTTGGGGTGGAGCCGTGTGTATTCATGAAATATGTGGAAAATATCTAAAAAAATCTTAGCTTTGGGGGGGAGGCACCCCTCTTTATATGCCACTGTTATTTATTTAACACTCTATATAAATAGGTATAACAAATAATAATTTCTTTTTCAGCTTTTGGTGGGTGTTACATCATCCAATATCCAAACAGTCCTGTTAAAGCACCTTCATTACTTGTGTCCAATGCTAAACTCCTACCAGAACATTACAAAGTCAATCCTAAAAAAGCTGATCAGTCTCTGGGGCTCTGCTGAAGACTCTGTAAGAGTCTTGGCGTTCTTTTGCATATTAAGAATAACCAATAATCAAATGCAAAGTATGCTGGACACCACATTAAAATCGATGTATATGACATATGTAAGAAACTCAAAATTCGTCAGCAAGAATTCCTTGGCCCCCATAAACTTTATGAAACGGTCTTTGACAGAAATGTTTACGTTAGATATAAACGTAACATATTCCCATGTGTTCTTGTATATCAGACAGTTGGCAATACATCTGAGAAATGCCATAACTGTTAACAAGAAGGAGAATACTCAAGCCGTGTACAATTGGCAGTTTGTGAACAGTTTGAGACTATGGGGCAACTTGCTGACTGTAACGTATAGCAAACCACAGATGCAGCAATTGGTTTATCCATTTGTACAGGTAAAATGTAGCTTTAGTTTTGCAAAGGTTTTTTAAAAAGGTTCAATTTGTCAGCAAGAATTCTTTGGCTGACATAAGGTTTATGAAACAGTCTTTGACAGAAATGTTTGCGTTAGATATATACGTAACATATTCTCATGTGTTTCAATATATCAGACAGTTGGCAATACATCTGAGAAATGTCATAACTTTTAACAAGAAGGAGAATACTCAAGTCGTGTACAATTGGCAGTTTGTTAACAGTTTGAGACTATCGGGCAACTTGTTGACTGTGACGTATAGCAAACCACAGATGCAGCAATTGGTTTATCCATTTGTACAGGTAAATTTTTACTTTAATTTTTAATGTTTTTAAGAAAAGTTTCAATTAAAATTGACCTATATTTTATGTAAAAAATTTAAAATTTGTCGGCAAGAATTCTTTGGTTTCCATAAACTTTATGAAACGGTCTTTGACAGAAATGTTTACGTTCGACATAAACGTAACATATTCTCATGTGTTTCTGTATATCAGACAGTTGGCAATACACCTAAGGAATGCCATAACTGTTAACAAGAAGGAGAATACTCAAGCCGTGTACAATTGGCAGTTTGTGAACAGTTTGAGACTATGGGGCAACTTGTTGACTGTGACGTATAGTAAACCACAGATGCAGCAATTGGTTTATCCATTTGTACAGGTAAATTTTCACTTTAATTTTTAATGGTTTTGAGAATGACCTACATATTATGTAAAAACTTTATAATTTGTCGGCAAGAATTCTTTGGCTCCCATAAATTTTATAAAGAAGTGTTTGACAGAAATGTTTACGTTAGATATAAACGTAACATATTCCCATGTGTTCTTGTATATCAGACAGTTGGCAATACATCTGAGAAATGTTAACAAGAAGGAGAATACGCAAGCCGTGTACAGTTGGCAGTTTGTGAACAGTTTGAAATTATGGGGCAACTTGTTGACTGTGACGTATAGCAAACCACAGATGCAGCAATTGGTTTATCCATTTGTACGGGTAAAATGTAGCTTTAGTTTTGCAAAGGTTTTTTAAAAAAGGTTCAATTTGTCAGCAAGAATTCTTTGGCTGACATAAGGTTTATGAAACGGTCTTTGACAGAAATGTTTGCGTTAAATATATACGTAACATATTCTCATGTGTTTAAATATATCAGACAGTTGGCAATACATCTAAGAAATGCCATAACTTTTAACAAGAAGGAGAATACTCAAGTCGTGTACAATTGGTAATTTGTTAACAGTTTGAGACTATCGGGCAACTTGTTGACTGTGACGTATAGCAAACCACAGATGCAGCAATTGATTTATCCATTTGTACAGGTAAATTTTCACTTTAATTTTTAATGTTTTTAAGAAAAGTTTCGATTAAAATTGACCTACATTTTATGTAAAAAATTTAAAATTTGTCGGCAAGAATTCTTTGGTCTCCATAAACTTTATGAAACGGTCTTTGACAGAAATGTTTACGTTCGACATAAACGTAACATATTCCCATGTGTTCTTGTATATCAGACAGTTGGCAATACATTGAGAAATGCCATAACTGTTAACAAGAAGGAGAATACTCAAGCCGTGTACAATTGGCAGTTTGTGAACAGTTTGAGACTATGGGGCAACTTGCTGACTGTGACATATAGCAAACCACAGATGCAGCAATTGGTTTATCCATTTGTACAGGTAAAATGTAGCTTTAGTTTTGCAAAGGTTTTTTAAAAAAGGTTCAATTTGTCAGCAAGAATTCTTTGGCTGACATAAGGTTTATGAAACGGTCTTTGACAGAAATGTTTGCGTTAAATATATACGTAACATATTCTCATGTGTTTAAATATATCAGACAGTTGGCAATACATCTAAGAAATGCCATAACTTTTAACAAGAAGGAGAATACTCAAGTCGTGTACAATTGGTAGTTTGTTAACAGTTTGAGACTATCGGGCAACTTGTTGACTGTGACGTATAGGAAACCACAGATGCAGCAATTGATTTATCCATTTGTACAGGTAAATTTTCACCTTAATTTTTATTGTTTTTAAGAAAAGTTTCAATTAAAATTGACCTACATTTTATGTAAAAAATTTAAAATTTGTCGGCAAGAATTCTTTGGTTTCCATAAACTTTATGAAACGGTCTTTGACAGAAATGTTTACGTTCGACATAAACGTAACATATTCCCATGTGTTCTTGTATATCAGACAGTTGGCAATACATCTGAGAAATGCCATAACTGTTAACAAGAAGGAGAATACTCAAGCCGTGTACAATTGGCAGTTTGTGAACAGTTTGAGACTATGGGGCAACTTGCTGACTGTGACGTATAGTAAACCACAGATGCAGCAATTGGTTTATCCATTTGTACAGGTAAAATGTAGCTTTAGTTTTGCAAAGGTTTTTTAAAAAAGGTTCAATTTGTCAGCAAGAATTCTTTGGCTGACATAAGGTTTATAAAACGGTCTTTGACAGAAATGTTTGCGTTAGATATATACGTAACATATTCTCATGTGTTTAAATATATCAGACAGTTGGCAATACATCTGAGAAATGCCATAACTTTTAACAAGAAAAAGAATACTCAAGTCGTGTACAATTGACAGTTTGTTAACAGTTTGAGACTATCGGGCAACTTGTTGACTGTGACGTATAGCAAACCACAGATGCAGCAATTGGTTTATCCATTTGTACAGGTAAATTTTCAATTTAATTTTTAATGTTTTTAAGTAAAGGTTCAAATGAAATTGACCTACATTTTATGTAAAAAATTTAAAATTTGTCGGCTAAAATTCTTTGGTTTCCATAAACTTTATGAAACGGTCTTTGACGGAAATGTTTACGTTCGACATAAACGTAACATATTCTCATGTGTTTCTGTATATCAGACAGTTAGCAATACACCTAAGGAATGCCATAACTGTTAACAACAAGAAGAATACTCAAGCCGTGTACAATTGGCAGTTTGTGAACAGTTTGAGACTATGGGGCAACTTGTTGACTGTGACGTATAGTAAACCAAGATGCAGCAATTGGTTTATCCATTTGTACAGGTAAATTTTCACTTTAATTTTTAATGGTTTTGAGAATGACCTACATATTATGTAAAAACTTTATAATTTGTTGGCAAGAATTCTTTGGCTTCCATAAATTTTATAAAGAAGTCTTTGACAGAAATGTTTACGTTAGACATAAACGTAACATATTCCCATGTGTTCTTGTATATCAGACAGTTGGCAATACATCTGAGAAATGTTAACAAGAACGAGAATATGCAAGCCGTGTACAATTGGCAGTTTGTGAACAGTTTGAAATTATTGGGGCAACTTGTTGACTGTGACGTATAGCAAATCACAGATGCAGCAATTGGTTTATCCATTTGTACAGGTAAAATGTAGCTTTAGTTTTGCAAAGGTTTTTTAAAAAAGGTTCAATTTGTCAGCAAGAATTCTTTGGCTGACATAAGGTTTATGAAACGGTCTTTGACAGAAATGTTTGCGTTAGATATATACGTAACATATTCTCATGTGTTTAAATATATCAGACAGTTGGCAATACATCTGAGAAATGCCATAACTTTTAACAAGAAAAAGAATACTCAAGTCGTGTACAATTGGCAGTTTGTTAACAGTTTGAGACTATCGGGCAACTTGTTGACTGTGACCTATAGCAAACCACAGATGCAGCAATTGGTTTATCCATTTGTACAGGTAAATTTTCACTTTAATTTTTAATGGTTTTGAGAAAAGTTTCAAAAACAATCGATGTATATGACCTACATATTATGTAAAACGTTTAAAATTCGTCGGAAGAATTCTTTGGCTTCCATTAACTTTATGAAACGGTCTGTGACAGAAATGTTTACGTTGGATAAAAACGTGACATATTCCCTTATGTTCTTGAATACCAGACAGTTGGCAATTCACTTGAGAAATGTCATAACTGTTAACAAGTAGGGAAATACTCAAGCCGTGTACAATTGGCAGTTTGTGAACAGTTTGAGACTATGGGGCAACTTGCTGACTGTGACGTATAGCAAACCACAGATGCAGCAATTGGTTTATCCATTTGTACAGGTAAAATGTAGCTTTAGTTTTGCAAAGGTTTTTAAAAAAAGGTTCAATTAATATATATGTTCAGAAAGTACCTATGAGAAAAACTCAAAATTCGTCAGCAAAAATTCTTTGAGAAGGAGAATACCCAAGCCGTGTACAATTGGCAGTTTTTGAACAGTTTGAGACTATGAGGCAACTTGCTGACTGTGTTAACTTTTTTTTGTTGTAAAAAGTTTTTTTTTAAATGTCAAAATTTGACATAAGTAATGACATCTGACACTTCTAACATAGTCCAAAAGATAGCATGGAAAAAGCTATGCAAGTTTTGCATTTAAAGTTTTTTTCTGTCTCCTACATTAACCCCTGATTAAAGTCATGCATGACATTATACAAATATACCTAATTTTATGTAGACTTTTTTTAATGGTGGATCTTCTTTTGACAGGTCTGCTTGGGGACTATAAAGCTGGTACCAACAACCCAGTATTATCCATTGCGGTTCCACATTGTGCAGATTCTTATAGAATTCAGTAAAGATACTGGTGTTTTTGTGCCAGTCATGCCCTTTTTGCTTGAGGTGAGTATGAATAATTCTTCAAAAAGTATGAATCCTAATTAGACCGCTGTAATTGGTGACAGGGGAGGGGAACTCTTTTGTGATCGAGATACAAAACATCAAATTTAAACATTTTTTAAACTTTTTTAAAAAACGCAGTAAAATCTTTTCAGAAAAAACTTTTTTTTGTAGGTGCCCTATAAAACGCAATGTTTTTATTGATGTTTTCTGTAACCACTGATATATTTTTTAAAGTTGTATTAAAGAAAAATAAAGTTTTAATGATTTTTTAACCAATTTTTGAGGTTATTTTGTCAGCCTGTAGGCCATTTTATCAAGAATATCACATTTTTGGATTATAATTAGCAAAATATTTATTTATTGCTTATATTATCTGTTTTTAGCTCACACATATACTATACTATAGTAGTGTGAGCTATGGTAATCCTAATTTTTTCGAAAAAAAAAAGTTGCTCCGATTTCAAAAATTTTTATATATCTTTGCGTTTCAGATGATTTTGAAACTTTTTTGTTGCGCCGTCTGTCTGTCTGTCTGTATGTCTGTCTGTCTGTATGTCTGTCTGTAACGACCAACGCGCATAACTCAAAAACCGCTTGGCCGATTTCAATGAAATTTGGTACCTAGACTGGGTCTTGGGTCGAGATGGTCCCATTTAAAAATGAACAAAATCCACCGAACACAAACCAAATAAAAGGGTGGGGATAGATTTCAAAAATTAGAATTTATGTGAAATAATGGCGTGTGTGATATCAAACGAAAGGTAATTGAGTCTGGAGTTAAACAAAATACATTTTAATTTATTTTAAAAAAAGGGTGGGGGTATATTTCAAAAATTAGAGTTTAAGTGAAAATATGGCGTGTGTGATATCAAACGAAAGGTAATGAAGTCAGGAGTTCAACAAAATACATTTTAGTTTTTGTTTTTTTTAAGGGTGGGGGTGGATTTCAAAAATTTGAGTTTAAGTCAAAACATGGCTTGTGTGGTATCAAACAAAAGGTAATTTAGTGTGGAGTCGAATAAAATATATTTCAGTTTTTAGTTATATTAGCTCACACGTACACTATAACTATAGTACCTAGTGTGAGCTTAGGGGCCCATATATTGGCAGAGTATTTTTTCCAGGTTTTGACTTCATACGACTTCAACAAAAAACATCAAAAGCTTTCGATGAAGCCAATTCAGTTCATGACAGTTTTGAGGCTGTCAAAATCGCAGCTACAGGAAAATGGTTTCAAAGACGCCGTTATAGACATGATTTATGGACAACTTTTAGAATACCTGGCTGCGCAATCGCACAACATTGCCTTTCCTGATTTAAGCTTGTTTTGTATACTTCAGGTAAGGTAACCTATCTTTACCGATTGGCGCATTTTTAATCGGTTTAATTTTGGATAATATTTAAGTTTTAAAGTAGTGAAATATGCGGAATATTGTTTAACATGTCGCTATAGAATTCGGCAGTACAGAATCCGTGGCGGGAAACGCTCACTGTTTTTTATCGGTTAGATTATTTAAGTTAATCTGGAAAAAAGAGGTGAAACAGCGCTTTATCTTCGTCATGGGGCGAGCCGCCACTGCTAAACTTTGAACTAAGACTAAAATAAGAATAAAATGTGCCCCAGGCGAAAATTTTAATAAAAGTTAATTAAAATTTGAGAAAAATAATGATGATTTTTACGAGGGGGATTTCACTGGCCGCAATATATGTACAAATTTTGATGAAATAATGCGGCATTATTTCGAATTTTTTCACATTTTTTCGCATTGTTTCGCATTTTTTCAAATTTTTTCGCATTTTTTCACATTTTTTCCCATTTTTTCACATTTTTTCGCATTTTTTCACATTTTTCTGCATTGTTTCTTATTTGTTATAATTTTTTTTCTTATAAATCAAAAATCGTATGATTGCTCTCCCCGAGTTCAAACAAACAAACGGAATTAGTGTTCGGTAAATATTTTAGTAATCACGCATTTTTTTTGCCCATTTAAATGAAAATTAAATTAGCCCTGATTACTGCTGAGTCTTTAACGAGGTCTTCAAGTTATATTTTTCTAAATGCAAAAAATAAGGACGTGTTAAATTCGTTTTTAAAACTGCCATTAATAAAGGGATTAATAAAGAACGCGATTCTTCCGCGAAATCGCTTGTTACCAGGAGGAATTGTAAACTCTTATGTGCTTACATTAAGGTTGATTTTCGTTTAATTACTAAAAATCAGGTATGAAAACTATTTCCATCTTTGTTGCACTTTCGATATGTATATAGCACCTGCTCTTTCTTTTCCTCAAAAATGGGACTCCTGAGCTGACGCGAACTAAAGTCCGCGTCAGCTAAGAAGTGATATTTTTAAGGCAATAGAAAGAGCTGGCGCTGTACGCAAATCCACATTATGCTGGTTTTACTCCAATAATGTGGGACGACTCTCGACTGACAGACTTTTAAGATTTCAAGGACCAATGACAGACCAACCTCGAACAAAACAAACAGGACAGGAAAAAACAAAGAACAGACTGACCAGCCAAATACTAAAATCAAAACAACCTTCAAAAAAAACGCTTACAAAACAAAGACGTACAAAAAAAATGTACCAAAAAAGTGAGACTGAAACAGAAACTGAAAGTGAAACAGAATACATAAGTGAAAGTGAGATAGAAGCAGAAGATTTTGAGGACATTTATATATCAAACGATTAGGAGTAATGAGTATAAATGTATATTTTCACTTAAGAGTAGACATGCTTTTTTTCCAGTCAGTCACCTTAGCTCCGAAACGTAGAAGCGACGTTGCAAAATGCGGCAAAACGACTCACGTGATATACATACCTTTTTGAGTGAAAAAAACATCAGAATTGGCTGAAATTTGAGTGGAGGGCGCATTTTGTATAAACTAAGCCACGGCTCGGAGCACTTTTTTGATTTTTTGTCAAAAATTCTTTCTAGGCCACCGATTCGAAATATTTATGTCATGAATATTTCGAATCGGTGTCCTTAGAAAGAAGTTTTTATTTATTCGGCAAAAAAAACCAAAAATTTGCTCCGAGCCTTGTCTTAGTTTTTACAAAATGTGCCTTCCACTCAAATTTCAGCCAATTCTGATGTTTTCTTTACTTAAAAAGGTATGTATATCACGTGAGTCGTTTTGACGCATTTTGCAACGTCGCTTCTACATTTCGGAGCTAAGGTGACAGACTGGAAAAAAAGCATGTCTACTCTTAAAAAGTTTTATAAACATGATTAATAAAATACCTTTTTAAAAATTAACCTACCGAAAAATTACCCTTTTCTTTTTACCCTTTTTACAACACTGCCCGAATACAATGAACTCAACAATTCTTAATTTTATTATTTAGCATTTTTCCGCACTATTTCGCATTTTTTCGCATTATTTCGCATTTTTTCGCATTTTTCGCATTTTTTCACATTTTTTCGCATTTTGTCAAACAATGCGAACATATGTACAAAAAAATGGTCAGTGAAATCCCCCTCGGATTTTTACTTAAAATTGATTTTTTAACAACATTATTGCCGCTTCAAAACGATGTTTTCATTAGAGCCGCTGGGGGCCCTGTTATGCCGGGGCTCCGGGCACTGCCTCGGTTCAATGGCGTTGCAGAGCGAGCCAAGCGTACAATTAAGGAGAAAGTCAGAGCAATGCTATCAGATGCAAATCTGCCAAGAGAATATTGGGGAGAAGCTGCTAACACGGCAATTTATCTCAAAAATCGTTTCCCTACAAAAGCATTAGACAAATGTACTCCACAAGAAAAATGGTATGGAATAAAAGTGAAGGTTAACTGTTATTCCACACACCTGAGAATTTTTGGTTGTAAAGCTTTTTTGCACGTAACTGATGTTAAAAGAAGAAAATCCAAATCAGAGCACCGCAACAAAATGTCACAGTGGAAGTGCCCCTGACTTTTGATAAGGTTCAGCAAAATGAGATAATAGCCAACAATCACTTCCTCGTAAAATGTGGCACTATAAATCGGCAAAATGGAATGACCTTAAACAGTTTTACCTGGATTTTCCATGGCAAGAGGTTTGCTTTAAAACAGCTGATCCCACTATTTGCTGTAATGAAATAACAAAAGTAATCTTATCTGGAATGGATGCATATATCCCACATACAATAAAACGCAGAGCTAATGCAAAACCTTGGTTCAACAGCCAGTGTCAAACGGCTGTCCAGAAAAAACAGAGCATATAACCTTTGGAAACGACAACAAACCGCTCAAAACCACACAGAATTTATAGAAGCCAGAAATAGTTGCAAAATTACTATTGACGCCGCGAAAGAAATATACAATCAAAGAATAAAAAACAGGTTGCTGAATTGTCCAAGTAGTTCTAGGTCCTTTTGGTCTCTTGCAAAAGCCGTTGGATCAAACTTCACCAAGTCATCCATACCACCACTTACAGATAAAAATACTCACTTAGCCACAACATCAGAGGAAAAAGCCAATATGCTGGCCAAAATCTTTTCCTTCAACTCAAACCTAACAGTGCCAAATGGAAAAACTCCACCGTTCATTGAAAGGGTTTCCCACTGTATGCCAGAGGTACCCTTTTGTCACAGAGAAATACGAAAATCCCTTAAAAAGTTGGATACAAACAAAGCAATGGGTCCAGATGGCATTCCCGCGATAGTACTCAAAAATTGTGCTAGCGAACTCACCCCAACTTTCGCAAAATTATTCAATTTATCTTATAGGCAAGGAGTATATCCATCATCATGGATGTCTGCCGCAGTACAACCCATTCCAAAGAAAGGAAAAAAGACAGATCCGTTAAACTATAGACCAATTGCTCTACTTCCGGTGATATCAAAAGTAATGGAAAGAGTTGTGAACAATCACCTAACCAAGTACTTGGAAAAGTACAAAATTATCAACGACAAGCAATACGGATTTCGAAAATATAGGTCAACTGGCGATTTACTTACATACGTCACTCACTTATGGCAAAAAGCGATTGAGTTGCGAGGTGAAACAAGAACAATTGCCTTAGATATATCTAAAGCATTCGATAAAGTCTGGCATGAAAATCTGCTCAACAAGCTCAAAGCAACGGGATTGTCGCCGAGACTTTGCACTTGGTTTGAAAGTTACCTTAAGGATAGATCCATTTATGTTGCACTGGATGGCCGGAACTCCAACTCTTACCAAATAAATGCTGGTGTGCCACAAGGAGCAATCCTTTCGCCAACACTTTTTCTGCTTTACATAAATGACCTCATAGATAAAACAGTAAATCCACTTTATTGCTTTGCAGATGATGGCAATGTAGTCTCCTCAGTCATACCACCCACATGTCTCTCCGCACGTGAATTCCATTACCTTAGACTAACTGAAATATCACAGATAAATAAGGACTTGGAGATAATAGAGGACTGGGGCAACAAAAACCTTGTACAGTTCAACGCGCAGAAATCCCAAGCAGCCCTGTTTTCAAAAAAGACCAGCACCAGTGAGCCAAACATCATGCTATCTGGAAGTGCTGTCACTTTGCAGAGCCAGTTGAACATCTTAGGAGTCACTGCAGAGACCAACATGTCTTGGCACAGTCACGTGGCAGATATAGCTAAAAGGGCGTCCCAAAAGCTTGGGGTGCTATTTCGTACAAGACATCTGTATACACCAAGCCAACTGCTGACACTCTACAAAGCCCAGATTCGACCAACTATGGAGTACTGCTCACATATATGGAGTACGGCACCCAAACATAGATAGATAGATAGATAGATAGATAGATAGATAGATAGATAGATAGATAGATAGATAGATAGATAGATAGATAGATAGATAGATAGATAGATAGATAGATAGATAGATAGATAGAAATAGTCTTTATTTTCATATGCAAAATTACATAGAAAGTGAGTCAAAAAAAAAAAAATCTTAATACTAATAAAATAAATTTAAAAAATAAAGAGTAAATCTAATTTAAAATCTTTTTTAAAAAAAAAAGGTTTAAAAAAAACGCTTTAAAAACAGTGTAAAGGGCACAATACATACACATACATACACATACATACACACATACATACATACATACATACATATACATACATACACACATACATACATACATACATATATATATATATACATATACATACATATACATACATATATACATATACACACATACACATACATATACATACACACACATACACATATATAATAATTCTACCTCTAAAAAGATTTTAAACTTTGCAATACAATATTGCTAAAAAACTAGACCAATATTTATTGATAAGAGTCACAAAGATTAATAATTAAAACAATAAGAGAAACATATTTAAACAATAAAACACTAAGTAATCTTAGGACAAGAAAAATTAAACAAATTCCAATTAAATATTTTCAAAAAATTCGGAGACATTATAAGGACTCATATCAATAAGGAGCTTTTTGGTTTTATTTTTAAATACAACAAATGACTGAGTTAATTTAATTTCGTTGGGTAAAACGTTATAAAACAGGCACCCATTATAATAAGCACCTTTTTGATAAAGAGCTGTCGAGTGCTGGTCGGCGATTAATAAATGTTTATTTCTTGTCTCATAGGATTTGTCAATTGCGTTCTTTTGAAACAATTGTATATTACTTCTGACAAAACAAAGTAACTCATATATATACAAACCAGCAACAGTTAAAAAATTTAATTCCCTAAATGCTTGTCGACAAGATTCTCCAAATTTTAGGCTTTTAAGGATACGCACAGCATACTTTTGTAAAATGAAAACCCTGTTGACATTAGTTGCCATACCCCAGTGAATGATGCCATATTTAAGATGACAATAAAAATTGGCGTAATATAGATTTTTTAATATCGTAACTCCACATTGATTTGACATTGTTCTTAAACCAAAACATACAGATGCCAATCTTTTACTCAAATTATCAATATGTGTATTGTAATTTAAATGACAGTCAACATAAAAACCCAACAGTTTGATATTATCAATAAAATCTAGTTTGATTCCTTTAAGATGGATATTTGGAATGTTTAAATTAGACCTCACTGATCTAAACAACATACAAGCTGTCTTGTCGCTGTTAATAACTAATTTGTTTTTAAACATCCATTTGCTTATTCTGTCAAAGACCAGATTAACTACCCTGTCGATGTCACAGCGGTCTGACACTCTAATTATTAAATTTGTATCATCAGCATAGGACACCAAAATAACAGGCAAATCTTTAAGAGTCATGTGTAAATCGTTGGCATATAATATAAACAACAAAGGTCCAAGTATAGATCCTTGCGGAACTCCTACATTTATATCTGCTACTTCTGAGAGCACTGGACCGTTGTCTGATGATATTTTGACCCTCTGGGTCCGACCCTGTAAATAAGTTTTAAACCACTGTAGCGGTACGCCTCTAACTCCGTAGAGATTCAATTTTTTAAGTAAAATATCGTGACTAAGAGTGTCGAAAGCCTTACTTAAATCAATATACAACGCAAGTCCAATTTCCTTCCTATCTATAATTTTATTTATTTCATACAAAAATGAAAATAGTGCGGTTTCCAAACTTTTCCCTTTAACAAAACCATTTTGGGATGAATGTATAATGTTATATTTTTTCAAGAACGCGTAGAGTTTGTTATACATGGTTTTTTCGTAGATTTTGGAAAAAGAACTTAATAAGCTTATTGGACGATAGTTAGATACATCTTTAGGATCTCCTTTTTTAAAAAGAGGTTTAACTATAGCTAGTTTTAGTTTTTGCGGAAAGATACCGGTTTCCAAGGAACAGTTCACTGCATGCGTTAGCGGTAAGGCTATTAAATTTTTTACTTGTTTTAGTATTTTACTAGAAACATCATCCTGGCCACTGGAAAAAGATGATTTCAGTTGAGTTATTATATTAATAATGTCTTCATTAATAACAGGAGATATAAAAAAACTGTTTTCTTGACGGGTCACGGAACTTTCAATGAATTTTTGATCGACCTCTGGGGCAAAAGTAGAAGATAAATTTGAACCTATATTACTAAAATAGGTATTAAAGTGAAAAGCGGTTTCTTTTTCGTTTAAAACTTTTTGATTAGACTGAAGATGAATTGTAGACTGAGAATTGTTGTTTGATTTATTTTTTTTATTATTAATAATTTCCCACATTTTTTTGGATTTATTTTCGGAGTTTAAAATTTGGTTATCATAATATTGTTTTTTAGCGGTACTAAGCATAGTTTGATAAAAACGATTTAAAGAAGTATACGTTCTTTTAAATATAGGGTACCTTTTCGTAAGAGTAGAAATTGTTACGAGCGTTTTTTTAACATGAGTGATTTCCGGAGTAATCCAACGACGATCAACTTTTTTTTTGTTCAATCTTCTTCTAACACGTTTTAAAGGGAAGCATAAATTAAAATAAAAAGAAAATTTATTAAAAAAGGAATCAAAGGCTTTGTCAGCATCCGACACCGACAGAGTGTCAACCCAGTCTTCTTCCGCCAGACAAGACTGAAACCTTTTGATACTGTCGTCGGAAAAATATCTTTTATGCACAAATATAGATTTATTTCTTTGTTTTTGAGATTTCAATTTTAAAACCTGTGCATAGTGGTCTGAAAACCCAGTTTTAATAACTTCTGCACATATATTATTGTCGTGCGGTACCAAAAAATTATCCAAACATTTTGAAGAAATTGAAGTGACTCTTGTCGGCGATTCAATAACATATTTATGACCATGTGATGAAATTAAATCTTTGAAATTAGATAACTCTTTAGAAGGTACTAAAGTATCTATGTTAAAGTCACCGCCCAGAATCACCTCATACTTGTCACAAGAAATATCACTTAAAAGACTATTTAAATTAAAAAGAAAATCACTAAAATTTGCAGTTGGGGGTCTGTAAACTACAACTAATAAAAGTTTTCGATCAGGAAGTTTCACGGCGCAACATTCCATATTTCTGGAAACATGGGAGTTTGATACATCAACGATTTGATAGCTTATAGTGTCTTTTAGATATATTGCTAAACCTCCATGTTCCATAGCACTACGACATTGAGAGGCGCCCAGATTATAGCTATTAAAATGTATAAAATTAATTTGTTCGTTGGTTAGCCAGTGCTCCGTGATAAAAATAACATCTGGCTCAATTTCCGAGAACACAACTTCAATTTTTTCTTTTTTATTATTTAAACTTTGTACATTTTGGTGATAGATAATAAAGTCGTTGCTACTTACATAAAATTTGAGGTGTCTACGATATTTTCAATGTGTGGTGTGTCTCTAATATCAAAGATCGTATTTTTTAAAACTGGTAGTGGCGCCGCTTTCACAACACTTTCAGTAACACTTCTAGGCGACGATGACATTATGGAGTTTTCCCCGATAACAGATTGGATCTCACTGTTTACTTCCTTGGGTCCCCTTAACCGTAAAGGTGAAAAATCAAATGAGGAGTCACTGATATCACTTACCTCTAACTCAACCAGGCGTGGGGGCGAAGGGGGAAAACTAGCATTATCATTATCTTGACACGAAACACTTAAAACTGATATGTCACATTGAATAGGGTTAATATAAGTGAGGTTACCTACGACTTTATAGGTGCATGCTCTTGGCTTTTGGATTTGATGGGCGATAAAAGAGGCAATTTTTAATATTCCAGAGTACTTCAATTTTCTTTCTCGTTTTATTTTTAAGAAATCCAAATTGTCAATCACACAATCCGCATTCAAAACAGCAAAAGATTTACACGTAGGCTCTAGGACACTAAAAAAAGAGTTATTTACCGATGTAATAAAATTATTTAATACCACTCGATTTTCCCAACTCGGGATGGTCAAGAGAAAAACATTGGTAGATTTACTTAAATCCTTAACAAGTTTTAAAGATTGAGCTGGTACTATTGTCCCCTTCAAAGCATCACTTAGCCCCCCTGAAATAACAACATAATCATTAAAGGTAAAATTTTTGCATAGGTTTTTTAAATCGCGTACAATGTCTTCAAATTTTGCATTTGGTTTGCATATCGTAGATATTAAAAAGTCATTCGAATTTGTTTTAAATGCGTCACTCATGTCACTGACCGAAACGTCCCCAATAAATAAAATTTGTTTTTGTGTCTTCGAACTAGAAGATATTTGTTTTTGAGGCGAAGATATATTTTTAAACGAAAAAGAGTGATTTTCCTGTACTTTGTTTGCAGGCCGATGACTGATTTCATTTGTTTGAACAAATTTTGGTTGTTTTTTGCTTAAAACAGATGTTTTTAGTTTTAGTTTCAGTTTTGTGTTTTGAGCGGCCAGAAATTTTACTTTACTTTCCAGTTCGGACAACTTATTAAGTACGCTAAAAATGTTGTTTTTTCGTTTATTTGGCCGTCGGCAGGTATTTGCAAAAAGCATTCGCGAATTTGAGCTTTTGGACTCAGGAGAGTCATCAATGCAAATCACATCATTGTTTGTTTTTATTTTCACTGCACACGTGCTATTGTTTATATTTTTATTCTCCGCTGATAACACACTCGAATTTAAGACCGTTTTTAGTTTAGCTAGTAATTCATGTTTTTTACCGGTACATTTAATTTTACGTTTTTTTAGCTCGCCTCTAATCTCGTTTAACTTGAGGTCACTTAGCCTTTTATTCGAACTAGCCATTTTTATATCTTAATATGCATAACTTATTATTAAAGAAATATCCAATTACAGCACTTCATAACAGAAAACTTTATACACTACTATTTAGAAAACTATATAAGGAACTGTTTGATACTAATTTTAAAATTAAAAAGACTAATAAATACTGTTAAAAACGACAAAATAGCGGAGCAAAACAAAACGTGCCTGCTTCACTTATGAGATGAAAAAACATACCTTAATGCTTTTGAACACCGTGCAAAAACGAGCTATCAAGCTGATCAATGACCCCGCACTTACCCGTAGCTTGGATAGTCTCGAACATCGAAGAACTGTGGGCGATCTATCTCTCTTCTACAGGTATTATCTCGGAAAATGCTCTGAAGAGTTGGCACGTATGATCCCCCCGGGAGTAGCACCTACTAGGCGAACACGTCAAACAGACGGTAACCATCAATTTATTGTCAAAATAGAGGCACCAAGAACCTCATTATATCAGAATTCATATCTCTGAAGAACAGCATCGCTGTGGAATAAACTCCCTGCGACAGTTTTCCCTGCAGGTTACAACCTGAACCGTTTCAAAACCAACACACACCAACATTTCCGCGCACTTGCCGCTTGTCGAGCGTGATAGGGATCTCCTTGCGAGTGCGCATACCCGTAAAAAAAAAATCAAATTACACTTCCCGAAGATAATTTGCAAGAACAAGATGAATAAAAAATTATTTTGATGTTTACGTAGAACCTGCCAGTAAAGAACAGTCTACTAGTTCTAAATATCCTCTATGTAACCGAACTGAGGAAGATTTCCCAGACTATGTTGTGTACCAAGCACATTTTGTAGAACCAATTACAGTCCAGGAAGCACTTTGTAGTAAAGAAAGCGAAGTGTGGCATAATGCAATGGAAGAAGAATTTGCTGCCCTTCAGAAAAATGGAACTTGGCAATTAGTCATTAGTCGAATTACCTAAAGGCAAGAAGGCTGTTGATTGCAAATGGGATTTTAAAGTTAAATCAGACAATGATGGAAACTCTGAAAGACACCAAGCTCGCCTTGTTGCTCAAGGTTTTACGCTAAAATTTGGTGTAGACTACGATGAAACATTTTCTCCAGTTGTGCGACATTCAACTCTAAGCATGTTAC
The DNA here is from genome assembly GCA_963576565.1 of Aspidapion aeneum. Classification (NCBI taxonomy): domain Eukaryota; kingdom Metazoa; phylum Arthropoda; class Insecta; order Coleoptera; family Brentidae; genus Aspidapion; species Aspidapion aeneum. Next base: position 19,264,360 of record OY755044.1, on the reverse strand, counting down.
TTATTAAAAATTTTAAGGTTTTTTATTTTTTTCCTATAATTTTATCATAGTTCGTATCAGTCTTTCAAAGCTTAGCTCTCTAGCTCTTTACATAACTTTACATTTATAAGGGAGGGAAGTTAATTCAAATTTTGTTTTTTTTTTATTTTTTCTATATTTTTGTCATAGTTCCTATCGATCTTCCAAAGCTCAGCTCTCTAGCGTTTCTGGAAGTGTGCAATGTTACTTTTACATAACTTTACATGTATAGGGGAGGGGAGTAAATTAGAATTTTGTTTTTTTTTTTTTATTTTTTCCATAATTTCTATCAGTCTGAGAAATTTCAGCTTTGTAGCATGTCTGGAAGTATAGTAGAATTTTGATGATCTATACATGAGTAAGTGAGTGGCAATTTCGAGGTTTTTTGAAATTTTATGGCATCCATGAAACTTGGAGGGGTTGGTAACTCCAAGATCTACGACTGTGCAAAGTTTGACTTTCGTATCTCATTCCAAATAAGAGTTTTAGATAGGTCAAATATGGGCCGAAATGTTTCAAGTAAAGATGGTAGAGCAGTTTAAGCGAACTTGGCGAGGCACTGCCGTGCCCCCTAATCGTGAGTTGAATTGTTTTTAGATTAAGCAGTTCTTGAAGAAATGTCGCGTACCAAATTATACACGAAAACTCAAACAAGTCTTGGACAAAGTGGAGCAAAGTTCAAAATTTATTGACGAGGAAAGATCCAAAGTCACATTTAATTTGACAGATTTTAAACAAATTGAAGGTAATTTATAAACATTTTTAGTCCGTAGTACACTAAGAAAGTATTATTTTCGACAATTTTTTTTTCTTATATCGCCGAAAATTTGTTATTTGGGTGTATTTTGATCTCATGACGCCTGTCTGTGTGTATGTCTGTCCGGCTACGATAGCTCCTCAACCGCTGAACCGATTTTCATTAGTACTGTTTCAAGAGCTGATTAGATTTTGGTCAAAATCCATTAATGATAATGACAGTTGTTTCACACCTTAAAAATTGATAATATGCTAACTTCTTAACGGAGCATCGCATGAATATGACCTTGATCCAAAATTGCTCCGTTTCAGAGATACAGGGTGGTGAATTTAAAAATTAAATATTTAAATTAAAAAATTTCATGAGCGAAATGGCCGAAAAGCAACAAACTTGAATAAAGCTTTGAGAATAATAGTTAGTAGAAAACTGGCCGTTGCTATGACATTTTGCCAGTGTAAAACACTCTAGTGAAATAGTCATTCAAAATAATTTCAGTATTCCGTTGCGGCATCGAACACTAAAAACGGAAATATCTCGAAAACGACTTACTTTAGCGCATGTGAACAAGAGTACCTTTTTGGCTTAAAAAGATTCAGGAAAATATTTTCTTAACAAAAAAAGTTAAAAGTTACACTGAGAAAAAAGTTATAGTTATTTTAAACTATAAAAAGAGCATTGTGAAGCGACCTCTAACGGCCACAGTAAAAAGGTATCCATATTTAGGTTTCGCATCCCAAAAAACCCCCGAGTACTAATTTTTAAAGTAATGCATTAAAAAAATGTTATAAATTATAAGACAATCGATTTTTAATTTTTAAATTTACCACCCTGTATCTCTGAAACGGAGCAATTTCGGACTAAGCTAAGTTACTTTAAATCGACTTATTTTGACCTCAGGAATATGTGCTATAAGATTTTGTACAGACCTTTTAGAGACACCCTGTAGTACAATCCGTTTTTCTCAATAAATTATGTAATTACTTGAAACTTTGTAGAAACTTTCGTTCCTGAGATACTTACAAAACTGTTGATATAGTGTGGAGTTCACTTGGAGTGTGCTAATGGGCTAGGAAGGTATCAGATCCATCAGGGATTCATTTATTTTAATGTGTTTTTTTCTTGAAAATGTGTTGCGCTAAATACGAAATTTATGAAAATCTTTGTTTGAAAAGAATTTGATAAACAAATGATAATAAATTCACCTACATAATTGTAACTTAATGCTAGGTTGGGAATCACAAATCAAATCCAAAGGAACTCCATTAACCACATACTACGAAAGTTGGAACAAACTACGAAACATTAAGAAAAACAAAGCTCTAACTGAGAGTGACGACATCAGCGACTTTAAGTTGCCCACATTGAAGAAACCATCAAAGAAAGTCGCCAAATCAAAAGACAGTGGACCAGTGGAGTTGTTCCCTAGCGATAGTGAGGATGAGGTCGAGAGTGAGGAAACGAGCAAGCCGCGACGAGGAAAGAGAGGTAAGAGTGTTACTATGTCTTAATTGATTTTTTCCTGCTCGAAGGACCATATTTCAAATTAATTTCACTTCACAATTAAATTATGGGGTCATTTTCTGGATGATTTTTAAAAAACGCTCGAACACGTCGCTTTTATTTGCGACGGGGTGTCCTGCTAGACTATCCTTAAAGAATGGTAATGTTCAGCCTTTTATTTGGATAGAAAACATGGGTGTTTCTTATAACAAGGTATTTTTAACAAAAATCGTTCGATTAGTTTTCGAGATAATTACTGTAAAATGTTCTATAGGCTAGTTACAAAAAATTTCTTGGCCTTGATTTTAATTTTCGACTCGAATTTTAAAAAAAATTAAAAAATAAGATAGTCAAATATAATATTTTAAATCAGCCTATACAGTTACTCTTAAAAAATAATTACATACTAAACAAAATCCAAAACTCTTTATAACAAGGTGCCAGTTGACCCATGTCAAATATTTAAATAAATAAAGTAGGTAAAAATCACGGTCCGTAAAGAAACCGGTTGTCTGGTAACTCGGTATCATGCCGGCAGTGACGTCAGAGCTACGTCACAGTTTGCCTAGGAATCAGCAGTCAAACGCTGTTTATAGCGTAATTTCGGCATTTCCGAGGAAATTTTGTACATTTTGGGTTCATGTAACAATTTTAAATTTAAAACAAATAATGTAAAGCGATCTACTAAATTTATATTTAAAAAAGTTTGTATTCCTTATAAATTGGTAAATTTATTAAAAAACAAAATGGATCCACAATTAAACGAAAGCTTGATGATACAGGGACTAATGAGAGTCGAAAAACGGTAAAAAAATTAAAGAAAAATATTTTGTAACTATTTTATAATTGGATAGGTATTGTTTTTTGTTACTTGCATATATTTTTTTAACAAAGTTAGCAGTGGTGGACACTTAACTTGGAACACTCTGTGTATCGCTCAAGCAAGAGGGAAGGATTATAATTAGCCTTGCGTTACAGTCAATGTATTTTTATTACGATTTTTCTTGAAAATGCGTTAAGAATATAGTAGTAATTTATTAATGTTCCCTTACTGCCATTGACTTTTAGTCATTTCAATTTCCTTTCCTTTAATATTTTTCAAATAATTTTAGTTACTACCCAACAAAAAAATCAATAATCTGTGGCTAGTTTGCTTTAGTGTTCGGCAAAAAGAGTTTAATTAAATTGAACAAGAGAGTCGATTTAACTTAGGAGAAGTATTTATAATTGTGTCCTGAATCTGATATTTATAAAACTATTGGAATTGTTATCATAAATTTTCAAATTATTTAATTTTTTATTACATTTTTATTTTTCTGGCTTTTAAATAAATCTATCTTTATCTCTCTCATAATATAACGTATAGGTCTCTCTTTATTGATCGTGGAGCAGGAAAACTGCCGCGTCATAGGCTGCCGAGTTCTTATTGGCTGGGAGTTACCAGACAACCAGTTTCTTTACGGACCGTGGGTAAAAATTACCTCTCGTAAAACGTGGTCATTGTAATTTCCATAAAGATTTTTATGAGGTTTATAAAGTATACAGATTGTTCCAACGAAAACTTAACATTGCCTTTTTCGGGTATTTCTTAATGGAATTCGCAGATACCCTCGGACGCGTCAATTTTTTTTTATAAGGGGGACACTTTTTGGTTATCTTGAAATTTGTCTGGCATGACTCGCCCCCCTCCCCCATCGACGATTAAACTTAGCCCCCCCATTTTGAATAGGGAAAGTGGGTCGAGTACCTCGTTCTGAAGGTCTTTTGAACGTCTTTATAACTGGGTAAAAATTTTGAACATATTATTATATCGATTCGTTTTTGAGATATTTGCCTCGTTACCATGGCACGATAGTCTGGCCTTTGTACAGATTTCTCAGCGAAGGAACTACACAGTAGGGGGGTTAGAGAAAAAGGCGCTTTATGCGGTCCTAGAGCCTACCCCCAACAGGTTTTCTTCAAATTTGTCAAGAAAATTCCGAAAATATGCCTGTGTTTGTATTGCATATTCAATAAGTTTTTCTTAGGTGGAAAGAAACACAACTGGAAGAAGCAATCGAAAAACAGTGGACCAGTGGATGATGGTGGCGCAAAAGATATTGTCAAAAATATTAAGTTGGGCGATTGGTGATCATTAGATGTGTTGTTTAAGTTGGCTTTGAAATATATGTATAGTAAGTTTCTTATATTGTTTTTGTTCTCTGAATAATTTTATAAAGGATAACCACATACTTCTTTAAAGGGAAAGCATCTCTAAAATTGACTGCTATAAGCGTCACGGCAGGTTGGATTTCCAAATGAACCCCAGTGTATGGCTTGGATAAATTAAGGCTACTGATAGTGGTTGCTACGCTCTCAGCACCATCTCTTTTCTAAGCTCAAAAACACCCATTATCAGTTACCTTAGGATAAATACCTTTTAATCTGTTAAAAAAGTGCTAAGTAAGCTGCTACGTCAACTAAAGATAACTACTTAGGATTTTCCTAAATTTAAATCAAAAATAAAAATTAACCCCAATTTTTGTAGCGTCAAATGACCGCAGTGACAAATTGGCAACGTCATTTGAAGGCAGACCCTATCAAATTTTATTCAAAATATCTACTTTTTAAATTTTTTGGGGTTCATTTGAATCCAATATGCCGTAACGCTTGTAGCATTCATTTTCTATTAATTGTTACACGATTTAGTAGCCCACATAGCACAAAAATCACATCAACGTTAAATTAACGTGAACAAAAATAACAAAGTTTTTTTTTACTGGAAAACAACCTCATACCATGTAATATTTATTTTGTTAAATCTACATGCTTAAAGATAACTTAAAAACAAGGAGAAATCAAGCTATAAAAATCCACTTTTTGCTGAAGTTTTTGGTGCTGTGTATATAACGTGATTTTTACCCTCGTTATTTTCATGTACCAAATGCACACTTGAAAAGTCCTCCACAACATGTTCTAAAACGCCACTAGATTAAGACTTTTAAAACCTACTAAGTTTCTGCGTCTTTTTTGGTCACGTTTTTTTAATAACATTTTTTTAACCTAAAAGAGACGCGAAATGAAGTTATAAAAGTTTACTAGTTTAAGACTACAACACTTCAAGACAATTTTAAAGATGGCGCTCAAGGCAAGACAAAATATGTATATATCTATCTACACTTGCGTGCATAGAAATCGGCCCACTGTAAATTGCACCCCAGATCATGCAGGAACCACCTCCATAAGCACTCCGCTCATTCAAGCAGCAATCTGCAAATCGCTCTCTTGGTCTTCGGTACATTTTCCTTCTGCGGTGGCTACCATGGAGGCATATTCTGGACTCATCTGAGAACAGAACAGATCCCCATTGTTCTAACGTCCAATTCAGATGATCCTGTGCAAAACGCATGCGTGCTGGCCGATGAGCTGGAGTAAGTTTTGGACCAATCGCAGATATTTTAGGGGTCAGGTTATTTTCCTGCTGTCTTCGTCTTACTGTCCACTGACTAATAGGCACTCCTCGCACCTCACGGAGCTGTCGTTGCACTTGAACGGCATTAATGTGACGATTTCTTAATGTTGTTGGCACAATAAAGCGGTCATCACGAGCGGTTGCAAAACGCCTTCTGCCTGTTCCAGGTCGCCTATGAAAGTCTCCAGTCTTCTCATAACGTTGGTGCACTCTTCGAACCGCTGCGCGAGTCATATTCAATTGTCTGGCAACAGCTCGCTGACTATGTCCATTTTCGATTATAGCAATAACTTGGGCAGATTTTTGTGGTGTAGTATGCATTAAATTTACACACTTGAACACTATTGAGATTTTGAAAAAGGAATAATATGCAAATTTCAGTTGCAAACGCAATTTGACAAATTTGTTATTTTCGTTACAAACACCACATAAACACGTTTCATTTGTTTACCGGTTGCTACGCATATAAACGATAAGCTTTCTTAAAAAATTTATACTCACATTAAAGCATATTGTCTTTTAAACGGCATATTTCTTTTTTTGATCTGATGAATAATTCTTTAAAAAAATATAGTTAAAGTCAAAAGTTTACAGTGGGCCGATTTCTATGCACTCAAGTTTATATACATTATTTTTTTTTTAAAAGCTAAACAAGATTTTTTAACAGTAAACACTTTCACAGAGTATTAATATGTCTTTATCAGGTTAAATGACTGATGCGTCGTGATCCTAAAGGATCAGGGATCAGTTTCTTAACAGATTTTTGGAGTTTAGAGGCCAAAGCCACTGCCTGATTTCGTCAAAGTGAAAAATGCCGACAATAGATGGCGCTGCTGCAGTATATAAGTAAAATCTCCAAATTATTCGGTAGAAATGCCATGCAAGTCGCGTTTTAAAATTCGTGTAGAAAAGGCGTGAATTTAATGTGATTTTAACGTGACAATCACTTAAAACTAACGTAAAAACAGTGCTGTTTAAATTTGATAATGGCGTTATTACAACGCAGTTTTTAGCAACGTTATTTTTTATAGCGTTAATGAATGACCTATTAAGCTTGTTTTCATATATGAAATAAACGTTTTTTTCTAGCAGCTTTTAAAATCAACGTTTTTTTTTCTCACGCCTTTTTTGCGTGTTAAACACGTTATTGTGCTATGTGAGAGTACATCTATATAAGTACGTGAGGATAACGCATGACTAACATCCCGGGATCCTGGAGATCTATGAATTGCGAGATATTATATCTCACAATCCTCACTTATAATAAGTGTTAAAAAATTGACTTTTTCGTTTTTCCTGAAGTATAGAGTATTATACTCTTTTGCTAACTTGCAACTAACCAACTACTTAAAATTTAGACAAACTTTAATCTAAGAAAAACACTGAAAAAACATTGAAATTAAAAGTAATTCATGAAGGACTAAAGTTAAACGATTAACCAAAAAGTTTAACGAGTAAATAATCCTTAACTGGGAGACTCTGCGTTTCTGATTTTAATAATTTAATAGACGAATATGATACATTTTTATTTAGAAATAGATAAGAAACGGAAAATATATTACCGGATAAAATCCCCAATAGAAATGGCAATGTTATGAGATAAAAACGGACAAAATTGGAATAAAATCAAAAGACACGAAATAGGCATTTTTAATATTTCGGATTGTGTGGCTTATCCTTGTATCTAGAATTTTTAAAGAATTTTCTGTGAAAGCACCATAAACCTTCTGTAAACTAACTCGTGCTTAATTCATTTAAATAATTGAAACGGTTTTACTTAATCCCAATCATATCAATACAATATCTTAAGAAAATTCGATTTTGCTGTTTTTCTCAGCTAAAAAACTTAACCTGTTTCCCCTGTAGCATATTTTACTTTTTTTATGATTTCTTAGTAGTAGAGAGATCCCAAAAACTTTTCGTGGTCACCCGCATTATTGTTTTTTATTTTCTGCTTTTGAGAATTAAAAAAGAAAAAAAGATTTTTAAAAAATCCAAATTTTTTGGATAAACGAAATAATTGCTCATATTTTCTTTTTATTAAAAAAAATTGTACTAATGTAATAGATCATTTTATTAAAAATTTTAACAGCTTTTAAAAAATGTACGCCGTATATACAGGGTGGTTGGGTTACACATAAAAGTTAACAAAAAACTTAATTAAGTAGGTTCTTGGAACCGTGAAAGGGTACTGTATATGTGTATGAGGTAATTTGGAAATTCGAAATTTTTGCCTGGTCTAATGTAGAATCTTCATAAAACAAAGTCGCGAAAAAGGCCATCTTTCAACGCTTATCCATAATACTTACAAGATTTCGTCCAATTCAAAGGTTTAGATTTCTTATTACAATTCTATATTAGCCGTGCGTTATCCTTTAAAATGATTAGTCCAAAGTAAACCGGTTAATTTTTTATGTGACAAGTAACACGAATTTTTGTATATAGCTTTATTTTGGCGAGACTTTCCTCTGCAAAAATGTTTAAAAGTGATTCCCAGCAGTATTTAGGCGCTAAACATGTAGCTGTAAGAAAAAATAAAGATTAAGCAGTAAAAACTACTTTTTTTGGCTTAATTCAAAAGATTTTATGATATTGTCAGGATAAAAATAATGGCCTATTGACTAATGGCATAAGTTACGTTTATAAGCAAGTGCACATTAACCCGAAACAATGTAAGGAAATGAACTTCTGTATATAGTTCAATTTGTATTAAAACGTGTAATAAACTGTATACGGAATTAAAAACAATAAGCGATTGATCGGTCATCGATGATGTTTATACAGAAAACAAAACACATCTCGATACCCTATCAATGGCAAAATAGTTTAGCAGTTAGGTGTAAGCTGAGAACGTAACGTCCCACACGTACAAGTTTACAGTAAAGACAAGTAGTAGTCGGAGGTCGAGCGTATCTAGAGGATACGCATTTATTAGCAAGATGTATTTAATCTAAGTAGTAATTATTATTATTGTTAAATAAAACCATAAAACCTAACTTAAACTGTGTTATGTCACGTCACAACCCCCTCGTGACATAATCAAACATGAAAATATGTTTGTCGAACTGATTAAAAAAGTGATTAGTAACCAATAATTTTTTTCTGTGGCATTAAAAATGTGTTTAAAAGTAAATAGCAACAATTATTGTCCTACAAATTAAGACGACGGATAAATGTCTGTTACTCATGACTTAAAAAATAGACCGGTGTACTGTGGATTCTGTTGTTAGGTACCTCAATAAAACTTCAACTGATTCAAATAAAAATTAACTGTTTTAATTTAAATATTGATAAATGATAATAATTAACAGACACCACACAATATTTTTAAAGGAAAACTTAATAAAAAAAATCCACTCTAAATATAAATCAAAATATAAAAGTCATGATGATATAATTTAATTTATTAATGATTTAAATTTTTTGCAGGTTTTGTAAATTATGCTTTGGACGAAAAACTAAAAATCAAAGCTATATCGGCCATTTTTTAATACTCTATTTAATATCAAAAGTCTTGATTACAAGCCGATATATGTTTGATTATTAGGTTCAGTTAATAAAAAACAAAAACAAACACTTCTATTTACTCAACCTGCGAGTTATAGAAGACGGTCTTAAAAAAATAAAAATAAGCAGAGACGTAGAAAAAATATATTTACAAATTAGGAGAAAAAATTATTTAAAAAAACCATTTTGAGTGTACTCTCCGCTCGATTGACTACGCCCCTGTTCAACATATTTTTAAATGATAATAATAATATATATAGGGATAGTTTTAGAGATATAAAATCAATAATTAATTTAATTAAATTATATGTACAATTATTAAAAAATCCACTTTTGAAACGAGTTCCCTAAACAAAAATCTGAAAAGCAACTAACAATTTTTTAAATCGCGAAAAATATTAGAACTCTTCCAGTTATAGTGTCATATATTTTTTAAAACAGAGACGCATATTTTTTAGCATTTACCAAAATATAGAATTAAGTCAGCAAAATTTTAATAAAAAAATTAATGACTCGCTTAGTTTACAAAGTTTTTTATTTGCTGTAGTTTTATAATTTTTTTAATTTAACCGTTAATTAAATAAAGTTCAATAATTAATTAAATTAACACGAACTTTAAACCACTTAAAAACTTCAGACTGGAAGGGTTCTTATTAAGTATGAAGCATTTTCAATAAAATATATAATAATGATAAAGTCTAACTATAAAGCAGTGGATAAAGTACCTTAAAAAAAATTCGAAAATCGAGCAACGGGGGTAAAGCATTGTTTCAACGAAAAATTATCAAAAAAAAAACAAGAAACAAAAAAATAAAAATTAAAAAATCTTAAAGCAAAAGCACCTCTTTGATATACAACTCTCTTTATCCCATTTTGCCTCTTTTTTTATATACAATAAAATATATAAACTCTTATCTCTTTTGCTCTCTTTAAATTTTCTCTAATTTTTCTTACATTTTCTCGCTTTTGAAGGTACCCTCGTTCATGGGAGTAACCACGATAAGATCCAGGGGTAGCTAAAATTAAAATACATGAAAAAAAATACGCAGCACAACAAACTGTATTACAAACCAATTTTCACACATTTCTTTAAATGTTTAGTCCCACCTGCCTCATCTTGGGTACGCCCTTATTGGTGTTTACAGCAATATCTCTTTATTTTTGTTATATTTATTTTTCTGGAGAAGACACAAAATTGTCAGATGGTTATCGGCAGAATAAATATGCCTGTTACCAGTACCCAGACACAAAAAAATCGAATCCAAAAGTTTGGATTAACTTCTTTTTTATAAATATGATTTGTTAAGTTTAGGAAGTCGGAAGAAATGAGAAACAAAATAAACAGGAACGTAAACTAATGTTTCTAACTGCGCAGCCGCCACGCTTACTTTTCACTCAATCACTAACGTGAGCAAAAACAAGTGTTTTGCATGCGCATAATCAATTTTAATTAACATGATCTTGATATTTGAAGTTTTAATTTCATCACAATTGATATAGCACACATATTTAAGATACGAACATGTTATTCTGGGAAGTGGTTTAGATGGTTTTTCTGCCATAAAAAGTGCACCAAGAGATAAGCGATAACTAAAGTGAATCTAAAAATAACGAGTTGAAAAGTTGTGTTCCTTTAAAAATCAGTATTTGTGGCAAGAGTGCGTTTTAGTCACAAAGCACGACACTAAAATAATATTAAGAACTAATATGAAGATTCGAAAAAAGCATGTTATAGAAAGATTTGAAACACCTTACGATATTAATAATTTACCACTAAGAAAAGCTAAATTGTTTGCTCTAGAAATTTCAAATGTAGCCTACAAAAGAGATGAAGGCATTCCCTAAAATAATTGTAGTTTTGGAGAAAAATTTTTGGATAAAAATCGTTTTATAAAAAAAAAGAAGAAAAAAACTAGAAAATTATTAATAATAGTGTTTTTATCAGTTTTAAAGAAAAATTGAGAAAACAGCATGTTTTTATCTGACAAAAAAATTAACAAAAGTAAATTTGCAGGTATTTTGTTACTACTTTTTAGATACATTTGACGTCATAAGTCATATATTGCCCTATTTTTCTTGCATAATGAATTTTTATATGTAACACCGAATTTAGGAGATAATCAGACATACCTCTCTTCGTTTGTGTTATTTCCCTGGACATTTTTAAAATTTTTAAGTTACGAAATACTTTATGTTTTGATAACCAAAACAAAACAGATTCTAGTCCAAATTATACGCATTTGTAATGACGTCATTTTTGTTTATCTTTGTTTAGTATATTATAAACAGCGGTGACAATAAACTTTTTAAAAAAAGTAGTGTCTATGATTAATTCATTTTTTAAATGGGTAGGTAATTGGTTATGTGAAGTATCCGTCACTGTCAATCAAAAACATGAGTTTGTCAACTTCACAGTATGTCTTGTCGGAATAATAGGTATAATGAACAATCGCAGCTGATAATTTTAAATATATTGGCTTTTTTTTAACTGGAAAGGGAACAAGTACGAAATGGAATCGCACTTCAATTTGAGAATGTGATACAGCGAGCCGAAGAAGCAACCAAATTGAGCCCAACAACGATAGTAAATATAAAAAAGAATGGGAAAAAATTAGACCAGGATTACATTACCCGTATGTCTCCCACATCAAAAACTGCAAAAACCAAAAGTACAACATATTTGAAAAATAAAATTCGGGACACAATTTATTGTATGTTTGCCAGAAAAGAATACGTAACATTGGCAACAATAAATCAAAAGTTCAGGAAAGAAATTGAATATTTTGAGTTTTCCATCGACTCCTTAATAGGATGGGTCAATAGTATAGGCTTCAAGTGGAAAAAATCAAATAATAGATATTATTTGATGGACTTACCAGATATTGTTAATAAAAGAATACATTTTTTAAGGCAGTGCATCAAAAATAGAAATTTAGTTCTGGAAGGTTTTACTGTTTTCACTGATGAGACGTGGATTTTTAACAAGGGATCCTTTCGTAGTAGCTGGCAAGATGACACCAAGCATACAGATTCAAGAAAGAACAGTGAATGTAAAAATTAACTTGTTATATTTTGACTATTTTTTAAAATAAAAACTGGTGCCTTGTAAATTTTCATAATTCCGTCTGTTTCACATTTTTTGAGCTTAAAAAAGTAGTAGATCCATTCGAACGGTTTGGGAGCTTTTGCTCTTCAAAGTCTCCTCAAAAAATCTCAGTGAAATATTAATTTGACCTACTTACAGATTGTGATACTCATAATAGTGTTCCGCTGTGAATTTATTGGTGAGCTTATAAGTCGCCGAATCTCCCAAATATTCCAAATAATTTTTTTTTTGGTTAAAAGTACCTACAGCGTGGCCATTTTATTGTGCCATACTTTTAAATGGCTACAAAATATCTACGCCATACGTTTTTTTTCTCACCTGGTGAGGTCATTACAAATGCGTATAATTTAGACTATACTAACCACAGAAATAGATAGGAGACAAACAACTCAAGCTCCTTAAACAATTCATGACATTTACGCAGCGCCATCTATCGCGTAGCTTGCGAGTTAAACTGTTTATGGTGCTCTACGCATGGTATATACTTGTATTGTTTTAATTAATAGGTCAATTAGTACATTTTTTGCACACTTTTTAATTTTAATAAAACTTTATCAAAAATATTGTTGACCTGAAAATATCCCAACAAGTGTCAAAGAGAGAAGTTTACACCTAACCAAGGGTTTTTGATCTAAGGGACCTACAATCTTGAAAATATTCTTAGGCTAATTTTTTTAGAAGACTTAAATACAAATTTCATTTTCAAGGAACCATAATAAAGTACAGTTAAATGATTTGCGTCACTCCTGGTCTTCCTTGACCAGATAACCTTAAAACTTGTTGAAGTGTAAACTTCTTTAGGCGCGTTTAGCAGTTTTTGTGGGTACTGAATTGAACTGAGCCGTCAGGCTCGGCTATGTACCGCTCATTCGGGTAAAGTCGGCTCGAGTCGACTAACTGTGAGAGGAACATTTAGCGAGCGATATGATGATGCAGATGAAGGCCAGTATTATTAATTTCGCCTTGTTGAAGTTTGCACTTCTGCCGTGTGGTCTTAGGCACACACAATTTTTTTGTTAATATTGGTATGTTTCTTTCTTTCTCTCTTGTAGGCTACGATTCGATTAAAATTTTTAAAGCACTTTTAAACTCCAAATGACGAAACGTGTGTCTACTACATAATCAATAATGGTGGGGTCACTAAAGAGAACCCCACAATGAAAATAAGTGAGTTTTGCTGGAAACACCCTGCCTTGGGGTACTTCAATCTTTGCTATATAACCTTCTTTACGTTCGCAAAAAACTCGGCGGTGAACCTTATTGTGTGGTGGTGACGTAGTGTTGCTCTGCCCCTCATTTGTTGCCCCCCGATATCAACCTCATTCCATATCGGCTGTAACATTCGTATTTTTAGTACGTTTTTATAAAACCCATGTATCTGACATTTAAATGACAATATCGTTCCTGATATGACAGCTTTGATTAAGAGAAACTGACAAATATATTCTGTCTTGCATATTGGATATTTTGATTTCAAACACTTTTGTGTAGATGGCATTGTTGTCTCTAATAAACCAGTTTTATATATCAGAAACGGAGATGGCGCTTCAATAGTTATCAAAATCTGTAATCTTAGCAATACTTTGCAAAACCAAAGATTTTGACACATAGATGGAATCAGGATTTCGGTTATACCAGTTTTAGTTAAGAGAAACAGACAAATATATCTTGCATTGCATATTGGAAACATACATGGCATTGGTGTGTCTGGTATGACAGTTTTATGAGCCAGGAACAAATAAATGCATCCTACATGTTTGTACTGACAAAATTTAAACATAGGTGGCGCTTTATCGTCTATCAATTTTTGTAAACTTATCCCTTGAAAAGCATTTTGACATGTAGAGGACACTGACTTCTCTAATAAGCCAGTTTTTTTAAAAATTAGCAGATCAACCCTAATTATTGGGCAAAGATATGGTGCTTTGTTATCTATCCACATGTTTAGTCTCAAAGTCTCTCTTGATAAGATTTGACATACAGATGAAACAGTAAAAACTGCTAAAATCTGTACACCATCTAGTAGTTCTTGACCAAACTCAAAAGCTTGCCCGACAGCTAGCGCTATCGTGTCAATTTCATTTGAGTTCAAGGTATGAAATGTAGATGGTGCTGATATATTGACTCTGACAGTAATATGTAAAATAAATAGACCAAAGGAACCCACGCATTTTCCAGGTGTACAAATTGCATTTAAAAAATATAATTTTATTTTCACACAAATTTGAAGGTTAGCATGACTTATAAATCTCAAAATAACTGCTTTATAATTAAAGAATATTGTCACGCCAAACACGATTTTTTTCTTAGGTTTTGTCATCCATGTCAAATAAAAAAAGCATATCAAGAAGTTTTGGTAGTTGTTGATAGATATCTCATCAAAAGCTCTTTTTTGATAGTTTACAATAATGTCCATGCCCAAAAACGCTATAATTTTTACTATGTCAAAATGTTTAAATTTCAGTTGTTGATTTTCACAGTTATCATTTGAAAAAATGTATTTTATTACATTTTGATAGAATATAACATATATTTGACAGTTTCTTATGCCCAGAAACGGTGTAATTTTAAACCTGTCAAAAAAGTATTTTAGATTTTGACATTTACCATTAGCGAAAATATTTTCCAATATGTATATGAATTTTACAAATATTTGAGAGTTTCTCATGACCAGCAATGCTGAAATTTTAAACTTGCCAAAAAAGTATTTTAGATTTTGACAGTTACCATTTGTAAAAATGATTTCCAATATGTCTTGGTAGAATTTTACAGATATTTGACAGTTTTTCAATATTAGACACAGTGTAATTTTAAATTTGTCAGAGTGATTGAATGTCAGTAACGAAGGGTTTTGATGGATGGCGTTAATGAAATTGTATTTGAATTTCGATACGACCTTGCCGTTGAACGTTGCCGTTTCTTCATTATTTCGAAGCTTTTCAGGATGTATTTTGATGCGTTGTTGTCGGTTGGTTTCGAATATCGTCGGATTTTTTAACGGTGGCGTTTTTTGAACGGTAGCAGAGTCTCCGTTGGTTAAGCAGCAGCACGGTGGCGACCCGAAGACGCCCAGCCTCGCGTTTTATTCCACCAGCTTTAAGACCTTGCCGATTGCGATAGTTTTATCTGAAACAAAAATGGTTAAGGTATATTAAGTGTGATACGCCATTTTAAAGAGTGTTTTACGATGATGTGTGAAATCCCCAATTTTCTATCGTTTAAAATAATTGAGTATCTTATTAGTAAACATCCAGATCATCAAACCAGAACAATGGACACAACACTACAAGGGACTGCTGCAGGAGACAAGACCCGAATATCTGGCAGCCTCTCCGAGGAGAGACATAGAAGTACATTGTGAGGAAGTAATCATCGAAAACGAAATAATAAAGAATAGTATTAAAAAGCTTAAATCCGGAAAAGCTAGCGGACACGGAGGAATATGTGCTGAAATGCTCAAATATGGATCAGTGAAACTACTCGAAAATCTCACAGATATTATCAATCACTGCATAAACGGACATCCAGTACCTGATGATTGGAAAATTGCAAGGAAACAAACTGGATTGCAACAATTACAGAGGAATTTCAGTAACCAGTACTCTAAGTAGATTGTACGGTAGGATTCTTAGAGATCTAATAGAGAATGATTTTCATGAACAAAAAGAAGAGCAAAGTGGGTTTCGTGCAGGCAGATCTTGTAGTGATAATGTTTTTTGTCTTAAACAAGAAATTGAGAAAGGGCGCCAGAAATATAGATACTCATGTTACCTTTTTGGACCTACAAAAAGCATATGATACCGTTCCAGTAGAAAAATTATGGACAGTGTTAGAGCAGACCAATATCAATCATACATACATAAAAGCGATAAAAGAACTATACAAAGGGTCAAAAATCTAAAATTAAAATTGGAAATCGACTTTCAAAGGAATTCCTGGTAACAAAAGGCTTAAGACAGGGATGTTGTATCTCTCCAACTCTTTTTCAAATATATATCGCAGTAACTCTAAAAAACTGGAAACGTAAAGTGCACGGGAATACAACTTAACGACCGATTTACCATATACACAGTACAGTTTTCTGACGACCACGTAAATGTAGCTAATGATAAAGAAGACATGGAGTATATGATGAGAAAGTTAATGGAAGAATACCAAAAGTAGGGATTAACAGTGAACGTGGACAAGACACAGTACTTCTGTATTGGAAACGAATCCAGTGAGTTAGAACTAGACAATGGACAAGTAATATCTCCATGCAATGAGTGTGTATACTTGGGTGTCACATTTGATAAGACAGGAACAGACTGCAAAGAACTGGAAAAAAGAATAGTAAAAGCAAAAAAGGTTATTGGATGTCTTAACAGTATTTTATGAAACAGAAATAAAAAAGAATGTAAAATTTAACATTCATAAAACAATTGTGAAAAGCACGCTGTTGTATGGAATAGAGACTTGTCGCGTAACAGAAAAATACAAAACAAAAATGGAAAGTGAATAAGAAGATCAATGAGAATATCTAGAACAGATCACATAAGAAATGAGATCATAAAAGAAAGAATGGGAATCCAGGGAAGCATAACAGATGAAATCACTTAAAGGCAACTGATATGGTACGGCCATGTACAACGGATGAACGACGAAAGATTATCAAAGCAGGTCCTAGAATGGCAACCAAAAGGGCGCAGAAAAGAGGGCGTCCGAAACTAGAATGGCAACAGTCAATCCAAAAATCAATTAATCAAAAAAATCCGACAGAAGATGATTGTCAGGATCGAAGGAGGTGGAGAATAGGAGTCGGGCAACGTAGAAAAACGTTCTAAACCGACATAATAGTAGAGTTCCTCATTCAATACCATCAAAATGGGACTACCAGTACAGCATTGTCAATGGTGATGAATCGTGGATCTACTCGTATAAACCCGAAGTGTAAGCAGCAACAATTCCTCTGGAAGATCAAAGGACTGTTACTGCCGATTTGTTTGCCGAAAGTCATCGCTGAGCTTCGAAAAATAAACCCCGGACGACAATTCATCCTCCACCAAAACAATGCAAGTTCGCCCAAAGCACAAAAGTCATTGAATTCTTAACCCAACGAAACGTCCAATTGTTGGACCACCTTCCATATAGTCCCGAAATAAGTTCCAACGATTTCTATACTTTTCCGAATATCTGCGTGGTCTGAGATTTCAGTGACCAGAGAAAGAACAACAAACGACTGGAATTACAGCTTTGACAACTGGTTTGAGCGCATGCAAAAGTGCATTCATTTTCATGGAGAATACTTCGAGAAACAATAGTCTTCAAAAGTTACCTACAATTTTATTTAGGCTAAGATCAAATAATATTTAAAAAATCATTGTTTGACAATATTATACTTTGTACAGCAATAAATTAATACTGAACAAATAATAGTAGTCAAGATTGATTTAGCACAGTTTTATAACCTAAGAATGTTTGGGTTCATTCAAGGCAGATCAAGCTGTGCATATTATAATATTTAACAGATTCTCAAACTTTTTTGCCCTCTTAAAATACATACTAATTCAAATATTTTTAAAAAATGGTTTTAAAAATAATTTTAGGCTATTGACATAAAAATTTTCCTAAAAATAATAAATAAACAATTTCATGAATAATAATCAACTTACAAAAGGGTCGTTTCATATCAAATCAACCAGAAGTTTGGCAGACCATAACTCCTCATTCAAATTCCAAATTTTAAGTTTTAAGTATTTTTTATAAATTAAATTTTGCAAATAAAAAAGCTGCCAATTTGCGTCGAACATGTAGGAACAGAAATAAAAATATCTTAAGAACTACTAACACCCGAATAGAGGTATAAGGTTTCTTTAAAAGTTCTTTAAAATACATAGATTTTTTTAAAAACAAAATTGAAATTTTTGAATTTGTTTCCTTGATAAAATAAACAAAACAGACATTTTAGAACAAAAATAACAGTGCTAAGATTACCAGTATTACCTATTACTTTATAGAAAAATATAAACCGACAAAAAAATTAAATAGTTTTTTTTTTAATGTTTTTATGATTTTATTTAGGTTAATGTCTCACAATGATAAAAATAATTCAGTTACCTTTTCCTTAAACTTTCTGTGTTGTGTATTTTTTTTCAATTATAATATTTTTTGTTCAACATAAACCGATTATGTATCCATCTTGTAAACACAAATATATTTTCTTTAATAAAATTAAAAAAAAAAAAAACTTTTTTTTTAAATTTGAGGTTTGTTTTTTACAAAAAAATAAGACCTTTCAAATAAGCCATATCACTACTCTGGTCTAAGTATATCTCGAGACATCTTAATTTTTTTAGTACATGTTTAAGAAAAAATCGCAGTTTTTTTGGTTTTCAACATTTAATTTAAAAAAAACTTGAAATTTGGGATTATTCATTCTCTTTATGGGTGGACTGAATGTACAAAAACCTATCAAAATCGGTGAGATGGTTACCTACCATTTTTCTTTGGTTGATTTTATATGAAAAGATCCAAAAGCCAAATGCAATGCAAATGTACTATACTATTTTGGAAGTTTTTTTATAAAGTAAAAAACAGGACTTACTTTCATCCCTAAGCGTGAACCTTCCCATTTGTGGGAAATCTTTGAACGGTTCCAGGCAAATCACGCCTGCGCATTCTATTCGCATGATGGCCACTTGATCCTGCTTGACGAACCTCGGCCTAGTCTTCGATTTCTCTCCGGATTTTTTGTCTATTAGGCAGATTAAGGCCTAAACACAAATAGAAAAAAACTAGCTATAATCATAGAAATTAACCTGGGTAGCTGTATCTATTAACTAGTTGTTTAATTTCAGAGGTAGTGACGAAAAACAAAGAATTTTCATTGTTTATCAATTGTTAGGTTTATACATCATTTGGTACTATCAAACAGGTTTAAATCTTAGTCGTGTCTAAATTTTTTCTTTTAGTCGAGAAAATCGCAAATAACTGATTTTTTAAGATATTTTGGACCTTTAACCTGCCGAAGTCTTGTGAAGGATTTTTAGGGAGAATAAATGGAAATGCTATGGAAAAAGTATACAAAAGTTCAGGCCGCTTCTATACTTTGAGATTTTTTGGTTAATAACACCTTTTAAAAGGATATTTTATTTTCTCTGGAAAGGTGCTTTAACTTTTTTCCCTAAAATGAGTTTTTCTGAGAACTCAATAAAACCTAAAAACACCATAATTTTTCTTCGTGATCTTAAAAACTAAGCCCAATTTAGAAATGACAACTAAGTGCTAACCGTGGAATTGTTATTACAGACTTTCTCAAAAATAAGCAGTTTTTAAGATCAAATCACTAAAAAAATTGGTCAATCGCCAAAATGACCGTGAAATGTTTAAAGACTTATACCTCGAAAACCATTCGTCTGACGAAAAAACGTATAAAAGCGCTTTTGAAGAAAATTTTATTGTCTTCAACTTTTGGTTAAAACTTTTTTTTCTAAAATGTACAGGAACCAAATTATTTAAAAAAATGTATGACTTCAATCTAAACAACATATGTCACAATCACGACTAACTACACCACCCTTTGCAAGCTAAAATTCTATAATGACTGGACTACCGTAAGAAATATAATTTGTGACTTACTCTAACTGTGATTTCTTCTGCTGCGCAATGGATGTGCATTACCGCGCTGTAACCCGCGCAAATGATGGATTTGTGTTCCATAATGACTAATTGCGCGTCGAAAATTCTACACGTGTGTACGGGATTCACTGAGTCGCACAGAACGAAGCCGGGACTGACGTCTTCTTCTTCGACACCTTTCACCTACATAATATAAAAATAAACATTAAAATTAGGGACTGTACATAATTTTTTTAAATATATATCGCAATGGCTCTAAAAAACTGGAAACGTAAAGTACATGGCATGGGAATACAACTTAACGACCGATTTACCATATACACACTACAGTTTGCTGACAACCAAGTAATTGTAGCTAATGATAAAGAAAACATGGAGTATATGATGAGAAAGTTAACGGAAGAATACCAAAAGTGGGGTTTAACAATGAACGTGGACAGACATACTTATG
The DNA here is from genome assembly GCA_963576565.1 of Aspidapion aeneum. Lineage (NCBI taxonomy): Eukaryota > Metazoa > Arthropoda > Insecta > Coleoptera > Brentidae > Aspidapion > Aspidapion aeneum. The sequence continues at coordinate 19,243,953 of OY755044.1, read as the reverse complement.
TATTGGAAACGAATCAAGTGAGTTAGAACTAGACAATGGACAAACAATATCTCCATACAATGAGTATGTATACTTGCGTGTCACATTTAATAAGACAGGAACAGACTGTAAAGAACTAGAAAAAAGAATAGTAAAAGCAAAAAAGGTAATTGGCTGTCTTAACAGTATTTTATGAAGCAGAGAGATAAAAAAAATATAAAATTTAACATATATGAAACAATGGTGAAAAGCACGCTCAAAGAAATTCAAGGAACCCTAGAAGACGCATCCCCATTATTTAATACGCAAATTCATTCATCATGCATGAAATCTCAGAAAAGTTTGCCGAATCCTCGCAGGCAACACTGTAATAGGTATAAAAGAGAAATCGAGGAAAAAACCATGGGCGTGCAGATTTTGTTGAAAATAAAATAAATTATAGACATTTTCCTATAAAATTTTTGCACCCAAAATTATAAAATTTAAATAAGTGTAAAATATTACCGGTACAGCTTTGACAGCCATTCTATTTTTACAGAATTAATTTTTTTATCGATTTATAATATTAGAAATCAATAACTTATTTACAGCTGGTAATATCCGTAGTTTTGATTTTTATTATTTTTCCCTAAAGATAAGAAATCTACTTTATATTATTTTTTTCTGGATATAGAAAAGTGTTACTTTAATCCCTAAAATTTAAAACACAGGTAAAAGTGTTTCTTTTTATTTCAAATTGTCAAAGGTGTTTTTTTAGCTTTTTACTCTTTCACCTTGGTAATACATTGCTCTTAGTAAATTTTTTACAGTAAGTAGATTTGTTCTGTTAAAAAAAGTCAAAAACTCCGAATTATATACTCAGACCTTGAGATATTTATCAAAATTTTTGCATCAGGATTTAAAGAGTCTATTTGATCCCCTAGTGCATTTTCGACTCTTTTGGGTGTTTTCGGTTTCTATGTTTATAATATTGATATGCGATGTTTACCATCATTATTCTCTTCAAATTAAAGCACACTAAGTTGTAGTCGTTTTTTCTTCAATCTTCTCTAGAAGTTCCCGAAACCACCCAAATGATAAAAATGGGACAGCCTATATTTATAATATAGATTTTTTGTTATAATTTATCAGCAAAACTCTTGCCTCGAAATAAAAAGCACTCATTGGTTTATTTTACCAAAATCCATTCATTAGTTTATTAAACTCTAGCAATTAGTTTTTTTAGAAAATATTTGGTATGAGTCTGTGTTTTTTACATTAGCAAATGTTAAAAAATATGACTTATTCAGTTTTATCAACAAAATACTTTTGATTTCCATAAAAAAATCTATTTAATTTTTATTTACCAAATAAAATAAAAATGAAAAAATATTATTTATAATTAAGTGATTATTATACAGGGTGTCCCATAACTTAGGCGCCGTAGTGCAGCAGGTGATAGAGGAGGTTATTTCCAAGAAAAAAGTTTATATAACATGGGGTCAACATTCATCTGTTTTTAAGATATAGGATTTTTAAAGAGGAGTGGGTGAAAACCGGTTATACAAAAAAAAAATCTGTGACAGCCAGCTGAATACTCAGCTAACTGTGATTAAAAAATGTGGTACTCCTTTTTTAATAATATTACAAGTGGAGGAGGTACGGGCTGTCAAAATAACCTCGAAAATGTATAAAAAATAATATTTTTTTTTAAATTAATTTTTGCTTTCTCTTTTAAAAAATATCAATAATATTTTATTATTATGTCTCGCTAGAGACTTGTTTTTATTAACAAAAAATATTTAAAAAACATTGCATTTAATATGGCATTCATAAAAGTTCATACCAAAAAAATAGTATTTTCTAAAAAAATTGACTGACAAACTTTTTTCAAATTAATTTTTTAAAATTAATTTCAATTTACTGCTTTTGTTCCAATACAAGACTACCCAATTTCATATTTTTACTGCGTTTTTTTTAAGTTATTATCACAAAAGTTAAAAAAATTGCCAACAACAAGTTTTTGATCAGACATGACCTCCTCTATCACTTGTTGGCCTATGGCCCCTAAGTTATGGGACACCCTATATATACAAACATTATTAAATTTGGCAAATATAAGAATTAAGAACAATATTTTAATCCATTTGACTCAAGGCTCTCTTTTAATTAATCACCAGGGACTATGCAGTAAGTAAGTGAAAAGGAAGTTAAAACTCTTTTTTTTCTGTGTAAAAGTAGGTACTACCTTTTTTCTTCTTATAGTTATATTTGTTAATTCTAACTACTTTTTTACATCATTATATGATGATCGAACATCAAAAACAACCAGTGATATGTATACTTTATAATAAAAAGAGATAGTTGAATATTTAACTACCAACCACTAGTAGTAAGTAGTTTTCTTAATTTGAACTAGTCTTTAACACCTGACCTTGGGCAAGGCATTTCGTACAAGATAGTGCCTACTAGGTGCTAAACGAACATACTGAGGATCAACGTGGTCAGAACAAAGAATGCCCATTTTGACAGAATTTTCTCCTTATTAAGGCCAATAATCTCCCTCCAAAGCTCTCTCTTGTTTGGATCAGTGGGGAATCTAGTAAACTCATAAATTTGAATATTTTTAAAATGTTTAATAACTGTACAGTAGCATGACATAACATAACACTACAGAGTGAAAATGGTTGTTTACATAAGAAATATATTTTTTATATATTATTGCCAGAATAAATTCAAAAACTTTTCCAAAAAAACCCAAACACTAGAGGTGGGAAAATAAGGGAATTTGCAACAATAAATAATGTTTCTTAAAACTTCTTTGTAAAATAAATCACTAATATTTTGTAAAAAAAGTTATAAACCACACCACTGTCTTACCAAATCGTAAACAATATGACGGTTTCTGGAAGAGATTCAAACTTACCGGTGAAATGATAAATCCAGCCACTTCTCTTCACTTTTGTCACACTTCTTAGGCATTTTTAAAGTTATTTAATAAAAAAAATCTTAATTTTGTGATCAATATTGCAAAAAAAACAACGAAAACGCACCTTTATTCGGATAACCTCTCAAAGGCAACAATAAATGATGCAAGGGTGACGTTTGGTCTACATGGTTGCCGCTATTAATTTTTTTTCTGAAAAATAGCGAACAAAAATCAGTTTTTTGCATTTTACGCGTCGTAGGGCAAAATTTAATGTATGAGAAATATTACCCATAGAATTCCCTACAATCGGTCTCCATAGTCTATAGGTCTACAACCACACGTTTAGAAGAAAATTTGAAAAAATTATGTTTTTTGCAATTTATGCAAAAACGGTAAGTCATAAAAAAAACTTTATTGACATAAAATGATCAAGACAATTCTCTACAATGCGACAATGACAATTTACAGCTCTACAACCATATGTGTTGAAGACAGAGGGTGCCGAAAATGCCCATTATGTACTTTTTTTCGTTTTACGCAAAAACCATAAGTCATAGAGCTGTGACTCACATAGGTGAATTGTAGAGAATGGCGTCCTGGAGATTTCTTGTCTATAATGTGTTTTTCTAGGATCTACCGTTTTTACATAAAATAAAATAATAATTTTTGCAAATTTGGCGCCCTATATGTTCTACACGTAGTTGTAAACCTGTGGCCCAAAAGGAAAGAATGTAGAAAATTGTGTCCTTTAACATTTTATGTTTATAAAGTTTCTTTCTACGACTAAAAAAAACACAATTTTTGACAACTTAGCTGCCATCTACCTTCTAAACATGTCGTTGTAGACCTATAGACTATGGACATTGATTGTGAAGACTCGTATGGGTAATATTTCTCTTAAATAAAATTCTTCTCTACGACTTACCGTTTTTGTGTAAAATGCAAAAAACTGATTTTTGTCAATTTTGGTGCTCTCTATCTTCTATACATGTAAGTCTAGAGCTATAACCTTTAAGAAAAATTGTAAAGGATTTTGAAGTGTAAACTTCTTTAGGCGCGTTTAGTAGTTTTTGTGGGTACTGAATTGAACTGAGCCGTCAGACTCGGCTATGTAACGCTCATTCGGGTGAAGTCGGCTCGAGTCGACTAACTGTGAGAGGAACATTCAGCGAGCAATATGATGATGCAGATGAAGGCCAGTATTATTAATTTCGCCTTGTTAAAGTTTACACTTCTGCCATGTGGTCTTAAGCACACACAATTTTTTTTGTCAACAAAGGTTTTCTCTGCGACGTTCCATTTTCGCGTAAAATCAAATCAAAACACTTTTTGAGTTTTCCAGAGTTGCCCAGGAGAGGGTTGTAGACTAATTTATATATAGATATATAATATATATATATATATATATATATATATATATATATATATATATATATATATATATATATATATATATTATATAAAGAAAAGGTTTTTTTAACTTTCGTGATCAAAACATTTAACTTAAATTAATTTGGACTAAAAGCAAGAGTTATTTTTATACCGAAAACATTTGTAGTGAGAACAATAATTAATAGTTAAAAGTGCAGTTTAGTCATCTGGTTTTAATAACTTTTTAAATACCACCTAGGAAGACAAAACTAATAAACTATTTATGAACTCTAACCTCACACCAAAGAAATTTAATTAAACTTACTTTCAGTTGAACGTTTTTCACACTTAAATGGAGTCCCGTTTTTTTCAGAAAACCGAAAACCAAATCAATATTTTAAACTGCGCATTCGCTACCGTACTTTTTCTTCTCACGTAAAATATCTCCCTCTCAGCTGTGGTCGAGCATGTGTGAAGTTAGTAAGAGGAAGATAATTTATACTTTCCTTTTAATTCAAAATAGATAAGGATTTAAACCGCCACATAGATCTATAACAACAGGGACTTAAAAGCAAATGTTTTATGATTTTTGTTAAGTTTAGGTACCTATGTAAACAAAAATTTACTGATTGATTATTGGATAACATATTCTAACTTAAAAAAAAACTTTTTTTCAAACATTTGTATACATATGTGCATATAGGTACACAGACAGACATGCATACATACATATCTAGAGGTTATACTTACAACCTAGAATTAAATTGTATAGAAAAACGTTATTAATGATAAGATCTCAAAAAAAAAATCAATGAAAACAATCCTTTTCTCACATAGGATGGTAAACATATTCTATTACAGATACATGTATAGCAATCCAAAACGTAAGCCGAATTCAAAAACAAAATATTTTTTTGATTTTTATTAGTTACCATTTTACTTATGTACCTACATCAAAATTACAAGTTATAAAAGTACTGGCAACATTGTTGCGAATTTGAAAGAAATCCCCAGTATAATACTTTTTGTGTCTGATGAAGTTTAGGATTTCTATACGGGGTCTACCTTTAGTTGAATGTTTTTGAGCACGCTGCTGTATGGAATAGAGACTTGTCGCGTAACAGAAAAATACAAAGGAAATATGGAAAGTCTCGAAATGGATGCAAGAAGAAGATCAATGAGAATATCTAGAACAGATCATATAAGAAATGAGATCATAAAAGAAAGAATGGGAATCGAGGAAAGCATAACGGATGACATCACTAAAAGACAACTGATATGGTACGGCCATGTACAACGGATGAACGACGAAAGATTACCAAAGCAGGTCCTAGAATGGCAACCAATAGAACGCAGAAAAAGAGGGCTTCCTAAACTGGAATGGCAACAGTCAATGCAAAGATCAATGAGTCAAAAAAACCTGACGGAAGATGGAAATGGAAGATCGGACAACGTAGAAAAACAATCTAAACCGACATAGTAGTAGTAGTAGTGTACATCGAGTCACTCATCGTAAAACAAGCTTTATAGGTAGCGAAGCCTAACATTGATTTTTTATTTATAATTTTTGACATGTTTTCCTCGGTTTCGCATTGGCGGCTCGTTCTTATTTTAAAATTCTGGTTTTAACACACCCTAAAGATCTATATAATAGGGACTTATTGCAATAAAGCCAGACAATAATTGTGCCGGGCACTGTATTGACAGTTTCGCATTATAAGAACAGCTGTCTTCTTTCAAAATTAGGCCTTTGTGTATTATAAGAGCCGAAATTAATAGTGCCGCCATGTCTCTTTAGTATGTCAGTTAAATGTCATTGTTATTAGTTCAGGTTAGTTATAGGTTTGGTGCAGGAGTGTGCGGATGCACTTCAGGAATTGGCCGGCGTAAGAGAGGTAGAGCTCGTATGGGTCCCAGGTCACGTGGGAGTCCCCGGAAACGAGAAAGCGGACAGACTCGCCAGGGGAGGATCCCAGCAGAAATGCGTCGGGCCAGAACCGTTCCTGGGGCTTACAAGAGGGCAAATGAAGTCGGCCCTATCAGAGTGGACCCAGAAAGAGATACAAAGGGAGTGGACCAACACAGGAAACGCCAGACAGGCGAAGGAGTATGTGACAGGCTACAGCGAATCCCGTAGGGACTGGCTGCTCCGTAGAACACGAAAAGAGGTGGGAGCCATAGTGGGAGTCCTGACCGGACACTGCGTCCTACAAGGACACCTGGCAAAGATGAGAGTGAAGGAGGACGCGACGTGCGAGCGATGTTGGGCCGAGGACGAGACCTCGGCGCATTTTCTCTCATCATGTGAAGCATACAAGGAGGCAAGAAGAGAGGTATTCGAAGAGGAGGCCTTTGAGACGGAGGACCTTCTGAATCTGAGGTGGCCCGATATTCTGGCCTTTGTACAGAAGACGGGCAGATTCCTTAGCGAGGGAAGGACGCAGTAGGGGGAATGCCCGGGGGTTGGCGAAAAGGGCGCTTCATGTGCCTAGTCGCCAGGCCTAGAGCCTACCCCACACTACTACTACTACTACTATTAATTCACAAGTCAGGAGGGTAAAAATATGGAAGGGCGAAAAAATATCGAAACACAACATATCGAAAAACAAAATATCGAAAGTACATAATATCGAAACTTCAAAATATCGAATAACAAAATATCGAAACTACAAAATATCGAAAATACAAAATATGAAAACAACAAAATATCGAGACAACAAAATATTGAAAATACAAAATATCGAAAACACAAAATATCGAATAACAAAATATCGAACATACAAAACAGAAAATTTCGGAACCTTCACCTAACCTGACCCTGACCTAATCTAACTCAACCTAATCTGACGTAACCACACGAAAATAGATAGTTTAAAAAACCTAACCTAACGAAACCTAATCAAATCTAACCGAACCGAATAAAACCGAACGAAAGCAAACCGAATCAACAATTAAAAAAAAAAAACTTTTCTGACTTCTTTTCCGGTATCCTAGAAGGTGTGAATTCGAACCGAACCAAACCTAACCATACCCAAACAAACCTAATTAGCAGTGTTGTAGTTTAGTTTGGTTAGATTAGGTTTGGTTCGGTTCAGTTAGGTTCGGTTCGGATTCACAACCTTTAGGATACCGGGAAAGAAGTCAGGAAAGTTTTTTTTTTAATTGTTGGTTGTTTGCTTTTGTTCGGTTCGGCTAGATTTGATTAGGTTTCGTCAGGTTAGGTTTTTGAAACTTTCTATTTTCATGTGGTTAGGTTTGGTTAGGTTACGTCAGGGTCGGGTTAGGTTAAGGTTTCGAAATTTTCGATATTTGTTAATTTCGATATTTTGTATGTTCGATACTTTGTATTTTCGATATTTTGTATTTTCGATATTTTGTATTTACGATATTTTGTATGTTTTAGACATTTTGTATTTTCGATATTTTGTGTTTCGATATTTTTTCGCCCTTCCTAAAAATATATATATTTATCTAAATGCTTTTTATGTGTTATCAAATTCCAAGTCATTGAATCTAAATAAAATTATCCTTCATTCGGTGATAAATTTAAATCGGCTACATCTCACAAAATACTTGTCGCAGATAACTTTGGCGTAAGTTTTTTAAAAACTAGTAAAATGTTATACAACTTCACTATTGGACACTTTTTAGTAGCATGTATAACACAGAAAAAGGAGGGTTGTATTTAAAAATTGTAGACCCCCTCCCAAAATTCAAACTTAATGTGTCAAAATACCATTTTTATATTATAGGGTTTTTAAGGCCGCTTCACCCACGTCACAACATAAGCAAACGACCCCCTAAAAAATCAGGTCTTCTGGTAGTGTTTTAAAAGTCATAAACTTGATAATATTTACCTTAATTTTTACATTTTCTCCAGGTACCACCCTGGAAACTTCGTCTTCGTCTGATAATAGCAAGTCCACTATTACTTGAGTCTAAAACAAAAACAAAAAACGGGTGATTTTCGGAAATTTTTATATATTTTTTTTAAACTACGAATACACAAAAAAGCACTTTAACCTTTTAAAATAAACACCCTGTATGAAGCATGTTTATAAACTCACCCTGTTGGGCATGATGAGCAGGGTTTGTCCTCTTCGACATTCGCCCGATTCGACTTTGCCCATGACAACTGTTCCCATGTCCTTATATTTGTCCACAATGGGCATCATAAACGGCCCATCGGTATTCCTATTGAGTAGGGGTAAATTGTCGATAAATGGAATAAAAGCATCGCCCTGAAATGGAAAAAAAAATTCTTAGTGTTCATTCTTTGGTCCTTCAAGCCGGATTTGTTTAAAGTTAGCTCAAGACTATCAAAACGGACGGGCCATGATCTACCACTTTGTTGACGTCACAATCCCAGGCCTAATTTTTTAGTAATCACGTTTTGGCAATTTTGTGTCGGTTTTTGACAAATCACATAAAAAATTCTTGTTTTTGAAGATGTTTTTATTGTAAAAAATCAACAAATAATAACACAATTTGACAAAGTCAATCTCACGCGGCGCATGGCGGGAAATTTTAATTCAGAGTAAGAACTGCTAAATTTTAAACATTTTAACCTTTAAATCACCTTTCGTCCTCCAAAACGTTTCGTGCAAAATCGGGATGGTGTCTGAGAATATTTGACAGAAATACCATTTTAAAAATGTTGTGGAAAACCGTTATCCTCCCATAAGACCCAATGTAAAAATAGGCCTAGGTATATCAGCTGATTTTTTCAGGGTGGAGGCCTGTATTTTGTTGATGACCTTGGTTAGTTCAATGTAAAGATATTTTTTGTTATTAATTTGATAAATACATTGTTTTTATTAATTTCTATAAAAATATTTATTTGCAAAATTAACTAAAATTTTTTAAATATTTCTTGATAGTTTTTTTTGTTACATCCTGTATAAACATTTTAAAAACACCAAAATATGCAGTTTTGAGCTACGACGAATAATAAACAAAACCCAAACGCAGTACTCACCTTAAACCATGAGCAAATGCTCTCTTCAACTTTTTCTTTTAAATTCTGTCCTAACTGACCCGAACACGGTAAAAAGAACAGGTCTTTGTTATGGTTAAAACCTAATTTCCTAAGGTATGGTAAAATTTTGTCCCTACATTCGTTGTACCTAAAAAAAAATAAACATTAGATAAAAAATTTAAGAGTGCTGGTAAAAACAACTTTTTTTCTACACTGTAGACAAGGAGTGGCCATCCCGCGGCATGCGTGCCAATGGATGACACACCTCACCTTCTAGAGTGACACGCCAGGTTTTCTACAAATAAAGAAATGGGTAACATTTAACATAAAACTTATCAGCAATATCCTTACCTAATTTCGTCCCAGTTCACTGTTGGATCGTCCATTTTATTTACTAAAACTACCAAATATTTTACACCAGCTGTTTTGGCCAACATGGCGTGCTCTCTGGTTTGTCCCCCTCTGTCAAAACCAGTTTCAAATTCACCTTAAAGGAAAACAAGAATATTTATTTATTTGTTAAATAACACAACAAATCATGAATTGCAAGAGAGAGCATGATATTTCTATGAATTTTTCAAGGCTGAATCCGAATTCCAGGTCAAAAAATTCCCTAGGAAATAAAATACATTTTTCCCAGTGGGTCAACTTATATAAAATCAATGAAAAAATGACCATCTTTTCAATTTTAATGATTTTTCGTATATGCATGCTATCAGTCAACATGAATGATGTCCAAATATTCTGATGAGTAGTTCTATTTTTAATTAATTTTTGAAATCAAGAACTGGGAATTCTTAAAAATGTACTAAAATAAATTCACATATCTTGCGAACTACTCACTGGTTTGTTAAACATAAACAATGTGATAAACAACCAGAATAATACCTTGAAATTCTGCTTGTTCCTAAATAATTTACTCACTTTTACAAACAAATAAAATTTTAAAGTGTTATTATTCTTTTATTGATTTTCGTTTCACTAAAGTCAATTTTGTTACACCACAGTTTACCAATCTATTGGTACGGTAACTATTATTTAATTTTAGGTTTTTTTTAATGCATTTTTAGTCTAACCCTAACAACAGTAATCGTAGACCACAGTGAACGCAGCGTGGTTACAGGACGCGGGAGGGTGGTCGAGACCTTAGAGGGGCGACAGAGGTGGTATTGAGCCTCAAAAGTAGTTCCGCGGAGCTCATTTAGTACTTTTTCAAGGTAAATATCATAATTATGAGAAGTAATGCCTTTTAAAGTAAAAACTAAAATTTTCATAAAATATTGAAGTAATGTTACTTAAAGTTCTTGTAACGTTTTAAATACAAAAGAAACATTTAAAAAAATCGATAGAACAAGAAAAGTTGATTGTTTTAAGGTAAAATAATACTTTTAACTATCCTTTTTTTTTAACCAAAATCTAATGTATTATATTGGGTTCAAATCGTTTGAGGTGTTCTTGAGTTATCATGTATTGAGGCAGACAATTTATTTTATTATCCGATCTAGGTGTTTTTGGAACTAAATAACTCATATTTAATAAAATTTTAAAAATAAAATGTTCACGTTTTCAATAGTCCACTTCTTGTATGGTGACAAGTCAAGTAATAATTCTCGCCCTAAAAATGTTTCAGATTGTCCGCCCCTTGACGAGTGCGACCGCGTGCGCCTTTAGCAATTTATCAAGGTTACCCTTGACAACGCTGCAAAGCTTTCTGCGGGACTCGAGCGTATCGCGGTCTCTTTTTAATAAATGCTATACAGTATCTGGTATTTATCCTCTTATGGAAATTTATACCCCTAGATGTGAACTTGTTCACATGGTATTACTACAGTCGTCTCAAGAGTTCTCGAGATATCTGAATTTATTTGAGTATGTTTAAGCCAAATTGGCAGTTTTTTGATTTTTAAAAAATAATTAAAAACAACTATTGAAATTAGGCATTATTCATTTGATTGATAGAATGAATGTACAAAAAATTATTAAAATCGGTAAAATGGTCTGCCAAACTTCTTTTTTTCTTGTTTATTTCATACTACTCAACTAGAGACATTGAGGAACTTTTTTTGCCCCGAATTCGGATTTGGATTTCGGAGTTGAAAAATACACAGCAATATCATGGTCTATCTTACAAAAATCGATATTTTTTTGTGGGGTTGTTATTATCTAAAGTTTTTCAGTCATAAAATTCCCAACCAGCTTATAAGATTAATAAACTTCTTTAATATTAATAAACCTTTCTAACCTTTTCTAGCAGAAATAACTAAAACGGCCAAGTCGGCCTGAGCTGCCCCTCCAATCATGTTGGGCACAAAACTTTTGTGTCCAGGTGCATCCAAAATTGTGAAATGTTTTTTTTCTGTTTCAAAAAAGGCACGACCAACTTCAACAGTTTTGCCCTTATCACGCTCTAAAAAAAATTCATGACAATTAAAATAAATATTGTGGTGGTGGAACATTGGTACATTCACCAACCTTTCTAATCTCATCTCAAAATTGCCTAAACTTATCGGGAAAGCCCGGAATTTTCTAAAGAAAATCGTTTATTAAATCATGATACCAAACAAGGTAATGTTTCTTTGTATTGCATAAATGTGGAAAAAATAAGACAACATTAAAAAAGTGGGTGAGTGTACAAACACATTTGGTACAAACATTTTTTGTAGAATTTTAGTAGACAGTTGGTAGAAAAACATTTGAAAGGAAATACATTTGGTAAAAAAACATTTGATCTAAAATACATTTGGTAGAAAACACATTGGGTAGAAAATTTACTTGGCAGAAAAATATTTAACATGCACATTTAATAAAAAAACATTAGGCAGAAAATCCATTTGCAAGAAAAACTTTTAGTAGACAAACAGTTAAAAAATACAAAAATAACAAGTTTACATGGATACCAAACCCGAAATAATTTAATGAATATTCCGTTACCTATTCCAAAATCTACACTAACACAAAATTCAATAATTTATCGCAGCATTAAAATATACAACCAACTGCCTGATGCTATAAAAGCAATAGGCGATTTTAATAATTTTAAAAAGGCGGTAAAAGATATGCTTGTAGATAATGCCTACTATCATTTGGATGAATATTTTGATCATGCATAAAACCTTTTTATAATAGTTTAAGTTCAAAATTTTTTATTTTTTTCATTTTATGTATCTTGTGTTCAACGCTTTTAGCCAATTAGTTTTGTTTTTGTTTTTATTTATATTTTAACCACATTAAGTCCAGTTGTGTAAATTTTCATTGTTTTTAGATTTTTGTATTAGATAGTATTTTATGTAACTTAGCTCTATGTCTAATAATCTAATCCATGTACCTGATTTAATGTTTTAAGTTATTTAACTGTTTAATTTTCATGTTTTTATTTTTTTATATATTTTTAATTTTTACATAGAATAAGTTATTTGCGAATTTGCTATTTATGTATTGTACAGAGTTTCTAAGTTGAATGCTAGGGATAGGATTTTCAGAGTTGTACAGAAATGCTGCATGGAGTCCTGTGCGTCAAAAAAAATTTATTATATTGCTCAACGCTGCTTGTTCTTAATGATTGAATTAATTGTCAACAATTTTGATTTTTCACATTAAAAAAATTTTTAATGAGAAAAATGCTTTTTTTTAACAAACACTACACAAGTAAAAAAAATTTTTTACTTGTTTATTTTAAACCTAAATGGGGAATGTTTCTCTAATTTTCAACTTTAGTGACAGCCCCAACCTGTGTTCGTGCCTTTTGGTTTTTGTCTAGCTAGACTCCCGGCTTCTTGCCACCCTAGATCTAGCTTTGGGAACAAAATATATTGAGAATTAGACATATGATTTTTTGTGCTATTTTTGGTCTTTACCTACTTATGTTTTGCTTAGATTACGATACTACCGCTTTGTCAATGAAATTTTTCTTTCCGACAATAAAGCCTATTTTGATTTGATTTGATTAAGCTGAATCTGACCTGACCTAATTTAACTTGACCAAACCTAATCTAATCTTGCTCAACCTGACCTTGCTTTGCTCAAGAGTTATAGCTGTTTTTCTACACAATTTTTTTTACCATTTATTTTGCTACCAATTGTAATTTCTACCAAATGTATGTTCTACAAAAATTCTTCCAAATTTTTTTTCTGCCAAATGCTTTTTTTATAAAAAAATCAGACATCCTGAATATTCAGTGTTGTATACAGGGTGTGAATATATTCAATAAACATTAGAAAATTGACATATTTTTTTAACAACAAAAAAAAAGAAAAACACTTGCATATTACCTAGTTTAAAATATCGTTTTTTATTCAAATAGGAAATACATAGGTAGGAATTTTTTTTAAAAAAACAACAATAAGTTACAAATATTCTTTATTAAAAAAACAAATTAAATAAAATTAAGGGGAAATCAGCGGACACAAATTTTTAAAGTTTACATTCTGTAGAAGTATTAGTTGAATGCCCTCTTCATATCATGCATCTGAAACAGTCCCATAAAAAGGTCTTGTATCATAAAAAAATGTGTACCTATCTAATGTGTGTAGCTGATCTCTAGAAAAAAAAATGGTTACCTACCTTCTTGGTTGGTGTCAAGAGCCCAACTGAGGTACCAACTCTCCCTGCTCTTCTCCCTTGCCTCTCTTTCATATTTTTCTAAGGTTCTTTTGTCCACCATTCCTGTGAGTGCCATAATTTGACCCCCAATGGTACTCTTACCTAGAAAAAATTAGAAAAAACTGTCTTCTTTTTCTTCTAAGAGAGATTTTTAAAGCTCCAGACTGAAAATTGGTCATTTCATATCAAATCAACTAGACCATCTCACTGATTTTGATAATTTGTAGTACCTACATTTATGATACTTATAAAAAATCCCAAATTTCAAATTTTTCTGATGAGTAGCTTTTATTTTACTACTTACACCAGGATAGTGATATAAGGCTTATTTAAAAGGTTTATCTACTGTAATTTTTAATAAAAAACAAAGTTGAAATTTTTGAAAAAAAAAACTTTTTTAATTTATAACAACAGTATTCTTATATTTTTTTCAAAAAAATATATTTTTTCCCTAATGTTTAGCAAGATCCTCATTAAAATTTAGGATAGAAAAATAATGGGTTCATGTTAAAAACAATTTTAACAATAAAAATACATGGAAAAATAGTAGAAAAAGATCATTTCCTTCATAAAATACACAAAACAGACATTTTAGAGAAAGAATATCAGTGTTAAGTTATATCAGTGTTATCTATTCCTTTAAGAAAAAATAGAAAATCATAAAAAACATCAAAAAAATTTTTTGATTTTCTAAAAAATATAATTTTGATTTAAGATTTTATAAAATTAAAAAAATATATTTTTTTGCTTTCATTTAGACAAATGCACAGTGATTGAAATAATTCAGTTATTTTTTCTCTAAAATGTCTGTTTTGTGTATTTTTTTAGGAAAATGATTTCTTTGCTACTATTTTTCCATGTATTTTTATTGTTAGTATTTTTTTTCAACATGAAGCCATCATTCTCCACATTTAAATTTGGTGAGAATCTTGCTAAAATATTAAGGGAAAGAATATATTTTTTTATTAAAAAATTTGAGTTTTGTTTTATAAAACATTGATCATGTGATACCTCATTCGAAAGTTAGTTTAAAGACCTTTTAAATAAGCCCTATATTATTTTATTGGTGTCAGTAGTTCCTGAGATATCTTAATGTTTATTAGTACCTACATGTTTGAGCTAAACTGGCAGTCTTTTTCTTTTTAAAATTTATTTAAAAAAAAACTACTTGAAAAATTTGAAATTTTTGATTTTCTTTAGGGCCTGTCCTTAAATTATGTAACACTCTAGGGGGGATGGGGGGGTGGTTTTTGGCCTTGTGTTACACTCAATGTTTTTTTAATGTGTTTTTTTCTTGAAAATGTGTTGAGGGGGGGAGGGGGGTTAACAATCCTGAATTTTTGTGTTACATAATTTAAGGATGTTCCCTTATGGGTAGAATAAATATATAAAAATACCTCAATTTTTTTTTTGGTTCATTTCATATGAAATGAAGCGAAAGAAGTCCCAAGCTTTTTAAACAGATGTTTTATTGTCAAACAAGACTGTAATTTAAAATTTTTTTGACTTTTTATGATTTCTCCTAAGAACAAAAAATCTTACCAGCATCTACATGCCCAATGAAGACAACATTCACATGCTCTTTTTTGTCCTTACTATCTTCGACTTTGGGAGGCTTCTTCTTTATAATCTTAGCCAATGGAGTCTCTTCAGATGAAGGCTCCTCATCATCATCAGGAGTTGATGCAGTTTGAGGACCTGGGAAACAAAACAACTAATAAATAAAAACACAATGACTTAAAAAAAAACTATAAAAATTTTCAGAAATAAAAAACATGTTTTTTTTTAATTCTTCTTTTTAGTTCTGTAGGTTTTAGAAGAATATTTTCTAAGAAACTAACCTGATGCAGCACTATCTTCATCAGCCACATCCTCCCATGTCCCCCCTTCTGCCCCAGTAGGGCTTGCATCGCCGTCTGCTGGAGGAATAGGAGGAGGCTCCTTAACTTCTGGCTGTTCAGAGACAGACTCTGCATTATCACCTAGAAAACAGTTTGTATTAAAATTATTTAGTTCTTGATCAAAGGCCTTGCTTAAATTTTGACAGTAAAATAAGACAGTTAACAAAAATTTTTTAAAAAAATGAGATCTTACCCCACCTTTTTATAATTTATTATAGTGTCAGGGCCAAAAATTATTTTGATACTAGTCACACCTCAATATTGTAGGTAGGTAATAAACATAAAATAAATAGGTCAATGACCAGAAATTTCCTCTAGTGATTCATTACATAAGTATAGGAGTTTACCTCAAATAATTTTTTTAAACCAAGTTTTATACAAAAAAAAAATTGAAAATTTTTGCTTTAAACTGATTACAAACTCACTGAAGGACAGATTTTACAACTGTTAACCAGATAAAACCAGTTTGGAACAGAAGGCAAAATAAGATTAGGAGTATGAGTATTTTTAAAATATCTAGGACATTAAATAAAACAACGTGGGTTGGTCTATGGGAAATGGAAATTTTAGTGGGAAAAACATGTAGGTAGAAAAATTTCGAGGAAATCCTGCAGACGTCATCTTGCAGTATTTCAATATGGATAGTGAAAACTCAAACTATCAACCTTTAAAACACACCCGATACAAAACTAGTAAATAAAGAACGACGTTTTGAATATTTTACGGTAATTCATGATTCATTCACCCCAGGAAAACCTCGTAAAATGGATGAAAAACTGGAAAATCTGTATTGAAGACATAAACTCATTTCCATAGCCCAGGTCACACGATGATAATGTGTCCTTATCTGTTGCACTAGTTTAAAGCGTGAAAGCATAGAATGGAAAATCACCGAGTTGAATTGGAGAATGAAACGAACATGGCGACATAACCTTAACTACTGCAGTGACAGGACGAGAAAAATTAACTTACCATTGACGACTGGATGATGTTGAGGCGACTCCTCGGAGCCCTGGGACTTGGCCGGACTGGGGGGTGTCTGTTCGGGCTCGGCTGGGGCCGTGGGAATCCCGAATGAAGGCACAAACTCGGCCGCGTTAACGTTCAACGTGGAAAATTTGCTCGCGACATCTGTGGAGGCCGTTTTGTTGGGCGAGCTGTGAGCCGAGTCGGCCTCTTGTTCCCAGCTGTCGGGCGCCGAATTTTGAGACATTTCGGGCGGTAGTCTACTCTAAAAAACGATTCGCGAATGTGTGAAAAATCGTAACAAAAATCTGCAAAAAATCCGCGTGCTTTCGTCGTCGCCGAACAATGGCCGAAACTGAATGACAGCTGTCAACGTCACTTTCAAAAAATGGTGGGGTTGCTGCGGGTGTGTTTTTTCATTTAAAAGAACCTGAGGTGATTTCGTTTGGTCGCTATATCGGTAGTTTTGGACATCTATTTTAGAACTTATACAAAAAGACCGGTATTCCAAAGACCTGCTTCGTGCTGTGATAAAAAAAAACCGTCATTTAGCATTCAAATACCAAATCCGCGGTACTTCTTGGTATTTCCTCACTTCTTACACACTATTTTGAGTTCTTTGGAGTAAAGGGTCCCAATTTTAATAAAATGTAAATAAATTACTAAATTAAACATTAATATTAATATAATCATTGATTATAAACAATATCTGAAGCAAGCAGGCAAATAATGTGTTTGACCCAACTAGATTGATACAGGGTGTCTTAAAAATATACCGAGAAACTGTAAGGGCTGGTAGGGCCATCAAAACAAACATGTTTTTTGTAGTAAACATATGTCCGCAAATGATAGCCGTTTGGGCTCTAGAGCAAAAAAACTGTTTTTGGTACTTATACAGTGCAGTTTAATCATTAATTTGTTTTTTAACAAATTAATTAATGTTTACAACAATTGTTCATTGTAAACAGCGATTCAATTTATGCGCAAAATAAAAGTACCAAAAACAGTTTTTTGCTCTAGAGCCCAAACGGCTTATTGGCGAACATTTATGTAAAGAGCGATTCAATTAATGCGCAAAATAAAAGTACCAGAAACAGTTTTTTTGCTCTGGAGCCCAAACGGCTTATTGGCGAACATTTATGTTTACTGGACAAAAAATGTTTGTTCTGAATGCCCCTACCACCCCTTAGAGTTCGTCGGTATATTTTTGGGACACCGTGTCTAATTTATACACTGAGGGTCAGAGATAACCTAACTGTGGGTTGGACAAAAAACAAATTTTTTGTTGAAGGTGGCTAAGACATCCGGACCAACTGGCCGCAGCCAGGGCCAATTTGCCGCCGATCCAATTCGTCGTTGGCTCAACTTATTGTAATCGTTGTTTTGGATTGCAATTATTCATTTATTTAAAACTTTCTAAAAAAATTTTTTTGAAAACATAAATATTTAAAGCAATTCTTTGAGGACTATTAAATAAAAAATAAAAGTGCGTTTGGATAAATGATCTTTTATAAATTATTTAATCGGCAAATGAATGAATTTCAGGGAGACAGTAAGCGCTTCGTTGTTATTTTGTACCCTGTACGTAATTTGTGAACAGCCCACTTAATAGTTGTGAGCTGCTCCGCGCTTCCTCCCACCAGTGGTAAACCTCCGGTAACTAAAGAAACGCACCGGCAACGTCATCACACAGCCAATCATTTTAACTGTGGTTGTCCGCCATTGTTGTTTGTAATTGACAGAAGCAACGCGTGTGATTTTCTTTCCAGTTTTGTAAGCAATTTGAAGGTGTTTGGTAGCAGTTTGAGGAGCCGGAACCTACTTAAAAAGGAAGATTGGTTCCTTTAAAGGAAGTACCGCAGCATTGAGAATCCAAAGACAACAAACTAAAGCTGTTTTTTGATATTGTAAGTACCTTTGTTCCTTATTAGTTTAGCCTTGAATATAAATTCTTGATTTAGGATACGTTTAAGGGTGTGTTTATGCATATTTTTTACGGGTCTTGTAAAACATGACGCCTACGGCTTGTTATTGGCACGTTTTAAAATAAAAGTCAAATGGCTTTCCTAAAAAATGCTATCCTTGTTGCCCTTGTTTGCCCCAAAGGGCATAGGTTACTATTTGGTTGGTTTATTGATTATCTTACAGCGTTTTCGATTCGTCACCATGCGAAGTAACCCAGTACTTCAAAATTAAAAGAACTTCTTTGGTCCAGGTCCAGTGTTTCTAAAAATCCTAAACAAATTTAAATCTCTGGAGAATGGAAACTCCAAAAGGCAAACCCCTATTGAAATGTTTTGTACACCACAGGCGGATAAAAACGCTACAGTGCTAATGTATGGTACATTTTGTAAATGTACATTTTGTACACGAATCGAAATCGCTTCATATGTTTAAACAGCTGTTCAGTAAAAAGACAACACCTTGCTGTGCTTTTTCTTTAGATTCAATAATCAATATTTTAATTTTTTTTCACAATCAGTGGAATATTTTTAAAACTATTTTTATTATCATTGTTTACATAAATAAATAATGAACAATTTGATCTTAAGGTGTTGAAATAATTAAAGATGTAGGTTGTGTGTAATAAGTAATATTTAAAAGTGGTGAAACATGGTGAAAAAACACGTTTTTTTACTTAAAATATTGAAAGTGCCACTGATAAACTACATCATTTTATTAAATTGAATGTCAACAGTTTCCAATATAAAAAACTTGCCTAATTTTGAAACATTTAAACCCCTATTTAGTGTGTATAAATAAAGATGATGTGGTCTGCTTATGATGAAGATTTGTCCACAAATCCATTCTTTGAAGAAATAAAAAGCAACCACTTGGATATTTTAAATAGGGCTTCAGACGACAATTGGATTATTTGTATTCCAAGGACAGGAAGTGTTGATGGTCTACCAGAAATTAGTCCATCTGAAATAGTTGATCACATTTTGGTTCGGGATGGTGATTACAACTACAGTACACTAAGCAAAAAGCGAGTTTTTGTTGAAAATAAGTGCATCAAATTAGAACATCATGAACTATTTAACACAATAATTGAAATTTTGTTTGAAGAGACTCACTATCTTGAGTCAGGTAATAAAAAGTACACAGTGTGGTGCATAGAGAGGCCATTATTTACCAAACAACCATACTGTGATGCTCACAGTGTTTTTTCGATAACAACAATTCATGATTGCATTGATTTCTTGTGGGCAGAGAGTTTGGGTCATGAAATATTAGAAAATATTCAAAAATTGTGTTCAAAATTTTTTGTTGACAATATGGAGTTTGAAGTTGAATGTTTGCAATCACAAAAAGAATCAATTGGTGAATTGTATTCTCAGTGTTTACAAATTTGTTTAAAGCATGAGATCATCAAAGAAAAAAGTTTGAAAAATTCAACATTTTTGAACAATTTAAAACTGTCTGTGGAAGCCTATATGCAACACTGTTTAGGAAGAAAATTAATTTACTGTGTCAACACTTTACTTCATTTCAGTGACAGTGTTTTCAACAAGATAATTAGAAATTCAAATGAAGTAAAATTTGAGGATTTAAATATTAATTTAAAACTTTGTAACTCTTTAGTTGCTGCAAAATCTGAGTTGAGTAAAATCAACACTCATTGCTCAGTTTTGGATAAAACAAACTGTCTTAGGAGAACATTTGATATTTTCCATGAAAATATTAATGTTAAGGATGGTAGTTGTGTAACATCAGATGATTTCTTACAAGTTTTAGTGTTTTTACTATTAAAATCGAACATAAACAATTGGGCAGCTAACCTTACCTACTTAAAAGAATATAAATTTTGTAGTTCAGAGGAAACAAGTCAGGATAGTTTTTTAATAGCTTCTTTAGAAGCAGCAATAGAATTTATCAAAAGTAATGAGTTTGAACAATTAAAAAATAAACAAGGTAAGAGTGATGAAAGTGATTTTGAAACATCCTTCCAAATTTTGTATGAAAAACTTAAATCTGGAACTTTTAAGTCTATCTTGGAAATTACTCGAAGTAAAAATGATTTTTGTGAAGCTACTTTGTGTCATCCTTTGTGTACTTGCAAAAATTGTGAAAATTTAGTAAATTTTATCCAGGTTGATGGGCCAATAAGTTCAAAAGTTGTAAACCAAAGTGGACAAAATTTATTAATGTATGCATGTATACAGGGTGACATAAATGTAGTTGAATTTTTGCTAGCTGAAGACTGTGAGCTAGAGTTAACTGATAATTTTGGCAAAACTGCATTACATCATGCTGCCGCTGGTGGTTTTCAAGATATTTTACTTCTTTTAATTAATTTTAAGGCACCTATTAATACTGTAGATAAAGACAAAAATACTGCTCTGCATTTGGCATGTGACAGAGGTCAAGAGAATTGTGTTAAAGCTTTAGTTTTCTCTGCCACAGAGGTTGAAGTAAATTTGCAAAATGAAGTAGGTGAAACTCCACTGTTTTTAGCAACTAAATGGGGATATTTTGATATAGTCAGGTTACTTCTTGAATGTGGTGCTTCAATTTGTTTGAAAAATATAAGGAATCAAACAGTTTATCAGTTATCTCCCAATTATTATATAACCAAGCTTTTTGAGAACTTTTACAAAGATAATAGTAAAAACTTTGCAAAAGAAATTACAGACATTAATGACAACAACTTTAAAACAGCACAATCTGCAAGACTTGGTAATTTACAAATTTTGAATTGCAAAGAACATGGAATCCGGCCAAAATCGGTTGAAGAATTCAAAAATATTGATTTACTTTTAAAAGCCATTGAAAATAATGATTTGCCTTTAACATGTTTTTATCTAGGATTTAATAATAATTTGGATACAACTGATTCAGATGATGATCTGAAAAAAAAGTGCCACCCTTTGTGTGCCTGTGATAAATGTCAAACTGAACAATCTGATATTGATAATGATGATGAAACTAATGGAAAAATTCTACATAATAGAGTTAATATACATGCTTGTAATGTTAATGGCTTTACTGCCCTTCATATGGCCGCAAAATTTGGTAGAACAGATATTTTACGTATGTTGTTAGATAGTGGCGCGTCACCAAATTTACGAATCTACCGCACTTTGTGTACCCCCCTGCATTTAGCGGTCCTTTACGATCGTGTACAAGTAGTTCGTGAGTTATTAAAATCGGGGAATTGTGTCGTCGATGCACAAGACGTCAAAGGTAACACACCACTGTTTTATGCCTGTCTTAGAAACGAGGTTAGGATTGTTGAAATTTTGTTAATGAACGGTGCGGATTGTAATAAGAAGAACTATGAGGGAGCTTCAGCTTTACATGAGGTGGAGGAGAAAAATCAGTACAGAATATTTAAGTTGTTAAAAGAAAGTTTGAGGAATCTTAAGGGAGAGTTGAGGGTGGTAAATGGAGGTGGTGAATTTGGGTTTTTGTAATATGTATAGGGTTAACATTCACTAACATAACACGACATCCTAACAAGATAAAATATTTTTAACCATATAGTTGACAAAGTACTGAAAAAATTCGACAGAACAACGTTTGTAAATTTAAAAGAATAGAAAGACTGATAAATGTTCAGTTATTTTTGGTAGCTTCTGTATGTGGTTGTTCTTCACAAAAACTTGTGATCAAAATATTGTCTACTTAGCTTGCTAAAAACATGGAGTTTTTTTTTAATTTTTGATTTTTTGATAAGCTGTTGCGTTATAGACTAGTGCAAAATATTTATATTTTTAGGAAAATATAAGGAATTAAATTTGCCGGAAAATAATAAATTAGACTCGATCCGTGTTATTAGGGTGAAATGAGGTGATCTTTTTTAGACGATTTCCAGCAAAACTAGACATCCTATCAACAAAAGTTAAATATCAAAGGTATAGGTAATAGAAAGGTCTACATCTTTTGTATGAACTATTTTTTGACAGGAGGTCTTGTTTTGCTGAAAATCGTGAAAACTATTGTCCACCTAATAACTCTGATATGAGTATAATTTTTAATTTTTTGCGTTTTCTAACATCTACGCTGGTCTATAATTTTATTGAAAGTTAAAGTAAGAATGGTAGAACAATAGAACAAATTTTTTAGCGTTTTTAGTACCAATAAAATTTAGCTATTTTGATGCATATGAATAATATACTATATATTTACATGCCAATTGCTTTCTACTTAAAATGTTTAATAAGTATGTTAATATTATTCAGAATCACAATGTGTTTTAAATGTTTTCCAAATCTAATATATGTACAGGGTGTCCCAAATTCGATGTTTTTGGGGGGTTTCGGGTATTTCCAGGGGAGATAGAAAAAACTTACCCCCCCTTTGCGATGCTTATATTTTAAGAGAAGCTTAAAGGTCAGAACCGCATCTTCAAATAGTAATCTGCTCTTTAAGCTACGGGGTGTTTTTGAAAAATCTGGATTTTGGGAGGGGGTCTAAAATATTTTTATTTATAAAAATTTTGTTTTTGTGTAAAGAGCTTTATTATAATTTTTTTCTTGAAGAATTGACAGATGTAAACGGTTTTTATTATAATTTTTTTTCTTGAAGAATTGACAGATGTAAACGGTTTTTATATATCTTTCTTAGTTTTTGAAATATTGCATAAATGTATGTCCTTTAGAATGACGTATCACACTCAATATTTTATTTTTAAAACTTTTTTGTTTTTATATTTTTGTTTTTTTCAATATTTTTTTTTAGTTATTTTTTAATTTGATTATTTTAACCCAGTCATCAAATTAAATTATAAAATAAAAACAAAAAATATTAAAAAAAATAAAAATATGTACTAATAATAAACAAGAAAAAACTTTTAACACTAAAATATGAGTTTGATACGTCATTTTAAAGCAAATTTTACCCTGATTTCAAAAATCGAATAAAAAAAAAATTGCATAAGAAAAATAACAACTTTATGCAATATCTCCAAAACCATAAGAGATAGATAAAAACCGTTTAAATCTGTCAATTCTTCAAGAAAAGATGTATAAGAATGCTTTTTACACAAAAACAAAATTTTCATAAATAACAAAGTTATAGATCCCCTACCAAAATGCATGCATTTCAAAAACACCCTGTACAAAAAACATCGAATTTGGGACACCCTGTACAAGGTGATTCATATCGGGCACTTTTAAGTGGGAAAGGATACTTCTAGGGGAGAGAGGGGAAAATCCAGCCCCTTTGCGAGTCTTACATTTCAAGAAAAGTTTTTTGGTAAAAATCGCATTTTGATTCATTAACCCGTTTTTGCACTCTGCTTTTTGGGGCCTATAACTTTTTTATTTCTTATAATTTTCTTTTGCTGTAAATGGGTTTTTTGTAAGGTTTTCAAAGCTTAATGCAATTGTCAAACTAAATTTTATCTGTCAGCTTTAGTTTCTGAGATATAGCACAAAGGTATAGTTTTTCTTATGGACTGACTCCTTTTTATTTGAGTTTTAAAATAAGCCTTTAAGTTCCTTTAAAACAATGACCACAATCTGTTTATTTTTTTTTGAATTGTTTTTATTCTTATAATTTTTTATTTATTTATTTTTTATAAAAACTGGGTTAAAAAAGTGTATGATACAAAAATAAAGAAAATACGAATAATGATGAATAATGAAAAATTTAATAAAAATACAACAAAAAAACATAAAGTGTGATACATCATTTTAAAGGATATTTTACGTCGATTTCGTTGACAATTCCATTCAGCTTTAAAAAATCTACCAACAAGCGATTTAAACCAAAAATAAATTTTGAGAAATAAAAAAGTTACAGGCCTTAATCCAGAATGCAGACTTTTCAAAAAGCATCCGTAGCGCGATAACAGGTTGATATATCAAAATGCGGTTTCTACCAAAAATCTTGTCTTTCTCACTTAGACGAGCACAATTTGAATCAACCAGTACAGATAGTTTTTGCAAAGTCAGTTGAACAAAGATAAAAGCCGACCATCGGCATATCCTTTATAGAAAGTGACATGGGCGGCGGTAGATATACTCATGAAAATTATTTCATTTAATTATGGCGTAAACTACAGAAATAAAAATAGATAATAAAACTTTCTATTCCTACATCTACAGGAACGACACTGATTTATTTTCTAACTCTGCATACTGCCGACTAAAGGGGTCCCGAAAAGCACACCCGAAAGCAATTAAAAGCGCATCTCAAAAAAATCTGCCAATCAGGTGCCGTCTATCCACCTGTGCTCGGTCGGTCCGAAAACAAATACTTTGTGGTCGGACCGCAAAGAGTCGTGCCTCTTCTCTGTCGGTAGGGTTGAAATTATACCAGGAAGATTTTATATGAATTTGGATAACTTTTGAAGGGCAGAATGAAGCAAAATTTTATGAAATCGATAGAACCCCGTATTGGGAGTTATTCAAGTGACTTTGCAAAAACTATACCTACCTAGTTTTTGTTTTATATACCTTGACTTTTAATTTAATCCATTTCTCAATTAGTTGCCAAGGCATCACTAAAAAAAGGCCCCTTAATAATAACAAAAAATAGTAATATAAGCACTAAAAAAACCATTTTTTTTAAATATTGACGTCCCTTATCTAAACAACAAAAAGTGGTTTGATACAAAATGTAAAATATTTTTTTTCTTTCCACGTTTTTTGCCATGCCTTAAAGTTTGGTTCATCATTTAAATTAAATAAATAAATAAACCTACATGTCGTCGCCCTTCCCACGAAGGGACCTAACTAGCATTTGGTAAATTCAGGGCTCCCAGCACCTTCATATTATATATTTTTAAAAAAACCTTCATATTTTTCATATTTTCCCCAATGAAGAAACTTCAGTCAGAATAAGTGTGAAAATTTTCGATATTAGCTCACACATATACTATACTATAGTAGTGTGAGCTATGGTGATCCTAATTTTTTCGAGAAAGAAAAAGTTGCTCCGATTTCAAAAATTTTTATATATCTTTGCGTTTCAGATGATTTTGAAACTTTTTTGTTGCGCCGTCTGTCTGTCTGTCTGTCTGTATGTCTGTCTGTCTGTCTGTCTGTATGTCTGTAACGACCAACGCGCATAACTCAAAAACCGCTTGGCCGATTTTAATGAAATTTGGTACCTAGGCTGGGTCTTGGGTCGAGATGGTCCCATTTAAAAATGAACAAAATCCACCCAACAGAAACCAAATAAAAGGGTGGGGGTAGATTTCAAAAATTAGAGTTTATGTGAAAATATGGCGTGTGTGATATCAAACGAAAGGTAATTGAGTCCGGAGTTTAACAAAATACATTTTAGTTTTTTGTTTTTTTAAGGGTGGGGGTAGATTTCAAAAATTTGAGTTTAAGTCAAAACATGGCTTGTGTGGTATCAAACGAAAGGTAATTAAGTCCGGAGTTTAACAAAATACATTTTAGTTTTTTGTTTTTTTTAAGGTTGGGGGTAGATTTCAAAAATTTGAGTTTAAGTCAAAACATGGCTTGTGTGGTATCAAACAAAAGGTAATTTAGTCTGGAGTTAAATAAAATATATTTCAGTTTTTAGTTATATTAGCTCACACGTACACTATAACTATAGTACCTAGTGTGAGCTTAGGGGCCCATATATTGGCAGAGTATTTTTCCTAGTCTTGAATTTTGAGTTCCTTTTAGTTTATTATTAGTTTGTTGCCTCTGAGAAAGTCTGAATAAAGTAGGGCTTTTTTGCCTTTTGTTTTATTATTCTTATATTTGTTGCATTTCTTATGTTAATTAGTTGTTTTGGTCATCCGTGGTTAGTTCTGAAAAAGTCTAATTGAGCAGGGCTTTTTCATGAATTTTATTCTTTTACTCTGTAATGTTGACTTTTTTTAAATGTTTGAGCTCGGAATAGGTATTTAAAGCATACCAATTATATCGTCGAGTATACTTAAGTTTTCTGTGTTACTAGATGTACATAGTGTTTTAGTATATTTCCACAAAGGTCTACTGCACTTATTTCATAGAAAATAGGGTAAAATTAGAGTATGTCCCAAACCGCTAGAATTTGTAGATACTAATATTTTAACAGTGGCTTTATCAAATGGCAGTTTATCATATATTTTTAAGTTTAAAACGAAAATATCTATTTTTTAAGATAAATCATTAACATCCCAACTAACATTTATAGTAGCGGCTACATGTTCTAAAGGCTTTGCTACTTTCTTATAGTAGAAATGTGGTGATCCCAACCAAAATTTGTTACTTTTTAGTTCTAACTACTATTTAGTATCAGGAAATAGTAGATGTTTCGTAAAAACGACCCTCTAAACTACTTCATAGGATTGTTTCTTGATAGTCGATTCTGATAGTCTTCTCTACCACAATAGGACGTTGCTAAAGGTTTACTTTCTTTTTAGTCGTTATCTCGTAGTCGCCCTGACTTTTATATCCTACTTAATTACCACTAGAAAGTTAAGCTTCATTGGAGTCCCAAACAAGTGTATCCGACAACTACATTATAACTTTAATTTTTACCACAAAAGTTTGTGTCATCATAGTAACATCTGATGTAACAATGTAGACAAAATAACTTTTTGGATCAACTTTAAAGCCGCAACTACTTTCAAGTAACCTTTTCGACTATCAGGGAATATAGTTTGGGACGCCATGTTTTTATGTAAGAAAGAAAATTTAATATTTTTGTTGTCGTTTTATGAGCTCATATTAAAGAGCCATACTATTTTATAAACAAATTAGTTGAAGCTTACCAAAAATGCTCTTCTTAAGCACCATTTGTTGGAGTTAACTGTCGATTATGAAAACATAACCTCCAAAATCACAACACAAAAATTCCATCAGCTACCAGAAAACGGCTCAATTTTACGGGCGCACCGGTTTTTTGCAATATATATAATGCATGTTATACAAAAAACTTTGCGTCGCACTCGAATTTTGATCCTCTGCTCGTAAATTCTCACCCTTTTGGATAACATAGTACATATTATAATCATAACCAAACAAAAAAACTAAGCGAGTCTGTTTCCTGTTGTGTCCACCATATTGTGTAACAATTCTACCAAAAAGAAACGATTATATTATTTGCAACTACATCGCAACTTTTATGCCATTACGAAAAAAAAAACAGCCTCTACGACGTAGTAGATACCTGGCTACGACGTAGTAGTGTAGTTGTTACTACAGTGACTTTAAACACTTGGCCAAGTAGTTATAACCAGAAATTGGTTCCCCACTTAGGGAATTATAACGTCGCGGTATGGTATACTGAGACGTAGCGGGAGAACGTTGCGGTTACTTTTAAGAAATTCTTTCTAGTTGGGGTTTCGTCGTTACAACTTTAATTGTTTGTTGGGATATTAATTTGTAAGATGTTCCGTAAGAGATTTACAATGTTTGTGTTTTTTATAACTTTTTTTGATGGTATAGGATAAAGCCTACAACTTTTGCATTTATAATTTTTTTTCTATTTCGAATAATTGCAGTAGACCTTGGTTTAAAAATATGGAAACACCTTATACCTTGTTGTAAAATATGCTTTAAAAAATGTGCCTTGTTTTTGTTTGGCCATAGTTGTTTGGATGGGGATCCAGGCCTAATTCAACTTCAAAATGTTTGCTAATACTTTTCTTAATCAATAAAATCAAGAAATATATATTTTTGCTGAGTAAATGAGTTTTCCTAAAAAACAGTCGGGTTTCACAAGCCATTTGGTAGAGGACCCAAAAAAAACTGAAGTTTTTATTCATATTTCCTTCATATTTTGTTTTCTTAATTTCATATTTTTCATAATTTTATTAAAAAAGTTCATATTTTGTTATATTATTTTGCTGTTTATCTGTTGAGAGCCCTGTAGGTATGTTTCTGCAGTTAGACCAAAAGTGATTTTATTAATCAAAGCTGAATTATTTGTAAGGAAGATATGCCGCTTCGTGAGACCAAAGAGTTGCATGACACAACAGTTAGAAGGCAAAATATCTCAATTTTCGTAATTTTGTTAGTTAGGTCTCTTCGTGAAAAGGGCAACAATATGTGGACTTCCGACTTATTATACTGAATCTCTCTATAACTCTTCTGTGTCCTCGAAAAAAGCGCCGGCGTCGTCTCCAAGGCAACGGCGTCCTTGCTGCTAACTGAAGCTGGCGGACGTCACGACGCTTGGCATCAAAACTCGCAGCTTCAGTTCAGTCGCGAGCGTCTTTCCTAGGTGACGTCACGAGGGGGCTTATAATACAGAGAGATTTGTGCGCGTGTTTTGGCGATAACTGTATCTATTGTAAAAAAAATTAGTTTTATTAAATTGACAAGCATTGTCAAACATTTATTATAGGGTGTTTTAAACTAAAACTGATTATTTAAAGTGACTTTTAGAATTTTCTCTGGGTTCGGTTTGGAAGTTTTCATCTGATATTAATAAGGTAAGGATGTGCGTACCTAATCACTTAATTAAAAGGCTTTAAACCGAGAAGAGCGTAGAGTAAAGTATATCTTTATTTGCATAAATTTTTAACAGTCGAACCTCTATAACTCGAACTTAAAGGGACAACCAAAACACTTCGAGTTATGGAGAGTTCGAGTTATAGAAATTCGATTTAAAGAGGTTAAAATACATATAAAAAGTGCAGGGACCAATTAAAAAGTTCGAGTTATAGAGAGGTTCGAGTTATAGAGGTTCGAATTAGAGAGGTTCGACTGTAATTGAGCAAATAGTGTCAAATTATTCCTAACAATAATTACATTTAAAAAAAGGAGAATAAACAATATCAAACAATATAAAAGAAAGTCACTTACAAAGCAATAATTAAAAAGCCTAAAAATTATAAAAAAATACATAAAGTTAAAATTGATCATAAATGTTTTGCAAGATATTCTTCTCGGCTTTAAACGTTATAGTTTGCAATATTTTTGTGAATTTAGGCTTAATGTTATTTTGCACCCCTATCTTTAAAAATCATTAATTAGAAATTGTGAACCCGCAACTTAAAAGACATCTAAATTCAAAGAAAATAAATGTCATACACTGCTTGTTTTTATTATAGATTATTTTATTAAACACCAACATATACCAGGTGGCCTATATAATTTTTGGACTAAATTTGTTTGTTAATAAGTTGTTTACCACATAACCAAATTTATTGAAAGAAGCTTCGTTGCATAGTCACAAAATCATATTTTTATGAAGATAAAAAATTACTACCGTTATGTTGAAATTCAAGATGGCGGACAAGTTTAAAATCACTTGATAGTTGAAGACCCAAGTGTTTAAGGTGCCAAGTCGTAAATTATTTTTTTTCGCGTATTTTATTGAAACTTTTTGGTCTAAATAAACTTGAATTTTTTTTGGTTAATCATGTGTTAGGTCCCACCAATGAATTATTTCCTATTATATGTATATTTCAAAAATGAACTTTGCATGAAAATATAGCGCTTTTTATTAGATTTGGTGGAAAAAACTCAATTTTTTCTAAAAATGCGACATGACACCTTCATCCACTTCTTCAATTCACCCTAGCTTTTTTTTATGTTATCTACAAAAATATTAAATTATTATTCGGCTGTAAATAAGTTAGTTTCTTGCCTAACACAAAAAGGTGTAACAAAAACATTTCATGTAAAAATACCAAGTACCCGAAAATGGTATTCCTTAAAAAGATTTGAGATTAAAGTAACGACAAGTTCTCCAATACAAATTTCGAAATGAATGGTTCTTACTAGTTTGAAAATGTTTTCTAAGAATATCACTTTAGCACTGTGCCTAAAAGTTCATTTGCAGCCGTAATAGCCAAGTTTAGAAAAACATTTCGAAACTAGTAAAAACCTTTTATTTTGAAATTTGTATTGGAGAACTTGGCTTTACTTTTATCTCAATTCTTTTTACGGAATAACATTTTCGCGTACTTGGTTTATTTTTACATGAATTATTTTTGTTATGATTTCAGTCCCTTTCAAAGGATTTGGGAATATGCGGAATATTATTTAAAACTTTTACAATGCCTATTATTTCGAGAGCTTGAGGTTTTTTAATTTTTTCCTATGGTTTTGTCATAGTTCCTATCAGCTGTCCAAAGCTCAACTCTCTAGCTTTCCTGGAAGTGGCCAATGTTATAGTTTTATATAACTTTAGATTTATAGGGGAGGAGAGTAAATTAAAATGTTGGGGTTTTTTAATTTTTTCATATAGTTTTATCATAGTTCCTATCAGCCTTCCAAAACTCAGCTCTCTAGCGTTTTACATAACTTTACATTTATAGGGTAAGGAAGTCAGTTAAAATTTTGTCCGAGGGTTGGTCATAATTTCTATTAGTCTGGCCAAATTTCGGCTTTGTAGCATGTCTGGAAGTACAGTAGAATTTTGATGATCTATACGTGAGTGAGTGGCAATTTTTAAAATTTCGTTAGTATTTTACTACTTTATGGAAGTCCATGAATCTCGGAGGGATTGTTAATACCATAAAGATCTACGACTGCGCAAAGTTTGAGTTTCGTAGCTCATTTTGAAGTAGAGTTTTAGATAGGTCAAATATGGGCTGAAATGTTTCAAAAAAAGGTAGTACAGCAGTTTGCGCACACTTAACGGGGCGGCACTGCCATGCCCCAGATTTTAATTGAAATAGGTTTAGTAGGTTTTGAGATATTACGTTTCAACCATTTACCGTTTTCAGTCTGATTATTTCCTTTTTATGGAAACAAGAAACTTTTTCTTTACATCCATCACGACTTTCTTATTTCTTAGCCGATTTTATGATGAAACAACTGCTTTCATAAACGCTTTTTAGATTTAAGCAAATTTTAAGATGGCGACCACCACTGAAATTTTATATATTTGTAAACTTTACCTTTTTATTAAATTCAGTTATGTGGTAAAAAGTTATTAACAAATACATTTAGTCAAAAATTTTATGTACCTCACGGTCGAAAGCTTTTAAATTAATTGAAAATTTTTCCCTTATTTTTAAAATAGCGTTGGGTGGATATTTTGTCGGCTTATTTAAATCAATTTCGTTTAATTATTTAAAAGCGTAAACCAGTGAAATGTATTGATTGCATTAAAAATTCATAAAAACTAACAACGAAGCAAACATTAACTCGTTCAAATAACGAATAATTTACATATTTTTGAGCGTATTTTGTTTGAATTCAAAGTTAAAATAGCTGAAATTTTCGTGGATGGAAGCACATTGGAGCGAAAAAAAGACCCCCAGCTTGCAAAAATGTTTTTTTTTCTTACTTGGTCCCTGTACATTTTAGAAAAAAAAGTCTTAGACAAAAGTTAAAGACAATAAAATGTTCTATAAAAACGCTGTTGTACGTTTTTTTGTCAGAAGAATGGTTTTCAAGTTATGACGCTAAACATTTCGCCGCCATTTTGGATTTTTGCCAATTTTTTTATTTAGTGGCACTTAACTTCGAAACTGCTTATTTTTGAGAAAATCATAAAATAAAGACCAACTAATAGCCTCTAAAATGAGACATCATTGAGTTTTCTGGGTAGTACCCTTGCTGAGATACGAACACTGAAGTGTTAGCAGTACACTCGTTTCCTATGTAATTCCATAGTATATGCAAAATAAACGCAAATTATTCAGTTTTATGTCACGAAAAAAAATCAGGTTTTTTTAGGTTTTATTCAGTTTTCAAAAAAAGGTATTCTAGGGAAAAATTTTACAATACCTAATAGAAAATAAAATGTTATTTGAAACGGCGTATCACAAAGTTGTGTTAAAGCTATTATTAACACTCCAGGGGCGTTCGCATATTTGTTTTATTTAATTTTCTTAAAAACTGAGCTTTCGGAAAAATAGTGTTTTACTCTGGTATCTTCTAAATAAAATTATCTTTAAAACGATATGTATCTCGTGGGTTTTTGTGAACAAGGAACACTCAAAGAATATACGCATGTTTAGTGATTTTTTTTTCAATTCAGTTATGTACTATGGAAATACATAGGGTGTATTGCTATCACTTCAGGATTCGTATCTCAGCAAGGGTACTACCCAGAGTACTCAGTGATGTTTCATTTTATAGGTTAATAGTTGGTCTTTATTTTAGGTTATTACAGAATTTTTTCAAAAATAAGCAGTTTCAAAGTTAAACGCCACTAAAAAAAAATTAAAAGATAATTAAAAAGTAAAACGAATATAAAGAAAAATAAAAAACTAATAAAATAAAGTATGGAATTTTTTTGTTTCGTTCAATGTCCGAAATTAGTTCTCAATTTTTTATTAAATTAACTTATTGTACTTTCTTTTTCAAAAAGAAAGTGTCCTCCTCCAATAGACAACTAAAACTAATATATTAGTTTTTAAATAAAAAATGAACCTTCTGTAATCCTCTAATATATTTTTAAAAATTATATAAGACGGAAAACATTGCTCCGTAGTTTTTTGTATTAAAATTTTTGAGCTGCTTGTTTTTTATAAATTCTTTAGACCTGATGCAGCGCTGAAAATTTTTAAAGTAAATGAAAAGTGAAGTGTCGAATAGCAATTTGTCGACACGCCTGCATATGGCAGCCCCTTAGAAAAATCAGAAATCTCACAGTTCTGGAAAACTAAATTAAAAATCTTCTTAGTCCAGTCGCCTGTCTCCTTTAGAGCTTAAAAATCGTTACCTTTGGGGTTAGAATTACACGGTCATAAGACACTTTTTTTTTAAACAAAACCAAATTTTTTGTTGGAAAAAATAAAAGTTCAGCAAAAAATGTAGTAAACTGAACGTGTCAGACTTGCAAATTTGACAAAAATATCAGTTTTTTAGGTGTTACAGAAGGGACAAAAATTAAAAAACACACAATTTATGGCACACAACAAAATTACAAAATAAATAATGGTCAAAAATATCAAAGTACATTATAAATTCAGCTATTTTACAAATAAATTCCGAAAAAAAATTTCATGTCTCGATCTGTAACAATTTCTGTTTTATCGAAAAATAGTGTTACCGAACGGTACAAATCGTGTTACAGAAGGGACAATTTCTTTAGATATTAGAATTTTCTGGCCACGCCAAATTTATAACACAACTTTTTTTTAGTTTTGTTTGAAACCGATTTATTATCAAGAATTCAAAAACTCTCTGACATTGTTCATCGCAGTTCTCTGTAACTCACTACTTCTGTTTATAATGAAACTAAATTGTCACGTGGAATGAATTTTCTTTGCGGAAAAATTGGCTGTTACAGTGCCTGGGACAGATTTCTTATGTTATTTAAATTTTTTATTTCATTTTCTGTGGATGAAATATAACAAAACCTATATGTTTACAAATCTAGAAACTTCACATTTTTATAAAAAGTAACTTTCATCTTTTTGAAGGCAATATTTGAAATTAAAAACTTGACAATCCTGTAGCAATACGTTACCGCCGGGACATTTTCATGTTTCAAAATTTTTTTTGTTGCTTTCTACTAATTAATTGGTGACTTTAAGTGTTTTCAGACCTAAAATAATTTGTGTTCTCATAATAAAATTTCAATTCAATAAATATTTTTTTTTTAGTCTTAGTCAACCAAAATTAGGTTTTCTTCAAAAAAAGATGTCATAAAACTTCATTTAAAAAAGTAATAAGAAACGGTCATAAAATCATTAGTATTTTTCCAATAATTTCTCGCTCGATAATTTGTTGTTCCCAGTTACGAAGTAAAATGGGTTTTCTTCACAAAAATAAAACAAAATTAGAAATTTTTTTCAGTCTATCTGTGAGGTGGGTGGATATGGTAGGTATAGGCGTACACAGTCAAAGCAAATCTTCCGATTTTTCCCTGTATTGCAGTCAAATAGAGCCTAAAAGTGCAACCTTTGTGTAACGATTGACACGCTATAGAGAACTTACAAAAATAAAGAGATTTTTGCCGGTTTTACAATCGTCAAATTCAGTTCTTAAATGTCAAATCTAATCAAATCAAATCAGTTTATTTTCCAAATAACTGTTAAAAATTACAGTATGGGTTTTGCAAGAGAAATTAACAAAAGCTAAAAATGGTTAAAATTAATTAATATAAAAAAAATAAAATAACAATAATAATAGATAGACAAAAAACCAGTAAAGTACAAACAAGTTTTATTTATTGTATCACTGGAGATCTTTGGTGTTGGGAACAATTAATCCAAAATAACAAGCTGAAAATGGTTAAAAGTTTTTATTTTTTTTTTCTCTCCAATACTGCAGAAACGATCTCTGTACAAATATAGAAATTAAACATACAATATGGCCATACAACTTAAGGGCAGAGTGAGCAGTTAGAAAGAATCACTCAGATACTGCGACCGAGTAGTAGGCTCCACGACAAACCAGCTCCTGTACCCTTTTTTAAAATAATTAATAGACGCAATAATAGTAGAAATAAAATTTCGGACTTCCATTGTCTTTATTTATTTCAAACACGACGGACTTACAACAGAATGGTTATTATGTTATAAGTAATAATCCGTTGGGTGTTATTAACATTCCATATGTTCAAGGGATTTCAGAAAACATAAGACGAATAGCCAAGCACTATAATATAAAAACAGTATTTTCATTATAAAACAAAACCAGAAAATCCCTCAAATAATAAGGAATGTATTTACCAAATTCCGTGTGAGTGTGGTAAATCATATGTAGGTGAAAAGAAACTCTTCAGGTTAGAATAAATGAACATCTAAAAAGTACCCAGTTAGGGGATATTGAAAAATCCGGTTTAGCGGATCTTGCATGGTCAAAATGATTACAGGATTCAGTGGTCGGAAGCTAAAGTTTTGCATAAAGAGTCGCATTGGCGAAGACGAAAGTTGATTGTCGTAAGCGACCGTGGACCTCATCGTAGCTTATGGCCAGATCAGGCTCCAAATTTTTAAGGAGTTCGGTTTCTGTAGGATTTCGTTGATTAAGCACCTACATACAGTTTAAAGAACAATGCTTTGCCATGTGTTTCGTTTTTGTTCGCCAAAATGTGTCTGTGTTTTTTGAGTTTTGTCTCTTTAAGGATTCAGGTCCCGGGACTCGTCTCTAGGGAATACATATACCTTGCTGGGCCATACGAGTCTGGCACACGTAAGTTTATAAAGAAAATTGTAGTGCTGGTTCGGCCAACGTCTCGTCGGGTATTCAAGAATTGGGAAATATGATAAATTATACAGGGTGTTCGGCACATGAACCGTCAAAATGTTTTGGGATTTTGTTGGGGTCATTTGCTACCTTTTCAACCTTGGAACTTGGGTCCTTAGAGTCACGGCTAAAGAGATATGAAATTTTTAATATTTTTTTCTTAAATTACCCAAAATCCCACATTTAAACCCTCGTAAGCTTTTTATTAATGTCTAGAAAAGCACCATTTTTTAAAAATAATTCTGTAATCTTATGCTACTTCAACTAATTAATAGATTTGTTAAAATTTATGTACCAAAGGGACATACGAGGCTTTTTATTGAAGAACATTAGTGATTTTGTGATAGAAAATCAATTTCAAAATTAAAAATTAAAAAATGTATCGACAGTATACCATACCGTTAGAAAGGTAATCAACTAAAGAAGTTTTTAAAAGCAAATGAAGTTCTCAATTGTAGATACTTTTTTTGATTTTTAATTTTGAAATTGATTTTCTTTCACAAAACCACTAATGTTCTTCAATAAACAACCTCGTATGTCTCTTTGGTACATCAATTTTAACAAATGTATTAATTAGTTGAAGAAGCATAAGATTACAGAATTATAAAAAAAATGGTGCTTTTCCAGACATTAATAAAAAGCTTAAGAGGGTTTAAAGGTGGGATTTTGGATAATTTAAGAAAAAAAATTTAAAAATTCATATCTCTTTAGCCGTGACTCTTAGGACCCAAGTTCCAAGGTTGAATAGGTAGCAAATGACCCCAATAATATCCAAAAAAAATTTGACGGTTCATGTGCCGAACACCCTGTATTACGGCTTTTTAAAACTTTTATCTTATTTGGGAAGATTATTTTAAGCTCTGATGACACCATCAAACATTACACTACACAATTATTATAAATAATTTTAATAATATTTTTGTAAACAAAGGTTGATAATGTAAAAGAAATAGTCATTTTTCGAACTTTATTGCCGATTCCTGGCTCACCCTGTAGCAGTTGGGTTTGACAATAAGAAAAATTATTTTAATGAAGTAAATTTATTTTATAACATGTTTTAAAACGTCGCGATAGCTTCTATGTTTGTCAAAAATTCCCGCTACAAAGGCGAAAGAGATACTGCATATGACTATTGGTCCCATTTTGAGCGTAAAAGAGATACTCTTAGATATAGTTTTTGAAGTCACTTGAATAACTCCTAATACGGGGTTCTATCGATTTCATTAAATTTTGCTTCATTCTGCCCTTCAAAAGTTATCCAAATTCATATAAAATCTTCCTGATATAATTTCAACCCTACCGACAGAGAAAAGGCGCGGCTCTTTGCGGTCCGAGCACAAAGTATTTGTTTTGCGACCGACCGAGGCCAGGTGGATGGACGGCACCTGATTGGCAGATTTTTTTGATCTATCAAAAATATTGTCAGGAATACCTGTAATTTACTTTGTTTGAATGGTAACCTTATTTGTTTATTTGTATAATGTAACCACGTCTTGTATACAGGGATGAATGTTTCACTTTGGCCTATAAATATATTTGTTATGTTTGTTATGTAACGAGTTTGAAAAGAGAATAAGGTTTGTACCGGTATTTATAATGTGCGTCTTCAGCTCGCCACCGGCAGGAGCCGCGACTGACTCCAAAACATTTTATTCGACTAATCCATTTCTCTAGTGTCTAGTGGAAATTTTCTTTATGTTGACATAAAAGAATTGCATGTAGGTGTATAATACGCCAGAAAGTGCCTCTTATTTTTGAAGTTCTTTGGAAAAAAATGGCGATTGCCCCCGCCTGAGACCACCAAATTTATTTCTATATTAGTTAAGATTTGTTTTATAAACACAATTTTTTTGCATATTTTAGCTGTGATTATTTTTTTTTAAACCGACTGGAAAACAAGTACTTTGCGTATATTTTTTTCTTTTTGGAAAATTTTCCGTTTGCAAAAGGCACGGAAAAAGAACAAAACAAACCGGAAAATATAATTTTACGGTCCCTTATGATCTTAATTATAAAGTTAAAAATTAAGCATGAATTAATTGAAATATAGTCAATTATAAATGCAACCTATGGGTTTTTTGATATTTATAAATATAATAGCTTTTGAGTAAGTACTTTAATATCTACATGTAGAGTAGCATGTTTGTAGATGTTTCATCTCGTTTAAAAAAAAATACGTACGATACACGACCGGAAACTATATTTACAGGTCTAGTAACGTAAATAGCTATTAATTGTTTTTTACCCCAATTGTGATTGGGTTTGTTCCTGTTTGTACAACAATAAAAATAAAATTTCTACTTTAACAAAATTGGTTTTATTGTCAATCCCCTTTTTTCCTTTTTTTAATAATTTGTAAATTTAAAATGGCTGGAAAGAATCTTTAAACAATATAATATTACTTAGATTTTTAGAAATATTTCATAATTTTTGTTCATTTTTTAGTTATTATTTTTTCTATTTAATTCCGTTTCTCGATAAAAATATATAACCGTTTTTGCAAACAATCAAATAAAAAGTTTAAAAGGGTCGATTTTCTATGACCACATAGTTATATGATTATATAGGTGTAATATCCCTCTTAATTTGATTTTTTCTTCGTGTAATAAAAATGCACCACAAACCATAGTTACACAAAATTTTTCTCAGTGTAATATAACTGCATTAGTGTCATTTGGTGCAAGCGTGACGTCACATATTTGTTTCCCATATGAACAATGCTTAGAGTGACAGTATTTTGCTTCTTGTTGATATATTTTCTTTGGCTATACCAAGTCTAGGCCTATACTTGCAAGTAGACCTTAATTTTGCAGGAATACGTGGTTCAAAGAGCGGTTTATCCGCATAGGGAGAAATGTGTAAAGCAAAAAGACCAAATAGTAATAAAAAAGAGACGTAGAAACTTTCGGCGCGCATAGTAAATAATTTTATCTAGATAGTTGAAATATTTCGTGAAATTCCGAATTTAGAGTTTGAAAACTCGCAGAGAAATTCGTCCGCAGCATTCAAAATACATGAAACAATTATTCTTGCCTTCATTTCTCGGGTAGATTTCCTTATATTATTTTTTAATTACGATAATTAGTAGTACCAGTAGTGTGTTGGAGAGGGGCTGATTAATATAAATTTGATTTAAATACTCCACCATTTCATTGAAATATTTATTCTGCACCTGTGATGTCTCTATCTATTTAGCCTTCTTCGATCCATCTTTGGACATAGGCCTCCCCCAATATCTTCTACACTTCTCTGTCTGTCGTCGTGTTCATCCATCTAGCTTACGCATGTTTCTTCAAATCTTTCGCCTATCTGATTTGTGGTCTTCCCCTACTTTTTATTTATTTTATTTTCCCAAGGTTTCCAGTTTACAATACATTTGTTCCATCAATCGTCTTTCTGTCTGATATTGTGACCGGTAAATTTCCATTTTAATTTTGCAACTTCTCCTGTGACATCCCTTATTTATTTCTTATCCATTCATTCCTTTTTTCTATCTGTTAGCTTTAAATGTAAAATTTGACTTTCCATTGATCTTTGGGCTTTTGTTACCTTACCCATATTTGATTTTGTAAGTATCCAGGTCTGAGATCCATAGGTAAGTACAGGCAGGATACATTGGTGATCCACATTTGTTTTGAGATACTGAGGATAATTTTTTATATGTAGCTTAAATTACCGAATGCTGCCAGGCCAATTTTACTCGTCTCTTGATTTCAGCCGTTTGGTTTTCTTTTTTTAGTTTAATAATTTGTTCCAGGTATATATTTTTCTACTTGTTCTATTTTCTCTTGGTTTATTCTGATCGTAATATCTTCAACTGTGTTTGTTATGATTTTAGTTTTAGTGCAGTTCATACTCAAGCCTATATTTTTAGCTGCTGTATCCAGTTCTTCCAGCATTTTTATCAGTTCTTCTTTCTTATCTGTTATTAAGGCGATATCATCAGCATTGTCCGTTTACTTTGATGCCTATGTCTTCCCAATCTAAGTTTTTAAAAACATCTAGGCCCTGGTTAAATAGCTTAGGGGATATTGTGTCACCCTGGCTGACACCTCTTGTTAGGATTGGCTTGGTTTCTTTGTGGATTTTGATTGATGTTGTTGCTTCGCTATATATATTGGCTATTAAATCTGTGTATCTTTGACCCATTTGGCTATTAATTAAAGATGTTTTTACTGCCCAGTGCTTAATGCTATCGAAAGCTTTTTCAAAATCTATAAACGCAATATATAGTGGAATGTTGTATTCGTTGGATCGTTCTATTAGGATTTCCATGGTTAATAGGTGGTCAACTGTACTGAAACCTTTTCTGAAGCCTGCTTGTTATTTTGTTAGTCTATCTGTTAATATTTTCGTAAAAAGCTTATAAATTACATTAAGGAGTGTTATAGGACGATAGTTTTTTAGGTCTGCTCTATCGCCTTTCTTGTGTAGAATAATGGTTAGGGATTCTTTCCAGTTGTTTGAGATTATTTTTTCTTTTAGTATTTTATTCAGGAGAATATGGAGGGTATTAACTACAGCTTTATCAATTGTAATTACTTGTGTCAATTAAAAATATGTCAAATGGACGATATATTTGCCTTGACATGAAGGTGGACGTTTTTCAGTGTATTACGTATATAATCTTGAGGTAAACTGGAACACATCAACTAGAACTAACTAGACTGTGTTAACTTCTCTCGGTATTTAGGCAAACAAAACTATTACGGCAATTTGCGAACGCAACTCCTCAACCAGTTAAGTTTGTCTAAAATTTCCGCGGCTCGGAGTTGCTTGCTTGTTAAAGCAGTCTCTGTATTTGGTCAAAGTATGTGCCATCAGTGACCTTTATTATATACAGGGTGACCCAGATAATGGTGATTTTGGAAAAGGTTTTAAAAAAATGTAGAAGGCCTAGAAAAAAAAATGTTAACGTCATTCGATTGGCCGTATTCGATAATACAACTACCAAATGTCATTAAAATTGTTTACAAGATGGCGACGATATTACAATTTTCGAAAAAAAAAACAATTTTTAGTTTTTGCTCGATGTTTTAAAAACCCTTGTAGATATTTTTAATTTTGATACAGCATCTGATTGGGCTCGGAATGTACCCCAGAGAAAAAACTCTGCCAATATATGGGCACCTAAGCTCACACTAGGTACTATAGTTTTCGTGTACGTGTGAGCTAATATAACAAAAAAGTGAAATATATTTTATTCAACTCCAGACTCAATTACCTTTCGTTTGATACCACACAAACCATGTTTTGACTTAAACTCTAATTTTAGAATTCTACCCCACCCTTTAAAAAAAAAATAATGTGTATTTTGTTTAACTCCAGACTCAATTACCGTTCGTTTGATATCACACACTCCATATTTTGACATAAACTCTAATTTTTGAAATCTACCCCCACCCTTTCATTTGGCTTGAGTTTGGTGGATTTTGTTCATTTTTAAATGGGACCATCTCGACCTAAGACCCAGCCTAGGTACCAAATTTCATTCAAATCGGGCAAGCGTTTTTCAAGTTATGCGCGTTGGTCGTTACTGACAGACAGACGGCTCGACAAAAAAGTTTCAAAGTCAACTCCAATATGCGAATGCTCCTGGAGTGTCAGTAGTAGGTTTATTACAGCTTTGTGATACGCAGTTTGAAAGAACATTTATTTTCTCAAAAAAAGAAGTTTTTAACAGTTTTCCCTAAAATGCTTAGTTTTTTTTGAATAGAACCTAAAAAACATAATTTTTTTTCGTGATCTTAAAAAATAACCACAATGTATGGATGCCAATTAAGTGCTCACTTCGGTAAGACATCGTTTAAAAGATGATTTAATGTTCTATAATAAACTTAATTACACACTTTCTGTAAAATGCTTACCTTTTGAGAAAATGATATAAAACTAAATAATTTCGGTTTATTTTGCATATATGGAAATACATAGGAAACGGGTGTACTGCTAGCACTTCAGGGTTCGTATCTCAGCAAGAGTACTACCCAGATAACTGAATGATATCTTATTTTATAGGCTATGTTAGTCCACGGATAGAAAAAACGCTAAATGCAGTGGACTGTAAATATTTTAATTAATGATAGCGCGAACAAACATAAATATTGATATGAAATTACGAAATAACCTAAACGTCCATAGGAAAAAATATTGGTGGTACACAACGGTAATCAGACAAATGCACTCACCTCTTTTGCAGCCAAATTCTCCACGTTCCAAGGGGCCCCCGAATGGATCTAATGATGTCACCACGTAGCTGAAGGGTTGAAGTTTCTAGTTCTATGCTTCAGTACACAAAAATCGAGCACCTTCAGGTGTAGATATTTGAAATAGTTGGAGAACGAAATTAACACGCCTTTTTCTCTAGGCGATTGACAAGGATCTCACTGGTTGTTGGTGCGCATGTCCAAATACGCGGAATGCGCTTTGTCCTTCATACAGTTGTGTGTTTTTAAAAATATATATAAACAACCGCGAAATTTAGCGGGAGCTAACAGGCTATTAGTTAGTCTTTATTTTATGTTTTTATAGATTTTTTCAAAACTAAGCAGTTTCGAAGTTAAAGGCCACTACATACAAAAATTGGTCAAAATCCAAAATGGCAGCGAAATATTTAGCGTCATAACTCAGAAACCATTCTCCTGACAAAAAAACGTATAACAGCGTTTTTGTAGGAAACTTTATTGTATTTAACTTATGTTTAAAACTTTTTTTTCTAAAATGTACAGGGACCAAGTAATTAAAAAAAAATCTTTTCATGTACACTAAATCCAAGATGGTGTGGGGCGCAGACCCCCCCAAGGTCGAAAACTCAAATTTGCAAGCTTTTTTTCGCTCCAATGACTGACTAGTAACGAAGGCTTTATCTTCCAAACTCACTTTACTCTACTTCAACTTGAAGGACGTGCCTTTAAGCAAGTTGAATAAGTAAGAGATTATAATTATGTATAAACTGCACTTAAATCCCTCTTTATGCTTACCTACACATTCGAACTAATTATGAGATAACAATTATTGTTATCGGAGTTGAATGGAGTTTTCCAAAACTCTCGTAGCTTGCAGCTACACCTAAACAAGTTTTTAATAAATGAGAGTGGTGAAATAGTTTGGAAACTTAGATATTCAGGTTCCAGGAAATCAGGAATATATAGATAGATAGATAAATAGATAGATATTTATTCAACATATTAAAAATACAACTACAAATTGTATAAATATGGTTTTGGATTCGCCATTTTGAATTATTTATGAGTGTAAGTTAAAAATCATAATCAGCGACTTGAAACACCGGCAACTTCCATATTTAATAAAAATTGGTTCATAAATAAATCCGCCATTTTAGATCTGCCATTTTTTGGTTGCTAACAATGATATATAGTCAAACATTTTATGAGTCACCCGGTATATCTACGCAATAGGAGCATAGGCAGCTCAAAAAAGGACAAAAAACAATTCCAAAGAATACGTACAGATAGGGAAGGTCCAAATAAAGCTGTTTCGTAAGTTGAGAGCTGCTTGAAATACGATGGGGAAAAAGCCATAAAAAAGCCGGCTTGGAAAAAACCCGTGCGGGAAAAGCGTTTGCGTTATGGTGGGGTACCGTGTCGGAGCGTTTTCTGACCGCAACAAAAAGTCAGGCGATAACGAAGCCTGGCTTGCTGAAATTGCTACGGCAAATGCTATATTTTATCCTGTCTGGGTAAAAAATATATATTTTTTTTCATCGTACAACCTAAAAAAGGCAGGACAATGCGTTACGTTCTTATAGAATATTAGACGTTTTTTCCTGGAGGCACCGCTGTGCCTCGCCAAGCTCGCGTCAACTGGTGTACCATATTTTCTTGAAACATTTTAGCCCATATTTGACCTATCTAAAACTCTACTTCGGAATGAGCTACGAAACGTGCACAGTCGTAGATCTTCATAGAGTTAACAAGCCCTTCAAGACTTTCATAAAGTGGTAAAGTAGTTTCAAAAAACTTCGAAATTGCCACTTACTCACCATACATATCTGATAGACATTTCAGAGTAAAACAGGAAGATTCATACTCAAATTTAAGAGAAATTCAAGCAGGCTTGCCCCAGGGTAGCGTACTAGGTCCCTATTTATAGTTGCGATATTTTAAAGCAAGAAAATTGTCACTTAGCAACATTTTCCGATGATACTCGTTTATTGACGGTAGAAAAATCTATTGAATGTATAGAAAAACTTCAGGATGCAGTCATCCAAGTTCACAATTGGAACACAAAGTGGCGAATAAAATTAAATAAAATCAAATCAATTCATGTTGATTTTACAACTTTCCCGTACCATATTCAAATTTGGCAAAATACGAGGATGGGATGAAAAGTTTCCGGACTAGCCTATAGCAAGCCCGATTTGCTTTCCTGTTCCAACATGTTTGTGTAACCTTGCTTGTGATCAGTATACGCTCGAAGTTTAAAGTGAGTGCGTCAAGTAGTTGGTGTCCTGCTTATTTTGAAAGTTTATACAGTGTGTCAATTTTAAAAGATGGAAAAAAACGAGATAAGAGCCGTGATAAAATATTTTCATATCAAAGGGTTATCGTAGACGGAAATAAAGGCTGAACTAGATGCTACACTAGGGGAATCTGCTCCTTCCTATACCACAGTTAAAATCTGGGTATCGGACTTTAAACATGGTCGTACT
This sequence comes from Aspidapion aeneum, assembly GCA_963576565.1. NCBI lineage: Eukaryota > Metazoa > Arthropoda > Insecta > Coleoptera > Brentidae > Aspidapion > Aspidapion aeneum. The sequence continues at coordinate 19,199,584 of OY755044.1, read as the reverse complement.
AGCACTGTTGATGCTCCGCGTTCTCGCAGGCCAAAAACGGCAAATTCTGAAGAAATGGTGCAAACCATTCACAAAATAATTCTAAGAGATCGCAGATTACGACTGAAAGAAGCAGCTGAGGCTGTGGGCATATCAAAAGAGCGAGTTCACCATATTTTATGTGAAGTTTTAGGTATGAGAAAGCTATCCGCCCGATGGCTACCGCGTTTGCTCACACCAGATCAAAAGCTCGTGCGTCTAACCATTTCAGAGGAGAATTCGGCACTGTTTAGACGTGATTCAGGGGACTTTTTGCGTAGATTTATTACGGTTGATGAAACATGGGTTCATCATTATACCTCTGAAACTAAGCAATATAAAAACTTGTTCATAGTATTTTTTTGCCGAACAGTATTCCGATACAAATTGAATTTTTCTTGAATTTTTAGCTGTATAATTTCCACATTTCAAATACAACGTCCTTTACCTTTAAATATTTAAAACAAGCAATTAAAGAACACTCCTCATCCAATTTTACAAAACAAACTTGATAAAAAATTTAGCGGGACGTCAATTTTCGTAATAGCAGGTCTCTAGTTTATGTTTAACATTACTTTTCTCTTGTTATCTGATTCTTTCTGCGCTTTAGAGGAAACGCGTTTGACTTTTTTAAATGAATGTTCAAGAGGGAAACTAGAACGAGTCAAAGACGTTAAAGAGTGTGAGAACACCTAACAAATCATGTTTTTATTAATGCCAATTTATTTTTTATTAATGCCATTTTATTTTTGTGCCAACTCCTTGTTTGCTAAATGCTTTTTCACCATTTTGACGCGCGTACTAATCTCTGCATACATATACGTTTGGTGGAATTGCCTACACACACGCGCGTACTAATCTCTAGAAATATTTGCGTCTCTGTAGGCAGCTTTATATACCTATATAATAGAAGGGCGTGTAAGAAAAGACAACCATGTAAACAGTTGTCTTTGTCTTACGCGTAGAAAATGAATAAGAATAGCCATTTAGCCTTGAAATAAGCAGCCTGTTCGATTACCTATATACGCGTGCCAGCAAGAAGCTTCAGTTTCGGTCATTGACTTCTATTTTCAGTGCTTTATACAACTCAATGGTTTCGGTAAAGAATATTGCAAAGGCCGTTAAAACTATACAGTTGTGTGATTATATAGTGTGTTTTTTGATTAACAAAAAGTTTTCTTGCCAAAGTTTTAATGAAACTATAAATAGGTATCATAAATATCGGTAGGCTAAAGCAAGAAATTAGAGTTTACCGAAAACTAAAAAGGATAGAAAAATACAAATATTCAAGTTTAAAAACAAATTGCTTCCCTTGTTTCAAATTTCACCGCACGGCCCTGGTGTTTAGCTATCTTTTTATTTATTTACCCAAGAAACTTTTGCAATCGTCATTCGATGACCATTTCAATGAACCAGCCCACTAACTCCAAGACTATTCCATCAAATCTTTAGTTTCTTTGAAATGAGCACAAAGTAAAGGCAAAATGAAATGAGATGTCCAATTTTCTGCGCAAATATCTTTCCCCTCTTATATTTGGATTTAGTCATATGTAGAATATTGTTGGGATTTTATGAAGTTTCTCTGTCTCAACTAGGTGTGCATGTGCAGGGGCGGCCTCAGACTTTCAAAAAAGGGGAGAATTCTTCTTTTTCTTTCTTTAATTTCACTTGTTTATAGCTTTAGGTCCTTGCATTATTTGCAATTTGGTATTTAATAATTCTATTGGCAAATCGCCCATTTGCGATCAGAAATTTTAACACGAAAAGGTGCTTGCTTTCAGGCGTTGATTCTTTACGTCTAATTTGTGTTATCATACCTTTGACCGTGTGAAAGAAGAATTTAGAGAAATCAGTTGGATGACTTGGTCGGGTTAATACCCTGAGGGTTTCTCGTTCTTGTATTGAGACATCGCAGCCAGCATAGATGGAAGTTTTCCGAAAAATGTATGTGTGGCTTCGGTAGTTCAGTGGTAGAATGTTTTGCCTAGATAGCAAGAGATCCCGGGTTCGATCCCCGGCCGAAGCAGAAAACTTTTTTCTTATTTTTCTTTCTTTAATTTCACTTGTTCTTTGCAAGTTTTAGGTCCTTGCATTATTTGCAATTTGGTATTTGATAATTATATTGGCAAATCGCCCATTTGCGATCAGAAATTTTATATATATATTTATCGGTTTCACAACGTTCTACGTCTTCCGATACCCAATCTCCACTCGTTTCTGTTTGCCCATAATTCATCATCTAGGCCTCTTATTCTTATTTCACTATCTATTCCTTCTCTCCAGCTTCTCCTTGGTCTTCCTCGTTTTCTTCGGCCAGTTGGTTTCCATTGTAATATTTGTTTAGGTAGTCTTCCATCATCCATTCTTTGTACATGTCCGTACCACACCAGTTGTTTTGTTCTTATATCATCCACTAGAGTACGTTCACCCACTGTCATAATTTCTCTTATTCTTTGATTGGTAACTCTTTCTCTTTTTGATTTCCCTGCTGCTCTTCTCCAATAGTCCATCTCCGTAGCGGAAAGCATTTTTTCTGTTCTATCTTTGATTGGCCATACTTCTGAGCCGTATGTAATAATACTTTTTACAATGGTGTTATATATAAGCTTTTTGTTATGTTTTGATATACTTTGGTCCCAAATTATTCCATTTAATAAAGTTATTGCTTTTCTTCCTTGTACGTTTCTATCTTTTATAGCTTTGTCTAGTGTTCCGTCAGCTGTAATTTTTAGACCTGAGTATTTATACTCATCACAGGACTGAATTCGCTGCCCAGTATTTAAGATTAGATCCTGTTTCGTTCCACCAATACACATATACTCTGTCTTATTGATATTAACCTCTAGTCCCCACTTATTGTACTCTTCTATTAGTTTTCGTGTCATATATTCGAGGTCGTCATAATCCTGAGCCACCACTATCTGATCATCGGCGAAACATGGTGGAATGGTGGTTTCATTCAACGGAATTCCCATGTTTTGGCATTTTCTCTTCCAGACTTTAAGGACCTGTTCCAAATATATCTTGAAGAGCGTAGGCGAGATACAGCAACCTTGTTTAAGACCTTTGTTTACTTGAAAGCCCTTGGTTAGTTTTGCTTTTATTTTAACTTTTGCCTTACTATTGCGGTATAACTCTTTGATGGCCTTAATTAGTTGTACGCTTATGTTTATCTTTTCCAACGCTTTCCAAAGTAGATTTAGTGGTATACTATCATATGCCTTCTGCAAATCTACGTAAAGCAGATGGAGCTCTTGTCCGTATGCCATTTTCTTTTCAATAACTTGGGTTATACAAAAGAGATGATCTGAAGTCGATCTACCCGCCCTGAAACCAGCTTGTTCTTCTGCCTCCATATCTTTATATTCGCTCTCCACTTTATTTCTTATTATTTTGCCATATATTCTGCTTAGCGTACTAGTTACAGATATACCTCTATAATTGTCACATATATCTTTCCTTCCTTTTTTGTGTATTGTGGATATATATGACGTTTTCCACTTAGTTGGTACTACAGCTCCATTTAAATATCTTTGGAAAAGATTCCGTAATCTACAAAACAATTCTTCAGTGCCATATTTAATAAGTTCAGATGGGATATTTCCGGGTCCGGCAGATTTACCGCTTTTTAAGGTTTTGCACACGTTTTTGACCTCAGATATTGTGAGGGGTACTGGAGATCCCATCGTTCTAATGATATTGTCTCTTTCGTCTTCCTTGAATTCTGCTCTATCTTCAGTTAAAAGTTTTTTAAAATGCTCATCCCATTCTTTGTCTGGTATTGGTGAAATAATATCTCTGCATGTTTCTTTTTTGATCGATCTTATAGTTTTCCAGCTTTCGGTACTTCTCCTACCTCCTAAGTAAGAATCTATTTTCTGGCACTTTTGCATCCATGATTGATTCTTCTTATCACTGATCATTCTTCTCACCTTTGATTGCGCGATTTTGTATTCTTCTCTGCTTCTATCTGTCTTTTGGGATAAGTACGTGTGATATAATTTCCTTTTTTCCTCTATTTCACTTTCAATCTCAGCATCCCACCAGTATGGTTTTGTTCTTTTAGGAGTTTCTTCCACTAATCCTAGTGCTTCTTTTGCAGCTTGATGGATGCTTAATGTGATACATTCGTATTCCTCATCGGGTTTCACCTGAACTTGAATTTCACCTGAACTTGAATTAAGTTTTTCGTTCAGTCTCTTTTTGTATAAGTTTTTTACGCTGTCATGTTCTAGGCTTAGTAGATTATATTGACAGTGATCAATTTCCTCATTCATTGTATCATCAAGATTTTGTTGATGGAGGCTTCGGCCTTGATAAGGAAAGAGAATTTTGGTCTCCAGAAAATAGTGATCACTTCCGCATGTTGATCCACGCTTTGTTCTGACATCTTGAATTTTTAGTTTTGTCTTTTGTTTAGTGATAAGATAATCAATGACGGATTTCAGGTTTTGTGAGGGTTTGGTCCAGGTATATTTGTGTATTTTCTTATGTTGGAAAAAACCGTTTTGGATTTTTAGGTCTAATTGCTCACATACTGTGATAAGCCGGTTTCCATTGTCATTAACAACATCTTCTCCATATTGGCCAACTGTCAGATCATTTACTCTGTTACCCGTTCTACTATTTAAATCTCCCAATATTACAATTTCCCTAGATGTACTTACTGCTGATATTTCATTGTGGATTTCTTCAAAAAAATTGTCTTTCACGGCTACATTTGCATCGTCATTATACGCATAGATTCCAAAAATCGTAAGTCTCATTCCTTTTATTGTTATATTCATTCTTATTAGCCGTTCATTTACTGCTTCCCAGTTGGTGATATATTTTCTAAATCTTTTGTTGACCAAAATAGATACTCCTTGTTGCGCATGTTTTTCTTTTGCCACTCCGCTATAGAAATGGTCATACTGTCCTAGGTTTTCAGATCCTTTTCCTTTCTTCTTCGTTTCTGTTAGTATAGATCAGAAATTTTAACACACGAAAAGGTGCTCATGCTTTCAGACGTTGATTCTTTACGTCTAATTTGTGTTATCATACCTTTGACAGTGGGAAAGAAGAATTTAGAGAGGTCAGTTGGATGACTTGGTCGGGTTAATACCAAAGGTTTTCTCGTTCTTGTATTGAGAAGCCGCAGCCAGCATAGATGGAAGTTTTCCGAAAAATTTATGTGTGGCTTCGGTAGTTCAGTGGTAGAATGTTTGCCTAGATAGCAAGAGATCCCGGGTTCGATCCCCGGCCGAAGCAGAAAACTTTTTTCTTATTTTTCTTCAATGTGTCATACAACATCTAGTCAAATATTAAGGAGTTTTACGATTATGTGTCTTGTTAGAGTTTATAATTTTTATATTTATATTTTTTATCCATTTGATGTTTTGTTAATGTTTTTTATTATTTTAAATTTTTCCCAAACTGACTACTTTATTGTTTTGTTTGTTCTTTTTATCTGTTTTTTTTAATTGACTGTTTATGTTTGTTTTTTTATTTAAATTTTTCGTATATATTCTGTAAGACCTAATTTATAACTTATGATTTCATTTTTTTTAAATAATAGCTTTAACTTTGCTTTGTTAATGAAAACTCTGTTTTTTGAACAAAGCTTATTTGATTTGAAATGTAATAAATTAGAAAAAAAATCATTTCAATATTCTTAGCAATCTTCTCTCACCCAGAATATTAATCAGTCTTCATATCGCCCATCATAAACCCAGCTAGACAGCTCGATTAAGGCAAGACCTCCTTTCCCCCTCGGCGCGACATCCCCTGTTAATTATTTAAGTTGATTAAATGGAAAAGCTCGGCGATATCCACCACGCCAAAACCGACCCCAAAGTATTTAATTTTAAATAGAGAGTGAGTGGTTGTAGTTTGAGCTGAAAGAACGGGGGAATTGAAAGACAGCCACACGGAGTAGGATTCTCATTTTGATTTATATTACAAAGCTCCACAAAAAAAAACGAAAAACCTAACCTAGCCCACCGTACTAAAATATGTAAACAACGTGCCAAACCTGAATCCAGCCCGTTATTGATTGCAAATCTTAGAATATAATGATTTTCATGAACAAGAAGAAGAAGAGCAAAGTGGATTTCGTGCAGGCAGATCTTGTAGTGTTAATGTTTTTGGTCTTAAACAAGTAATTGAGAAAACGAGTGCCAGAAATATAGAGGCTTCCGTTACCTTTGTAGACCTACAAAAAACATATGATACCGGTCCAGTAGAAAAATTATGGACAGTGTTGGAGCAAACTAATATCAATCATAAGAGCGATAAAAGAGCTATACAAAGGGTCAAAATTAAAATTGGAAATCGACTTTCGAAAGAATTCCTGGTAACGAAAGGCTTAAGACAGGGATGTTGTATCTCTCCTTCTCTTTTTAAAATATATATCGCAATAGCCCTAAAAAACTGGAAACGTAAAGTACACGGTATGGAAATACAACTTAACAAACGATTTACTGCACACTACAGTTTGCTGACGACCAAGTAATTGTAGCTAATAATAAAGAAGATTTGGAGTATATGATGAAAAAGTTAACGGAGGAATACCAAAAGTGGGGGTTAACAGTGAACGTGGACAAGAAACAGTACTTATGTATTGGAAACGAATCCAGTGAGTTAGTACTAGAAATGGACTAACAATATCTCCAACAGCCTGTAAAGAACTGGAAAAAAGAATAGTAAAAGTAAAAAAGGTTATTGGATGTCTTTACAGTATTTTATGGAACAGAGAGATAAAGAAGAATGTAAAATTGAACATATATGAAACAAGGGTGAAAAGCACGCTATTGTATGGTATAGAGACATGTCGCGTAACAAAAAAATACAAAACAAAAATGAAATTGGTCGAAATGGATGCAATAACAAGATCAATGAGAATATCTAGAACAGATCATATATAAGAAATGAGACCACAAAAGAAAGAATGGGAATCGAGAGAAGCATAACAGATGACATCGCTAAAAGATAACCGATATGGTACGGCCATGTAAAACGGATGAACGGCGAAAGATTGCCAAAGCAAGTCCTAGAATGGCAACCAATAGGGCGCGGAAAAAGAGGGCATCCCAAACTGGAATGGCAACAGTAAATCCAAAGATCAATGCGTCAAAAAACCTAGCAGAAGATGATTGTCAGGATCGAAGGAGGTGGAGATTAGGCGTCGGAAAACGTTCTAAACCGACATAGTAGTAGTAATTTTCTTATTAAAGTTTTAAGCTTATTGTAATCAGTGGCGGGTCCAGAATTTCCTTGGGGGGGATTCGTTTCGGTTGGCCCCTCTGTCCCCCCCCCCCCCTGGATCTGCCACTGATTGTAATTGCAAATCAAAATTCTTAAAAGACACCTTCTTTTTAGACTTGGTTGAATGGCAAAAATTGTAACAAAAACTAATCAAACTAAAACGGACTATGTAAATTTAAGATGTAAATGTCATAAACCAAAGTCAAGAGTTTTCGTGGAAATCCGTTAGAAATGGAAAATTACGAGAATTTCAAAGCTGTGTCCATTAACTTTGAAATGAGTCTAAAAGGAATACTAATTGAGATTTTTAAAATAAATGTTAAGTATTTTTCTTCTCAAAAGAGATAAAATGTATACTTATGAATTTTAATGTAAAATAATGAAAAACTATAATTGCGCTTTTAGTGGTCAAATTATTCCTTCATAAGGTACTGGAGGCAAATACGGCCCATCACACAGTAATATTCTACTTCTTTTATTTTCCCAAGGTTTCCAGGTTACAATACACTACTTGTTCCATCGATCGTCTTGCTGTCTAATATTATGACCGGCAAATTTCCATTTTAATTCTGCTACTTCTCCCCTTACATCCCTTACTTTTGTTTTATTTCTTATCTATTCATTCCTTTTTCTATCTGTTAGCTTTACATGTAACATTTATCTTTTCATTGATCTTTGGGCATTTGTTACCTTATCCATGTTTGATTTTGTAAGTGTCCAGGTCTGGGATCCATAGGTAAGTACAGGAAGGATACATTGGTTATAGACTTTCGTTTTGATAAAATAAGTAAGGGAAGAGCCCAAATGACATAGACGGACGATTTGAAGAGACATGCAGGAGCGAGATGGATGAACACGGCGACAGACAGAGAAGAATGGAAGATATTGGGGGTGGCCTATGTCCGAAGATGGATCGAAGAAGGCTAGATATATAGATAGAGAACAGTAATATTTGTTTTTCGCTAAACCTGAGTATTTTAAGGAGCATGTGTTTTATCCACAATATAGATAGATATGTAAGTAATATATGTATTAGAATGCGCCCTGGTTAGAAATGATTTATAGTAATTTTAAATGTCAAAATATTGCCATATTTGCCTCCGGTACCTTGAGATGTGCGGACGATTTAAAGAACCATGCGGGGACTTGATGGATGAACACGGCGACAGACAGAAAAGAGTGGAAGATATTGAGGGAAGCCTATGTCCAAAGATGGATCGAAGATAAGTCAATTAGAAAACTAGTACTTCTTCAATATAGTTTTTTTTAGTTTAGGTACTTATTTGTCTAATTTCAAAAATGGTTTTTCATCAGGTAAAACCTCAGACTAACAAATTTATTAATCTAAGGGTAAAACAATATATTCAAGACAACCTCAACTCAAACATTTGATTTGAAACACAGTTTTTTATTTTGAAAAACTAATTCTTCTTTAAAAACCAGATATCAAGAAAAATTAAATATTGTTTCAAAACAACCTTTGTTGTTGAGTCAAGTCGATTTGCTTTAAGTGAAGAAAATATTTTTAAAAAAATAACATTTCTAGATTTCGGAATATTTTTTTACGTGTTTGTGATAATACGTCAATTTTATTTTCATTCAATTCCAAAAAAAAATTAATCATGGATGTTTAATCATTCAAAAAAAGTGTTGTTTAAACGAAAAAAATACTGTGGTAAATATTTTTCAAGTTCAAGATAATTACTAATAAATTGTCAAGTGATGTATAATTCTTATCGTAATTTTCGCAGCCATGTTTTTAATCTATTCCACGACATTGTTTAAACATTATTTTTGTCTCGGTAGCGACTGAAGAATTTAGTAAGCTACCACGTTAGTGGAAAGCCACTTTACTAAACTAAGAAGGTCTCTTTAATTTTCTATTTATCTTTGTGGATTATTTAGTTTATATTTAAGTTTAGCTGTGAGCGAGACTCTTTAAACAGCTTAAAATTTAATTTGATGTATAGTGACAAAATTCGCAAAACTTATCTTTTTTAATTTTAAGTCATCCACTTTTTTCTCAAAATAGCCTAGAGTGCTAATAAGATCGTTTAAAAAATCATAATAGTGATTTATTGAAATACAGCCAGGCTATAATTGTGCCAGGCACATTGAAAACTGACAGTTGATCCTTTAAAATTGACATACCAAAGTCGAATTAAAAATTTTCGTCGTTTATTTTCATATAGCAAACAAAGGTCGTGTGTAAAAGATCACAGCTGATATTACAATGTGAAGGTGTCAAAATTGTGCCTGGCTTTATTTCAATATTTCTCTAATACCTACGTATTCAAAAACCATACGGCGTTACCAAGCCACCCAATATTTCTTGGGATTTTTTGAATGTGGGAAAAATAGGCAATTAAAAAAGTGAGTGAATTTAAAGGTAAGGATTCATGTGTTATACTACATTTCGGATTTTCTGAAAGAATGGAAAATATTAAGCAAAATATAGTTCAAAACATATCACCCTGTACATACCTGTTTTTGAATTACGAAAGAATCATATAAATCTTCAATATATCTATCAGCCATATATCTCAAAAAACTCCTTATCGTTTTGGGGACAAAAAATGAAACCCTCGATTTCCGCTTACGGGCTCGTCATCAACAAAAAATCGGGCCTGGTGATGTTTTCCGCCGTCCACACCCTATGTCGACATAAATCCTTTATTACTTACCATAAATCTGAACAGATTAGAGCCATTTATTTTATTTGTTCAATGGGCGCGAATACGCGGTTCGAAGCATAGCTACAGAAACACTGGGACAAGTTCTTTAATTCAACCTCAATTTGTTCATCTCCAGTTTTATCGGTTGCCTCATAGTTGCTTTATAAGACTTCATTGCTTCTTCACCTAATTGATCTGCTTTTCTTCTTGTGAGCTACAGCAATAATGGGACAAGTTCTTTCATTCAACTTCTCTTTATTCAACTTTACTCTTTACTCTCCTCCAGTCTTATCTGTTACCTCATGGTTCGCTTTATAAGACTTTATTGTTTCTTCACAGCACTAATCTGCTTTTCTTCTTGTCTGCATCAGAAACAATGGGATAAGTTCTCAGTTTTAATTATCTCCAGTCTTTTCTGCTGCCTTGCTTTATAAGACTTCATCGTTCCTTTAGTTCATTGATCTGCTTTTCTTCTTGTGAGCTACAGAAACTATATGATAAGTTCTTTAATTCAGCCTCTCGTTATTCATCTCCAGCCGTATCTGTTACCTCAATTTGCTTTATAAGACTTCATTGTGAGCTGCAGAAACAATTAATGCAAATCTTCAGTCTTATCTGTTGCCGTTAATCTGCTTTTCATCTTGTGAGCTACAGCAACAATGGGATAAGTGCTTTAATTCAGCCCCTCTTTATTCATCTTCAGTCTTACCTGTTGCCTTTTATCTACAGAAACAATGGGACAAGATCTTTAATTACAATTTCCTTTTTTCTCACTAGTCTTATTACCTCATAGTTTAATTTATAAGACTTTTATTCCTTCTTATGAGTTACAGAAGTTCTTTAATTTAGCCTTTCTTTATTCATCTCGTCCTATCTGCTGCGACATAGTTTGCTTTTCAAGACTTCATTGTTCGTTTACTTCATTGATGTGTTTTTCTTGTTGTTAGCTACCGAAACACTGGAACAAGTTCTTTAACTCAACCTCTCTTTATTCATGTTCAGTCTTACATGTTGCCCCATAGTTTACTTTATAAGGCTTCATTGTTCCTGGACTTCATTGATCTACATTTTTTTTGTAGGCTACAAAAACAATGGGACAAGTTACAACATTTACCTCATTGATCTGCTTTTCTTCTTGTAAGCTACAGTAAATTCAACCTATCTTTATTTATCTCCATTCTTATCTGTTGCCTCATAGTTTGCTTTACAAGCTACAGAAACAATGTGGCAAGTTTTCTAATTTAACCCTTCATATCCAGTCGTGTCTGTCTCATAATTTACTTTATCGGACTTCGTTGTTTCTTCACTTCATTGATCTACTTGTCTTCTTGTGAGCTAAAGAAAGAATGCAACATATTCTTTAATTCAGCTTCTCTTTATTCGTCTACGGTCGTATCTGTTGTCTCATAGTTTGCTTTATAAGACTTCAATGTTTCTTCACTTAGTTAGTTAGCTGTAAAGTTTCCTAACGCCTTTTTAATATATATAATGAAGCAGTTTTTAATGAAGCTAAAAAAATTGCATGGAAGATCGAATTTGTAGAAGGAAAATAATCAAATTGTAGAAAACAATTCTTAGTTGTTTCACTCATCCCTTATCGGGGTCTCTGTTTCCATTTCGATAGCTTTATAACCATAAACGTGAGAGTTCGGTTGTTGAAGTGGAGAAATAAAAAACTTGCCCACTTTTATATACAGCTTGTTTGTCCACGTCCCTCACACGCCCACTCTTGTTTCGAATGTGAGAGGGTTTTTTCCTTAGAATTTTTTTCTACAAATATTTCCAGGCAAGTTAGAGACGTCTGGGAATAACACATTGTTTTTACAAACTACATATCAGTTGGCGCCCGAATTCTCTTCTAATTGTAAATTTTTTATTTGTTGTTCTTCTTCAATCTCCTCCAGTTTTTCTCTCCTATTACGCTTAATTCTTCTTTAACACTTGTGAACCATCCTTTTCTAGGTCTTCCTATAGGTATTATTGGTATCTTTACGAAGCTCATTTAGATCTTCCACATATTTTTTAATAGCTAGCCAATATGGTCAGTCTAAAATTTAAATGTTTTGTTGTTCTGTCCAAATGTTCAGTTTTTTTACAGGTCTGTTTTGCCTTGTTACTGATACCTTCAATGAAGGTTAACCCTTCGAAAATTTACATACAAATCGAATCTGCTTATAGGCTATACAGAGCAATATTGTTTTGACCCGGCTTCGGCAGGTAAAGGCCTCTATACAGGGTGTTTCATTCTAACTTTTGCTAGATATTTGCTTTAATCGTAATCGTAATGTTACGTTTTTAACGTTACATTTTATTTTAAAAAAACAATTGCATATTGTTTTATTTTTACAAATGTATTTTAGACAAGGATCGAGGAGCTGTCAATTATCACCATTATGCTTTTGTTTTCAAATCATATAGTCCGTAAAACAATGGTTAAAACAAAAAATATTTCGGAAACGGCCAAACCGATTTGAATGAATCGTACCTTGTAAGGCGCAGATGGCGACAAATTTAAATTGGGATGTGTTCGATTTTTTCCATGATGTTTTTTATTTAAATGAAATCGGTTCGGTTAAGTTAATTTATGAAGAACTGAATGCAGACAGAAGAAGAAAATTGATTTTTGGGGAATCCCTAAACTGATTTCAATTATTCGTGCGTCGTTTTACGTAGCATGAATAAACCTTTTTACAGGCTAATTTTTTTTTAATTTCGGTACATAAGAATAAACGAGTGTCTTTGAGGGGTCAAGTTTGATTTTGTCCGCCATTTTGGATTTCAAGATAACGGACAAGAGCTTATTCTGCTTAGAAGTTTGTTTTATTAAAATTGCGGTATAGTATAGCTCGAAAGGTATAATAAAAAACATTTTACAACAAAAATGAAAGAAAGAAGAATTATAAAAAAAGTTTTTCTTAGGCCGGGACTCGAACCCAGGATCTCTGGCTCTGTACGCAAACGCTCTTTCATTAAGCTACCAAAGACGATACATAAATTTTCGGAAAACTTCTATCTATGCATGTGTGTGGTGTCTTAATACAAGAACGAGAAATTCTCAGGGTATTAACTCGACCTAGCCATTCAACTGATTTCTATAATTCTTCTTTCCCACTGAAATTTTACTTGTTGTTTATGGTTTTAGGTTCTTGCATTATTTGCAATTTGGTATTTGAAAAAACATTTTGTACTGTTTTATTGCTTTCTCTTTGAAACCCCTTAAAAGCGATAATTGATGGACACCCTGTAAAAACAAGAGCAAACATGTTGGCGCCATATTGTCCGACATCGAAATCACATCGAACGCGCGTTGTGTGGATATTAAGCGGGCCGGAAACCTGCCAATGTGCCAATCAGCTACGTCTTGTGTAGCTGTTGTTGGCTTACAGCTCAATAATAGCTGTGTGTGTATACTGTCCGACAACAACAAGGTTTTACACACACAATGTATTGCGTTAAAATTAAAATTAATTTTTAAAAAACTCTTCTCTGTACGATACTTAATTTTATAAAATCCATGTGTTATCCTTGTTGAAACATGCGTTATCTCGATTTGGAATATTTTATGGCGCATCTTTTTTGTACTATACTTTTTCCAAAAACGGTCGATTAATACCCGAAAAAAACTTGTTAAAAAGAAATCCTAGTATATGATTGCTTCGAATATAATTGAACGGTATCCGGTACAAACAGGCTTAGTGCCAATTTTTAAAAAATCGTTATTTTGCATAAAAACGTTTCAAGTGTCATTGGAAGTGTCCGTAAACCAAGCTAAGTGCCATGCTCACGTCGGTCGCACGGTGGTCAGCTTGACGGTTCTGAACGATCAGAATTATTTTATGGTTGTAATTTTAAAAAATTGATGCTGAAAGTTGGAAAATATCAACTAGGGTTTAAAAAATGTTATTTTAATGTACTGTGCATTCTGCAGATTGTACAGTCACCTCCAAAAGTATGCCTCATTTCATTTTTTCTTCTTAAGCAAATAACTTGAAAATTTGATATTTTGTGAGTGTGTGTACGTAATTACCTTAAAGCTTTTTTTTATTTAACATAATTTCATAAAAATTTAACTAAATTTATTAATCTTGCTATACTATATATCAATATAGATCAATCACTGTTAAATTTTGCAAGGTTTTTTTTACCATTTCCTTATCGTAGTCTTTATATTGATTATTTTCACATAGTTTAAAAAGGATTGATTTTTATCCTGTGAAACCGGTGTCTTGTGCCACCGTTAAATAAATTACGTCAGCCAATCCCATCCGTCAACGCTGAAACAATAAATCATAGTTAATACCCCGGCAAGAACCGGCAGCTAAATGTAGCATAAATACAACCCTTGATACTAGATTGAAATAATAAAGTCACAACCGCAATTGATACGTAATGATACGAACTTTTTCAGTCCAATATATATAATACATATTTGAAAAATTATAATAATTCAAGCAAATGAAACTTTGCAAATGGTTTAATTGCAAAAATTAAAGATACTAACCCATATTTATAATATACGTGTAGAAACCACTATATAAACTCTGGTTTACCCATTTGGAGCACTTTTAAAAATCGCTTTTCCACGCGGAATAAGTGTGGATCATTATACAGGCTATCAAGTGGCCTATGAGTTGTCGTCGTGACAAATGACAACCAGTTAGTTAATCGATTTTCTGCTTTGGGGTTTACTAATAAGGTAATTGGGCACTTTTTTAAGACTTAGTGGTTATGATAGAAAATAGTTCGATATTGAGGTTTCGATCGTCTAAATTAGACAAGCTGGCCTTCGTGCGTCGTATAGTGTTGAAATGCATTGGTAAATGTGAAGGAACCTACAAATCACATGCCCTATTTCGGTTGTTTTCCCTAATTATCTCTGTTTCATAATTTTGGCACTTAGCCTATAGCCCTAGGACAATTTTTTGTTATACTTATTTAACTCGGCACTTTTGAGATAAAATTTACACCCTAATTCGTATCTCTATCTGACCTGGCGACAGGATGGAGTATCCGCTCTAACGTTGTAAAGAAAAAGGGAGAGTGAAAATCTTCAGAGTAAATAATGTTTTCCTGTACAAGACACGCTAGATTGAATTTGGGTTTTTGTCTCCTCTTGTTCTGCTCTTTGGGATTTTCGATTACGATTGACATGTTTAAGAACGGGGAAGGTGAAAAAATCAAATAGAAAAATAAAGATAATATTAAATTAGATTTTTTTAACGATCCATAAAAAAAAAGAAATATAAAGGAAAATTAATAATACGATTTAAATTATGTTTTAATAGTTTTTAGTTCACAGTACACCGGTCTAATTTTTAAGTGATTAGTACAACCCCCCCCCCCATACTTTTTGGATTATTAATAAAAAATCTCGAGAAAAATATTTCGGGGGGAACCCCCCACCAAGAGTGGGTGGATGGTTCCCCCTCGTGATATATTCGGGGGAGTATACTGTATATTCATACCAAATGTGTTGCTTCTTTCATTGAACGCAGTGTGTGTATTAGTACTGTTCCAACATGGTTGTCTTAAATGAAGATTCAAGTGTATACCGAATTTGACCATTTTTGGTTCGTCTATGCTAGATCTATCGCTGCCTTGAGGGGGGAGTGATATACATCGTTAGAAAGAAAATTAAAAAAAAAAAATTAACGAGACATGTGGGACGGTGAAATTTAAGAAAATTAAAAAAAAATAGTTTTTTCCACACCTCTTCTTTATTTAAATGCCTATAAATGGTGCGCCACTGATGTAAGGGGGGCGTGTTATACATCGTAAGAGAGGACTTTTCATCAGCCTCAATAATTGTGACTTAGTTATTTTTTGCCAAGTTAAAACTTTACAAATAATTAGGAAAATACTGTAAGACAGCACTTTTGAGAGGGATTAGAGGGGGATGCCCCCCCCCACCACCACTTTAAAGAAGGTCAACTAGAAAAAGTCAGTTTTAAGTTATTACTAACCAAAAATAAAAAAAATTTACTCACTCTCATTATTATTTACTGAGTTACAAAAATGAATGTTCAACATTTTTGTTTGATTTAAGGATTTCTACAAACATATTTATTTTTAATCAAGGCTGCTATTTAAAAAAAATGTCTTAATAAGTATTTAACTGTATACAATGGGGTTTTAACTAAAAATATTTTTTTTAGAAAAAAATAGTGGATAAAAAATACCACAAACAAAATATAAAAAAAAATATATTTTAAAAATGTTCCCCTTTTTTCGTACGCTAATGGAACGTGCACCACGGCCGTCAGAGGGTACTCAGGTACGTCGTTGGAAAGGAAATTGTATCCGCTTAAAAAATGATCTCTAGAAGATTTTTGGAAAAGTTGACATTTTTCGAGTTATTAGCAAAAAAACTATCAAAAAGCACTTTAAGGGGGGGAACCGCACCCCTGCCAGGGTTGGGGGGTGGTCTTCTGTCTATTCATACCAAATGTGTTGCTTTTATCATTAAACGCAGCATATCGCTTGAATCTCGGATGTAGGGCCTGAACTAATAGCTCACACTACTATAGTTATAGTATACGTGTGAGCTAAAAATCAGTTAGACTAAGTATATAAGCCGGGTCTAAAACTCTTGTTTAAAGCAAGGTTTTGTTATGTAGGTTAGTCATAATGCGAAAACATCCCCCGGCGAAGCTTGTCCCTTATCGCTCGTATGGATTATTGCCAAACCCGGATTTTGATTGAAATTTTGGGGTCGGTGCGTGACGTAAGCCGAAAATCAAGCTTTACAGGAAAATGCCAGCCAATCAAAATCTGAAGTTTTCGAAAAGTTGCGGAAATTAAAGAGTAAAACTTATTTTATTTATTTTTGTCGGCTAAAGTTGCAAAATTGGTACGCCATTAAATCATTGCATGGACAACCCCTTCAGAAACATCGAATTTGCATAAAACAGTGATCCCAAGACTAAGCCCTGTGGTACACCATATGTATTTGATTTTAAGTGGTAGTATTTACCACAGCATACTGTTTTCTGTCTTTTAAATATGATTCTGCTATTTTGTCTATGACTCTATTAAGACCCATACTTTTAAATTTCTTTAAAAGCACATCAAGTGATTCCTGTTGTAAGTACCTTATTAAATAATTTAATTAAAATTTTATTAATGACATCTTCTAAATTTAGTAAATCCTGAACAGTAATATCTTATCATGACCAGGTGCAGAATTTTTCTTTATATCTAATAAAATTTCCTTAAGTTCAACTTCACTTGTGGATTATGCACTTCTAGAGTGCTTCCAGACGAAATTTCTTCAAAACGTGGCCAGCCATTTCGTCTTTCTTTAGTTATTTCATTTTTTAAATCCAGAACAATCAACCTGCGAGAAGTGATGTTAGCAATTTCATAAGAATAAATGACTTTTCTACTACGAATTTCCAAGCTTGCAACTATTGTTTCACTTTTTTTTATATTTATAAAAATTATTAATAAATTTCCATTGTTTTTTAGCATTTGAATACCTGTTTTCCCCATTCTGTTTTAAAATACCTATTTTTAAGAGATTTTATTTGGTTTTTAATTTTTTTAAATTCAGATTCAGATTGTTTATTGTTTTGTGGATATTTAATTTTTTTGTTATATAAACAATCCTTCTGTTTCATTATCTCAAAAACTTCTTTATTTATCTAATTAGCGTTTTCCCGAGCTTTGAATTTAATAGTAGATTCCGCTTCTTTTTTTTGATTGAGTAATAATTTCCGTTAACTTTTGAAAGGAAGAAACACATCAATTTTTTAATTTATTCTGTACTTTGTTGGCAAATTTTTTATGATCTTTTTTTTAATACCAATATTTTTGATATTTTATTGTATGGTTAAATGTAAAAGGCTATGGTTTGATAAGGGATTACTTTCTACTTTTATTGAACAATTTAATTTATTATTTATATCAGAAAGAAACTGTTCAAAAATACTTTTTGAGATATCACCAATTCTTGTTGCACTTCCCTGGCTTATATCAAACATATATAAACTTGGTTCAAGTATATTTGCATTTGATTTAATTATTTCTTTGTTATGTTTATCTGAAAACAGTTGGGTGCTAAAAATATTAACAAATTACATACATTAAGTGAAAGTTTTTTGGATAACTGACCCACATGTTAAATTACCGAAGTTGCGGTTCAAAGATATTCGTTGAAAACTTCAGCGATGCATTTAAACGAACTTTGGCACACAAAGCGCCTTGAACACTGCGGTATTAGCACCGTTGTCCTGGGTGACTATTGCAACCGCAAG
The DNA here is from genome assembly GCA_963576565.1 of Aspidapion aeneum. Classification (NCBI taxonomy): domain Eukaryota; kingdom Metazoa; phylum Arthropoda; class Insecta; order Coleoptera; family Brentidae; genus Aspidapion; species Aspidapion aeneum. Next base: position 19,181,391 of record OY755044.1, on the reverse strand, counting down.
CTCAAACTTTCTAACCTCGTGCATGCAACTTTCCAACTCCGTTAGAATCACTTGGGTCCATGCTGTATAGACTTGGGAAACTTACATGATTTAAACCTTCTCGAAGTAACCAGTGCTAAATGAGCGAAAATTTTAGTTTTGCTCGATATTTTCAAAACCCCTGTGGATATATACGGCATCTGATTTGGCCTGGAATTGAGATCTTACTGTTTCCGAAATCCCCATGTAGTGACTTTTGTCCGGTGCACCCTGTATATGTTTGAATAAGCCAATCGTTTCTAAAATCAACTACACAAAATAATTACTAAAAATTAGTTACCTCAATACGCTTAGTTTTGCTGCGCTACAAAGATATAGACTTCAGGGTGATTCCACCGTTACGTGTGTGACATTCTGACTTATTTTTTTTTTGAATTGTTGCTTTTAAACCCAACAAAAACACATCGTTATTATTAAATATAATTTTGTTGGGTTAAGTTGTTAGTTTTGCTTACGTTAACGCCAAACAAATCACTGATTCAAAAATATTAATTTACTTATAACATTATAAAAAATCGTTACGTGTGTGACATTTATTTCTCTACAGAATAATGTATTTTTGTTATTTTACAAATTTTCTGCGAACTGCCAAATACTTAATTGAACTTTTATTTTTTAATTAATAATTGGTAATATTTTGTACAATAAGATTTATATTTAAATGCCCCTTTATGTATTTTATTATTTTATTTATAAACCTAAAAGTGAGTTACGTGTGTAACAAAAACGTGTTACGTGTGTGACTAATGAACAAATACAAAAAGTAACAGCTAATAATATTTTATTTTTAAAAAGAACGATTCCTAGACAACTAAAAAGGATATTTTTTTAAAAACTTCATAATTACTTGACCAAAAAACTTTCTTACCTAAATTTTTTGGGTTAGGTTTATTTAGTTTTATAAATGGTAATCTGCTGTTGCTGTCTTCATAAAGAAGTTGATTTTAACCCTTTATATGATACCGGTCGATATTTTAACCAACGAAAAAAAAATATTTGCCAAAAAGATACAGGTTCAATATTCACCCACATACTTCATGTTAGCTTCTACCAACGCACACTGGTCGACAATTTGACCGGATGTTTTTAGCTTTTACGATTCAGAAAAAGTGGTTCAAAATTCAACCAGTGAGCATTTAGAGAAGTTGAGAAAAACACGTGCCATTTGTCTACAATGGATACTGGTCGATTTTACCACTTGTTGAAAAAAAAGGGAGGGGGGCAAAGTTTTTCCACCAATTTTCTTTAAAAATGTTCAAATAGCTACTTTAGAAAAAAAAATCGGTCAATTTCCTTCAATCATTATCCGCCCTATAAAGGGTTAAACACTTGATGCAGCTTTATAAAAGTCAAGCAAATTTTGGACTACCAATTTTTCATCTTTAGATTGAGATAGTTGCCAAAGATTCTACGCGTCCTCCTATACCGTCTACTACACCTTTGCCGTGGCTTGTGAAAAAATATTTCCAGGTAAAATTAACATAAAATTTGTCTTTTAAAAATAGAAGCAAGTATTTATTTTTGAATTCCGATGATGGTCCATCACTAAAAATTATCACATCTTCCTTTTGAGCTTCTGTTAAAATTATCTCAAACAACTTATTAACAAATACAAATATGGTATTTTTAGTCTTTTCTTTTGTGTCCAAACATATCAAAAAGTTTTCTCTTATAAGAGACGTTCTTATAAACATAGGTCTAAAAATGTATAGATTTCAAGATACGTCAAACCTTTTTGTAAATATAATTTTTTCAACTTTGTTGAAATTCGACAGTGTTATTTGTAGAAGTAAGGGGCCAATTTAGGCCTAACTGGAATAACATTATTAGGTATAGTAGCATTCCGCAGATGAACACAACGAATAATATAATTATTTTGTTTTTTATTTACCCCAATGACTATACAAACTATTCCTTTTAGAATTACTCAAAGAATAGACATTTAAGGCGAAAACTAAATAAACAAAATTATTACTTAGAAAATATTGCATTTTATTGCAAAAGTTAAAATATTCGTTACGTGTGTGACAGATTTTTTTCTGTTGATAAAAAAAAACTTATAGCATGCAATTTTTTTAAATTTTGTTTCTGGTATCTCATAAATGTGTTGGCTTTTGACAAGAAAAAATTTGTTTAATTTTTGTTTTCCGAGTTAAACATTTTTATTTCTGTTTTCGTTACGTGTGTGACAACAGTTTATCATATCATGTATTTTTACGCTAAACCAAGTACAAACAAGCGAACTTTGGCATAAAAATGTGTACATTTGTTGTATATGGTACTACGTAATGGTTAATTTATTGTTTAATATCAAAAGCTTAAGGAAAAACAGTTTTTGGAGATGTTTATCTTTAAGCTAAAATAATGGATATTTTTATATAAATTAGTTTAATGCTTTTTTCTTCGGATTTTTTGGGAAAATAGAAAAACTATATGAAGTCCTTGTGTTGGCTTTAATTTAAGACTAATTTTGATAACCTATAAAAATGTTTAAAACATGCTTAGGACCACTTTCTGTGAAATCGCCCTTCAGCAATCATAGTATAAGTGAAAAAAATTGACGAAAGTATACATTTCCCATTTCATATAAGTAATGATAACGGTTTTCTTAATATATCCTATATTATTACACAACCTACCCCCAAATATAATCCGACTCCAGCTCTCCCCCAAACGTCCGGTTTTCCCCAAAGAGCGTATATCTCCCCCTAGTCGTTAATAAGGTCCGGGATATATGTGCGGCCATGTGAGGTCAGACGTAATGCTCATTACCGTCTTGTAACGGAAGATAATTAGTGAATTCCATGCATTTGGGACAAGAAGCCGTATGTAAGCGAGACGAAGCGTGTCGTAATAAACAGAATTTAACAATGTAATTAGTGGCCCTTAATGTGTGACACTAAAAAGATATTTCAACTCTACTCAAGGCCACGAAACGTAAAATTACATATCGTCGGTCTCATGACAACGCCCTGTGTCGATTTTTGCAATCTATATTATCTTAAGATTGGCCTTTATGTTGTATAATGTACATCAAAATTTGATATATGGCCATGCGTTTTGTAAGTTTTATAAAGAAGTAAATGAATTTTGAGATAGGACGCTTGGCTAAAACCAAGTACACACTAGTTAGAAACTAACGCAGACCTTCTTACATTTTATACCTATCTCAAGATAGGGCCTTATGTCATGAAACCGATGATATACATACGGAAAATGTCGCTCCAGGGCCTGGCATTGTGGGCAACTGTCCACGCAGTTTTGATCCATAAGCGGCAAAATGACTAAAAAAACTAAATTTATTTTAAAAGATAAAAAAGGCGACAAATTGTTTTGGCAAAAAACGACGAACGCAATAAACCGAACACAAGAATTTAAAATTTTTAAAGTAATTATTTAATTAGAAAAGCCAGCGCACCTGGGGGAATATACGCTGAAATGCTCAAATATGGATCAGAAAAACTACTAGAAAATCTTACATATCAATGCATAAACGGACATCCAATACCTGATGATTGAAAAATTGCATTCATATCCTCAATACATAAAAAAGAAAACAAGCTGGATTGCAACAATTACGGAGGAATTTCAGTAACCAGATTTTTAGAGATCTAATAGAGAATGAATTTCATAAACAAAAAGAAGAACGGCAAAGTGGATTTCAGGCAGATCTTGTAGTGATGATGAATTTTACACTCCAGTAGCCTTCCAAAACAAGAATAAAAATTATTTTTATTTTGCACCGCATCTCAAAAATTAAGGACATACGTATCATATGTAGTATTTTTCTGAGAATGGACCCAATAACAGAAGATAGTTAGATGTTTTTAAAAAAGATTGGGAACAAATAGGCATCAAAGTAAGCGGACAATACTTAAACCACCTAAGATATGCTGATGATATCACCTTAATAACAGATAAGAAAGAAGAACTGTAAATGCTGTAAGAACTGGGTACAGCAGCTAAAAATATAGGCTTGAGTTTGAACTATACTAAAACTAAAATAATAACAAACACAGATGAAGATACATATATACATATTAAAAAATAAAAAATATCCTGTGCCTTAAAACAAAAATGGATAAGGTAACAAAAGCCAAAAGATCAATGGAATGGATAAGAAATAAAACAAAAGTAAGGGATGTCAGAGGAGAGGTAGCAAAATGAAAATGAAAATTTGCCGGTCATAATATCAGACAGAAAGACGATCGATGGATATATAATTAAAATGTATGAAATCTAGAAATTACGATAACTTTTCGAGCGTTCCTTTCCTAAACTTAGGTATATTAATATTAGCTCACACTACTACTATACTGTAGTAGTGTGAGCTATGGTGATCCTTATTTTTTCTAGAAAAACAAAGTTGCTCCGATTTCAATTTTTTTTTATATATCATTGCGTTTCAGATGATTTTGAAACTTTTTTGTCTCGCCGTCTGTCTGTCTGTCTGTCTGTCTGCCTGTCTGCCTGTCTGTCTGTCTGTCTATCTGTCTGTCTGTCTGTCTGTCTGTGTGTCAGTCTGTCTGTCTGTGATGTCTGTATGTCTGTCTGTAACGACCAACCCGCATAACTCAAAAACCGCTTGTCCGATTTAAATGAAATTTGGTACCTAGGCTGGGTCTTGGGCCGTGGGCCCATTTAAAAATGAACGAAATCCTCCGAACGCAAGCCAAATAAAAGGGTGGGGGTAGATTTCAAAAATGAGAGTTTATGTGAAAATATGGCGTGTGTGATATCAAACGAAAGGTAATTAAGTCTGGAGTTAAACAAAATGAATTTTAAGTTATTTAAAAAAAAAGGGTGGGGGTAGATGTCAAAAATTAGAGTTTATGTGAAAATATGGCGTGTGTGATATCAAACGAAAGGTAAATGAGTCTGGAGTTAAACAAAATACATTTTAGTTTTTAAAAAAAAGGGTGGGGGTAGATTTTAAAAATTAGAGTTTAGAGTTTAAATCAAAACATGGCTTGTGTGGTATTAAAAGAAAGGTAATTGAGTCTGGAGTTGAATAAAATATATTTCAGTTTTTAGTTATATTAGCTCACACGTACACTATAACTATAGTACCTAGTGTGAGCTTAGGTGCCCATAGATTGGCAGAGTATTTTTTTAAGTTGATAAAACATGAAACTTAATACGAAAACTAAACACTAAGCCGCCTGCATAGGGTTTCCCGCATATCTAGGCAGAAAATGAAAACCGCCCCCCGTGGCAAACCACAACAGGTCTTAAGTGAAATTTATAAGGTAATATCGCGAAAAACTGACATTTCAGACGTTTATTCTTGACTTACGAAGTAAGAGGCCTTCATCTTCTTTGGTGTAATAATGCTGTAAAAAAATATAAAGAGAAAAAGAAATTTTAATAATCTGCGTTTTTGTAAAATTTTGAAATTTGATTTTTTTTTAATTTTAAGAATTTTTGAAATATTGAAAGTTTTTGATATTTTTTTTAAATTATGAGATTTTTGAAAATAATACCGCGAAAAACTGACATTTTAAGCGTTCATTCTTGAGTTGCAAGGTAGCAGGCCTTCTTTGAAACGCTTCCTTGTTTCAAAGAAGAAGGCCTTTGTAAAAAATATTCCAAATTTGATAAAGTGAGCTTTGTAAAATTTTAGATTTTGATTTGTTTTTCATTTTGATTTTTTTTAGAATTTCGAAAATTTTAATTTTTTTTGTAAATTTGAAAACTTTTATACTCATAAATATATTATGTTGAAAACTTTATTCTTTTTTGTGTCACGAGCTTCATTATTTTCCTAGGAGCCTAGTAGTAGTAGTAGTAGAAAATGCCCGTCTTCTGTACAAAGGCCAGAATATCGGGCCACCTCCTTTTCGAATACCTCTCTTCTTGCCTCCTTGTATGCTTCACATGATGAAAGGAAATGCGCCGAGGTCTCGTCCTTGGCCCAACATCGCTCGCACGTCACGTCCTCCGTTACTCGCATCTTCGCTAAGTGTCCTTGTAGGACGCAGTGTCCGGTTAAGACTCCTACTATGGCTCCCACCTCTCTGCGTGTTCTACAGACCAGCCAGTTCCTACGAGACTTGCTATATCCTTTCACACACACTCCTTAGCCTGTCTGGCGTTTCCTGTGTTGGTCAATTCTTTTTGTATCTCTTTTTATGCTCACTCTGTTAGGGCCGGCTTCATTTGCCCTCTTGTGAGCCCCAGGAAAGGATCTTCTGACCCGACGCATTTCTGCCGGGATCCACCCCTGGCGAGTTTGTTTGATTTCTCGTTTCCTGGAACTCCTATGTGGCCTGGGACCCATACGAGCTCCACCTCTCTTACTCCGGCCAACTCCTGAAAGGCATCCGCGCACTCCTGCACCAAACCCGCGGACATGGTTGGTTTGCACAGTGCTTTCAGCGCAGCTTGACTGTCGGAACAGATGCAGACGCACTTTCCTGTTTCGTTTCTAATTTCTTTCTCCCATGTTACCAGCAGTAAGGAGCCTAAGTGGGTCAGGACAGTCGTGCTTTCGTTAAAATACAGAATAAAGGGTTAGTGCCTTTATTTTCATCAAAAAAGGAGACGTAGTTTCGTAGGTATTGCAATAAGTCGTTGCCACTGAGCTAGGCTGGGAGCCCCGTGGTATATTGTGCCGCGTAATTAGATCCTGGTCGTCTTAATGTCGACCTAATTAATACCTAGGCAACAAGGAATGGATGCACAGTGGGTTCGTCCACATTTCGAAACTCTTAAAATTCTTACACATAACGTTTTTGGTTCCTTGGATGCTGGAACCTCAGAGGCCTGAAGTCCTTGAAGCAAACACAAGAATTATCATAACGCTTTTTAGAGTTTCCACCTTAATTTGACTGCATTAGACTCTTCTGCATATATTGGTACCTCAAATAGGCTAATATTAGCAAAAGCCGATGATGGATATGAATCAGAACGAAAAGCTCGAGATGTTCCGGACACACTTACAAATATTAGCAGTGACGTCGAAGATATAGCTTTAGGATTAAACACAGGTTAGAGTAAATACATGTTGAGGTAAAAAATACCAAATTACGAACATAATTATTGGCAGCAAACGACTACAAAAATCTCATCTTGTACTGATTTTCGCTAATCTGTAAATTAAATTAGCCTAGCAAGCAAAGAAATTCAAATACGAATTAGAAAGAAAGCCTAGGATTTACTAAAACTTGAAACAATATGTGGTCACAAAAAAGATGAAAATCTAAAAGAATTAGCGGAAAATCTTTACAAAGATGTATAAACCAGTACGAGAACCAACTGACCACAGAATTGGGATGAATCATGAATTAGACGTCTCAATTACAAACTATAACTTTATAATATTTATAAAAGCATAAATAATAAGATGGCTTCGACACCTCCATAGAATGGAACACTAAAATAATTACAGGTTGGAAGTCAAACCTCCAGATGAATATCTAGAAAGAGGTAGCTTTCAAGTGTTCAAGGACCACCGCATCCTTTAGACACTATTTCCAATATTTTGTTCTAAATTCTTACACATAACGTTGGTAAGAGTTTACACCTTAATTTGACTACATTACAACCTTCTGCATTTATTGTTACTTGAACAAGGCTAATACCAGCAAAAGTGAATGACAGATATGAACCAGAAAGACGAGCTCGAGATGTTTAGGAAACTCGCACATATTTCAGCAGTGATGCCGAAGATATAGGTTTAGAAATAAAGACAGAAGATTCAAATACATGTTGACGTGAAAAAGGCCAAATGAACATAATTATTTGCAGCAGGGGACCAGAAATATGAGGGTCTCATCTTCTACATATCTTGGTTCAACTGTAAATTGAAGTAACTCACTAACTGAAGAAATTAAAATGCCAATTAGAAAGAGAAAAAGAACCTTGGATTTACCAAAGCTTGATATAATCAGTAGTTACAAAAGGATGAAGAATATCTAAAACAATTAGCGGAAAGATACAATAAGTAGTCACAAAAAAGACACATCTAATTACATGTTGGAAGCCCAACTTCAAGTTTCAGAGGAATGCACTAAAAGAGGTTTATTTCCAGTGGTAACTTAATGAAAGTTCCACAACTGCAACCATTTTCCAACATTTTGTTCTAGATTAGAAAGCAATGGTGATAGGATGCATATTAATTCGTACTTCGTTTGTTATTTTGTTGTGTGCTTTGTGCTCTATTTTATACTACTTCTTTAATGATTTCATATAGAATTTTACCTCAAAAGTCTCACATTTACTTAAGCCCGTATTCTTGACGGTCCGTAAGGTGAGTGGATTATCCCCTCTTTCACTTGGCTTAAAGGAAGTTGGAAAATATTTACGGGCACAGGATTCAAGAGTATCGGGCCTGATTATGGCTGGCTAATTTCGCGCTGCAGTAATGTATGACCACTGTGCGCCATGTTTCTTTTATAGCCGCCACGACGCGATGCCTAGGGCTTCCTTCCTACCGCACTAATTGCAAACGACGACGCGTTGGAAGTCAGTGGCGTTACCAGGTGGAATGAAATGAACACAAACAAAACACAAAACAAATCGTTTTTTTCATAGACCTTTTCCAGCAATCCAACTAAGGCACACTATAGATGATAGACAAAACTTAAAGATACGAAACAGAGAGTAATAAGTTAAACAACCTAAAACGGACCACCATTAGAAGGCTTAGAAGTCACCAAAGAATTTCTTTGGTGTCCTTCAAGTAACTTAAAGCACAATCAACCACCGTAGTCAAAAACAGAAAACGCAAATACCACACTTAGAGCACTAAACACCACAGAGCAACAAAAAAAGCTTCGCTTTAATCAGATACCCAGTCACGGTTAATTAGATAAAAAAATGTTATCCCCGGCCCTGGTGGCGGTGGAACGGGAGTCTCTGGAATGAAATGCGCCTAAATCCCCGAAACTTTAAATCTGTATTATTAGCTGGCTCTAGTTGGCAACATTTTGTGCCAGGTGTTTGGTTTCATCCCTTCAAGGGAAACTCGAAACTAGCTTCAAGATTCCGCTTGAAATGAACAAAATGACAAGAAATATATATTAATTACTTAGATATTATCAAGCGGGAGCACAGGTATGTAGTAAGACGATCTTCATAACCACTGTGGATAACTTTGCATTATTAACAAGAAACTTTTCAAGAGGACTCTCAAGAGTATTAACAGCTGATCCGTGATTAACAGTATCATTGAGTATATAACCCATATAGAGGAGCACCGGCGAGCTTTACCATATTGAGGGGCAGATGGCGCTGAAATAAATTCGTCTGGTACGCAATATTCAGGGACTGCCATGCCAGTACGATTTAGTTACATGTGCGAGTTCGAGGCTCATGCCTATCATACAAATGCCATTATATCATAGTAGTTGTCTCTGAATATTTCGTATCAGACGAATTTATTTCAGCGCCATCTACCCCTCAATATGATAAAGCTCGCCGGTGGCTCCTCTATATGGGTTATTTACTTAATGACAGTATTACCAAGAATATTACCAAAAATATTATTGACAAGAATATAAACGCTGACAGCTTCATGCCTCAGGTAGGACGGCTGACTGTTTCTTATTTTGATGTACTCTTTTTTGCTTCCAAGGTCATACACTAATTTTTTTGCGAAATCTAATTGAGCTTGAACATTAATCTGGACAACTCGGATATATGTGACATGCGTTTTTTGAACCGGATTAACCTCTTTTGCCTTTTTTTCGCAATTTAAAAGCTGATCTATTGTAAAACCCTTTGCATTTGTCAGTCCCCGGCATTACATTTCCGCACTAATTCTTGTTTAAAACCGGGAATAGGGCAGGAATTAATGAATTTGCGAAATGGGATAGGATGGGATACGGGACGATGTCCACGGACGGACTTCTTTAGGGCACCAAAGGATAATAGAGCTTCATAGCATTCTTTCTCGCGGTTTATCATTGCATTTGGAATGCGGCGGTTACGACACGCGAAACAACGGCATGGCAAAAGAAGCGTTATTTCCCATACACTTGTAAAGTATCCGTAAATGATTTAGCAAGTGAAAAAACTTGTAACTGTCGAGACATATTTTTGACGTTTCATCTCATATGGAGAAGTAGCCTAACATGTTTAGTTTATAAAATATAAATAATTTGGCTATTTATACAGGGTGTTCCAATTCGATCCATAATCCAGAAATCACGGGTGCATGAGACAAAGTATATGATCTAAATGTGCAAGGCAGAGAAAGCAAACGAGGTGCATCCAATGAAAAGCCTCCAGCGAACGCGTTGATGTAGGGATGGCTATCTTTCTCATGTACTTTTGAATTGTATAACTTATCTCTCGCACCTCGAATTTCTCGATGCAAGAATAGAAGTGGAATGGGATTTGAAACTTCAAAAATCGCAATTTGACCTTGTCCAAAACTCAACTTCCAATGAGGTTTCTTTTCTCATCTGTATGACCATACGATACGATATCTTGGTGCTTCTAAAAATAATTTAAGAAATGTATATTATATGGGATAATTTCACAAAGTTAGGTAAAATATTTTCAATAAAAAATGTCTAATGAAAACCTATTAGAAAATATTAAAAGTAAAAGAAATATGAACAGTAAACTTGTGTATAAAAAATCTAAATATATTCTTTTTATCCAAACCTTGCTCTACCCGGATGGTCCCAAGCACTGACGGTGCATTTTCCCTTTGTACCCCCAGACTAATCCTTTGGATAATGAAGCTACATACATTTGGTTGTTTTATTTTATAACTGTTTAGCTTCATTACCCAAAGGATCAAATGTCTCAACACCAAAAGTAATAAAAAGAAAACCCCGGTCTTCCAACTCTTTATATTTTTTTTGTGACTCCCCAATGTTTGCTGTTTCACCTGCTGTTCCTGAAGTTTTTGGTAAATAAGTTTTAATAAAGTTTGTGGATCTTGGTAAGCCAGTAATAAGTTTTTTTTTCTGTAAAAGGCAATTACGCAATATTTAGTCAACCAAAAGTTATGAAGATTTCAATTAAAACTTAAAAAAAAAAAAACATTTTGGTGTCTTAAAACTTAAAAAAAAAACATTTTGGTGTCTGTTTGTCCCCCTCCCAAAACTCAGCGGCGATGACTTTTTTCGCGCTCTGATTACGCCGGTAACGATGCATTTTTTGGGTTAGTTTGCGTTGACACAATTACGACCGCAATGGAAATATCAGAATTACATAAAAAAAAGTAATATGAAAATATTTCAAGTCAGAAAAAGTAAAAAAAAAACCTAAGAATCCTAATCACGTATATAATATCACTCTACTTTAAGCTTGCACATTACAAAAATTTCGATTGTTGATTGTTTTGTCATAGATGTTTTTTTTTTAATTCTACGTCTCCTATATTCATGCTTAAAAAATGTCACTTTTATCCCCAAAATAAATGGTAAAAAGGACACTTTTTCGAAAAAGTCTTTTGACGTTACAGTCCATGGTTAAATAGAGTAGAGCGAAAATTGAATTTCTGCCGAAAGCATGTTATATTGTTGTGGAATAAAGGGAAATTCCACTAGTTGCATTCCGTATTCAATGATGACGATATTGAATTTTGTGCGGACAAAATGACCCTACAACTCAAATCAGTCGAAATCACTGAATTCTCAGCAGAAAGGACTCTCTGACCACGCTGCTTCCATAATAATGATGGAGAGTAAGAGTTGCCCGCTAAAACTGCGGAGTACGTATTCTAATATTCCATTAGGGATCAATTTAAACAAACAAAAATACTCCATACGATATTGTTTAAAAGTAAAAAGACTCAACAGCAACAGAAGATGCAGTCTATTTTGGTTATAAAGCAGTTATAAATTGAGGAATTGTTAAAAAAGTCAGTGCTAAAGATAGAATAAATAGATTTTATTTTATATAAGAGATCTTCTACTCGAATCCTTGCATTGGATACTTTTTATCTCAGTTTGACAAGTTCAGAATTAATTTAGCAGCTGATCTTATGTCTCTGACAACTATGAGCACTGATAAAAATTAAGTTAAGAATAAATTAGAAAAAGAAAAACTAATTTAAAAAATTTCAAGTCCAGAATGATTTGTAGATTCTAAGATAACAAAAGGTTTCTCTTTAACAGATACTTTACCCCTGCAATTCAAAGATCAGAATTGATCTTAAGTTATTTAATGCTATAAGCACTGATGGTAATTAGATATTGGAAATGACAGTACTAATAAATAAGAGCACGATAGCCTTAGACCAAATTGATTGCAGATGCAGGGTTAACTAGAGAAATGGTCCAAGAAATCAATATTGCTAAGGCATTAGCCAAAACAGTCTTGGTGCTGCCCAAAAGAACTGAAGTTACTATTACTGCTAGCAAACTAAAAGACAACCTTGACAATTCATGTGTCCATAAGTATTCTCTAGCTTGTCTCAAAATTAAAATAACTTGATTCACATTAGTAGCATTAGAACATTTAAAGGCAAAACAATCTTAGATGACAAAGGATATTCTAGAGCTAATATAGTCCAGCTAATATAAAGAAACAAACATCAAGATTAACACAAAGTTGAGGGATTTGTGTTGAACCTGGATTTGAAAGACGTAAAGAAATTAAACATAATTTTTAATTTCTTTACTGTGAATCTCGCAGTTCTTAATCTGCACAAGAAGATCAAACACATGACAGGGATAATTGATAAAAATGGTATTTTGATATCTGATTTTAGACAACACCTAATTAGATATTTTGAATACCTACTCGTAAAAAGATCTTCCATGACCATTGAGGTCCAACGATATGTGACGTGAGAACTAAAGCAGATTACTTGAAGAAAAAAAATGCAATGCAATTTATCTTGAAAATAAAGCATCACTCTAAACAATATAGCTCTGGATGTCGGAGTAAAATAGATGGATAGGAATCTGACCTCCTAACCCCTTTAAAAGCTTGGCCAGATGGCCACCTTTAGACGGCCTTATCTCTCACGTACAAGGCTTTCCTTGTGGGAATCCGGGGATTTCGCGCGGGAAAACTGGGATTTATGCGACCGGAACCGCATCGTCTGCGATTTACTATGTGCCTCTGCCCGTCCGCCCGCCTTTGCTATGTGCAGCCTGCAAAGGAAATGCTACTCTGGCTAAAATCTTGCATAAATCATTGTAAGGACCGTCATCAATTTTTATTTCGTTTTTAGAAGTTCCATCTTTTAGCGGAGATTTGAAATAATCATAGCCATCCGATTTTTTCTTGCTGCTGCTCTAAACAGTTGATGACGTTATGTCCGTTCTCTCACGATGTGCTTTCCTTTAATTCTGTAGTAGCGAGTATTCTAACCTTTTATTTTTCAGTCTATAAATTCTTACTTCTTTTGAATTATCTGCATCAGTTCTTGATTCATGCTTCTATCAGTCATGCTATTCTTAGCATGTATCTTCTTGGCTTTTCTTGCCTTTAATTTTTCTCTTAATTATTTTCTGTAGTAACGTGTATTGGTGACCAAAGTATATGAACTTTTTCTTTTTCAGCGTCAGAATTAATTTATTATTCTTTTTGAATTATCTGCATCAGTTCTTTATTTGTGACTCTGTCGGTCTATGAAATTCTTACCATGGATGCTCTTGGCTTCTCTTGACTTTTTTCTTTCCCTTCATTATATTCTGTAGCAGCGTGTATTTGGGCCCTCTTATTACTTGACCAAAGTATCCCAGCTATTTCGTTTTCAGGGTCAGCATAATTAATTCTTCCTTTTGAATTAACTGGATCAGTTCTTGATTCGTGACTCTGTCAGTCCATGAAATTCTTAGCATGGATGTTCTTGGCTTCTCCTGCCTTCAAATTTTTCCTCAGTTTATTCTGAAGTATCTAGCGTGTATTTAGGGCCTCTCGTTACGTATTCCAACTTTTTCTTTTGCAGAGTCAGTACAATTTTTTCTCCCCTTTACATTTTCTTTATCAATTCTTGATTCGTTGCTCCGTTAGTCCAGAAAATTATAAGCAGTCGACAATGGCACCATCCTTTAAAAACATACTTCAATGTTTATTACTTACATTATTAAAGAAAGGTTGAGAAAACATAGTAGTCATACTTTCAGCTTGTTGTTAGGGATTATTTTGATTTTTTTCGAAAGCATTTTTCGCTATTTCAATTATCTCATTTTCTGAGATTGTTTTACAGTTTTGTTTATCCTCGAGTCTAGATATTTGTAGAATGAATTATTTGAATTAAAAAGTAAATAACTAAAATAATAATTTTTAATTTTAAACTGGTAGGTATTCTGGTTATTAATTTTCATCAAGTAATAATTGTCACCCCCAACAATTGTTTCAGGTTGTGTCCTTTGGCAACGGTGGAATGCTTTCTACGGGAATCGTGCGTATCGCGGTCTCTTATTAATCAATGCTATACGTTATCTGTTTTTTTTTCATAGAAATTGAGCCCCCTAGATGTGGACTTGTTCACGCGGTATTTTAATAATATTAAAAATCAATTAAAACCTGCCTATTTCTACTAAGAATAATTTTGTTAATAGACTAAAAAATGTAGGTAGCTTTCATGTGGTGGATTTAAATTGAAACAAATTGCTGAAACGTCCGCCCAAAGAAATCAATTAATCTAATTAAAACCGCGTATTAAATCTCTTCGTTCGGTAAAAACGAACCAAGCCCCGGTAACCCCGACGAAACTCCCAAACAACTCATTAATCTCCAATAGAATGATTTTAATACACCCCATTTTGGCTGCAAACTTCGGCTCTATACCGCGCTTAAGGAGGTCTTTTTTGCCGACCTCAAAGTCCCAATAAGTTTCTGTCATATACACGATAGATTTATGAAAGGAGGAGGAAGAAAGAAGGCTTATTTAGCTGTTAGTGCATGTCCAATTGAGCAAAATGCTATCGAGAACTGCCTTTTAAAGCAGTATTTCCCAAATGTCCTGAGTTTAGAGACACCCAAACTCAAATGTTGCGTTTTGAAAAAAATGTTTTTCAAAAAAATTGAGTTTAAAATAAAATTAAAAAAAAGTTATTCAAAACTCTTTGTTAAAAAAAAGGTTTTTAAGAAAATGTATTTCAAAAAATTGATTGATTGCTTGAAAATTTAGTTTTTCGAAAAAATATTGGTTTAAAAAATTGTTTTTTTAAAAAGTTGCTTTTTGAAAGACGGAGGTTTGTGTCAAACGTTTATGACAACTTTTTTGTCAAAACATTTTCAGGTAAAAAAATGTTATTCAAAATAATTGCTTTTTAAAAAAGTTCGATTTTTAAACATTAAAATTTGTTTTTTAGAAAATACTGCTGTTTGAAAAACTGTTTATCGAATAAGTTGTTTTTAAAAAAGTTGATTTCAAAAAAATTTAAATTGAAAAAAGTAAGTAATTTAAAATTTGTTTTTCAAAAAAATATTCATTTATAGAAAATGTTTTTCAAAAGCTATTTTTTCAAAAAATTTGCTTTTATTAAACATCTTTTCTGAATTTTCTTTTGACATAAATGTTTTCTTGAAAAAAAAATTTTTTCAAACATTGCTTTTTAAAAAAAAATTTTTCAGAAAGTTGCTTTTTGAAAAGGTGTTTTTTTTTAAATATTTTTAAAAACCAAGTTAATACAGGCTCAGAATTTAATAATTTAATTTTTTTGGCTCTAGTGTGTATATGACTTCTTTTCCAGAAGGCAAAACTTCGGAATGAGTTTCTTTGGCGTTAATAAACTGGGTTTTTTGTTGTGCGTTCAAAAACGGAACACGCGCCGGATATATAATGGGGAAGTTATGCTTTGAAACGTTGCTGTGCAACCCTCAACTTTTTTTGAATTAATTAATGACTTTTGAGTTTTTAAGGTTTCCGTTTATAAGAAATATTGTAAATAAAATACAAGTTTGGATTAAAACTTGGTTTCTTGGAAAAATCGTAGTTAAATTGATAAAAAATATTTGCTATAAACATCGGTCGAAAAATGCATATTTTATGAAAGGGCTTCGGTTAGGTTGATGTATCTTGGAAATGAGGTGTGGTTATGTTAGGTTGGAGTGGGTTAACTCCGAAATTTTGTTCTCCATTTGGGTTACATATACCCTTTCCTTTACAATATTACCAAACTCTTTTCAAAAAAACATCCACAAACTGCTTTTTTCCGATTTAGAAAACACTATATCAGTACAGTTAAAAAAATGTTTTTTGATATTGCCCTTGACACTCCCGTTTCCAACGTATTTCTCTGACATCTTTTTAATATGTACTGGGTAAAAAAATACTTAATTGGAAAAATAAATAAAATAACAAATTTTTCTTTTATTTTTCAGGTAACCTAAATTTAATTCAATCAAAGTGTGCCAGCTCTGCATCTACTGCAGGCCTAACCTAGTTTGGAGTCGAAGAAAACAAGTCTAAATCGATATTTATCAGGTGGGTATTGTGTTGTTAAAAAAAACACTGGATCTTAAGCTGCAAACATTATAAAAGGAAACAAAACACTTCGAAACACTTTACGATAATTGCAAAATAAATTTAAAACGTTAAAACAAAACATATCTTTATAAAATCAAAGAAGCCCAACCTAGTTTGAAGTCGAAGGAAACAGTCTAAATCGATATTTATCAGGTGGGTTTTGTTTTGTAAAAAAAAACGCTGGATTTTAAGGTACAAACATAACAGGAAACAAAACACTTCAAAACACTTAATGATAATTACAAGAAACGTTAAAACAAAACATAACTTCGTAAAATCAAAAAATGTTGTGCCTTAATGAAAATAATTTGATTTCTCCTGTAAAACTACGTAAAAAAGACGTAAATAAATGACCAGTAGCTGATAGATAACTGTGAAAAATTTAAAAACATTAAAACATAGAGTTAACTTAACTAACTAAATAAATTTTTTCCTAGATGAATATAATTTGATTTCTCTTGTATATTTGTATAAATCCTCTGGAGCATAGTAAAAAAATAGCCTTAAAACTTCGCGAAAACGTCTAATGAAGGATTAGAAGCTGGTAGATAACAGTTTTATCTTTATTGAGACTCCTTGAAGCACCGTAAACCAGAAGCAACTACGAAAAACTGGCTTAGGCTGGCATATTAGACCCTTCTTATGCTACGAGTAAAATATAACCTGTGGTCTTAATGCGTGGCTCCCACTACCGGTAACAAGAGAAACAAACCTAAAATGTATGCAAAAAAGAAGAGAACTGCATAAACACGCCCAAATTCTGAACTGGTTTTGTCTTGTTTAAAGCTGTTTTTCGCACCTAATCTTCCAGAATGAGCGCAACACAACTATAAAATTTCCCGGTCGATTGTTGGAGGGGCGGGAAGGGTGTAACATTGTCGAAAACTTGACGAAAAGTCGGTTGGCAATGGGAAACCCGTTGTAAAATTTAATATAGGCCCGCGCGCAAATATGAATGCAAATGGGGCTCAAAGGTTCCCCAAATTTTTCATAGAGGCCCTATAAAATAACACATTTTAACAATTTTAAATGTTCGTGAGTTTCATGAGAATGAAGTTAGCGAAGCCCCTAATCGCAGATCGAATCGTGACTAGGTGGATAATTTGCCGTTAATTAGTCGTGAATTAGTTTTTTTGGGTGCTTCGCTAACTTCGTATGAAGTTAGCGAAGCACCCTCGTAAAAATGGCTTTAGACATGACGTATCGAAATCGAATATGGTGGATAATTTGCCGCTAATTAGTCGTTAATTAGCTGTGGAAAAATTAACGCTCTTATTTTTGACCGTTTTTTGGGTACTTCGCTAAATTCATATGAAGTTAGCGAAGCACCCAAAAAAAGGGTCAAAAATAAGAGCGTCAAAATTAATTTTTCCACAACTAATTCACGACTAATTCTCGGCAAATTATCCACCATATTCGATTTTGATAAAAGCCATTTTTACGAGGTTGCTTCGCTAACTTCATATAAAGTTAGCGAAATAAGAGCGACAAAATTAATTTTTCCACAACTAATTCACGACTAATTAACGGCTAATTATCCACCTAGTAGCGATTCGATTTGCGATGGGTGCCAAAATATGAAGTTAGCGAAGCACCCAAAAAAAACGCTCAAAAATAAGAGCGACAAAATTAATTTTTTCACAACTAATTCACGACTAACTAGCGGCAAATCATCCACCATATTCGGTTTCGATAGGTCATGTCTAAAGCCATTTTTGAAAAGGGTGCTTCGCTAACTTCATATGAAGTTAGCGAAACACCCTTAAAAACGGTCAAAAATAGAGCGACAAAATTAATTTTTCCACAACTAATTAACGGCAAATTATCCACCTAGTAGCGATTCGATTTGCGATGGGTGCCAAAATATGAATTTAGCGAAGCACCCAAAAGAACGGTGAAAAATAACAACGACAAAATTAATTTTTTCACAAATAATTCACGACTAATTAGCGGCAAATTATCCACCATATTCGGTTTCGATAGGTCATGTCCAAAGCCATTTTTGACAAGGGTGCTTCGCTAACTTCATATGAAGTTAGCGAAGCACCCTAAAAACGGTCAAAAATAAGAGCGACAAAATTAATTTTTCCACAACTAATTCAGGACTAATTAACGGCAAATTATCCACCTAGTAGCGATTCGATTTGCGATGGGTGCCAAAATATGAAGTTAGCGAAGCACCCAAAAAAACAGTCAAAAATAACAGCGACAAAATTAATTTTTTCACAACTAATTCACGACTAATTAACGGCAAATTATCCACCTAGTCACGATTCGATCTGCGATGGGTGCTTCGCTAACTTCATGCTCATGTGGGTTTCTGTATTTTAAAATAAACTTTATTTAACAAAATCTAAAGCCACAGATGCAAATAATAAATTTTTGGGGTTTTGAGATCAAGGCAAAAAACTCTGTAGTCTACACAACACCATTCCAAGTGGTGACTGGCAACCTGGAGTCTGGGGGAGAAATTATTGGTTTTGATATAGTAGATATGTGTATCGTTTTATAGGTTTTCGGGTATGATATAGAGATATAAAATACTATATTTTTGAGGTCCTCAGACCTGACCAGCAGAATTTATTCCAAAAAAGACGACTCCTGACAATTTCATTACCTGTCAAAATCAGCTGAAGTCACTTTGTATGCTCCAAGACATTCTTTCCCTGAAAAATACCCCGGTAAATTTGAAATATCGCTAAAATAGCAGTTTAACAGGAGCTTATTAAACATTGCCGCAGCAAGAATCACCAAATTTGGCACAAACAATAAGATGATAGAGTGCAAAAAATCGATTAATTTTTTTTTTATTTCTAACAGATTCCAATATGGCAAAACTGATTAATAAAAATGGTGACATGACATTTAGTAGTTAGTTACTGATCCTTAAAGACAATGAATTACAAAATACAAAAAACATGTTTAGTTGACCTTTGATCTTGACTGACCTTGAAACTATCCCCTTAAATAATACCACACAAAAACCTTAAACAGAAGAAACCAAATTTATATATGTTGGAAAAGAAGAAGCTATACAAAACGCGTAGCTTAAGGACTGTAATGTAAAATTACGTATTCCATATTTGAATGTAAGAAAGGACAGGGTCCCTATTTCAGAAGAAACTCCACAGAGTTTCCCTTTTCAGCGTGCTCTGCTTTATGGAAACTGGTGTTTTCCCTTAGGAGTATAACAGTGTTCTGAATACTTAAATGCTGTCGGAGGTTGTGGAAATGGATGTTTTCAAAATGACTTCGTTTTAACAAAGTTTTATAATGCAATTGTAATGTCATAAAAGCCAAAAAAAAGATTTAACAAAATCATCTTATTTAAAAAAATATATATAATTAATATATAGAACAAAATCGGTGGGTGGAGCTAGAGAGAGAAAGAGAACAAGCTAAACAATACTAACAAGCGTAAATTTTTACGCGTCTCTTTTCTAGTTTCTCTCGTACTTCGGTAGATGGCGCTTCTTGCAAGGGTTTTCTCACTATAGACGTAGGATGAGACACTAAACGGTCTGATTAACTTCGCAAGGGTGTCACATTGACCAAGCAGTGTTCTGAAGATTCCTATAAGGACGAAACAGTTAACTGTCAACACTTATTAGGTGTCCATTAGATCTTGGGTCCCCGTGAAGTTAAGCTTTCGAGCTGCCCACGGAAAAATATGAGAGAAACAAAAACTTCTTTTTACACGAATAGCCACGAAAACTTGTTAAAACGGGCTGTGTCGTTAACTCCAGTAAACTTGTTTTGAGTCAAGATAACATTTTTGAAAAACGACGTTTTCGAGATTTGACAGATTTTTTTTTGTGTGTAATGTGTGTAAAAATCTCCATTCAACTCTCCCTTCAATTATCCGCCACTCACGAATCTAATCTAATCTAATCAACTTTTAAAAAACGATCACGAAGGAGTCTGCCAGAAAATTAGAAAATTTTGCCTGTCCCGACAATCAACCGTCCAATTTGGCAAAGAGTTCTTATCATTTTCCGAAAAGGGAATTATGCCAGTTACATTATTTAATTATATTCTTAAAGTAGATCCATGATGCCATAAAGCTGTGTACTCTCACACAGGCAGAACTTTTTGTCAGCCTTAATAATTATTACTTAGTTGTTTGCAAATAATTAGGAAAATACAGTCAGAATAAGGCCAACTAGAAAAAATGAGTTTCAAGTTAATACGAACCAAAAATTATTTTTTACTGAGTTACAAAAATGAATGTTCAATTTTTGATTAATTTGATGATTTATTTTTATTTTAAGGCGGCTGATTTAGAAAGATGTATTTAACTTATAAAATTTGTAACTGTATACAATGGATTTTTGACTAAACATAGTTTTTTGAAAAGAATAATGTGTGGATAAAAAATAAAACAAGAAAAAACAAAAATTTAAATATAAAAAATGTCTCCCTTTTTGTTACGCCTATGGCACGTGTACCACTGCATTCAATAACGGGACAATCCCAGAAAATACGGGACGTCTGGCAATCTTAAGTTATCTTATATTATGTGTCACGCCAAAAAAAAACAACTTTACCATGCAAAACATTCGAAAATATTATTCGTGTTCTTTTCGTTTTTGAATAAATTCTTGTTATTTTTCTGAAAAGTTTTTATCCTATATCGAGATTGACAGTTTTGTTCGGTTTTCTCAAGATCCTTATATTCTCGTCGGGACGCACTTTGTCCCCGCTTGTTTGTTTGTTCTTTTTTGCCCCATTTTCATATAAACGACCACCCGGGGCGTTGTTTTTTCCCAGCTCAAGCGGGGTTGGTTTTTTTAAAAAACCTACAAGGGAAAAAGTGATTTTGTTTTACGCATTTAGAGTATGATTTCTTGACCTTAGCAAGGCCACCAAAACAATACCTTAACCGCAAAAGGGACTTACGCTTTTTTAAGCGAATAACTAGTAATTACTAGTATTTACCATTAGCGTTCAAGCGGCCTTGGTAAATACCGCTCCTTGAAGAGTGACGTCACGAATGAGCCCTTTGTACGTCATCGTTTATTACCGGTAATTACCACACTTTCGAGAAAGGTTATTGGGTTTTCTAGCCTCTCATTTTTTGCCTGAGTTTTTGCAATGAGTGGAATTTATCGTGTGTGCCTCAATTATGAGATAAACTTGTACAAAGAGATAGCCTCCTCTATATTGTCTTGCCAAAATATTTTCCGTTTCATCAACCCTTGGCTTCCTCTAATTTTTTCAATGTAGACTTTGATACACCAAATATCATTAAAAAAACAATATCATTGTATTTCTCTAACTACTGTTTATTATATTTAAGTTGTTTTTTCCAAATCATGCCCATTTTGAATCAAATACGTCAGTATTTGAGAGTCGGTCGAGAAGAACTCAAATTCAATAATAAATCGCACTAAAACCAACTAAACTTTAAAAAATCGCAAAAAGCGACAACAAACAATAACCGGTTATAAAAAGCTATGCAAGTGGTGTTTCTATGGTAATAGGCTAAAGGCTTAAACAGCTGATTTTAAATGTCAACCAAGGGATAACCAGAGGTTAAAACGGCTCAAATCACTTCACCATGCATTTGACGTTGTGGATGCTATTTTGGTGGCAACACTGATTTCAGTCTAAGGTGGCGCCGCCATGGTGATCGGACTTCGAAAGCTCGAGTAGTAAAAACAACGCGCCTGGCACTATTTTAGTGTTGCAAACAGCGCAAAGCCAAAAAAAACAGTGCTGTTAACAGAAGCGGAGCTAGATAAATGTCAGCAATTCATTTTGAGTTTAAGAAGTCCGTGACCACACAACACAGGGAAGGTTCTTTTGTATAATAATAATTTAGCTTACACATATACTATACTATAGTAGTGTGAGCTATAGTGATCCTAAGTTTTTCTTGTTAAGTTGTTTAAATTTGTCTCTCTAACACAATTATGCGTTTGGTAGAGAATAAATCAAATATTGAATTAAAAAAAAAATTATCCTGTATTCAGATTCTATTTACTTGAATTCTTTAAAAGAATAGTGGAGAAAGATTGTAAACGACTGGCCATTTTCTCAATCCGAGACCTTTCCAGGATTTCCATGGAGGATTTTCATTCTTTTGCGGCCGCCGGAGGTTTACTGCTATTTCGGGTTTATTTCGTGCAGGAATTGAGATGAAAATCCTTAAATCGAGAGGTCAGGATTGTACTGTTCGATTACGCAAATCCCTCGGAATTTTTGCTGAAGTTTTACTTTTGTGCAAATAGATTTTGTTCATGAAAATAGATTTTTTTTAATTGAAATAGATTTTGTTCATAAGAATAGATAAGAAAACTACAAGTAATTAACAATTAGTATATACTAAACTCTAGTTAATGGTTTATTCATATCCGATCAATCTTCTGTTTGGACTGGTCCATCCACAGAAGAAAAAAATATATCAAATCAAAACAAATGACTTCGATCAGCTTAAAACAAAACCTGCTTCAAAAGAAGATCACTTTTTTCTTGAAATATTGCATTCACTGAAGGCAAACCACCTCTTGTAGAGTGGCCAAGCTAAATAATCTAAGTGCCATAATATAAAAATTTTAGATTTCCCACCCAAAATGATGTATGTGCCAAGGCCAATACGCGGCTATAAGATCTAAGTGTCATTTCCCCACCTTCTGCTCTAACAAGCATATTTAAAATAACGTCTTCTGTAGGTCCGCTTGCATGTATTGTAAAGTTTTTTTTAGTTTGCCACAAAAATGCTTTTTGGCACTTAGATCACTTAGCTTTTCCACTCTACTTATAAAATAATTATTTTTCATTCCAAGAAAATCATATGGCTTAGTTCTAGAAATTTCTATTTCTTGCATGAAGACGTTTTGAATCTACTTTCAATCTGGACAATTTATGTTTTCTTTTATTAAGAAGTTTTGATTAAAAAAATGGAGTTTGCATTTCTTTTGACATCCCGTACTTTTGTTTTATTTCTTATCCATTCATTCCTTTTTCTATCTGTTAGCTTTACATGTAACATTTGTCTTTCCATTGATCCTTGGGCTTTTGTTACCTTATTTATCTTTGATTTTGTAAGTGTCCAAGCTGGGATCCATATGTTAGTACAGGAAGGATACATTGGTTATACACTTTCGTTTTAAGGTATTAAAGATATTTTTTCATTTTTTATTATGTAGCTTAATTTACCGAATGCTGCCCAGGCCAATCTTACTCGTCTCTTGATTTCAGCTGTTTAGTTTTCCTTTTTCAGTTTAATAATTTGTTCCAGGTTTATATATTCCTGTACTTGTACTTGTTCTATTTTTTCTTATTTCTGTGTTTGTTATGATTTTAGTTATAGTGTAGTTTACAATTAAGTCTATATCTTTAGATGCTGTATCCAGTTCTTCCAGCATTTTTATCATTTATTCTTTCTTATCTGTTATTAAGGTGATATCATCAGGATATATTAGGTGGTTTAAGTATTGTCCGCTTACTTTGATGCCTATTTTTTCCATTCTAAGTTTTTAAAAACATCTTCTAGGACCTGGTTAAATAATTAGGGGATATTGTGTCACCCTGTCTCACATCACTTCTTATGTGGATTGGCTTAGTTCCTTCGTGGATTTTGATTGATGTTGATGCTTCGCTATATACATTGGCTATTAAGTCTTTGTATCCGTAATCTATTCGGCTATTAATTAAAGAGGCTTTTACTGCTCAGTGCTCAATGCTATCGATAGCTTTTTCAAAGTCTGTAAACGCAATATATACTAGAATATTGTATTCGATGACTCGTTCTATTTTCTTCAACTGTATTGAAACCTTTTCTTCAGCCTGCTTGTTCTTTTTATTGATATCCATCAAATTTTGTTGTTAGTCTTGTTAAAACAAGTTGTTATTCTTGTTAAAATAAGCGTTATATTGATATGAAATATTTAATAGCGCATTCTATGTTCTCTGTACTGTTCTATTAATTTTTAGTTAGATTTCGGTTATGTAGTCATTGGTTATATCGATAACATAACCGAAAGTATAGTACAGAGAAGATAGAGTTGCGCTTTTAATAATATAAAATATTTTAAATCAAGGTTACACTTGTTTCGAATTGAGAAAAATACTTGGTTTTATTTGAGAACATTAATGTATTGTTTGTAAAAATTCCTTATCTATTTGTTTCTTGAATCAAAAAAAGTTATATTTGTATTATTTTTTTATTTTGAGGAATTAATTGTTTAATTTTAAGAATGGTTTTTCTTTAGGTATATTCAAGAACTAGATATTGAAAAAAATAAAACATTGTTGGACAGAAGACGTCGCGTCGCTCTTCAAGTCAACCTGCTTTGAGAGAAGATCATTCTGTGGTTAATTTGTTTAAGAAACATACGTTTTCTAGAAAAAAAAATTTCTGTGGAGTTTTTTTGGCAGATTTTTTTGTGTTAATTTTTTTCTTGTTTCATGTTTGTTTTTTAGCTCACACATATACTATACTATAGTAGTGTGAGCTATGGTGATCCTAATTTTTTCGAGAAAAAAAAAGTTTCTCCGATTTCAAAAATTTTTATATATCTTTGCGTTTCAGATGATTTTGAAACTTTTTTGTTGCGCCGTCTGTCTGTCTGTCTGTCTGTATGTCTGTCCGTAACGACCAACGCGCATAACTCAAAAACCGCTTGTCCGATTTTAATGAAATTTGGTACCTAGGCTGGGTGTTGGGTCGAGATGGTCCCATTTAAAAATGAACGAAATCCACCGAACACAAACCAAATAAAAGGGTGGGGGTAGATTTCAAAAATTAGAGTTTATGTGAAAATATGGCTTGTGTGATATCAAACGAAAGGTAATTGAGTCTGGAGTTAAACAAAATACATTTTAATTTATTTCAAAAAAAGGGTGGGGGTATATTTCAAAAATTAGAGTTTATGTGAAAATATGGCTTGTGTGATATCAAACGAAAGGTAATTGAGTCTGGAGTTAAACAAAATACATTTTAATTTATTTAAAAAAAGGGTGGGGGTATATTTCAAAAATTAGAGTTTAAGTGAAAATATGGCGTGTGTGATATCAAACGAAAGGTAATTGAGTCCGGAGTTTAACAAAATACATTTTAGTTTTTGTTTTTTTAAGGGTGGGGGTAGATTTCAAAAATTTGAGATTAAGTCAAAACATGGCTTGTGTGGTATCAAACAAAAGGTAATTTAGTCTGGAGTTGAATAAAATATATTTCATTTTTTAGTTATATTAGCTCACACGTACAATATAACTATAGTACCTAGTGTGAGCTTAGGGGCCCATATATTGGCAGAGTATTTTTGTTAGCTCTGTAAGTAATTCTTGCTAGTTGCTTAGTCTTAAACTAAAGAAAAAAGCAAAACACCACGGCCAAAATTTGACGGCGAAAGAATTATGGCAGTAAAATAAAATTGAATTTTTTCGTCCGGAATTTGCAAGTTGTGGAAATGCGATAGAAGTCCATTCCAAGCGCACTGGACCATTGGCGTATCAAATCTTTGTTTTTTTAAGGGGCTATACACGTATCTAGAGTCAAATTTTCGCTACCAAACTATGGACTAGATTTGCTTGTATGTTTACGCTGCATTTTGCCCTGATCATCACTTAATAATTAATCACAGGGTTGCCAAGAACTTGATTTTGGATAAAATTATTATTCTTCCGGTGGTTGCGATGGAAAAAAAATCTAACAAAAAAAAGTCATTTTGATGGAAAAAGCAATTCCCTTACAAAAATCAGTAGGACATTACTTAACAAAAGTTCTAAAATCCTGTGCTTTTGACGCAAAAAAATTATTGGCTTACCTAAATTTTAATAGATTCTGGGGTGATAATAGGTAGTTTTGAGTTACCTATTATTAGTAACAACTGAAATTAATCCAGATAATTCGGCTGGGAATTTTTTTTCATACGCCACTGCTGGGGCTTTCGCTGCATAAAAAACTAGCGGCAGCGAACCGTAGAGAATATTGGGAAAATAATTTCAAAAAATAGAGTAAAAAAAATTTGGAAAATAGCTTGTCGAAAACCCGATTATTTTACGATGCGGCTGTCTAATTTATTGGAGAAGAAACGCCGATCTAGGTTCCAGTGGCGGACCCAGGAATATGTCTTGGGGCGGGGGGGGGGGGGGTGAAGCCTCATGATGTCGAATTTTAAGCTATTTTTGTGTTTTTTCGTGAAATATGTGGAAATTATGTAAAAAAATCTACGGCTTGGGAGGGGGGCCGGGCCCCGAACCGACCCCCCACCCCCCTCCCACCCTGTGTACGCCTATGTCGGTTCGTATTTTTTTAAACAATATTATCTAAAGTAAAGTATAGGCACAGTTGCTGGGAAAAATGTATGGAAAATAAAGGAATTTAAAAAATAATCAAAAAAATTGTCGCCATTTTTTTTACATTAACTAAAAAGTAATTTTGCGCCAGGGAAGGGAGAAGAGACGGCATTTTCACCCGACTAACCATACAACACATAATACCGTTAGTTTCTATAGAAATGCGTTTCACAAATTCCGCAATTCGTACTCCATAAATATAGAGAAAGGCGCTAGCCGACTTTACCTCCAAATTGGCTTTGCCTCCACACAGTACGTTCAAGAACTGGCATCGTTTATTAAGAAGTAGGTGCCTCTATCTTAGTGAGGTGAGATTTGCAATGTTGCAGCGGATCCTTTAGAATTTGAAGTCATTGACCATATAACCGCAACCTTATTTTACACGAAGCGGTGTGGAGGGTGTCTGCTCCGCACAAATCGGCAACAATGCGTCAGGCGTCAGCACGGACTGCAAGTGATTTCAAGATATGGCGTTAGTTTCCAAGCCCTATACGTAATATTCTACACATCCTATCATTTTATACTAACACGTAAAACTGGAAACATAGTTTTACTTTAATCCGGCTGGAAGGACCAAAAATTGTTTTTTTTATTTAGATCAATATATGTTTTTTTAACTTAATATTATAAATAGAAATAAAATAAACACCAAGGGATTAAACTGACTGTTTTCGAACGCAGGACTCTTTGCAAGTTTTTTGTCGCCGAAACTCGTATATTTTAGCCGAAATGCAAGTGCAACGTTCTGGCGGACAATAAAATTTGCTTTTATATGTACTTATTTGGCGGAAGGGAATAAAGTTTTGGGTGGTTCGTGGAGAGGGGGAGGAGAGGTGTCGCGTAGTCAAAGAAGTTAAAAGTTTTCATGAATATTATAGGATTACTTTTAAAATATATTTTGTTATTTTATTTTATGAACAGGACGTCGCATAAATATCACTCGCACCTTTCTCTCTAAACCTGTTTTGGTTCCTTTCTGATTTCAAAAATATTTAATTATACTACTTGTCATATTAACACAACACACCAACCAATGAATATTTAAACAAAAAAATAAAAAGGATATCGAAGTCGTTATTTGCGGTTTCCGATCATCAAAATATCTTCACGCACGCATTGTTTCGCAAACAGTATATGTCTATAAAAAAACAAGTGAAATTAAAGAAAGAAAAACCAAAAAAAAGTTTTTTGTTTTCGGCCAGGACTTGAACCCGGAATCTCTTGCTCGGTACGCAAACGCTCTCTCATTGACCATTCATAAATTTTCGGAAAACTTCCATCTATGCATGTGTGTGGTGTCTCAATACAAGGACGAGAAACTCTCAGGGTATTAACTCGACCAAGCCATCCATCTGATTTCTATAATTCTTCTTTCGCACTGTCAAAGGTATGAAAACTCAAAATCCCGGGTTCGAGTCCCGGCCAAAGACAACATTTTTCTGATTTTTCTTTCTTTAATTTCATTTGTTGTTTATGGTTTTAGGTTCTTGCATTATTTGCAATTTGGTACTTGAAAGTATATGTCTATGTTGTGAACATTTTTTGAGATGCAAAGCATTATTTTCTCCACTAAAGTCTCATAAAGCATCATTTATTCATTTGCTCCTGCATACCATAGTTTATCTGTTAACAAAGTTTAGAGGGATTATACAAAAACGTCATTCATCAAAACAAGACAGAAGCAAAATCGAAGTTTAGTATAAAATCTTTTATCAAAACCGGACAAAAGTATAAAAACGGGCCGGGCCTAGCATGAGCAGCTCTCTCCTTTCTTTTCATGTATACTGGTTCCCTCTCTCTCTTCCAAATTTTGGACTCAAAAATACAAAAAAAAATAAAAATGTCAGTTTTTTTCCTTTAATTAGTTTTCCTGACCCTTTTTTGAGAGGTCGAAATCGGTGTCAACCGAACCGAACCGAACCTCTTGGTCAATTAACTGCTGATGAATCCACACCTAGGGTCCAACACCTGACCTTTTTCAAGGATGGGCCTTGCTTAATAAAAAATGCCGTATGTGCTATAGCAATCTCTATGTAGATACGGCGTTTTCTTTAGGCATGGCAGTAAAGAATACAGCAGTTCGATTTTGCTCTTGTCTTGTTTTGAAGAATGACGTTTTTGATAGGACTGTTATGCCAATTTCTTTGATGATCTTAGACGATTTTTTATTTGTTATTTATGATGAACTATGGGGGTTCGTTTACAACATATTTGTTCATAAGGGTTGGAGTTCTGTGTTATCTTTGTGCGTGTTTTAAGCGGCCCTCACACGATCAGTATTACTGACAGTATTTTTATATATGTCTTTGTTTGTAACTTTTGACAAATAAAGACACATATGAAAATACTGTCAGTAATACTGATCGTGTGAGGGCCGCTTTAGTTTTTTTGGCAAGCAGAATAACTAACAACCCAGCTGTCTTGTTAAAAACCAATTGTTTTTTTTTTCAAATAATACTCTCTCAAAGCCTCTTTTTCAAAAGAAAAATAACCATTTAAATATTGGCAAAAAACTGTCTCAAGTTTGCGGCGTCTGATGGATTTACAAACCTTTACGGTATTTGTTCTAGCCAGTCTGTGAAACGTTCAAAAGTCAACCGAATACCGAAGTTAGTTTCCGTTCGATCGCACTTCCAATGTTGACTTGATTAAAGCGGCATTTCCCGACTCCCGGCGGGGATGATTCCTCCCCGCCGTTCCAGCAGAATTAGCAAACAATTATCGGGAACAGGGCCACTCGTGCGTAAGCAAAGCAAAGATAGGCTGCTAGGACGGGGCCTACTAGACCTAACGCCACGTCCGGCCAGAATAAAATGAGGCGCAAAAGATATGGGTCAACTCAATCTATCTCCCTTTGTTTACAGCACTTTTGTCTTATTGGGTGGTCGTCATTTTTAGCAAATTTACCATGAACAAAATTTTAAAATTACAAGAAGACACGGTACTCGTCTTGTACGTTTAACGAAATCGACTCCAGCCCGTTCATAATTACACCCTTTTGTTGGCTTTCTATTGTTACCGCTGGCTCAATTAGACTCCGGTCCGTTCACAATTTACACTCTTTTATTGGGCTTCTATTGTTATCGCTGGACTCAACCAGGATGAGTAGGCACGTTTCGTACATTTTCTAAAATTAAAAAAAAACAGTGGCGTATCATTTGGATGATTCTACCAATATGGATATCATTTTTGGTCATTGCCTTTAAATAACAGTACAGCACAGTAAATAATTTTGTTTTTTTAAATTTATGTAACTAATTAGGTGTAAGCTAAGAAATATTTATTTTCCCGAATTTTAGGAATTATTGCAAAAAAATTCCAGAGGGATGAGTACCAGAGGAATGAGTTTTTTAATGGTTTTCCAATTTAAATCAAAATCTATTTAGACTACTTAACTTAAGTTTTATATAAACAAAGTTCCTACATTTGTCATTTTAAAACAATCAACAAATTTATTATACTATTGATATCAGTCGAATATTTACTTACCAGAGGAATGATAATTGAAGCGTTCCTTTTTGATATCTCTGAAAAAAACTAATTTTCTGCCGAAAATAAAAAGATCTATAACTTAAACCAAACTAAAGTTGACATTATCTGTCACAACTTGTCACCCTCACAAGTAAATTAGATATCCAGGGCCGTCTCTCTAGAAATTAACCGGTGGTATACACAAATATTGTGTTATTAAAATGGAGCACGCTTAAAATTGTAAAATTTTCCGGAGAAAATGTAAATTCGGATTTTCAAAAATATGACTGCAAACTTAAGTTTTATCAATTTTTTGATAAATAGTTAAGACTTGGTTAAATATTATTTATTAGGATATTTTTTTCAATCTGAGTTTTTAATATTTGGTTTGGGACTACACCAGAGGAATGAGGTAAAAAAAAATTATAAACTTGCAATTTTTTTTATACATTAAACTCAAATGCTCCATAAAGAAAACATTTCGTTTTAAATCTTATAACTAAAACTATGATTCATTTGCAGTCTGTGTTTGAAAAATATGCATTCCCACTCCACAGCACCATTTTTGTAGAATTTTTAAGAAAACTTCCAATTCCAATTTTGAAGATATAACGAATGGTTTTTTTAGAAAGTTAGAAAGTCAATCGTATCGAACCGAACCGAACCGAACCTAATGAAATAGTACTAATAATAGGTATAAAAGTAAATAAAATATAAAATTGATACCCAATAATCATGAATTAAAAAATTATAGCACGCCACTGGACAGAGAAAGATAGCGCTTATTGAAGCCATCTCTTTTGTGCCTTATTTTATTCTGGCCGGTTAATACCTGTGGTTATTTGTGCCATTTTTCCTTGTAGGTGAGTTGCTTCCTTGTAGTCAAAAATCGTGTCCCGTGAGATACTTCCAACCGATCTAGTGTAGTTTAAAAAAATCTTCCACAACTGTCCCAACAATGGATAGCCAGCTCTTAAGAGAATTGTGTCTGCAAATCACTGCGGAAAGGAAGAATAAATAGGTCAGACAATAAAAACACCAAACGCACAACAAGAAAATATTATAGGTTAAGTTTCTTGGACATCTTCAATAATCAGTGTTACCACACTACATTCTTTTTAAGGAACTTCAGTGTTGCCAACAGAGATAACTACGCGATGGCCGCACAGTAGGACGAGGTATATGCCCAAAGGGTCAA
The DNA here is from genome assembly GCA_963576565.1 of Aspidapion aeneum. Lineage (NCBI taxonomy): Eukaryota > Metazoa > Arthropoda > Insecta > Coleoptera > Brentidae > Aspidapion > Aspidapion aeneum. The sequence continues at coordinate 19,149,991 of OY755044.1, read as the reverse complement.
AAATCATATCTTTTTTATTTTTATAATAAATATTAGTAATAATGCAGTAATATTAGCTTATTGCCTTAAAAAATATTGTTTTTACTGAAGCATCCACAAAAGCTTTTTGGGGTCTTCCACGACTACATCCTGGCTGATTAATAGTATTTTGTGCTAATAATACATCATCAGGAGGCTTTGGAACAGTTGCAAGTGAATCAAGCCAAGTATGATGCCGCCTAATAAATTGCTGTCGGTTACGCGAAGCGGTTGTCCATTTTTTATCAAATTGTGTGCTCAATAGCCGAACGAACTTTTTCAAACTGGTTTTTAGATCTTCGCCCCTGTGAACTAATGCTAAACGTGTCCGAAGTTGATTCACAGTAGTACTAATTTTATCGGTTGCTTTACAGGAAAGCCACATTTCGAAAATGTCCATAATTTTAAGGGCGGGTCGACCTGCATCAAAAAAAAATATTTTTTGCAAAATCGCAAAAAATCGCCAGTTTTTATTTTTTGTCTCAAGAACATAAGTTTCGAGCTTTATATAAAACACAAAATCTTAGGTAACAAATGCTAACATTTATTTAAACGCTTAAATAAACTCTTGAATTATAAAAAAAAATATTTGAATAAGGTCAACTTTAAAAGCCTTAAACTCTATGTACAGAAAAACGTAAATAATTAAGAATAAGTGATATCGGAAGCACATACCTTCTTTAAAATTATCCATTAAATAAACAAATATATTAACTCAATTTAACTATTATGCAACCCTTTTATTAGACGCATATTCTGCAAATGATTCTCACATGTTGACACGCATCGACATGCCTGAGTTTGCACGCTTCAAAAAATTATTTTTGAAGACTGGATAATCACCTGGTGGTAATTTAATAAAGTTTGGGGTTTTTCGTTGCGTTTTATGTATTAGCTTTAATTTTACACGAAACTTCTTTGAAATATTTTTGTCCATGGCTGGTCCCAATGTGGGCCGGCCTTCTTTTGGAAGTGATTTTGTGTCATTTTTCAGCCAGTGTTGGGCGACACGTACTTTAAGGACACTTTAAAACAGCCGTGGAAATATTAAGTTAATTTGCTTAAAATTTTTAATAAGCAGTGTTACCACACTACAATATTTTTAAGGAATTTCAGTGTGCACAACAGAAATTCTCCCGTGATGGCGACTTCCTTTCGGCAGTGATTTATCGGCGAAAGGGCTGCTATCCATTTTTTCATGACATCCGTGATAAAGACAATATATGACAAGTATCCGAGAGAACTTCGCAAGGAACTACATTGTTAATTATAAATAAATGTATCCATGACGGATATCTGATACCTTCCTAGCTAGCACATTCAAGTAAAGCTATGATAATCACTCTTCAAAACAGTTTTTTGTAATTATCTCGGAAACTAAATCTCTTACGAAGTTAACGAAAATTATTGACCAAAATGTGGTCTACTATATTCCGAAAACCGCATATTGATGCTCTGTTAAAAAGTTAGTATTTTAAAAAAATTTTAATTGTCAAAAAACTGTCAATAGCATTAATGGATTTTGACCAAAATCTAGTCAGCTCGTTAGAGTGTCGAACACTATTTTACCTGAAAATTTTATGAAAATCGGTTCAGCGGTTTAGGAGCTATCGTGTTACGGACAGAAAAAAATACACACACACACACACGAAAATCACGACGATATTGCTAGGATAGGTCAAAATACACCCAAATAACACATTTTCGGCGTTATGTGAAAAAAAAAATTCTTTCAAAACAATACCTTCTCTAGCCATTGCTGCGCAGGCTAGGAAGGTAAAAATGGATCCTCTGTCCATTTTTTATGACATCCGTGATAAAGACAAGTAACCGCGAGAACTTCCCAAGGAACTACATTGTTAATAATTAAAAATGGATCCTCTAAACTTTTCATGAAACCTTAGCTTAACCTAGGAATTGATTTAAAATATGTCAAAAAACTCTCTGTGATCACTTGCAGTTGCTGATTTTGTCATAAAGGGGCCCTTAATTCACATAAGTTACAGATAAGATAAGCTCTCAGCGATAGCAAAAAGGAAAGCAAGAAAATTGGAAATTCCTCGACTACAAACGATTTGCCCTTTTTCTGTTAATTCTTCCAACAAAAATTTACCTACCCAATTGAATTTTAAGCCTCTTTCGAGTCAATTCTACACAACACAAAAAAATCTAAACAAACTTTTATTACAGCCACATAATTAAACTTACCCAGGTTTTACGAATACAAAGTTATTTACAAGAAAAAAGACGATACTTCCCTGATTAGTGAATACTTCGTATAATATAACATATTTTTATTCTGTAGACAGGTGCGTGTGTCAAAAACACAAATTAGCGAAAAAACAATGGCGGACAAACTTTCCGACGAATTTCAAGTCGTGGATGATAGCTCAGACAAGGAGGAAGAATCAAGCAAGTCCCCAGTTGGAAAGAAACCAGCAAAACCCACTCCAAAAAAAGCCCCCCCTAAAAAAGCTACCCCAGCAAAGAAACCTACCCCAGCTCGAGCGTCGCCAAGACAAGCTGTTTCGCCAGCCAAAGCGACTCCCAAAGTGACCCCTAAAAAACCTGCGCCAAGAAAACCCGTTCCAAAATCTGTTAGAGAAAAGGCAGAAAAAGAAAAGGCCGAAAAAGAAGCAGCTGAAGCTGAGATCAAAGAAGAAGATGAGATAAAGGACGAACCTGATGATGCGGAAGAAACCGAAGCTGCAGATAACGAAAATCAGGTAGAAAATGAAGACGAGGAAATAAATAATGAGGAGGAAGATAAAGAAAAGGTTGAAGATAGTACGGAGCCCAATGAAAACTTTGAATCTGAATATTCTGCGACTGACGGCGATGCTGATAAACCTCAAGATGAGTCAATGGAGACCGACAATGCTGATCCCAAAACTAAACCAGATGAAAAATCAGCTGATAAAAGCAAATCAGTTAAAATTAAAGATGACGGTAAAACTAAACAATCCGAAGACTCGCTTGTAATATCAACCGGCGAAGAGGAAGAGTTGTTGACCACCAATACTGAAGAAACCTCTGACGATAAGAAAGATAAGAAAGGCGAAAAATCTGAAAACAAAGCTAAAACATCCGATGACAAGAAAAAAGACGAGAAGAAGAAGGAAAATAAAAGCGTTTGGGTTTCGAACATCACAAGGAACACCAAAGCTGCCGAATTAAAAAAGCTGTTCTCAAAACATGGCAAAGTTACAACTGCCAGAATTGTCACCAATGGCAAGAGCTTCTTCGGTTACATTTCTTTAGACACAGCAGAAATGGCTACTAATTGTGTAAAATTTTTGCACAACTCTAAACTTGATGGAAAACCAATGGCCGTAACATTCCACCGACCTGACCTAAAGAGTTCCAAGGACAAAGACAAAGACGATTCAAAACGTCGCAAAACTAGCGAAAAGAAAGAAGATGACCCAACTAAAAAGGAAGACGACAAATCTAAAGAAACTAAAGAAAAACCAAAAGAGGGGGAGGCTAACGATAAAAAGGGTATCCAAAACGGGGACGAGAAGAAAAAAGATGACAAATCCAAGACCGAAAAAAAGGAGACAGAAAACGACCGTGTGATTAAGCGTCTGAAACGAGACCTGGAAGAAAGCCGTAGAGACACTCTAAGATACAAACGCCGCTTCAATGATGTCAGTCGACGCCTCACCGACGAAGAAACCAAGAACAGAAACAGCCGCAAAGATGTGGAGCGTCTGGAAGACGAGCTGAGGCACGAACGGCGCAAATTCCAGTCCGAACGCGAGAGCTACGAAAAGAAAAGGAAGCTGGATGACATCCGATTTGACGCTGACAAGGCTATGCTCAACAAAGAAATCGACGAATGCAAGAAGCTGAGAGAGTACCTCCAAAGCAAGATCAACGAACTGAGTGGGGGAGTTGTCAAAGCCAGGCCAAGAAGTCGATCCAGAAGCCCCAGACATAACCCAAAACCACGGTAAAGTTATTTAACCACAACACAAGTTACTTTTTTAGGTTGCGTCGTACAATACCCATTTTGATACTGGAAATTATTGATGCCATTTTTAAAATACATAATTATTTTAATAGTATTGGGGAGCAAACAAAAAAACTTGCAGTTTCCGAAACAAACCCCCTGGTACTAAGGTTATGCCATTAAGTTCATGTAATTTTTTTTTTGTTACGTTATGTGTCGTTTTTGTTATATTTTTGGGGTTGTACAACAAATTGTTATAAGAAATTGTTCGTCGTTTAGCTTAAACAAAAGTAGAAGAGCCTGGTCAAGTATTTTGGATATAAATGAATCAATATAGCCCAATTTCAATGGAAAGGACAAAGCAAAACCAAGGAACAAGCCCATGTATGAAGAAATAAAAACAAAAGCCCAATTAATTAGTAATAATATCGACAATCATCAAAATTCCTCCTAGGATATGAAATTTGGTTCCATGATCAATTGAATAATTGTTGTACAACCTCATCCCATTATTACCTATATTTTTTGTTTTATTATTGTAAATAATAACTTCTAGTATTGTTTACTGAGAGGGACCACTTATTTGTTTAAAATATGTCCCCATATACGCGATACATTTTTCGTTAAAAATAATTTTAACTCTTCTTTTTCTTTTTGGTGTCCCATTAGCTTAGAAAAAATTTCCTGCATCGGATATTCCACTTCAATTTTTGACGTTGCGTAGCGAATCAGTTACGTTATTCTATCACTTTCCCTGTCTATTAGTAGTCAAGTACACAATACTTTTACTTTCCAAACTCATGATTTTTTTTACCAAATTTTAGTACTGATATCAGATAAAAATTAATTTAAATCTGCACATACTGATATCAGATTCTTAGGAACCTTACCTTTTCACCATTAAGTGACGGCTTTATTAGTTTTATTTGGGATGTCATCAAAGTCATTAGACGATTTTAATAGTTAAATATCGTTAGCCTCTTAATCTGGACTTTCTATGTCACTTCGTGGTTACTAAAACCGGTTCTTATTCTTTATTCGACTTCTTGAGTTTTTGTTCAAATTTATTTTTTTTCGGAAGGGGAAATTTAAAAAAAACCTAGGAACATAAATTTTTTAAAAAATGTCTTGGAAAAATTAAATAAATCTTGAAATGCAGTTTCAGTAACTTATTAAATATTACTTATAATAAGCAACTTCGACTAAAAATATTAATGGGTTTGTATCTATTTTTTAGGTTTGCTACTTTTCAAAATTTCCTCTTTGGAAAATACAGAAATTTGGACAAAAACTCATTTTACATTTTGTTGGCTTTTCTTAATGTTTATGTCGAATACATAATAAAAACCGGTTTAGTTACCATTTAAAAGTAATTAATTTTTTTATAAAAAGTTTTCTTTTTATTACCTCTTTGTGGAGAAGAAAGAGGTACATAATATAAGAGGTTCAAAATATGAGAATATGAGTGGTATAATGTGTGATTGTTATAAATTTTCGTAAAAAAAATTAAATTTTTCTAGTGGAGGAATGTGATTACTGACCCTAGCGGGGAGCTACAAAAACAAAAATATTTACTTTACTTTCTTTCTTAAAAATTATTAGCTTTTAAAATTGTTAGTGACATTTGGGACACCCTAATAATTGGAATAAAGTTTTTTGTGTCGCTCTATATGTTTGTTTCTAACATCGCGGGTATGGAATTGTAAAATAATGTATTGTAAATATTTATCTCCTCCCATTTCAAAGGTATTCTTTTACAATCTGACCTAAACCGAGGATGTTATCATTTAAATCCTGAATTTTGTTAAAACTCGATCCCAACGGGAATACGCTTGTCTTCAACAATGTCTACTTTTTAGATCATCGCGCCCGCTTGACACATCAAGAGATCACCGCTATGGCGACAAGCAGCGTAGCCCGCCGCCTCCACCAAAATTGTCAGCCGTTAACGTTAGAGCGCGTGAAAGAACCCCCGATTACATAGTGCGCAAGAAGATGCGTCCTGACGCTCCTGCGCATAACTCCTATCAAGGCGGAAGCGGGGTTGCGCCCAGGCCACTCCTCCAGGCCCCCAACTCGAGAGAAAGCCCGTGGAGTAGCAACGGCAACTTTACCTCGTATCCTTCCCAGACCAGGGGCGGATATGGAGGCAATCAGGTTCCGACTTCCGCTAGCTACGCGACGACCGCTTATCCTGGTCACGCTGGAGGCGGATCTGGTTATGGAGCATCGTTAGGCTTAGGCCAGCCGAAAATGTTTTACACTGAAAACAGGGGTGGCGGCGTTCCGCCACCAAGAAGGTACTAATGTGGGACTGAGAAAAAGTAGTAACATTTTCAAAATGTGACCATTTTATTTCAATAATTCTTTTTTGGAAGCACAGGTAAAAATATATTTTTAAAATTTTATATTATAGATTTAGTTGCTGTTCAGTTAAAAAAACTGTCTATTTAAGACAATTCCTAGTTAGTTGACAAGATTTTAGAAAATATTCATCACAAGATTTGACACTTCATTGCTGCCTATCTGTCAAATGTAATTTAACATTTAGTTATTGATATAAATGCTACTACTTCGTTCTGAAATTGAAGTGAACTAGATATAAGTTTAGGTTTTTGAAAAATCTCTGACAAATATTATTTTTTGTAGCACTTTTCCGGGCATTGTGATTTTTAATTAAAATGATAGCAAGATATCATTGCATAAGAATGTAGAACTTAGAAAATTAGAATTCACTATTTACAATATTGGGCTTTATAATGACAGATGTAGTTTTACTAAAAATGTGGAACTGAGATTAATCTCAATTTTGAGCCTTCATCCTTAAGTTATTACTACCTAAAATTATTTAAAAGGTTTAATTTAAAAATAAATCTTTTTAAAAATATAAAATAAAAATTTGATGTTTTTTATTTTTAAGATTATTTTTAAGTTATGTAAGAATTTAGGGTGAAAAAGATAACAAACATGAAATAAGTAAGATCTCAGTTCCATATACATGTGTAGTTTTAGTTATAATTATTACTTCAAAATATTTTTGTGTAGTTCAATGCAAGTATTTGGTGAATTAATGTTTTTTGTGGAGGAAAAAACCTTCGAAATTAAATGAAATAAAAAAATTAAAAAAAGAAAGTGTTTGACTTCCACATCGTACCTGAAAGATAAACGCAAAACGATAGTGCTCAAAAATTGGTCGGATTATTTGAAAGTTGTCTTCAAAAAGCTACTAATAAATTGAAGAAACAAGTAAAAAAAACAAAATATCAAACCGAATATAATAAAATTTTTCTCAAATTTCGTTTTTTTTACTAAATTTTCTTTTTTATATACTATGTAGATATAAGCAGTTATACTTTTTTATACCTAACCTGCCATTTGTCGATTTTTTGACACTGATATTTGTGTCTTGTTTTAATAAAACTAAAAGTTGTAAGAATAATGCAAAATATAAAACATTTTATTTTCTATTTTCTAAAATTTACTTTTTTGAAAATTCTGCCCTAAAACCCAAAATACTCATTATGTACCTTTAAAAAACTTTTTTGGAACATGATATTTATTGCAATAAGAAACAAATTTCTGCGTCAAAAAATTGTGTAAGTTCCGTAACTTGTGCCATTTTTTTCAACTGCACATTCGTCATTTTCGTGCGTAAAATGTTCTTGAAAATGGTTGTACACTCAATGTTTAATTCTTTAATTTTTTATTATATTTAAATAAAGCATACAATAAACAAAAGTTGAACAAAAATACAAAGAATATATAAAAAAACTATTGAGTGCACGTAATTTTAAAGAACATTTTTACAGTGATTTCAAAAATGAAATAAAAAGAAAGTCTATTCTATAACGCAAACAAGTTTATGAAATATCTCGAAAACTGAAAGTGACAGAAAAAACTCAGATTGATAGTGAGAACAAAACCCGCGACAAAACAACTGTTTATAAACCCTTGAATGTGTGAGTAAAAGTACTCCCTCAAAATCGTATAAAACTCGAACTGCGCATGTGATTTTCGTATCTCTATCGTAGGCCAAGCCCTCTGTTCTGCAAAAAAACTTTACCACCAAAACATATAAAACAATGTGCCCGACAAAAGTAAAACAACTCTTTTAAGCCATGCGTAGTGGCTGCCTAAACCATCCAAACGTAATATCGATCGATTGTAATAGACTAGGCCATCTAGTGTGGTTACATAAACAGAAGTGATTTTTGTCAATGTAATACTTCTTTATTTTAGACTAAATAAAAACGATAATACTAATACTTTTAATAACTAAAAATTTAATCTTGTAGCAGGCAAAAAAGTAAATGATGTTTTCTTTTTTATTATGACTAATTTGTTTAATAAGCTGGTATCGGGAATTCTCAGACACAAAAGGTCAGAGAAGCCCTAGAAAAAGCTTGGAGGAGGAAATCGACAATTTAGTAAAAAAAATTGGGACCTAGAAGTCCATTTATAGGCAGACAATATAACAATGGGGAGTCGAGGGGGGGGGGAGAATAATCTTAGACCACGCTCCTTTCTCTCATTTATATGGAAATATAAGAACTGATTAATCCCAGATATAGCGTTTAAAATGAAATGAAGCTATCAGCCTTATAAAAAATCTAATTATTCAAAAGCTATAGGTAGGTATATGGCAGATCCGATTTCTAAATTGAATTTGCAAAAGCGCGAGACAGACGAACCTTGACGTAATATCATTGGACACGTACATTTCAATAAAAAAAAACGTATCAAATTTGTCGGTTTGAAATTAAAAAAAAAACGTCTTGGCGAAACATACTCTAAACAAACACGTCTAGCAAACAAATATCATCGAAGCTCATAAAGTAAAAACATAAGAATTTACGAGATTTCTTACGGTTTTTTGAAACATCACGTCTGTGTGTATTCTTTTATTTAGGAAAAAACGGAAAATATCCCTCAAATACACGCATCTTATTAATCTCACTTTTGAAACCAAAGACATCCATGTGAAAACTAAAAAAAATGCCGCCAATCCCCCCCCCCAAATCTCTTGTCGTTTTTCCCTGATTTGAAGGATAGCAATACTGAATCTGTTGTAACACTTATATTAATCACAACTATTTCTCCCAATTTCGCTACTTTTCATATTCATTTACATAACTTAATTGTACCTTACTATATGAGGTCTCGGTAAAATCGGAATTTGAAATTACATTTCTAAGCAGCATATCTACTAAGAGTATGTTCCGTAGAAACCACTAGTTTAAAAAAAATTAAAGGGATACCAAACAAACGTAGTGTGGAATACCCAAACATTGTTATAACGAACGAAATAGTTAAAACCCTATTAGTACTGGCAATACATTTCTGAGATAGAAGCACGTGATCTGGAGTATTAAAAAGTCCAATCCAAATGGTGTAAATTACGCTTCAACAGATAAATTAGATAGGAAGAGAGATTTTTAAAAAAAAATTATCATTGGTTGCTTAAAAAGGGGTCGGATTCCTTTTTTTTTATGCACATACTAACTAAATTTTCATTTCTGTTTTCTTTACAAGATAAACATTCCTTTTTTAAAAATTGTTTTCTTAAAAATTCAAGTTTGTTTGCCTGGCTGTGGCGTGTGGCACAAAAAGTTCATATAGGGGATCCCGCGGTGCATTGTCTGTGATAATGTTTCTAAATTTTAGAGCTCAAACTTACTAAAAACAAAGAAAAATTTTTTTGATTTTTTGCTTCTACTGTGGTAACTCTCCTTCCCTTTTTCCATCTGGAACAGCTGAATTCGACACTGCCCATAAAGAGGTAAATAGACCTTTAAGGAACGAGACCAAGAAGCAGTGGCGGATCCAGGGAGGACAGGGAAGGCCATGGCGCATTTTATCTGACAATGTTCCAAATTTCAGAGCTCAGACTTATATTAATCACAACTATTTCTCCCAATTTTGGCACTTTTCATATTCATTTACATAACTTAATTGTATCTTACTATATGAAATCTCGGTAAAATCGGAATTTGAGATTACCTTTTTAAGCAGCATATCTACTAACTAAGAGTATGTTCCCTACAAACCCCTAGTTTAAAAAAAATAAAGAGATATCAAACAAAGGATGTGTGAAATACCGTGGAACAAAATAATTAAAACCCGATTAGTACTGGCAATACATTTCTTAGATATAAGCACGTGATCTGGAGTATTAAAAAGTCCAATCCAAATGGTGTAAATTACGCTTCAACAGATAAATTAGATAGGCAGAGAGATTAATTTTTTTTTTATCATTGGTTGCTTAAAAAGGGGTTGAATTTCTTTTTTTTTAATGCACATACTAACTAAATTTTCATTTCTGTTTTCTTTACAAGATACACATTCCTTTTTTTAAAATTGTTTTCTTAAAAATTCAAGTTTGTTCACCTGGCTGTGGCGGTTGGCACAAGTAGGTCATATAGGGGATCCCGCGGCGCACTGTCTGTGATAATGTTGCGAAATTTTAGAGCTATAACTTACAAAAAACAAAGAAAAAATATTATGAATTTTTGCTTCCCTCTTTTCATCTGGAACAGCTAAATTCGACACTGCCCATAAAGAGGTAAACAAACCTTTAAGGAACGAGATCAAAAAGCAGTGGCGGATTCAGGGAGGGCAGGGAAGGCCATGGCGCATTTTATCTGACAATGTTCCAAATTTCAGAGCTCAGACTTATATTAATTAAAACTATTTCTCCCAATTTTGCTACTTTTCATATTCATTTACATAACTTAATTGTACCTTACTATTTGAAATCTCGGTAAAATCGGAATTTGAGATTACCTTTTTAAGCAGCATATCTACTAACTAAGAGTATGTTTGCCTGGCTGTGGAGGGAGGCACAAGTAGGTCATATAGGGGATCCCGCGGCGCATTGTCTGTGATAATGTGGCTAAATTTTAGAGCTCAAACTTACTAAAAACGAAGAAAATATATTTTGATTATTTGCTCCTACTTTGGTAACTCTCCTTCCCTCTTCCCATCTGGAACAGCTTAATTCGACACTGCCCATAAAGAGGTGAACAGACCTTTAAGGAAGCCAAGAAGCAGTGGCGGGAACAGGGAGGACAGGGATGGCCATGACGCATTTTATCTGACAATCTTACCAAATTTCAGAGCTCAGACTTATTAAAAACATCAAAGTAAAAATATTTTTATTTTTTGCTGCTACTTTGGCACCTCTCCTTCCGCCTTTCCACCTGGAAAACCTCAATCGGCCACTGCCAATAAGGAGGTGAACAGGCGATCAAGGAAGGAGACCAAGAAACAGTGGCAGATCGAGGGAGTCCACGGCGCATTTCATCCGACAATGTTGCTAAATTCCAGAGCTCGGATTTATTAAAAGGGGAAGATAACCACCAAATGGCCGACTGATAGATCCCCATGGGGTCCCGATGAAATTCAGCTGCGCACTCGCCCTCGTTGAAAAGCCATCTATTTCCCCTTCTATGTCTCTGTGTAGGAGTAGGTAGGTATAAAATTTTTGTAATGTATACATTAAATTATCTTGAATAAGTACTCTGTAGTAGAGATGGACTAACCTGCGATTTTAGTGGAACAGTGACAAGACGTGACTGCTCCACTCGTGACAAATAGCAGTGATTTTTTTGGAGTAGTTTAACTAATACATGTAAATGCTATAGCGAAATCGCGACGCGGCAGCCGCCCTGAGCGGGTCGGCAAATAGTTGCTGTAGCTGTTTGGGGTACTCGCGATCGCGAATTTATGCTGTGACGTGGGGTTTTGGTCCGCGGTCAATGATAGACTGTGACAAAATGTCACTGCTATTTCGTTCAGAGTGGAGCAGACCGTGACTGCGACAGACGAGTCATAGTGACAAAGTCACAGTTTGTGAAATCCCAACCCATTTCTACTCTGAGGTGCTTGTAGATTTTCATTAAAGACAGCAGTAGGTACTAAATTTTATTAATATTTACTTATTAGGAAAATTAGAAGAGATCGATGCAGTAAGTGCAATAAATTTAAGTCGACAGTAGAATAAGTTAGTTGGATCCTAGGATTTCGTGTCGTGTAATTGTAAATCATTCCCGATTCCGGCTTTTGCCATTTGTAACCTATTAATTACCAAAGTAGACATGGAAATTAATTAGTTACTTATGTACGTAACTAGATGGCACACGCGAAATCCGACTTTACTTCACTCCACCTCAAAGGAATTAGTTAAATTACGCAGTCGAAAAATACAGGAAAGTTGAGTTTGCAGGAGACTGCATCTAGAAAATTTACTCTCGTATTTAATGTTGTTCGTAAGGTTTTGGTAAATATTTTTCAATCAGTTTTAATTTATTTTTTCATAGATATTGTTTTCTTTAAAAATAGTTTAGTTGAGGTTTTGGTGAAAAGGAATAGGCGAAAGAGGAGCAGTATGGGGTACTTACGAGGGGTCATCGGCACCCTAAAATTTTGTACAGCGTCCAACAGGACTTGGGTCCTGTCGTGTACTGTTGGGTCCTGTTGAGTACTGTTGGGTCCTGTCGTGTACTTTTGGGTCCTGTCGTGTACTGTTGGGTCCTGTCGAGTACTGTTGGGTCCTGTCGTGTACTGTCGAGTACTGTTGGGTCCTGTCGTGTACTGTTGGGTCCTGTTGAGTACTGTTTGGTCCTGTCGAGTACTGTTGGGTCCTGTCGGGTCCTGTTGAGCCCTGTCGTGTACTGTTGAGTCCTGTTGGGTCCTGTCAAGTACTGTCGTGTCCTGTTGGGTCCTGTAGATTACTGTTAAGTACTGTCGTGTTCTGTTGGGTCCTGTCAAGTACTGTCGTGTCCTGTTGGGTCCTGTAGAGTACTGTTAAGCACTGTCGTGTTCTGTATGGAAAAAATTATAACATTTTAATAATTAGAGACATAAAAAGGTCGTTTTGGTGCAAAAGCAGTGGCGGTCTGTGGGGTGCAAAGCTGGAGGAGCGAAAATCGACTTGAAGGTGGAAATTATGATTTTATTTAAACTATATTGAGTAATTACCGAGGGGTCATCAGCTTTCAACAGTACTGTACAAATTTCACAACAGTACCCGACAGTACCACGACAGGATCCAACAGTACTCGACAGTACTCAACAGTACTCGACAGTACCACGACAGGACCCAACAGTACTCGACAGTACACGACAGTACCCAACAGTACTCGACAGTACACGACAGTACCCAACAGTACACGACAGGACCCAACAGTACACGACAGTACCCAACAGTACACGACAGTACCCAACAGTACTCGACAGTACACGACAGGACCCAACAGTACTCGACAGTACACGACAGTACCCAACAGTACACGACAGTACCCAACAGTACACGACAGTACCCAACAGTACACGACAGGACCCAACAGTACACGACAGTACCCAACAGTACACGACAGTACCCAACAGTACTCGACAGTACACGACAGGACCCAACAGTACTCGACAGTACACGACAGTACCCAACAGTACACGACAGTACCCAACAGGACCCAACAGTACTCGACAGGACCCAACAGTACACGACAGGACCCAACAGTACACGACAGTACCCAACAGTACTCGACAGTACACGACAGGACCCAACAGTACTCGACAGTACACGACAGTACCCAACAGTACACGACAGTACCCAACAGTACACGACAGTACCCAACAGTACACGACAGGACCCAACAGTACACGACAGTACCCAACAGTACACGACAGTACCCAACAGTACTCGACAGTACACGACAGGACCCAACAGTACTCGACAGTACACGACAGTACCCAACAGTACACGACAGTACCCAACAGGACCCAACAGTACTCGACAGGACCCAACAGTACACGACAGTACCCAACAGTACACGACAGTACCCAACAGTACTCGACAGTACACGACAGGACCCAACAGTACTCGACAGTACCCAACAGTACACGACAGTACCCAACAGTACACGACAGGACGTAACAGTACTCAACAGTACACGATAGAATCCAACAGTACGCGACACAACCCTCTTACCCGAAACAGTGGCGTAGATGCAAAACGACAAGATGACCTTTTTTTTTTTTTTTTTTGGAGACGGCGCGGTTCGGTTCATTCATTCATATATGAAACGTGCGAAGGCCCTATCGGCCTTCCCCAGGATGACCTTTTTTTTGGTCGCAAGATTTGTGAGCGCGGCGCGGTTTCCCAAAGATGTTACCTTTTTTTTTTTTTTTTTTGCTCGCATGTTTTTTGAGGGCGAGGCACGACGACAGTACTCAACAGGACCCAACAGTACACCGCCAGGACCCAACAGTACACCGCCAGGACCCAACAGTACACCGCCAGGACCCAACAGTACTCGACAGTACACGACAGTACTCAACAGTACACCGACAGGACCCAACAGTACTCGACAATACACGACAGTACCCAACAGTACTCGACAGTACACGACAGTACCCAACAGTACTCAACAGGACCCAACAGTACACGTCAGGACCCAAGTCCTGTTGGACGCTGTACAAAATTTTAGGGTGCCGATGACCCCTCGGTAATTACACTATTAAGATCTGGTAAGGACCTACCCAGTTTTTAACTTTTTTTTATCTTTCAAAAAAACTGTTTTTTTTTTCATAATATTACTGAAGTAGTCGGGATGCAGTTCTAAATAAATTTGAGCGTGTGTATGGATAGTAAAGTATGTAAAGTAGTAGTAAAGTATGTAAAGTAGTAGTAAAGGTCATGAGTTCAATTCTCACATAAAACTTTTTTTTTCAAACAACTTTAAATTAAAATTTGCTAATGACTAATTAATATAAATTTAGAAAAAAACGAGGCAAAATCGTAAAACTGTCTCTGCGGGAACTTCAAAATGAGAATATTAGATAAAAGGCGAAATTTTTAAAATTAAAACTTTCCTGTCCTCGTTTTGGGAGGTTGAAATCGTTGTTAAACCAAACCGAAACCAAATCTAACCTTGGTCAATTGATCGGAAACCTATCCTAACCTATTTGAAATCGTTTGCTTTTCAAGCGCTAATCTTTAATCGGTTCCAATACTCTAAAATTAAAATGGAGTGGATAGCAAGTGGAGGGTGAATAGAAACAAAAACAAAATTCTTTAAAATATACTAAATATACACTGCTGTTAAACCAAAACTACCTAGTAGTAATTAATAAATTTTAATTAAAGTTGTTTAAAAGAAAAAAAAAATCCTAGGTGTGGGCCTCGAACCCATGACCTGAGTCAAACACTCCACACTTTATGCTATCTATAAGCTTATATAGAATATCTTTTTGAACTACATATCGATTGCGTCAGTAGTATTTAAAAAAAATCCAATCTGGAATATAAAAACAAATAAAAATCTGGGTAGGTCCTTACAAGATCTAAACTTAAGCATAGACTAATAGTGCAATTGCCGAGGGTATTGTAAAATGTTTTTACATAGAGTAAGATAATTACTTACTCTATGGTTTTTATTATTTTTGCGTATTTTTGTCTTCTTTGCACTTATTTGTGTCCCCAAAAAATACTTTGAATACCGAGTTGAATATATTTTATCGAGTATTTTGCGAGGGAATTGATCCCTCTTCGTCCCTCTTTTATTGAACTTTTATCAAAAATAAATTTTTATTGGTATGAACAAAAAAAGTCCGTTTATTTTTATATTTTTATAGCATCAAAAAAGTTTTTATGACCTCGTTATGACCAAAATAGTTCAGTCCTGTTGGGTCCTGTCAGGTACTGTCGTGGTCCTGCTGGGTCCTGTCGAGTACTGTTGGGTCCTGTTGAGTACTGTCGTGTACTGTTGGGTCCTGTCGTGTACTGTCGAATACTGTTGGGTCCTGTCGAGTACTGTTGGGTCCTGTTGAGTACTGTCGAGTCCTGTCGTGTACTGTTGGGTCCTGTTGGGTCCTGTCGAGTACTGTTGGGTCCTGTCGCGTACTGTTGGGTTCTGTCGTGGTACTGTCGGGTCCTGTTGTGAAATTTGTACAGTACTGTTGAAAGCTGATGACCCCTCGGGTACCTATTTTTTATAGGTTTATTTCTTCTATTATTATTAAATCGTCGAAATCAAGACAGTACGGCCCGAGCGACAACGTCAAGTTGTCTCGGTGCACGAATTTAAGGTGTTCATAATAAGCTTTAACAGTCAACGGTAACCGTGTACGCGGGAGGAATCACGGAATGCGGCCGGCATCGATCGCCGCAATTGATTCACAAGAGCACGACCGAAGTAAGGCCCAGATTCTGTGTACTTTCAAATGGACACGCACTCTTGTGTTTGTCCCAACCATATAATGACCATAATCAAATAACGATATCAATTGAAAATTAATCAGTTTTCATAGAAGTCCACCTTGTTCTAAACTATTCACACTGTTCATTGTAAGTAGTTGTTTTTCCATTAGACATTTTAAGCAAATCCTGCAAAAAGCAGCTTGGACACATGGGTTTACGACAGGACAAAACCCTCTGCGTTCTTGTTTGCAATAATGTCCTAAGCTGTCGGTGCTAATACCCTACGGTCGCTAGCGGCCACCCTTTTAGTCCTGCAAACTAAGTTTTAATCACACCTGGCATGTCATATACTTCTAAGCTTGCCACAATGTTTTAGAAAACAACAAGTCTTTATGAACTTAAAATAGTCGACAGGTATTTCTTTTTTTGTAGTCATAAAAATATTTCACAGTCGTAGGATAGCATGGTTGTAGGTACTTTAAGGTTGAGGATGGGTAGACTCTCGGGACTGTAACCTCGATGGTGGTTTTTATAAAATCTTTACGGTGGTCCTGAAGAGTCCGCAGGTTTCACTTTCGTGACAGAAAAAACTACCAACATAATATGTGAATTCTGGACCCCTTCCTGAACATACTGTCTTTATGTGGCTGGAAAATACAATATTTGAACATCGATTTTTATCCCATTTTGCGGAAAGTGGTCCTAAAGAGTCCACAGGTTTCACTTTCGTGGCAGAAAAAACTACCAACATAATATGTGAATTCTAGACACCTTCCTGAACATATTTCTACTAATTTTGAAATCGAGGCTGCTCCTTTTTCGCGTTTCGTGTGTTTTATATTTTTTTAGATAAGGGCTATATAAATAATGATATTTTTATATTGTATTTTATTAAACAGTATAAAAAATCATGATTCTCAAATGTGAACAAATTATACATAAATTCATAAATAGTATTATTTTATTAAAATTACATTGATAAGAGTTTTTGCATACTGAGGATTCTCAATTGAATTTAGTTTTTCTATTCCAAATGATTAAAAATTCTCGGGTGACAGATTCCCCTGTCTGCTCCGACCAAAGTCCTAGTCCGCATTGCAGAAACATGACTGTTTCTTGTAAGTGATTAAGTATTATGTGGAGTTTTGGTGTTTGGGAAATGCCTAATTGTTAATAATATTTCTCAAATGCTTTATGTCAGTCTCAAGTTTTTCATAAGAAACATTATTAATTATTTATATAGTCCTATTCTAAAAAAATATAAAAACACACAAAAAACGCGAATTTCAAAATTAATAGAAATATGTTCAGGTGTCCAGAATTCACATATTATGTTGGTAGTTTTTTCTGTCACGAAAGTGAAACCTGCGGACTCTTCAGGACCACTTGCCGCAAAATCGGATAAAAATCGATGTTCAAATATTGTATTTTCCTAGCCACATAAAGACAATAATTGGCAATCACTTTTGCAATTGTTTCTCGTCGTATGGAGGAGCTCCTCTCGCTGGCTTAACCAATACAGTCAATCCACACTAGAATTTAACTTAATATAAACAAATCTTGTAAAGTTTTATTTGATTTTCGAAAGATTATTATTGAGTCTTATTTGGGGTTTCGATCGATAGAATTTTCACCATCCTGCGTGGTGATTTTCGATTAAATGACACTTGTTTGCTCCGCCTTCTTGCGGAGATTAATATTTCGTAAATGGCGCTAGCGTCTTATTGCTTGTGCCAATAAAAATTGAAAATGTGTGGTTTTTACGACTATACGAGGCGCAAAACACAAATTAAAAAATTTAGGTTTTTATTATGGGTGCTGCAGACATTTTTATAGGATTTCTCATTCCTTGGAACTTGGACGAGTGTAAAATGCCTACCAGTGAATGCGGACTTTGGTGAGAATGACCTACCGACTGAGTGTTCCCATGTAGCAAGGGTTCATCAAATGACGTCTTTTTTTCGTCGAAAAGAGGTCATTTGGGTGACCAGCAGGTCATCTACCAAAAAATGTTGTCTTTAAGGCGTCAATTATTTGACGTCTTTTAGTACTGTAGTTTTTGACGTCTGAAAAACGTCATATATTGGTCACTACGCATACTTACCTAGATGGTGCCCCAGTCAGTACTTGACCGGATTTATATGAAATGTGGGGTTACATATGTAAAATAAATTAAATATTAAATCAAGACAACCTTCGAGGCTTCTTTCGCTTCAAGGTGGAGATGTGTAAGTCTAGGTTTAGGTCTATTTTGATCTGTCCCTCGCAGAACACCGCTGTACCTGTTCCAGTACTTCCAGGTCTAAGTCACAGAAGAGTCACCTTCTGTGTCTATAAGTTTCCTTCAGTGTTCTCAACTGCGTTCTCATACATTCAGGCGAGTTTAAAAAAAGTCATAAATAGGTCTGTGTGTGTGTCTGATGTTCTGATTTGGTCCCAAATACGTCATATTGCTGACGTCTTTAAAACGTCTGAAAATGACGTCATTTTGGGTGTGTCTTTTGAACGTCATTTAAAGGTCATTTACACGTCAGGTTAGAGACGTCAATGGTCATTAAAAATGACCTGTTTTTGACGTTTAAAAAACGTGACCTTGCTACCTGAGTTAGTACTAACCAATGAAATTAAAGTCTTTTTCTATGGTCGGTAGAAAACGGTTCTCTTGGGGCAAAAAAGCCTAATTTTGCATTACAGTAATTCTGAAAAACTGCCTGGAAAACAAATTGATGACAGACAAAGGTCCTCTCTCTTGGATTCCCAAAAAACCAGACCGAAAAACGCTGCCCGGATATTTAGTTTGCTCAAAATGCCGGACTTATTGTCATCCTAGATTAGGCTTCCGCACCTATTGGCGGCCTTTAAACTAAAACATAAATTAATTACTAGGTATTTCTGTTTTTGGAAAAGTATTTTTCCATTAACATAAAACCACCTTATAGTAAGTATATACCATAAACGAACAAAAAGGTAATCAGGCAAATTTTTAGTCTACGTCTCAATCCCTGAAAAGCAATTTCGAAGATCAAACCGGCCGATATCTACTTTTTCGGACTGGAATCGAAAAACAAAAAGACAAAAGGGAACCCTAATGGTTGCGGCGACATTTTCCGTTCGCTTTTCCGGTTAAATTTTCAATGAAATAAATAGCATACTGCTGAATAAATGAAGAAGCGATTGTTCAGCCTGGAGAACTTTTTTTTTCCAGTTCCAGGGCCTATGTTTCTAACTATTCATGTTTGGAGCAGTTTTTGTAGTTGGTAGCTTAGGTTAGAGACCCTGTATGTATGATATCTTAAGGAAAATAATTTCTTTAAAATATTTTAGGGGTCCCTAGGGTAGGTAAGGCTCCCTTCCAGTCTATTTGTGACACCAATTGTGGGTGAGAATTGATAAGTCTAAGCTTAAGTGCTGAATTAAACCACCCACAGCTGTTTATAAATCTTTTAAGTGTGCCGAGCTCTATAACCCTCAGCTTTTGTGGATCTTGGATGTATAGAAGATCTAGAGCTTTACATTTTGTTCTGGAAAGTCCAGGGCGCTCACACAGCAGACGTCTTATCAGGTTCGTCCTCTTCCCTGCAACGATGGCAGTAGTCGCTTGCCGGTTCGGTTCGATTTATGAGCTGTAATAACAGTGTATATTGAA
Organism: Aspidapion aeneum; assembly: GCA_963576565.1. NCBI lineage: Eukaryota > Metazoa > Arthropoda > Insecta > Coleoptera > Brentidae > Aspidapion > Aspidapion aeneum. The sequence continues at coordinate 19,130,173 of OY755044.1, read as the reverse complement.
CATGAAGATACTTGGACATATTATAAGCATAATAGCACCATCAGATGATGAAAGAGTAGCTACAAAACAAATGTTTATTGACCAGCTTGATGAAATTATCACCAAAATCGGTAATACGAGAGAAATAATTATGCTTTGCGGTTTTAATAGCCGAACTGGTAGTCAAAGCCAGAGCAAAGTGGTAGGACCATTTGAAGAGGAAGTTACAAATGATAATGGCTTGAGACTGATTCAATTGTGTGAAACCCACAACCTAAAAATAATTGAGTCACAAAAAACCTGACAGAAGATAATTGTCACATAGTAGGGGAAGTCCGGGCAAAGTGAATACCTTAAGTTTTGTATGGATTTCAAAGAAAAGTTATTAGAAAATAAACTAAAGTAACTATCTAAAATCAGTCCTTATTTATTTAGGTTTTAAACTAGTATATATTTTTTTCTTAAAACTATTTTGTCGTTTGGCTAAAAATAAAAAATGGTAGCAGTATCCAGTTTGCCCGGACCTCCGGGTAAAGTGGATACTATAGCTGGGCAAAGTGGATAAGATTAGGAAATGCAGCCAAGTCACGTAAAATGTAATCCTATAAACTTGAAAACTTATATAACCTCAATAGATAAGTAAATTCTTGAAGAATACTAAACATAAATATTTTTTAAAAATATCTAATTGGAGCAATTATCACAGATGTAATCTCCGCTGCCTTCAAATGCGGAACATTCTTCGTGACACCATTGATAACATACATTACATCAAATCCAAACTTCAGTTGGATTGCTATCTGCTTCAGTGTAAATTTCACCACAAAAAATGCATGTAATATCGTTAAATTTCTCAACTTTCCTCTGCCTTAGCTTCCTTGTCATTTTTGGAGGACTTGTTTTTAGTGTTCTTATTCTCTTTGCCAGTTTTTTGAGAAATCGTCGTAGAGTTATTATACAATTTCTTAGTGACTTTCTTAACTTTGATTTTTTCAAACTTTTCTTTTTGTTCTTCTTTTATTGGTGTACTTATGGAGACGCAGTGCCACCTGTTAGGTGCCTATATAAAGTTGCATAAGGTAACCCGTACTTTTTGGCTGTTCCTTTCATCGATTCGCCACTTCTGCACAGATCTATGGCTGTTTGCATCACATTTTTACTCCAGGTGCCTTGTTTTGTCCTTCCTTTGTATTTGTTGACCATCTGTAACAATGTTATTAAAGTTAACGTAAAATATTATAACGGCCGGGCAAAGCGAATATGGCATTTACTTTGCCCTATTCACTTTGCCCGACGTAACCATTTTCGAGATTATATTGTTTAAAAAAAAATAGCCACTTAAATCCAAATTATATACATAGAAAATAGAGCTACTTAAGTATAGATTAGAAATGTAAAAAACCTAACATTGCCAATTGAATAGCGTTATGATTATTTGCGAAACACAGTTTAACGTTTTACACAAGCTAAGCGTCGTGATCGCTTAAGCAAATGTTTGCCTGGAACTGAGATGCGGTGGCTGAGCTTAGTTGTTAATACGCGACAAACCGTGAGCTCATCGTTCGGTAGCGGTGGAGAGAATTCGCTTTGCCCGGGGTATTCATTTTGCCCGGACTTCCCCTAGTAGTATTAATAACATTGTATGAATTCTTGAAATGGGTGAGAGTCAGAATGAGTATCTCTCAACGTCGGGACCAATAGAGTTGCGAAAATCAAGTAAGATTGCATGCGCAGTTTCATTGCAAACTCACTTTTCTCAGTATTTCAAGCCTGATGTTTCCAGTTAAATAAAGTTGATATGCTGCACGTTTCTAACCCTACCTATCTTGAATCTTCTCTCTGCTAACTTTACCCACTACGATTTGCATTTCTCATGGTGTCCAAGCTATTCCAGTTTTTTCGTTTTAATAACTGTAATAACCCGCGAAAATTCAAATTATGACTCTCTTCCCTTTTAGTAACGCAGCGTTCACATCGTGTAAGTAATTAACCGCATTTTATTAATTAACGGGCGCGAATATTCGCCCTAAAGATATCCCCAACTAAGGGATATTAAAATAACTGTTACAAGGATTTTGAAGATCTTTCTGGTATATGTTTTTTTTAATAAAATGTGGCAAATTTCTTTAGTTACAGTGGTGAAATAAATAAAGTTCAGTGGTCGTTGGAAATTTTTATCGGAAAGCCATTAGAGAGCATGTGGAAAATCGGCCCGGATTGAGGTTAAGTGCTCGACGAGGCCCCTATTGGCCGATATCTGGATCCCAGAGTAGGTAAATAACGACCAACGATCGATCTTGATTGTCTCTTTATTTATCTTAAATTGTCTCTTTATGAGCTCGCAGTCTATACTGTCTATCGTGAAATGAATATTAGATAAGACATAAGAAATTCGAAGCTTTGTTTAAATTAGGCACTGATCAAAATAGTCAGTAATAAGAACAACAGCTTGCGAGATCAAGGAGGCTGAGGCTGAAGGTATAGGAGGACACAAATGATTGTTTGGTAGTTGGTTGTATTCGAAGTATGCTAGTAGATACATATGGGAGTTTTTTTTAAAATAACCACAACACCAAAATTTCATCACTCAAGAAAAAAAAATGTTGCTATTCATAAGGACGGTCCCTTCTATAAAAACCACAGAAAAATTTGCTTGACGACACTATTTTAATTACGAAAAAAACCTTCAAGAACACCCAATGTAAGTGTCTAAACCTCAGAGTATAATAAAAAAGACAAGTGACAAAAAAATGTGTAATGTAATGAAGCGTAAAATTTATTCAATCTGACAAAAGGTCTCGGCAAACAAATTACAAAACCTTAAAAATTACTTAAATTACAATTAGCAAAGTTGTAGCAAGCTAAAATGTTATACAGGGTGTCCCATAATTTAGGGGCCATAGGCCAACAGTTGATAGAGGAGGTCAAGTTCCTATAATACATGGCTCAGAACTGTTTCTTTGTCGAGATACAGAGCATCAAATTTGGCAACTTTTTAAACTTTTTTGATAATAACTTAACGCAGTAAAACTATGAAATTGGGTAAAGTCGTGTACTAAAATAAGAACAATAAACGGAAATAAAAATTATTTTGAAAAAAATTAGTCGGTCAATTCTTTTTAGAAAAAACTATTTTTTTGGTATAAACTTTAATAAATGCCATATTAAACGCAATGTTTTTTTTTTATTTTTTGTTAATAAAAACAAGTCTCTAGCGAGACATAATAATAAAATATTATTGATATTTTTTAAAAGAATAAGTAAGCAAAAATTAATTAAAAAAAAAATTAAGTATTATTTTTTATACATTTTTGAAGGTTATTTTGATAGCCTGTATCTCCTCAACTTGTAGTTTTATCAAAAAAAGGAATATTATATTTTTGAATCACAATTAGCTGAGTATTTAGCTGGCTGTGACAGATTTTCTTTTTTTTGTAAAACTCTTTTTCCCCCACTCCTCTAACTTTAAAAATCCTATATCTTAAAAACAGATGTGTGTTGACCCCCATTGTATATAAACTTTTTCTCGGAAATAACTCCCTCTTTCACCTGCTGCACTATGGCCCTAAGTTATGAGACACCTTGTAAAAGAAACGTAATTATTGTTCGAAAGAAAATGTAACACTTCAAAACTTCTATTTTAGGTGTTTCGGGCGGTTGGTGGTGTGTTTCAGACGATTACAGTAACTACATTTTATCCTATTTTTCTTTATTTAGATGTTTAAATAAAAATTCTTTGTTTTTAAAATTTGTAAGATGGAGCATACTAATTATTGTCTGTTTTTATCCTTTAAGATAAAACACATTAATTATTGTTACCCTGTACTGTTGTAGCTTTTGATCTGAAAGTTTGTTCTAGTTCTGACTTATACAAAATCATTCATTCTCTGAATATTCAAAAATACAGCCCATAAACCAGTGGCGGCTCATGACAGTAAAGTTTGTGAGTTCTGCCGATAGGGTATAAAAAATGCTATTTTTTACAGTCTCCAGATCACGTGTCTATTATAAAAAGTAAAAAATTGCCAAGTTTGGTTTGGCAAAAATTACAATGCCTAGGAAAAAATAGCGTTTTTACAAAAGATTTAATTCACATTCACTACCTTAGCATAATATGTACTCACCAATGTTTTGCCTGCACGTATTTTCTAGACATCTGAGAACTCGTACTCGTACACTTTTGGGCAGTACTCGAATAAGTTTGTATACTTAAATGTATTTAAATTTAACTTCACATTTAACTCACTAATATATTTTTTAAATTTTAACTTTAACATAATTAAAAAATAATTATTATATTATGTTTTAAAAATCAAGTCAATTCTTCGATTTCGACAAACAACAAACACGACCATAACCTCCCGCTCATGCGTTTGGCGTCTTCTAAATAAATAAATGCGCCCGCAAATACGCAACGCTGAGCCCGCCCGCCCGGAATTGTACTGGAACTGCAAGTTTTGCAGCTCTATTTTTGCCTAGATTTCGCTATCTAAACCTAGGAGCAAGTGCGGTGCGGGCGAAGGAAGGGGTTCCTAGCCGAGCACAGATCTCGTTTGCCGCCCAGCTACGTTGTGGTGCAATTTAGCAGCGCAACAATGCCAATAACATCATTTGACCGACTGTGAAATGCGGCCTTCGGCGACGGCGCGCGGCGTCATACTCAACACACGTACGCGATTTGAAGGCCTACTATACCAACACCGGACCGAAAATATACTGCTATTCCAATAATTTTAGAAATAAAATAATTATATTAGAAAAATAGCAGCGGTTGAAAAATAGTTAAATAATGTGAAAATTTTGGGGGTTCTGCAGCTCTTACGCACTAGCCGCCCCTGTCACAAACAATCAGTGGCGGATCCAGGGGGCCGTTTTTCTCCTTGTAATTTTTAATTTTTGACGACAAATTTTAAAATGTTGCCGTAAAAAAAACATCCATATGCAGATTAATCTTCGAGCAAAACTGCACGTGTGTGTGTTGCTTAAGACACCGTACAGGGAACTGCGTACTGTGCTTAAGATTTGTAAAGGCATCTTTGTCTTTTCTAAACCTATTTTGCGCCGAAACAAAGGACTAAATTTAATAAACGAAATTAGAATAATTTGTCAAACTTTGTAATCTTTACAAATTCAAATCTCTGACAGTCGTTGCCGCAGTTATGCATATTGCTCTATATATAAAGCATTGTTTTCTACATATACTAGAGTTATTCCAGACATTTTAGGATTCATCAAGTACTCCGTGAAACAATAAGCCTTTTGTCCGTTTGTCAGTCTGTGCTTTGCTGTGTTGCCTTACACGTATGCATATGATGGATTGCTATTTAATATTCAGACAAAAGATGAGCCTCTTCGTCACCAGCGGGTAAACAAGGCCATATAGCTGCCATGATTACGTCGCAAGGGATAAAGCTGTGAACGGGCATTCGCAGTACTCGGATTCATCAATAATTGATCATTTTGGGTCACGTGATCATTTTCAGGTGCTGAAGCACTGTTTTGCGGTTTTATTGCCCATGCCCAGTGTTTATTTTTGATTTTTTTTGGTAGTTTAATGATTTTTAATGATACAGTGTTATATATAGTTGGTGAGGTCAGGCCTTCTGTAGAAAATAAAATATACCGAAGGACCACTTGAGATAGCTCGAGAAAAACGTGTGGGAGTTAAGAGGGACTGTATCTTTCCACAGGGCTCCGACAGGGAAAAAAGAGCCTAAAACTTATTTACTAAAAATAGCGTAGCAATGAAAAATTATCAAGAAACGACTTACCCTTAGATGTCTTTTGTAGCTACTTGGCTGGCCAGCCCGATTATACGCGAAGTACCAGACTCTCCATTGTTCTATAGTTCAAAATGTTCCAAACACTAATATCTAATAAACTAAAGCGTAAAATTAATAGTTTCCACAATTTTAATATAAAATAATAGCGGTGCGGTGACTTTAGTTGCACGTGGCGCGTGGTTGAGTTGTTCTCGCAGACAATCGGCGTTTTCGTCTGCTAGGCCGAATTTAGCCGCTTATCTCAAATCCTTCATTGCTGGAAGAAGCGCGCGAAGTTTAAATTTAAAATATGGAAAGATATAGCGTAAAGTAAATCAAAATAATATTCTAAAAACGCTTGTAAGCGTAGAAAATGTAACCCAAAAATATTTAAAAACTAAGAGAGATAGCTTCTCTAATTTTAAGTGAAAATTAGAGAATATAATTATTTACAAAAATAAAAACAAGTTGGGAAACTTGTTCAATAGTGTTAAATACTAAAAGAAAAATAATCTGGAAAGAATCAGTAACCATTATTTTACACAAAAAATGCGATAGAGCAGACCTAAAAAACTATCGACTTATAACACTCCTCAATGTAATTTATAAGCTTTTCACGAAAATATTAACTGAAAACAAAATTTGACGAATATCAATCAAAAGAACAAGCAGGCTTCAGAAAAGGTTTCAGTACAGTTGCTCACCTATTAACCATGAAAATCCTAATAGAGCGAGCCAACGAATACAACATTCCACTGCATATTGCGTTTATAGACTTTGAAAAAGCTTTCGATAGCATTGAGCACTGGGCAGTAAAAGTATTTAATTAATAGCCAAATAGATCACAGATACACAGATTTAATAGCCAATATATATAGCGAAGCAACAACATCAATCAAAATCCACGGTGGAACCAAGCCAATCCGCATAAGTAGAGGTGTCAGCAGGGTGATACAATATCCCCTTAACTATTTAACGACGCCCTAAAAGATGTTTTTAAAAACTTAGATTGGGAAGAAATAGGCATCAAAATAAGCGGCCAATACTTGAACCACCTAAGATATGCTGACGATATTGCCTTAATAACAGATAAGAAAGAAGAACTCATAAAAATGCTGGAAGAACTGGATACAGCAGCTAAAAATATAGGCTTGAGTATAAACTACACTAAAACTAAAATCATAACAAACACAGATGAAGATATCACGATCAGAATAAACCAAGACAAAATAAAACAATTAGAGAAATATATATGTATATCTATATATCTGGGACAAATTATTAAACTAAAAAAATAAAACAAAACGACTGAAATCAAGAGACGAGTAAGAATGACCTGGGCAGCATTCGATGAATTAAGCTACATGTTAAAAATATCCTCAGTACCTTAAAACAAAAGTGTATAACCAGTGTATTCTTCCTGTGCTCACACATGGATCCCAGACCTGGACGCTTACAAAATCAAACATGGAGAAGGTAACAAAAGCTCAAAGACCAATGGAAAGACAAATGTTACATGTAAAGCTAAGGAATGAATGCATAAGAAATAAACCAAAAGTAAGGGATGTCAGAGGAGAGCTAGCAAAATTAAAATGGAAATTTTCCGGTCATAATATCAGACAGAAAGACGATCGATGGAACAATTATATTATAAAGTGGAGACCTTGGGAAAATAAAACAAGTTGGGGAGGACCCAAAATGAAATGAGCGGACGATTTGAAGAAACATGGGGACCAGATGGATGAAGACGGCGACAGACGGAGAAGAGTGAAAGATGTTGGGGAGATGGAGAAAAAAATCAGGCAATTCTCCTCTTTTAAGGCCGGTTTCTCAATAGAGGGTTAGCCTTGACCCACATTAAAAAAAGAGATGACTGACATATTTACCACATGCTAAAAACAGACAGCTATCAGCCACGGGTCAGGGCTAACCCTCTATTGAGAAACCGCCCCTTAAGGAATTTCACCCAACCTCTTTCCCAAGTAACATTTTAGGGCATATTGGAAAGCTGAAGGGTCAACATTTCCAATCAAATGTTAAAACTTCTACTTTTTTCCTTAAAAAATTACTTCGAAAATAAAGGTTTGTAGGATATATCATAAATTGGAACAAGTAACCCAAGAAATCCTTATTTATAGACAAGAAATTTTGAAGAATTCTTTTAGGAAACACTTGCTAAGGTGTTCCCTCTTTGTAAGTCTTCAAACCCGTTTCAGCTATGAAGGCAAATGGAGGAGACAATTTGTGCTAAACCTGACCTAGTATTCTACTTTGAGGTTCTCGATCACGGTGGGCATTTTCAAGACAACACAGCTTGTTAAACAGTGTTAATCTTGGCCTTAAAAACTTCTTGAAAGTTAAGTACTTTTTTGGTTTGCTACATAAGTTAGAGTTACTGATTTTTGATCTGCATTAATTCCTTTAAGGCAAGGCCATTTTTAGTTAAGTTACAGGTTAAAAATTATTATTTTTAACAAAGAAGTACGACCTAAAACGCTAACTACAATCGGAAATCTTCCATTTTATTTAACCAAATCGAAACTTGCACTTTATTTTAATCATTTTTCAAATGATTCTCCTTTTTGTAATTTCCTAGACCTAGAAAAAAAAGGGGCGGCGGCGAGGCGGTCGCCCACTTTGCGTCCACCCTAGGATAAAAAGTGAGCTTAATTTATTTTCACCCCGGATCCAGAACATGCTCTGCAGAAAAAAACTCTTCGTTCTCTGGGGACCTAATCAAGCCGAGTCAAGCCAAAAAAGGGCTAAATGCATTGTCAGCTACGTTTCCCCCAAAAAAATCTCTCCCAAATGGTTTTTCTCCCTGCGGTTTGTCTAAAAACCGAAAGAGGAGTTAATTTGCGGACAGTGTCGGATTCAGGGAAGCAGAGTCCTGCCTATCCTTACACCTTTTATACAAAATAGTTTTTTTTTGTTTCAGTATCAAAATAAGCAAATGCATAAACCATAATTTCTTAGAAAATTTACCAGCCGCGCCACTTTTGTTTAATTTCATCCCTAAGGGCTGATCCAAAGTTTCACTTCTTGCCGCTCACTCCTATTTCCCTCTTTCTCTACTGGAAAGAGATAAAGATACAATTTATATGTCCTTCTTTTTGTATTTCCCTCTTCCTCTAATAGAAAGAGATAAAGATACAATTTGTATACTCATCTTTTCCTATTAGATAAAAAAGAGGGAACTAGAAGCGAGCGGCAAGAAGTGAATCTGTGGAGCAGGCCTAAGGCTTCCCAAAAACAGTAAAGGAAAAAATGGTTTTGCTACCCCCTTGCCCACCCTCATAACCCAGAAATCCTAGATCCACTGTTCGAAGCGGATCGACTGGTCCTGAAAGTGTTTTTTAAACCCTTTTAAAATATTTTTTTTGTTGTTTTTTTATGTTTTTAGCCATCCATAGGCAGGTTATTGGGATGGTCAAACAATACTTTTTTATTTTCGCTTAAAATTAGTTATTTTGGTCAGAATAGGCCTAACTACCAAATTTTGTAATAATTATTAATGACTGTCTGTTGTCTGGCTGTGACACTATAACTGAAAAACCAATAAACCGTAATTATAAAATTTTTGCGGGACCCGTGGATAATGCCATTAAATTTTGGTAGAGGTTGGTGGCTGCAAGGCAGTAGTAGAGGGGTTCAAACGTTTAGAAAAAACAGAATTTGAGAACCACAGCATCCAAAACCGTACCTAGGGGGGGATCACCCCCCCCCCCCCCGAAATTTATGGGAAACTCACATTTTTTTATGGCAAAATTGACTTTTTTGATTATTTAGATTTTTGCTTATGACAGCTGAAAACATGCTCAAACTAAAGATTGGTCAAGTATTCTATTACCTAAAGATACAAAAATCTTAAACGTATTTTATAGATAAAGCAAAGCGAGTGACAAAAAAATAAGAGTGTCTATTCTTAAATACAAAAGGAATTTTTTGATATTATGTCAAAGACGAAATAAATTAATTTACGGGCTGGTCCTCAGAACAGAATAGTAGTAGCCGTATACATCGATGTTTTAGTCTCCTTAGACATCATCAGTAGGGCACAACGAAAAGGAATGGAAAGGTGATGTATTAAAAGTGATAAAATCTGAAAAGGAAAAAATGAAAAAAAAAACTTCAGTGACTATTCTTGTCCTTAAAACTTCAAACATGAAAAAAAGTTACAAAACAGTACATTTAGCAATTTAGTGTTCAAAGTAGTTAGTTTTAGCTATAAAACCGAATGCAAACTTTAGACACAACAACATAGAGCTGAAACATACCCCAATGAATATGGATGAATCGGATTTACATATTTTCCAGCAGTTTTTCCCGAAAAGTTTTATTAGTTTCGCACGAGTGAAGCGATACGACAATATATTTGCAAAATAAAACACAGGTTATTTACTGTACGGAAAAAAAATATCCAGATGCAATATTGTAGAAGATATACAGGGTGTTTCAAAATTAAATAACATTATTTTAACGTTCATTTCCTTGGGTGATTTCAAGAGAAAAAGTTCATAAAAACATAGGTCCGCAAACGCTTGGTTTTCGAGATATATGGTGTTAAATCTTTCTTTTTTTTATAGCTCTTACCGTTTTTAAGATATTTAGTTCAAATTTGGCACGAATATTTACTAATAGGCATTGCAATATCAGGCATGCCAAATAAGTTTAATTAGTTTGTTTATTTTGATATACTCGCCATACCATATTGAAGCATTTTTTTTATCTTGTGACAGCAGCATTTGGTGTAACAGCGATTTTCTCTAAAACAGTGGCGCACCCAGGAATATGTCTGGGGGGGGGGAGGCGAAGCCTCATTATGTCCAATTTTAAGCTATTTTCTGTGTTTTTTCATGAAAAATGTGGAAAATGGTTAAAAAAATCTAAGGCTTGGGGGGGGGGCCGGGCCGCAGCCCCCCCCCCACCCTTGGTGCGCCCATGAGTTAAAGATACAAAAAAATTGCATTAAACAAAAAAAATTTCAAATGAAACAGGGATTTTGTTTCTTGTTTTAAACTACTTACTTCTACCGAACATTGACTTGAAAAAAATCCGTGGGAAAAGGCGACGTGATCCCTGAAAAAAAAAATCACTCTGTAGAGTTTTACTATTACTTGGCATGTCTAATAGTTTAGTGCCTATAGCTTATTATGCGTGCCAAATTTGAACTTAATATCTAAAAAACTGCACGCACTATAAACAAAAAACTACAAAAAAAAGAAATTTTAACACCCCGTATCTCGAAAACAGGGCGTTTGAGGACCTATAACTATATGAAAATTTTGTCTTGAAATCACTTAATAAGTAATTCAACACTAAAATTATATTATTGAATTTTGAAACACCCTGTATAAGGAATAATCCAAAAACACATTTCGCCTCCTTGCACCACCAACGGGCCATATAGACATATATTTAACTTAACAGCTGCATAATCAGTACTGGAACGCCGATACGCGTGCCCAGTTTCAATCCTCTATCTTAAACCGTTTGGAATTGAAAGAATATGTTGACACCCAACCTTACTTTTTGTCTAAGGCATTTTTGAGTCTGGTAACAGGCAAAGTTGGTAAGATTATTTATTAGTAATCGATCAAAAGAGGTTGGAAAAATTCTTCATCAAAAAGTTTACGAAAGACCCTATTCAGCAAAATATTTTCCTAATTTTCTGAAACATCTACGATTTACTATCTTTTTAATTTTTGTACAAACTATAACACCTAAAGGCAAGTTTAGCTGATCGTGACTTTCGCAATAGTTAGTTCCTCCCCCCATTTTTTTATACACACATATAAATATAATATAAAACACGGCACACAAAAACAAGTTTATTCAAATAGTAGCTACCACACAGCCACCCAAACTCTTTGTATGTACCACGATTCTTTAAAATGTCGAATTTATACAGGTTTAGAGGTTCATAGGTTTAGGACTGAGCGTATTCAAAAGACAATTGAATTTTGCTGACGTTTCGACTAGATTTTTAGTCTTCTTAAGAGCTACAAACAAAAACTAGTTCTTATTAAACATGTTTCAATAATGTACGAAGGTCCAACACGTGATTCTTTGTCCTACCAAAGCATGCGACGTTGTTATGCCAACCAATGGACGCCTTTACTTCGATTAGTTTACCAGGTATACGTCGCTAACGGTAAAATTACACTTATTTACATTAACTCTCTCTTTCTTTTCGCAACTTAGAGATTTACAGAGCTCCGGTTAAGCTCAAATAGTGGAAAATTTAGCTGGCTTTGGAAACGTATGTAAATACCCGGACAATGTTTCCTAAAGGTAGTTTTTTGGAAAAAGCTATAATAAGTACAAGAATTTTGAAGATTCTCGAGTACCAGTGAAGTAGCACAAAGATTTAAGCGGTGCAAACTTGGGTATGAATCCTAAATATAAAAATTACGTAACGTAGATACATGCGCGTTTGCAATTCTTGGTTAAAAATAAGAAGTGATGTAAAGCTCGGCGCTTCTTATTTGTTAAAAGTCGAACATCTAATTTCTTTTTTATTACCACGTTATTAAAATTTTATAAAAAGAAAAAATATTTTTGCCTAATTACGCAACATAATTTTTCCAGACGCGGGCGGGTGGAAAATTTTAATAAGCCTTATAGGAGCGAAGGCGCTTATTTTTCCTTTCATTTTTTATTTGCCTTTTTAGGTAGGCTTTTTTTATTTTCTTTTTATTAAATTTGGCATCTGCTTAATTTGATCCAGAAACGTGATTTAAAAAAAATGGCTAACAAGGCATGCAGTGGCATCCTGCGTATTTAATTTTAAGGGGCAGGGTGGTGCATAATAACTCGATTAAAAAAAATACAATAAAGTAATAGATATGAAAATTTTTCACTTCTATGCTACAACCCGGATGAAATAGATGGGAAAATGTCGTTTTCCTCACAAGAACCTTCGGTCATTTTGAGAAATTTTGCGTTGCTTATTTTAATTCTTTATTTTTCACTTTTACATTGGACCGATCCAATAAACTAATTTTTTTCAACTTCATTGCTTTAAAAATCTAGTAGATTTCCTAACCACAGAACAGTTTTTGTTATAGTTCCGTGTTTATAATTAAATCAGTAGATCAGTAGATGGAACATAAAATCAGTAAATCTACTGAAAAATCGGTAGACCTGGCAAACCTGCAAATTGAACTCAAGCAATCACTGTGTGGTGTGGCAATGGGAGCAATCAAACGGGTTCTTGAAAAGCTCTAATGCGATCCACATGTCATCAAATAAGTTCTACATTTCGGATGTAATCGATTGTTGGCAACAATAGGCATCGGCCCGTGGAGTCGATGAATGTGGAGTCGATGCCTGTTGATGGATGGATTTATATTTATTATAACCTCAAATTTCAAGTTTTTAAAATTTCATAAATCTTTTTGGTAGATGTTGCCTATAAACAGGTTTGCGGCCAAATTGGCAATAAATTTATTGAATGATGATGATGATGATGATTCATCCAGTTCAACAGATTCGGACGAGGAGCTTCTTCTAAGTGCACGAAAACCTCATGCAAAAATCCTGGATTATGTCGAGAAAACGGTGGAACATTGTAGTTTAAATTACTTTAAATCCTACTGATGGCTATCATAATCATATGTTCCATCGACTGATGGCACCGATGGCAACAATCAGATCGATTTCAGATAAGGCTATCCCACTCTCGTAAAGCAAAGTAGAGCGTTATGAATAAGTGGCGACAATCTATACACCATATCATAGTTTTTGAGATAACTTTTTGACAGTTATCAGCTGTTTACCATAACCATAAAAAGTTGTCTCAAAAATAATGATATGAACTTTTGTACCAAGTACAAAATAAACTAAAAAACAAAATAAAGACAATAATTGCGGTGAAAAGAAAAAAAGCACCCTTTTGAGCATGACAACACATTGTCTCTTAAGCTTTGGTGTGTTGTATTGTATTTGTTCTGCCGTCATGACGTCGGACTCCGGTGTCATTTATGTTTTATAGTAACAAACGTATTTACATTTTATTACCCGTAAATTTATATTTAAATATAATATTTTACGACTGTGGAGTTGGTGGGTAATAAAAATTAATATATGTAGGGCGTAAATATTTAGACAACTTTTAAAATCATTTTGAATTACATATTTAATTGAGCTTTCAATGAGTACGTAAATCGCCCACTCTCAATCAATACTCAGTCTGGCTTAAATGACGCACATTTAAAGTTACAAAAATAACTTTAGGATAGAACTCGATATAACTATACACTTTTCAAAAAAGTAAAATTTATTAGTAGAAAAATAACAATAGAGTTTCAGATTATATAACCGTTATACTCCGTGTCCTGCTGCAATTCTTTTATTTGGAAGTCGCGAGTGTTAGAGATAAGGTATACATCAATTTAAAAGTACATGAAAAGGATAGCCGTTTTGTTCGTTTCGTTTTTACAATTTGCCAGTTCAATTCAATTCAAAATTGCAATTCTTTTTAGTGAAGACTGCACACTCAATCAATTAGCTAATTATAAAAATAACAGAAAAATACAAAATAAAAATGGAAGTTGTCGAAATCGATGCAATAAGAAGATCAGTATGAATATCTAGAACAGATCATATAAGAAATGAGAACATAAAGAAAGAATGGGAATCGTGGGAAGCATACCAGATGACATCACTAAAAGACAACAGATCTGGTACGGCCATGTACAACGGATGAACGACGAAAGATTACCAAAGCAGCTCCTAGAATGGCAACCAAAAGGGCGACGAAAAAGAGGGCGCCCTAAACTGGAATGACAACAGTAAACCCAAAGATCAATGAGTCAAAAAAACCTGACAGGATCGAAGGGGAAAATTGGCGTCGGACGACATAGAAAAATATTCTAAACCGACATAGTAGTATTAAATAAAAAAATAAATAAATAAAAAAAACACCCAACTGCTAAATTTACTTGTAACTACTAGTCGCAGTTGGGTACAAAATTGATAGGTGTACCCAGTGGCGTATATAGAAAAATGTTTCGGGGGGGGGCCGAACATGTTCGGGGGGGGCCCGAGACCCAATGAGTCCGTATTTTATGCTCTTTTATGTTTGTATTCATGAAATATGTGGAAAATATCCAAAAAAACCTTAGCATCGGGGGGGGCCGGGCCCCCAGGCCCCCCAGGCCCCCCCGTATATACGCCACTGGGTGTACCTGTAATGTACGACATGCTTCAACTTTTAGTTTTGATGCCCAAAGCGCACCTTACAGTTTACAATTTTGCATTTTCATGAATCAGGTTATTAGGTAATTTTGTACCCAACTGCGACTAATAGTTACACGTTTATTTATTTTGGGTGTTTGTTTTTTTTATTTATATCGTCGCTGTAAAGTCAAAACCTCGTAAGTCTGAAAACGAGTTTTTACAGGAAACGCTAAAAACTTTGCTATTCCGATTTTTCTAGAAACATTTTCTAGCTATCAATTTATTTGTTACCTGATCGGTATTTTTGTTAAATAACGTATGGGTCAAATATCATTTCTTCATATTTTGTTCAATTTTGCTAAAAAACGTGAGATACGAGAAAATCAAGTAAATAATAAAATTAACAATAATAATGAATAATTTTTTTATTTATTGCAGAATTACAAAGGAATATTAATGATGGGAATCATAAAAACCATGATAATCAGAAGGAAAAACAGCTTTAAAGGCTTGAATATGTGTGTATTTATCTCCTTTTATGGCTAGCGCAGTTTTGTAAAGGTTTTTTCTTCGCCAGTAATATAGCTTTTGCGTTGGCGAAGTGACTTTCAGTCTTCATCAAAATCTAACTTGTACTCAATATTGCCGGCAGGACAATACTTGAGAGCTCTTAAATCATTCACAGTAGAGTCGCCCACTCTTTTCCCTGGACGAATAGATGTCGCTGATACCTCAAAACGGCCAAAATTTGAGATACGAGGTTTTGACTTTACAGCGACGATATGTTTTTTATTTCCCACTTTTAGGTTTAATTCTTATTCAGCCTTATAAAAAGCACTTTGCATTTAACATTCATTTAGCTTTATCCAAAAAGTACGTCTAGATTTTCTACGGACGCGAACATTGTGTGAAGGTGGGGGAGGAGAAAGGGAAGAGGGAACTAGGAAAATGGTGTCGAAAAAAATGTTAAAGCATGTGCAGAAATAATTTTGGAAATCGCTCTATACTTATGAAAAGTATAGCTACAACTATTACTAATAAGACGGGTGGAGAGAAGAGAGGGAGGGCGAGAGGGAGTGGGAAACTAGTAAAATGATTTTGGAAAAAAGCGTGGGCAGAAAGAATTTTTGAAATCGCCTTATATTTATGAAAGGTTTAGCTAGAACTATAACTAATAAGGAAAGAGGGGAGAAGAGAGGGAAGGGGAAACTAGTAATATGATGTTGGAAAAAAAGTCTTAAATCGTGTGCAGAAAGAACTTTTGAAATCGGTTAATATTTATAAAAGCTATAGCTACAACTATTACTAATAAGGAGGACGGGGAGGAGGAAGGAAGAGACGGGGGGGGGGGACTAGTAAAATGGTGTTGAAAAAGCGTATGTAGATAGAATTTTTCAAATCGCCCTACATTTGATAAAATTATGCGAATATGGTTTTTAAATAGGGAGGGGGGAATGACAGGAGGGGAGATAAGTGGGAGCAGGGAGGACTACAAAGTAACTACAGCAAATTAGAGGGCATTTACAATGGGTGATTAAAGGAATTTCATTAGAATCGCCTGAAATTTAGATAATTTTTATGCCTTAAAGCCTACATCATGTGACAAAATGGCGTCTGAAGACCGCCATGTTGATTCCTGTTTAAAAAAATACAGCCTATAGCACCTTCGGGATCAGTAGCAATTCAACGACACCTTTTTGGTCAAAATCGGTGCAGCCGTTTAGCCTCTAGCGTGACACAAACATACATATTTACATACATACTTACATACATACATATCCCAATCAAAAAAAATTATCCCTCCTTTCGCCGTGCTGCAGTTGGGTAAAAATAAAAAAAAATTGAAATTAATTAATTAGTAAAGTCACAAGTCACGTTTAAAATCCGTAACGAATTAGAGACATAAACCCTGTAACTCTATGCACGTCTGATTTATCGAGTCCATTTAGCTCAGTAAATCCTGAAACTTTGCACATTGGACTCCAGTAATCAGGGAAAATTGGGCTACGATTAACTAAATCACCTCTCGCTCGGTAGCTTAAAACCAGCTTTTGTTGAATGAGCCAATGCGTGATTTTAGGGAATTGCCTATTTTGACCAGGTTTAAAAAAGAGTAAGACAAAAATTAGCCTGATCTACAAAACCTGCAATAAATGCTCAAATAAATGGCAAAGTAGTTTTTGCGGTAGGTTCAGCATGACGGCTACTTCACAGTCAAATGACGTTTTTGTGTTTAAGAGCTGTTATCAGTAGATATAGCACAACACTGCTAGATCTTACTCTGGGGGCACGGTAGTGCCCCGCCAAATTCGCGCAAACTGCTGGGATTTCTTGAAACATTTCAGCCCATATATGACCTATCTAAAACTCTATTCGGAATGAGCTACGAAACTCAAACCTTGCACAGTCGTGGATCTTCATAGAGTTAACATCCCCTCCAAATTTCCTAAACTTCCATTAAGTAGTAAAGTAGTTACGAAATTTCAAAAAACGTCGAAATTGCCACTCACTTACTCACTCATGTATAGATCATCCAAATTCTACTGTACTTGCAGACATGCTACAAAGCTAAAATTTGGCAGACTGATAGAAATTATGACCAAACTCTTGAAAACATTCTAATTTACCCTCCTATACATGTAAAGATATGTAAAAGTAACATTGCCCACTTCCAGAAACGCTAGAGAGCTGAGCTTTGGTGGACTGGTGAAAACTATAGGAAAAAATTTAAAAACTCCAAAATTTTAATTTACTTCCCTCCCTATAAATGTAAAGTGGTGTAAAAGTAACATTGCCTACTTCCAGAAACGCTAGAGAGCTGAGCTTTGGAAGGCCGATAGGAACTATAATATAACTATAGGAAAAAATTTAAAAACACCAAAATTTTTATTTACTTTTCTTCCCAATAAATGTAAAGTTATGTAAAAGTAACATTGCCCACTTCCAGAAACGCTAGAGAGCTGAGCTTTGGAAGGCTGATAGGAACTATGATAAAACCATAGGAATAAATTTTGTTTCGAACAATATTCCGGATATTTTACCAGTTAAAAAAGACATAAATATTATTCATAGACAGAAGGAAACTATGTGTTTTTGTATTATCCAAATCCTTTAAAAAGGAGTGAAATCATAACAAAACCATTTCATGTAAAAAAAACCAACTACGCGAAAAGTCCGTAAAAAGAAAAGTAAAGCCAAGTTCTCCAATACAAATTTCAAAATGAAATGTTCATACTAGTTGGGAAGCTTTTTTCTAAGCTTGACTATTATGGTTGCAAATGACTCTTAGGCACAGTGCTAAATTGAACATAAAGAAGTTTAGTTGTGATAGCAAAGTTAAAAAAAACATTTCCAAACTAGCAAGAACTTTTCATTATTGTTACAAATTTAAGTATTTAAATTTTATAGTTAGAATTTATTTAGGTTTAGTGTAGTATTAGGTTGACGTATTTTATGGTTGTATTCTTAATCTAGGTTTTAGTTGCGTTATCTGTGACAAACTGGTATGCGAAAGTCTAGAAAAGGGCTGGAATGATTGCGAATCGAACAAGGATGGAAGGGTTCTAGAATAGTAGGCAGCCCTCATATATAAGGCCGGACGTCGTGCATAAGTCAGTCAGTCAGTCACAGATAACATACTGTAGTGGTCGTGAGATATTAGTGGTGAATTATTAGTAAGTTGGAGTGCGTGTTTTTTTGTACATAATTTGTGGAAATAAATTGACGTATCGTTTTCAACAATTGCGAGTTTTTAATTTGTCGTTGTGAACCCGTAACAATTGGTGTCAGAAGTGAGATTAAAAGAAATAAATAGTGCAAAGACTATCCTTACACAGTACCACCGGCTAGGACAATTAAAAAGAAGAGCAGTAAGTGATTTTGCCAGGATATTCGGAACTGAATAGTTTTTCAAAGACTACCCTTACATATTACCACTGGATAGGACAATTGGACAGAAAAACAGTAAGTGATTTTTCCAGAATATTCGAAGAAGTTCGATATTGTTTTATTCAAAAAACTAAAAGAGATATTTAAGAACCGACTTCGACATTAACTTTACAGTCCAAAAATTGATAATTAGAGAGATTTTCTAGAATATTCTATAACATTCTACGACGTTCTATTCAAAAACTAGAAGAGATATACAAATACCGACTTCGACATTAGATTAGTAATTTTAAAAGTAAGAATCAGAAAGAATTTCTAGAACATTCCATCACTTTCTACGACGCTCTATTCGAAAACCAGAAGAAATATCCAAAAAGAGACTTCGACATTAGCTTAGTAATTTCAAAAGTAAGAACTAAAAAGAATTTCTAGAAGATTCCATAACATTCTACGACATTCTATTCAAAAACTAGAGGAGATATACAAATACCGACTTCGACAGTACCTTAGTTATTTTAAAAGTAAGAATTAGAAATTATTGCTAGAATATTCCATAACATTCTACGACGGTCTATTCGAGAACCAAAAGAGATAATCAAAAAGTGACTTCTACATTTGCCTAGTAGCAGAAAGAGTAGCATTTACCAGTATATTCCAGAACATTCCATTAGGTTCTATTTAAGAATTGGAAGAGATATTGAAAAACCGACTTCGACATTCGCTTTATAGCCCTAAAATAGACGTTTTAAGTGATTTATCAGGAAGTTGATGCTTACTAGACAAAGATCGGCCAAGATGGAAGATTTAACTAAAATGATGCAGGCTCTAGCAGCTCAAATAGCTCAAAACCAGGGCGATATGAAACACACCATGGATGACATGAAGCAGACCATGGAACAAAACCAGAACGATATGAGACAGACCATTGCACAAAACCAAAACGATATGAGACGGACATTTGAAGAAAGATTAGATGGTATGCAAGAAAACTTCGACCAAATAAAGAGCAACTCCGAACAGCTGAGAGGAGAATTTAAGGTAGCAACAGAAGGTCTTAAGGAAGAAATAACTCAAAGGATGCAGAATGTAGAAGAAAAGGTGCAAAACAAATTGCAGAATGTTGAAGAAAAAGTGGAGACCAAACTACAGAATGTTAGGGAAGAAGTTTTTCAAACCATGGAAGAAAAATTCCAGGACATGTCAAAGCAGTTTATACAGCTTCAGAAAGAACACAACAAAATAAAAACTCAGGGATATGTTGTGAATTCCAACCAAAACATTAAGCCTCCAAATTTTGATGGTACGTCTTCCTGGTCTACCTACAAACAACAATTTGAAGCTGCCGCCGCTGCAAATAGTTGGAACGATGACGAAAAAGCTAGAGCTTTGTTAGTAGCTCTACGAGAACCTGCTCTTGGACTTTTACGGTCTATTCCAGCGGAACAAAAACAGAGTTACAATGCTTTAGTGGCAGCTTTAGAAAGAAGATATGGAGATGAACATTTACGAAATTTGCATTGGTCAGAATTAAATATTCGCCAACAAAGAGCAGGGGAGTCATTACAAGAGTATGAAGCGGATATCAGGAGGCTGATGTACTTGGCTTACCCAGATATGCCAGAAAATTATAGAGATCCCTTTACGGTAGATCGCTTTATTAACGGCTTGCGAGACACGGACTTAGCAAAGTTACTTCGTCGAGAACGCTTCCATAACAGCAGTGAAGTGTTGATTCGAGCCCTTGAAATTGAATCATCAAATAATATGTCCAGGCCAAAAGTAAGAGCTGTTTCAATTCAGGAAGGAGAAGAAATGAGCACTGGAGAGGAGGTCAACTTAAAAACGCTAAACCAACTGTTTCAGTCACTGATAAAGAAGATTGATTCTTTGAAAGAAAGTAGACGATCAGGGCATATTCAACGCGATTGTCGTGTCCAAATGAGGTCTCGCTCACCATCTAGTGGGACAGAGTACCGAAGAAGAGATCAGGAAAAACTAAAACTAGTCAACGCAGAGGGGCGGGTGTTGGCTAATGGGAATTTAGCCCCCAAAATTTACTCTATCAAGAGCCTAAAACATACTGCTGACAGTCTTAACATCGACGGACTTATTAATGGAAGAAAAGTTAATATAACAGTAGACACTGGTGCTGCCATATCATTGCTTAAGTTCAAAATTGCAACGAGATATAAAATTCGACCAACAGAAAAGAAAATAACACTTAAGACTGTGACTGGAGAATCCGCCGACGTGTTGGGGCAGACAGACATAGACCTACAGCTGGGGAGGTTGAAGATTCGCCACTCGGTATTAGTTGCAGACATAGAAGACGAATTTATTTTGGGAATGGACCTGATAAGTAAACATGGATTTGCGTTTGATAATAAACTTAATACCCTAAGATTTGGGAACGAAGAGTTCATTTTGTCCAATAGTCACATCAATAAAGAACCAATAAAGGTAGTGGCAGTATGCACAACAAGACTAGTCGGTAACAGTGAGACCATAATTTTTGGGAGGCTGGAAAGTAAAACATCAAGCTGCGTCGGACTCATAAGCCAACAAAACACACCCAACACCTACCTCGTTGCAAAATCACTAGTTAAAACCGATAAAGACATCCCGATTAGAGTCGCCAATATTTTCCCAAATAGTGTCAAAATTAATAAGGGGGAGGTGGTAGCATTATTTGAACCAGTACAGAAAGTAACAAGATGTGAAGAGCCAACTTCCGAGGATACAAGCAAGTTACCAATGGAGGTACTTCAGCAATTTGAGTCAACTTGGCAACATCTCACTCCAGAAGAATTTAGTAAAGCGAGAGAGTTTATAGAAGAACAAAGTAATATCTTCGAAGCTAGGAGTAGTTCGGGACGCACAAACCTTATTCAACATGCTATCAACACTGGCGATGCCCAACCGATAAGACAACCCCCAAGAAGACTACCAATGGCCAAGCAAGAAGAAGTTCACAATCTCATTAATAAAATGCTCAGCGACGGTGTTATTGAAGAGTCATCAAGTCCTTGGTCATCTCCTGTGGTGTTGGTCACTAAAAAGGATGGAAGTAATAGATTTTGTGTCGACTACAGGAAACTTAACGATGTGACCAAGAAAGATAGTTACCCACTGCCAAGAATAGACGACACATTAACAACATTGGCAGGATCATATTGGTTTTCTACTCTTGACCTGAAAAGTGGGTATTGGCAAGTAGGAATCTTTGAAAGAGATAAAGAGAAGACTGCATTCTCTGCTGGAAGTGGACTTTATCAGTTTAATGTGATGCCATTTAGCCTGTGCAATGCCCCAGCTACATTTGAAAGACTAATGGAAGTCGTTCTACGAGGCCTTACTTGGAAAACCTGCCTAGTCTATTTGGATGATGTCATAGTAATGGGGAAATCATTTCAAGATCATCTAGATAATTTACAAGAAGTATTCTCAAGAATCAGGAACGCAAATCTTAAATTGAACTCAAAGAAATGTTTTCTGTTCCAAGAAAAAGTTGAGTTCCTGGGTCACGTCGTTTCCCGAGAAGGCATCCATACCGACGAAAAGAAGCTACAAGCAATAAAAGAATGGCCTCAACCTCGTGACAAACATGAATTGAGAAGCTTTTTGGGTCTGTGTACATACTACAGACGATTTGTAGAAGGATTCGCCAAAATAGCGTCTCCGTTACATAGACTTACAGAAGATAAAGCTTCTTACAAATGGAATACCGAATGTGACCAAGCATTTAGAAGACTAAAAGCAGCATTATGTTCTAGTCCGATTCTTGCATATCCCATTCCAAAAGGAAAATTCATATTAGATACTGATGCGAGCAACGATGGCATAGGAGCAGTACTCTCCCAAGTACAAGATGGAGAAGAACGGGTCATCGAATGTTTCAGCAAGAAGCTATCCAAACCAGAGATAAATTATTGTGTTACTAGAAAGGAGCTCCTAGCCATAGTTAAATCCGTAGATCACTTTCACAAATATCTACGGACAAGAGTTTCTAATTAGAACGGATCATGCTGCGTTACAGTGGCTCATGAAAATGAAACAACCTGAGGGGCAAGTCGCGAGATGGATAGAAAAGCTACAACAATACCATTATCAAATTAAGCACCGAGCAGGAAGGGTGCATAATAATGCAGATGCATTGTCCAGAAGACCTTGCCCCGAGGATTGTAAACATTGCAGGAAAATTGACCAGAAAGAAGGAATTACCTACGTGCGCCAGATAAAGTTAGAACCAGATGAAGAATGGATGTCGGCTTCGATTAGAACCACACAACTTAATGACAAAGAGGTAGGACCTGTCTTGCGATTGAAAGAAGAGAACAAGCCACGACCATCATGGCAAGATATCGCAAACCAAGGGGTGATACTCAAATCACTGTGGGCACAATGGGATTCACTGATAGTAGAGGAAAACATCCTTAAACGTGCCTGGGAAAGTGCCGATGGCCTTACTGTGGTTAATCAAGTAGTGGTTCCTAGGAGCATGGTAGGCAATATAATGGCCGAATGCCATGGTGGAAAATCAGGCGCGCACCTAGGCATAAATAAAACCATGGACAAAATTCGAAACCGATTTTATTGGGTCAATTACTTTCAAGATGTGAAAAACTGGTGCCGCCGATGTTCGACTTGTGCAGCCAGCCAAGGTCCCAAAACAAGGTCCAGAGGTCAAATGAAACAATATAACGTAGGTCTACCATTCGAACGCATTGCTATTGATGTGGCCGGACCATTTCCAGAAACTATAAAAGGCAACAAATAGATCCTTGTTGTCATGGATTACTTTAGCAAATGGCCAGAAGTTTTTGCTTTGCCTAACCAAGAGGCCACTACAGTTGCGGAAGTTCTGGTAAATGATGTTTTCAGCCGATTTGGCATTCCTTTGGAACTACATTCAGATCAAGGAAGAAACTTTGAATCAAAGCTCTTCCAGAATCTCTGTGACCTTTTAGGAATACATAAAACACGGACTACGGCTTTACATCCGCAGTCAGATGGCATGGTTGAAAGATTTAATAAAACAATAGAAGAACATCTGTGCAAAGTTGTTGATGAGCACCAAACAGATTGGGACCAATATATTCCATTGTTTTTGATGGCCTATAGAACCGCCATTCACAATACGACAGGAGCTACTCCATCTAGTATCCTGTTTGGTAGAGAACTGCGTTTACCATGTGATATCATGTTTGGTTCACCTGAAGAAGAACACTTAGAGATTAATGACTATGTCGAACGTTTAAGGCAAAAGCTGAACTATATCCATGAAGTGGTTAGAGAGCGAATAGAAATAGCCAGTGACCGCATGAAAGCGAGATATGACCTGAAAGCAAACTCTTCAGGGTTCAAAGAGAATGATCAAATCTGGCTATACAATCCTCAACGCAAGAAAGGAAGATCACCTAAGTTGACACCACCATGGGAAGGGCCTTATAAAGTTGTTAAGAGAATTAATGATGTAGTCTACCGAATCCAGAAAAGCCCGAAGTCCAAGATGAAAGTTGTTTATCTAGACAGACTAAAACCTTACCTGGGAAATGTTGATCGAGGCGATCAAACCTGAAGAGGAGGATAGTGTTACAAATTTAAGTATTTAAATTTTATAGTTAGAATTTATTTAGGTTTAGTGTAGTATTAGGTTGACGTATTTTATGGCTGTATTCTTAATCTAGGTTTTAGTTGCGTTATCTGTGACAAACTGGTATGCGAAAGTCTAGAAAAGGGCTGGAATGATTGCGAATCGAACAAGGATGGAAGGGTTCTAGAATAGTAGGCAGCCCTCATATATAAGGCCGGACGTCGTGCATAAGTCAGTCAGTCAGTCACAGATAACATACTGTAGTGGTCGTGAGATATTAGTGGTGAATTATTAGTAAGTTGGAGTGCGTGTTTTTTTGTACATAATTTGTGGAAATAAATTGACGTATCGTTTTCAACAATTGCGAGTTTTTAATTTGTCGTTGTGAACCCGTAACATTATTAAATTTGTACTGTAGAACTTGGCTTTGCTTTTATATCAATTCGTTTTACTTCGCGTACTTGGCTTTTATTTACATAAAATGTTTTTGTTATGATCATATTATCCTCACTGGGCTTCGCACACGAATGACATCAAAAAATGCACTGCGGGATAGAGTCCACCATTGCGTAAAAATTTCTGTTAACAACACTGAAATTCTTTAAAAATATTGTAGTGTGGTAGCATAGAGTCTATTAAAACAATTTTTTTTCTAGGCTATAAAGGAATGATACAACAAAAAGTGAAAAAAGTACTTGAACAAATAGGTCAGCCAAAAAAATAACGACGAAAACACAACAAGAAATATTAGGGTAACACACTACAACCTCGTAAAGGAATGGCAGTGATTTCGTGTGATTTCTCGGGCAAAATGTTAGTATCCTTTTTTAAAACATTTTAAAACATACGTAAAAATATAAGGTCGTTTCAGTTCAGTTCACAGTCACATTACAATTTTTTACAGAACTTCAGTTCCCAACAGAAATTGTAAGGCAATCGCCAACCTCCTTTCGGCAGTGATATCTCGGCTATTCATTTTAGCTCACACTACTACTCTGCCGTCCTTAAGCTAGAATGCCGTTAACTACCTAAAAAACCCGGAAAATAATAAACAAACGATGCTCCTTGATAACTGGAAGTTATTGAAAACCACAAAAGCTAAAGAAGATTTGCTTATAAAAATTGATGTAGAATAATGTTGTGATTAAGACCGCACCAAAACATCAAAATTGTCTAAATGTTGGTTAACGGCATTATAGCTTATGCACGGCAGTACTATTTATTATATAGTAGTGTGTTAGCTCACACTACTACGATACTATAGTAGTGTGAGCTATGGTGATCCTAATTTTTTCGAGAAAAAAAAAGTTGCTCCAATTTCAAAATTTTTTATATATCTTTGCGTTTCACATCATTTTGAAACTTTTTTGTCGCGCCGTCTGTCTGTCTGTCTGTCTGTATGTCTGTCTGTAACGACCAACGCGCATAACTCAAAAACCGCTTGCTCGATTTGAATGAAATTTGGTACCTGGGCTGGGTCTTCGGCCGTGATGGTCCTATTTAAAAATGAACAAAATCCACCGAACGCAAGCCGAATAAAAGTGTGGTGGTATATTAAAAAAATTAAAGTTTATTTGAAAATATGGCGTGTGTGATATCAAATGAAAGGTAATTGAGTTTGGAGTTAAAGAAAATACATTTTAGTTTATTTAAATAAAAAAGGTGATGGTAGATTTCAAAAATTAGAGTTTAGGTGAAAATATGGCGTGTATGATATCAAACAAAAGGTAATTGAGTCAGGAGTTAAACAAAATACATTTTAGTTTTAAAAAAAAGGGTGGGGGTAGATTTCAAAAATTAGAGTTTAACTCAAAACATGGTATCAAACGAATGGTAATTGAGTCTGGAGTTAAATAAAATATAGTTCAGTTTTTAGTTATATTAGCTCACAGGTACACTATTATAGTACCTAGTGTGAGCTTAGATGTCCATAGATTGGCAGAGTATTTTGCAACACAAAACAACGCGCAAGTAAAGATTATGCAAATACGTTGTAGCATAAATACATCGAAAAGTGAAGCCCTCATAGCTGGCCTTGAAAACAATGGCAAATTTAAATTCGCGGACGCGAATTTTTAGGGGCGCAGGCGTGTGTCTTGTCATGTTGACACACAGCTGCCGTGTGAGTGGAGGCCATTTTTGTTGCTTATTTAGATTTTGCGGTGTTTTGCTTTTGTTGTGTAAAATTATGTTTTTTACTGGGAAAAATGGGAAATAATTCAAACAAAGTGGGAACTTCAATCGAGCAAAATCTCCGAGAGAGGTAAGGGAGTGCCATTTCAGAGCTAACTACATGTATTTTTCTTCATAATTTGTTATTAAAGTTAAGAGTAGTTTGTAAATGCCATTAAACACTCTTCATGGTGTCCACAATAAATCTGCACAATTCGTTTTAGAAAAACTACAATGTTAATTCACAATTTGATAAATATTTACCCAATCAACTAGTTTTTAGAAAAAAATATGAAAAAATCAAAAACATTCAACTAAAGGTAGACCCCGTATAGAAATCCTAAACTTCATCAGACACAAAAAGTATTATATTGGGGATTTCTTTCAAATTCGCAACAATGTTGCCAGTACTTTTATAACTTGTAATTTTGATGTAGGTACATAAGTAAAATGGTAACTAATAAAAATCAAAAAAATATTTTGTTTTTGAATTCGGCTTACGTTTTGGATTGCTATACATGTATCTGTAATAGAATATGTTTACCATCCTATGTGAGAAAAGGATTGTTTTCATTGATTTTTTTTTTGAGATCTTATCATTAACATAAACTAATAATATTATGTCATTAATAACGTTTTTCTATACAATTTAATTCTAGGTTGTAAGTATAACCTCTAGATATGTATGTATGAATGTCTGTCTGTGTACCTATATGCACATATGTATACAAATGTTTGAAAAAAAGTTTTTTTTTAAGTTAGAATATGTTATCCAATAATCAGTCGGTAAATTTTTGTTTACATAGGTACCTAAACTTAACAAAAATCATAAAACATTTGCTTTTAAGTCCCTGTTGTTATAGATCTATGTGGTGGTTTAAATCCTTATCTATTTTGAATTAAAAGGAAAGTATAAATTAGAAATAATCAGCTAAAGTTGGTTTTTTTTTGAAGATTGTTGATTGTCGATTTTTATAGAACGTACAACGATTAGCACAAAATTGCAATTTTTGTGCAGTCAACCAACTTTAGCTTGTTTTTTGCAGGAACACAAAATAACTAGCGGTGATATCCTGTAATGAAAACCATTTTTTTAAACTGCACATGCGCACCTCTCTTTTTCTGATCACATAAAATTATCTTCCTCTTACTAACTTCACACATGCTCGACCACAGCTGAAAGGGAGATATTTTATGTGAGAAGAAAAAGTACGGTAGCGAATGCGCAGTTTAAAATATTGATTTGGTTTTCGGTTTTCTGAAAAAAACGGGACTCCATTTAAGTGTGAAAAACGTTCAACTGAAAGTAAGTTTAATTAAATTTCTTTGGTGTGAGGTTAGAGTTCATAAATAGTTTATTAGTTTTGTCTTCCTAGGTGGTATTTAAAAAGTTATTAAAACCAGATGACTAAACTGCACTTTTAACTATTAATTATTGTTCTCACTACAAATGTTTTCGGTATAAAAATAACTCTTGCTTTTATTCCAAATAAATTTAAGTTAAATGTTTTGATCACGAAAGTTAAAAAAACCTTTTCTTTATATAATATATATATATATATATATATATATATATATATATATATATAAATTAGTCTACAACCCTCTCCTGGGCAACTCTGGAAAACTCAAAAAGTGTTTTGATTTGATTTTACGCGAAAATGGAACGTCGCAGAGAAAACCTTTGTTGACAAAAAAAATTGTGTGTGCTTAAGACCACATGGCAGAAGTGTAAACTTTAACAAGGCGAAATTAATAATACTGGCCTTCATCTGCATCATCATATTGCTCGCTGAATGTTCCTCTCACAGTTAGTCGACTCGAGCCGACTTCACCCGAATGAGCGTTACATAGCCGAGTCTGACGGCTCAGTTCAATTCAGTACCAACAAAAACTACTAAACGCGCCTAAAGAAGTTTACACTTCAAAAATTCCTTTACAATTTTTCTTAAAGGTTATAGCTCTAGACTTACATGTATAGAAGATAGAGAGCACCAAAATTGACAAAAATCAGTTTTTTGCATTTTACACAAAAACGGTAAGTCGTAGAGAAGAATTTTATTTAAGAGAAATATTACCCATACGAGTCTTCACAATCAATCTCCATAGTCTATAGGTCTACAACGACATGTTTAGAAGGTAGATGGCAGCTAAGTTGTCAAAAATTGTGTTTTTTTTAGTCGTAGAAAGAAACTTTATAAACATAAAATGTTAAAGGACACAATTTTCTACATTCTTTCCTTTTGGGCCACAGGTTTACAACTACGTGTAGAACATATAGGGCGCCAAATTTGCAAAAATTATTATTTTATTTTATGTAAAAACGGTAGGTCCTAGAAAAACACATTATAGACAAGAAATCTCCAGGACGCCATTCTCTACAATTCACCTATGTAAGTCACAGCTCTATGACCTATGGTTTTTGTGTAAAACGAAAAAAAGTATATAATGGGCATTTTCGGCACCCTCTGTCTTCAACACATATGGTTGTAGAGCTGTAAATTGTCATTGTCGCATTGTAGAGAATTGTGTCTTGATCATTTTATGTCAATAAAGTTTTTTTTATGACTTACCGTTTTTGCATAAATTGCAAAAAACATAATATTTTCAAATTTTCTTCTAAACATGTGGTTGTAGACCTATAGACTATGGAGACCGATTGTAGGGAATTCTATGGGTAATATTTCTCATACATTAAATTTTGCCCTACGACGCGTAAAATGCAAAAAACTGATTTTTGTTCGCTATTTTTTAGAAAAAAAATTAATAGCGGCAACCATGTAGACCAAACGTCACCCTTGCATCATTTATTGTTGCCTTTGAGAGGTTATCCGAATAAACATGCGTTTTCGTTGTTTTTTTTGCAATATTGATCACAAAATTAAGATTTTTTTTATTAAATAACTTTAAAAATGCCTAAGAAGTGTGACAAAAGTGAAGAGAAGTGGCTGGATTTATCATTTCACCGGTAAGTTTGAATCTCTTCCAGAAACCGTCATATTGTTTACGATTTGGTAAGACAGTGGTGTGGTTTATAACTTTTTTTACAAAATATTAGTGATTTATTTTACAAAGAAGTTTTAAGAAACATTATTTATTGTTGCAAATTCCCTTATTTTCCCACCTCTAGTGTTTGGGTTTTTTTGGAAAAGTTGTTGAATTTATTCTGGCAATAATATATAAAAAAATATATTTCTTATGTAAACAACCATTTTCACTCTGTAATGTTATGTTATGTCATGCTACTGTACAGTTATTAAACATTTTAAAAATATTCAAATTTATGAGTTTACTAGATTCCCCACTGATCCAAACAAGAGAGAGCTTTGGAGGGAGATTATTGGCCTTAATAAGGAGAAAATTCTGTCAAAATGGGCATTCTTTGTTCTGACCACGTTGATCCTCAGTATGTTCGTTTAGCACCTAGTAGGCACTATCTTGTACGAAATGCCTTGCCCAAGGTCAGGTGTTAAAGACTAGTTCAAATTAAGAAAACTACTTACTACTAGTGGTTGGTAGTTAAATATTCAACTATCTCTTTTTATTATAAAGTATACATAATATATTATCACTGGTTGTTTTTGATGTTCGATCATCATATAATGATGTAAAAAAGTAGTTAGAATTAACAAATATAACTATAAGAAGAAAAAAGGTAGTACCTACTTTTACACAGAAAAAAAAGAGTTTTAACTTCCTTTTCACTTACTTACTGCATAGTCCCTGGTGATTAATTAAAAGAGAGCCTTGAGTCAAATGGATTAAAATATTGTTCTTAATTCTTATATTTGCCAAATTTAATAATGTTTGTATATATAGGGTGTCCCATAACTTAGAGGCCATAGGCCAACAAGTGATAGAGGAGGTCATGTCTGATCAAAAACTTGTTGTTGGCAATTTTTTTAACTTTTGTGATAATAACTTTAAAAAAACGCAGTAAAAATATGAAATTGAGTAGTCTTGTATTAGAACAAAAGCAGTAAATTGAAATTAATTTTAAAAAATTAATTTGAAAAAAGTTAGTCAGTCAATTTTTTTAGAAAATACTATTTTTTTGGTATGAACTTTTATGAATGCCATATTAAATGCAATGTTTTTTAAATATTTTTTGTTAATAAAAACAAGTCTCTAGCGAGACATAATAATAAAATATTATTGATATTTTTTAAAAGAGAAAGCAAAAATTAATTTAAAAAAATATATTATTTTTTATACATTTTCGAGGTTATTTTGACAGCCCGTACCTCCTCCACTTGTAATATTATCAAAAAAGAAGTACCACATTTTTTAATCACAATTAGCTGAGTATTCAGCTGGCTGTCACAGATTTTTTTTTGTATAACCGGTTTTCACCCACTCCTCTTTAAAAATCCTATATCTTAAAAACAGATGAATGTTGACCCCATGTTATATAAACTTTTTTCTTGGAAATAACCTCCTCTATCACCTGCTGCACTACGGCGCCTAAGTTATGGGACACCCTGTATAATAATCACTTAATTATAAATAATATTTTTTCATTTTTATTTTATTTGGTAAATAAAAATTAAATAGATTTTTTTATGGAAATCAAAAGTATTTTGTTGATAAAACTGAATAAGTCATATTTTTTAACATTTGCAAATGTAAAAAAACACAGACTCATACCAAATATTTTCTAAAAAAACTAATTGCTAGAGTTTAATAAACTAATGAATGGATTTTGGTAAGATAAACCAATGAGTGCTTTTTATTTCAAAGCAAGAATTTTGCTGATAAAATATAACAAAAAATCTATATTATAAATATAGGCTGTCCCATTTTTATCATTTGGGTGGTTTCGGGAACTTCTAGAGAAGATTGAAGAAAAAACGACTACACCTTAGTGTGCTTTAATTTGAAGAGAATAATGATGGTAAACATCGCATATCAATATTATAAACATAGAAACCGAAAACACCCAAAAGTGTCGAAAATGCACCCTGTACACTAGGGGATCAAATAGACTCTTTAAATCCTGATGCAAAAATTTTGATAAATATCTCAAGGTCTGAGTATATAATTCGGAGTTTATGACTTTTTTTAACAGAACAAATCTACTTACTGTAAAAAATTTACTAAGAGCAATGTATTACCAAGGTGAAAGAGTAAAAAGCTAAAAAAACACCTTTGACAATTTGAAATAAAAAGAAACACTTTTACCTGTGTTTTAAATTTTAGGGATTAAAGTAACACTTTTCTATATCCAGAAAAAAATAATATAAAGTAGATTTCTTATCTTAAGGGAAAAATAATAAAAATCAAAAATACGGATATTACCAGCTGTAAATAAGTTATTGATTTCTAATATTATAAATCGATAAAAAAATTAATTCTGTAAAAATAGAATGGCTGTCAAAGCTGTACCGGTAATATTTTACACTTATTTAAATTTTATAATTTTGGGTGCAAAAATTTTATAGGAAAATGTCTATAATTTATTTTATTTTCAACAAAATCTGCACGCCCATGGTTTTTCATCGATTTCTCTTTTATACCTCTTACAGTGTTGCCTGCGAGGATTCGGCGAAATTTTCTGAGATTTCATGCATGATGAATGAATTTGCGTATTAAATAATGGGGATGCGTCTTCTAGGGTTCCTTGAATTTCTTTGAATTTCTTTGGAAAAAATTATAGACATAACCCTAAACTTTTGACAATTGTCAAATAATGTAGTGACGTATCCACGGTCCGTAAATAAACCGGTTGTCTGGTAACTCCCAGCCAATAAGAACTCGGCAGCCTATGACGCGGCAATATGCCTGCTCCACGATCAATAAAGAGATACCTATAAGTTATATTATGAGAGAAATAAAGAAAGATGCCGTAAAAATACCAAAATTTATTAAAAAATCAAATAATTTAAAAATTTATGATAAAAATTCCAACAGTTTTACAAATATCAGATTCAGGACACGATTAGATATATTTTTTCTTTTAATAGTTAATTCGACTCTCTTGTTCATATTAATTTAACTTTTTTCGCCGAACACTGCAATATTGATTTTTTTTGTGGATAGGAGGTAATGAACATGAGTTTTTTTTTTGAGAAATTTTATCAAAAAAATTAAAAGAAAGGAGATTGAAATGACTCTAAGTCAATGGCAGTGAGGGAACATTCATAAATTACATAATACAAGGATTTTTGATCCCCCTTCTTAACGCATTAAAAAAAAATTATAATAAAAATACATTGACTGTAACGCTAATATTCCTTCCCTCCTATTTGAGCATTATACGGGGTGTTCCAAGTTGAGTGTCCACCATTGCTAACTTTTTTATTATTAAAGATAGAAAAAAGTTTAAATTGGCAAACTAGTAGAATTTTTGATGCTCTTTAAGATGCTCAAATAAAAAAATCAAACATTGAGTTTTCGAGTTTTTCCAAAAAACAAAAATATAATTTTAAAAAATTCTTCTAGTTTGCCAATATACTTTTTTTTCTATTTTTAATAATAACAAAGTTAGCAATATGGTGGACTTTTAACTTATAACACGGTGGGCTTTTAACTTGGAACACCCAGTATATTATTTAACAATGGTCCTCATCAGTTTTGTTTTTAAATCATATTGCAAGTAACAAAAAACTAAACCTATCTAATTATAGAATAGTTACAAAATAATTTTCTTTAACTTTTTTACTGTTTTCGACTATCATCAAGCTTTCGTTTTGTGGATTCATTTTGCTTTTTGGTATTTATAAATTTGATTCTTATACTATAATATAAATTTAGTGTATCGCTTCACAATATTTGTTGTAATAAATTTAAAATTGGCACCATGCAATTTTATGAACCATTTTTCCATTTTGTTAACATCTTCTTTCCATGATGGTGAAGGCTCAGTTAATCCTCCAAAAGAAAGGCTTTGCACTCAAGATGGCATGGCATATGAATGCATGTTGATTTGTTCATTTTCATATGTATAGCAAGCAAGTTCAGGGAACTCATTGTGATGCTTTCGTGCTAAAATCCTGCAATATAAACTAAACCATATTTTTCTAAAATTTCTTAGATACCTTGTTTCCACCAATGCGGTGCAAATCCATGGCCCATTTCGTGCGTTTTTTGAATCGAGGTGGAGGTGGAAACAGGATATAATACATTTATAGCAAGCACGGAACAGGTATAAACACTACGTACAAGACAAGACCCAAAATGTACAAAGTTTCCTGGCAAAAGACGAAATTACGCTATAAACAGCGTTTGACTGCTGATTGCTAGGAAAACTGTGACGTAGCTCTGACGTCACGGCCGCCATGACACCGAGTTACCAGACAACCGGTTTATTTAAGAACCGTGTGACGTATCGTGGTATGTTCCAAAACCATCAAAACTAACGCATGCGCAGTAACCGAAATCCTGTCTGCGCGAAAAAGGAACATTAAGAATTAAATAGGGGTCCTAGCGTCAAGTATCGCGTGTGAGAATGCATGGGTATGCCCCATATTTATGCTCTAACGTATTTGAGACTATGAGAAGGGAGAGTGTAAGGGATCCACTCGCTTTTCGCGCGTGAGCCTTTGACTCGGCACAGAAAACCGACACACACGAGAGCCAGCGAGAGCTTCCATTTACATTCTGGCTCTCGCTCAGCCTCGAGAGTGTAAAGGCGGCAATTCATTTTAGGCATAATTCGCATGCCTCGCTGCGAGGCCGAATGCGCATATGTATGGGTACGTGCCTTGAAGGCGTGAACAAAGTGGGAACTTCAATCGAGCATTCAGTTGAATAGTTTTCGTCTCAAGGCGCGTTTGCACTTAGGCATAAATGCAAACGACGCATTTGTTTGGTCTCGCTATGAGGCATTTCTCCTGCATTAATAATTACCCTACAAAATAATAACTTAATTTTTGTATCTTGGGAATTGCTTATTTTCAAGACATACCTACTAAACAAGTTTGTTTGTGTATAGGTGTACTTACATATTACACGGTTGGAATCCTTAAAGTATATTTTTCTTGAAGAGAGTACATTTTCTAAACAGAAATAGGGTTGCAAACGTTATTTCCTTTGGGAGAAAAATATATATTTGCGAAAAAGATTTTCGTATCTAACCAGATGTTTTGCCAAGGAAACGTTATTTTAAATCGCACAGTTTTATCTTGTTTACATTGAAAAACAGGGAAAACTGTGCTCCTTAATTTTTTTTATCATCTTTCAAAAAAATATCTGTTGTCGATTATTTTGCCACCGATATTTTATTTGAATTATCTTTTTCTTTTGCCTCCAAGTATTCTGTCACATTATACTTTTCTAAAAGCTTTTCTCAAAGCCCCATTAATTTTTTCTTTGGCAAATGGTTTTTGTAAGGATCTAACTTTTTTGATACACGAAGAAGGCCGTGACATGCAGTAAATTCATCAAGCAAACGTTAATTTATACAGTGTGTTTCAACGATCCTACTGGGAACTTGTTAATAGGTGATAGGGGGAGATCGGGTTGCGGAAATTTCTTTAAAAATATCCCGTCCAATTTTTTTGTTCAAACGAATAACAATTCCTTGAAAACTTATTTTCTTCAAAAGGAATATCGTTCGAAAACATTTTCTTTGAACGACAATTTGTTTAGAAACATTTTCTTCGAAAATATGTTCAAAAACATTAAACAAACTGATATATTTTCAAAGTTTTTACACAGTTGTAATAGGCCTCCAAAAAAAAATGTCAGTCGAACCGTTTTCCCTATTAAAAATATAGGGATGGGTGAAGCTTAGCCCTCGAAAGGGGGATTCAGAAATTTAAATATAGCCGAAAGGTGCCCCCAAAGCCAATTATCGATAGCAAAATCGACGTATTCAAAGGCTTTTTTCAAAAAGGTAACATTTCTATGGCCCCACTTTACTGCAACTCAGTGCTTATGTTGATGAGCTGTATAGTTTTTGAAATATGAATTTTCAAAGTTTGGTCATTTTGGTCATATGGGATTCCCTACCCTCAAATTCGCTAAATGACGTTTTTCCGAATCTTAAATCAGGATTTGATTTTTTCGCATCTCTATGGACCCACCATCCTGCAACTCCGTGCGTTTGTTGATAAACTGTATAGTTTTTGAAGTATGAACTTTCAAAGTTTGGCTATTTTGATCTTATGGGGTTTCCTACCCTAAAATTCGCTAAATGACGTTTTTCCGAATCTTAACTCAGGATATGGTTTTTTCGCGTCTCTATGGCCCCACCATCCTGCAACTCCATGCTTTTGTTAATAAACTGTATAGTTTTTGAAATATGAATTTTCAAAGTTTGGCCATTTTGGCCTAATGGGATTTCCTACCCTAAAATTCGCTAAATAACGTTTTTCCAAATCTTAACTTAGGATGTGGTTTTTTTGATCTCTATGGCCCTACCATACTGCAACTCCGTGCTTTTGTTGATAAAATGTATAGTTTTTTAAATATGAATTTTCAAAGTTTGGCCATTTTAGTCTTATGGGATTTCCTACCCTAAAATTCACTAAATGACGATTTTCCGAATCTTAACTCAGGATGTGGTTTTTTCGCATCTCTATAGACTCAACATCCTGCAACTTTGTGCGTTTGATGATAAACTGTATGGTTTTTAAAATATGAATTTTCAAAGTTTGGCCATTTTGATCTTATGGGATTTCCTACCCTAAAATTCGCTAAATGACGTTTTTCCGAATCTTAACTCAGGATGTGGTTTTTTCGCATCTCTATGGCCCCACCATCCTGCAACTCCGTGCTTTTGTTGACAAACTGTATAGTTTTTGAAATATGAATTTTCAAAGTTTGGCCATTTTGGTCTTATGGGATTTCCTACCGTAAAATTCGCTAAATGACGTTTTTCCGAATTTTAATTCAGGATGCAGTTTTTTCGCATTTCTATGGCCCCACCATACTGCAACTCCGTGCTTTTGTTGATAAACTGTATAGTTTTTGAAATATGAATTTTCAAAGATTGGCCATTTTGGTTTTATGGGATTTTCTACCCTAAAATTCGCTAAATAATGTTTTTCCCAATCTTGACTCAGGATTTGGTTTTTTCGCATCTCCATGGACCCACCATCCTGCAACTCCGTGCGTTTGTTGATAAACTGTATAGTTTTTGAAATATGAATTTTCAAAGTTTGGCTATTTTGATCTTATGGGATTTCCTACCCTAAAATTCGCTAAATGACGTTTTTCCGAATCTTAACTCAGGATGTGTTTTTTTCGCATCTCTATGGCTCCACCATACTGCAACGTCGTGCTTTTGTTGATAAACTGTATATTTTTTGAAA
Source organism: Aspidapion aeneum (assembly GCA_963576565.1). Taxonomy (NCBI): domain Eukaryota; kingdom Metazoa; phylum Arthropoda; class Insecta; order Coleoptera; family Brentidae; genus Aspidapion; species Aspidapion aeneum. The sequence continues at coordinate 19,093,340 of OY755044.1, read as the reverse complement.
TATGAATTTTCAAAGTTTGGCCATTTTGGTCTTATGGGATTTCCTACCCTAAAATTCGCTAAATGACGTTTTTCCGAATCTTAACTCAGGATGTGGTTTATTAGCATCCCTATGGACCCACCATACTGCAACTCCGTGCTTTTGTTGATAAACTGAGGACTTGTGCGTGAAACTTTTTCGTTAAATCGATATTTTATTTTTTGTCTGTTTTTACATAGGTATTTTGTGATGGCATACATTTTTCTCAGTAATATGTGTTATAACCAAAAACTTGGAAGGAGCTTTCGTTTCTGAGATATTTATGAAAAAACTGTTTGCACAGCTGATATCATGGAATTCACTTGAAGGGTGCTAAAAGGCTAGCTAGGAAGGTATCAGATCAGTCATAGATCCACGTATTTTAAATATTTTTGACATATTATGGGGTCTAGCCCCCCACTGGATGCGCTATTGATTGTTTTATTTAAAATTATCCTTACAGAAGCTCACGCTTATTTAACGCAAAACGTTTTCATATATTTTCTCTTATTCTCCATTCCATGGATAAACAGTCACCTTAACTTTTCAATGGATTCCATTGAGTGACAAAACCGCACTGTTTACCCCGTTTGTTCGAAACTGATACGATTGTGAAGCTCAGTCCTATGTATACATTCAAACAGAGAAGTTTCTATTTTGACAGTTTTCCCGTTTTGTATTTTATCGTCTCTTGCGTCATTCAATACAGATACAGCGTGAACAGCTATAGAACAATTTTTATCAGCTTCGTTTGCAAACTTTTTCGATTAAATATATACTTACACACAAAGAAATGTATTATTCGGTCAAACCAACGCACGGAGGAGTATCTGCATCTTGTACTTTATTTTGTAATAATAACATAACCTAACATTTTGTTGAATAAATAATGTTTTTGTTTTTGATACATAAAAACAGAAAATATTTCTTGATTTTTTGCATAAAATCTCTTTTAAAACTACCAAAATGTTTACCACTAATTATTCAATAACATTCAGTTAAGTTTGTAGTATAATACTGATTGTTGTGCTGCCGAAAATATTATTTTTTTCTCGATTTAATTTGCCGCCAAACTTCTATGATACCCATTTGTATGAGAGGAAGAGAGGTAAACTGTTTGTTCTCTCTGCTTTTCACACACATCATGTACCTTCATTATTTACTTTGTCTCACACACTCGGGATTTTTCAAATAAATAATTGGATTGGAACACCCTGTAGAAACTCTTTATGAATGTCTTTATGGGATAGGGCATTAAATAAAATACGTGAAGGAACGTAACACCTTATTAACGTAAAATTAAACTGTTCTTTCAAACGACGCGACGGCGACGCTTTAACACACTCTTAAAAATCTTTTATTTATTCCCGCAACTAAAAGTAATCAAAACATCGTAAAGTTAAAAACAAAGAGAAGTGGATGGTGGAGGGTAGAGGAGTGCAGTTCAGCTGCATACGACATCCTCACTTCGGTAAATTACCAAAAAACAAAGGACTTAATCTGGCCTCCACAGAATTATTAAAAAATAGATTAATAATCATAAGGTATCCAATAGCTACCATATAAATAAGGTACGTTAGCGTTTCTGTATCTACTAAGCTATACAGTGTGAACTAAGGTCACTCATCGTCAAGCAAAAGCTTGCCTTTACGATGAGTGTCCTTAGTGTGAACGGAAATAACTACTCCTCTTTTTGAGGGAATAATAAACCGGGTGTCCTAGCCTTCTCTAATTAAATGCCTTTTGTGAATTTATTATTCATGTTATAGGAGAAAAATGTTAATTTCTGACTGTATGCCAGTCACTTTCAAAATTTGGATTTGTAATTTTAATGTGCCAAGCAAGCTTATAAAAATATTTAAAAAAATAACATTTTGGTAATGTCCCTTTCTTCTGTTCTTAGGTGGGGGAACCAACGCTGCCGTTCTTTTACGTGCTTGATTTCAGTATGTTTCATAGACAGAGAGGGCTAATCGAAATTCGCAATAGGCGTCGGTCGGCTCGGAGCGGGAAGGCAGCATATGAAACGCGCGTCTGGGTCCACATTCTATGATGCACTGTATAATTTAAGACCAATATGGTATTTCGCCAGAATTACAAATTTCCGCCATTGTCGTAACTACAGAATCGTCCAAATCAAAATAAACCGCCCGACCGATAACGCCAACTTGTCTAAGCGCACTAATTTAAAGTGCACATGAGGTGCTGTAACAGGAAACGGTAAAATTCTATAGAAATATGTCGTCCTCTCTTTCTATATTTCGAAATAAGAATGCGACATAAAGCTCGGTCTAGACATAACATTTTACCTTACGTCTTGCCTGTCAGTCAAAAGGGTCAAGTACGGTTAAAAGACTCGCGTACACACTCGATAGTTTTAACGTACTTTTTTAGATCAGTTTTTGAGTTCTCTAGGCGGTCTTCCGTCTTAAATCAGTTCAAGTAAAACGTCCGTTTTTCAGTCTACACACAAAGTTTTACTTGATGCGTGTTGACTAAACAGGCAAGGCGTAAGGTAAAATGGTATGTCTAGACCGGGCTTAACATCTACGTTGCATAGAATTTGGTTCCAGTAAAGCGCGGCAATGAATTATCTACGAAGGAACTATATAGAGATCATAGCGCATTCACCATCCACTACATCCTGATTTGAACACGAATACAAAAACATACATACCGGGTATTAATTCCTAGGTCATATTCAAGTCTTTGGTGAATTTCTTTTGGGGTTTGTTGATATTTTATGGTGGTGGAACCACCACTGATTTGATGTAATTATTTTTCTGTGTATTAAAAGAAGCTATTTCGAAGTTCTTATTAAGTCGTTACTTGTAAGTTTAGTTCTGTGTTTGCCTTCTCCATTTAAGTTTCCGGAAGGTCTTTAAATCTTCTTGTCTTTGGCCTTTTTGCTCGTTAGATAAAGCGTTTAAAGGTTTAGGGCAAGTGGAAACTTAACTGGCCTTAATTTATTGCTGTTTGAAAATATCACTTCTACTTATATCAATTTATTGATACGTATCTCCTTCTTTACGTACAACGTGTCTCAAGTTCGATGTTATTTAGGGGTTATGGGTATATCTAGGAGAGAAAAAAACCGACATTCACTTGCAAAGCTCGATTTTCAAGAGAAGATTTGTTAAGCTATTGTTGAAAAGTCTGCATTTGGGGAGGGGTCTATAACTTTTTGATTTATGAAAATATTATTTTGGTGTTGCTTTTTTATAGTCTTTGTAATAGAGAATCCAGCTGTTAAATTTAATTTTATCTGTCACTTTTGGTTTTTTAAATATTACATATACCGACCTTTGCTTTGCTCAAATGTTAATTGGAGACCTCCTTTTTGGTAGAAAATGGTCAGGCGGTGTTTATCGACAGGTTAGAATAAGGTTAAGACACAGGAGAGCTAATTATTCCAATTCCAAGAAAGTTTTGTTTGAAAAAATGTCATTCGAAGAAAATTTTTTCAAACATATTTCCGTTTAAAGGAAATGTTTTCGAACAAATTTTCATTTGAGGAAGGGCAGATCTGGGTCAAAATTAGGGTGAACAAAAATTTTGTCACTCGATTATTTTTCTAAGGTTGCGGGTATAATTATAACCAATGGTTACAATTTGTGTTGTATAATCAAAGTTATAACTTAATTGTGCATACACTTTTTTCTAGAAGGGAAATTATCTGAGTTTGGGTCGAAGTAATTTTAATAAGAATAACACAGAATGAGATAATTCAGGCGCCGCAGTCGAAATGTTTTTAAAAACTTATGTTTTTTTCTTAAAATTCTGAATTTTAATAAATAAATTAAGAGGGTGAATGTTTGGCATTATGATATTACATATTGAGTTTAGAATTCAGGGGTGGGGGTAATTAATCCCCCTTCTCCCCTCGAAATCCGCGCTTGCGTTTCAAAAAAATGTTTTTGAATAATTTTCCATTAAAAACAAGATAGAAACAATTTTTTGGAACAATTTTTCTCGAGCCGCAGAAAAAGAAGTAGGGGAGAGCGGGGCAAGATGATGATGTTAAGGATTAAAGCTCACTAGAAAATACACAAACTCGGTTTTGACTAAAAAACTTCGTTTAATTGTTAAATAGATGTTTTGGCGTACATACAAGCTAACTTTCTTTTTAACTTTTAAGACTTTGCCATGCGTTTTATTTTTATTTTCTTTTCTCTTCTTTATTTGGAGTCGACGTTTTAATGGAAGCTCTCTGCTCTAACGAATTCATCATCTTGCCCCCGCCAACTTACCCCACGGTACAATTTTTTAGTAAAAACTTCATTTACATTTTCTTATATCGAAAACACGCTAAATAATTTCCTAGTTACTAACCAAGATTATTTTTATATTAGATTTGTTCGCAAGAGCTTATTTTTCAGCAATCATATTTTATAAGCGACCACTCAGAATATACAGGGTGTTTCAGACCACCCGCACAGGCCGATTATTTTAAAAGGGATAATTATTTTTAAACATTTTTAAACACAATCAAGGTAGTGAAATGGGCTCTTTTTGATGATGTAGGTTTTAAGGTCCTAGCTTCTCAGGAAGTGTCAAAATTATGCTCGACGTTGATTTTTTTAAAATGAAACATGCTATTTCTGATTGCGGATTTCAATTCTACGCGGAAAAATTAAAACGTTTTATTCGAAAACTTTTTCCCAAAAATGCTATTTAAACCTCAAAACTGATATTAAATTATTTCGCAGTTGTAACCAAGAAAAAAAACGGAAAGTAACCAAAATATTTACTTCCCAAACTTTGGCATAACAAGACACACTCAATGACACATTTCCATTGAAAAGATTGTTTTTGCCTGTCTTGTGTCAATCAATTTAGACTTACTTACTTTCCGTTTTTGTCTTGGTTATAACTGCGAAATAATTTAATATCAGTTTTGAGGTTTAAAAAAGCATTTTTAGGAAAAAGTTTTCGAATATAACGTTTTAATTTTTCCGCGTAGAATTGAAATCCGCAATCAGAAATAGCATGTTCCATTTAAAAAAATCAACGTCGAGCGGAATTTTGACACTTCCTGTAAGACTAGGACCTTAAAACCTACATCATCAGAAAGAGCACATCTTACTACCTTGATAGTGATTTAAAAATGTTTAAAAATAATTATCCCTTTTAAAATAATCGGCCTGTGCGGGTGGTCTGAAACACCCTGTAGATGCTGAACCACTGTACTATTATTATTCTTACGAGCTCCATCAATCTTTAACTCATAAAGCTTTGACTTTAAAGCACAGTAATAAACTCGTTGCCATTTATAATTTTTGTTTTAAATTGAATTCGTTAACTTGCCCCGTTCGTTATCTTGCCCCGCTCTCCCCTAACTGATATCTTCTATCTGCTTTAAAATTCAGTTCGAGGGAACGGAAATTGGAAAGAGACAGGACGCTGTCATTTTTATCAAAATTTATCTGTTTCTCATAAAGAGAAGTGTGGCACAGATATCATGGAAAGAAAAGCGCGCATGAAAGATGATGATCGAGTGGCGCAGCGTTCTTCCAATATAATATACTTTCCATAGATTCATGGATGAAAACGTCGTTGGATGGAAAATTGATTACGTGAGTGAGTCGAGGATGATAACTATACAAACTTAAAGGGAATCTAAAAGTTTTCCATAAATTTTCCTGAATTTATTTTTATTTAAAATTGGATGCACTACCATGTTCTATTCGAAGGTTCGCTATCAGCAAAACATTTTACACTTTATTTTATTTTTATAAAATAATTTTTTTAAGTTTCATTGTAGGGGAGCCCGGGGATGGTTATCAGGCTTTTTTTGACTATTTCAATATCTATGTTCGCAGTTTAAAACTAACATTTATATATCAGTTGATAATCTATTTATTTACTACGATAAATGACTAAGTAGTTTTTCTTTAACATTGTCAAATAAGAAATTTTAACACAGTAATTGATATTTTAACATCCATATGTCAATTAAAAAAATAACATAAAAATAATATATATATATATATATATATATATATATATATATATATATATATATTAAAACTAAAGCTGTTGGCAGAGCTTTAGTTTCTAATTTTTAAAAAACGCCAAAATTATAAAATTATTCTTTATTTTTTTGATTCTTTTTTACATACCATAAAAAATTGTTTTGTTGTGTTATTTTTATCAATTGCGGGTTATTTTTGTTAAAATCCTATTTTAAACATTGATATTTTGATGCATTGACAAATATTTATTTATTTTATTGCAAATGCTAAATAATAAATTGAAATTCACAGTGTGTACAATCTACAGTGTCTCATTTTCAGCAGTTTTTACCTTTCTGAAGATATCTACTCTTTTTTACCTTCATAACCCGCTCAGCAAATTTTTTGCCCCATCTTAGCAATTTCGTCATGATGTCTGAATTTTTAGCTAAAATACTCTAAAGAGCTGATTAGATGCTTATGACTGTTTTTTGACAGTTTTAAAATTAATAACTTCTTAACGGACTTCTCAATTGTGTTATAACCAAAAACTTCGAAGAACCTTTCGTTTCTGAGATAAAAATATGACATCAAGAATTTAACACAAATGTAGCTGTTGAAATAGGTACTTTAGGTATTTATAGTCCAAAACTAAGAAATACATATATAGGTACCTTAGAGGGGTGGCTCGATCGCCGATTTTTGTACACCAAAAGGAAATACTGCCGTATTTCCTGGAATTTCTCAGTATTTCCTCAAATTTCAATAGTATTTCCTAGTATTCCCGAAACACTTCTCGGTATTTCCTATTATATTTCCCAGTACTTCCCAAGTATTGCCTGGTATTTCCCCTAACCTGTTCTCCAAAAGGAAATATCGAGCAACCGCTCGGGTAACAACCGACAGAAAGTAATTTTTTTCAGACAGACACAAAGAAAATTCTAAAAAGTAAGTTTAGGTTATGAAACACCGCAAAAAAAACCAATTTGATTTACCTTCCTTCCAGCTTTTAGGCAAATCGAGTCTCGACCCAAATGCCCAATAAAAATAAAATTTATTTTTACGGAAATACTTGGGAATATGGCGGCCAGCATAGAAGTACCAGAAACTATTATAGTGACCCTACCTAGTTTTTCTGTGCTCAAACATAGGCTAAAATAGGAATCATTTATAAATGGAAAACCATAAGTAGATTAAAAGGTACCAACCAGCATTTTTTAGTTGTGAAAATTGTGAAAAAAAGATACGTTGTGTTTCATAGTTGCGTTAACGCCTATTGTCGACATAGACGAGTTTAAAATTTCTCAAAGTTTAGCTAAAGTTATCATGGCAATTATTATACGCAACCATATATTTTACCTCCAATTTCATGGACGGCTTTTAGTTGTGATCACTTGCTCGACTCGATCTTAACGTTGACTGGCCGTTTCGATGTTGTTTTAAACGCAACTTGATGATGATTAATGAATTATGAAAAATTTACAAATAGGACGCCATTGCATTTAGATATTTAAAAAAAAACAATACCGCAATAGTAAGGCAAAAGTTAAAATAAAAGCAAAACTAACCAAAGGCTTTTAAGTAAATAAAGGTCTTAAACAAGGTTGCTGTATCTCGCCTACGCTCTTCAAGATATACTTGGAACAAGTCCTTAAAGTATGGAAGAGAAAATGCCAAAACATGGGAATTCCGTTAGACGAAACCACCTTGTATAATATATGACAAAAACTAATAGAGGAGTACAATAAGTGGGGACTAGAGGTTAATCTCAATAAGAGTATATGTGTATCGGTGGAATGAAACAGGATCTAGTCTTAAATACCGGGCAGCGAATTCAGTCCTGTGATGAGTATAAATACTTAGGTCCTTCCAGACGCCAGGCTTCCAGGATGCAGTGACCATAATCACATGCACAATGTTGGCTCAAACAAAACATCATCCACACATTTGGTGTACAAGAGATGTTGTGACGCAAGCTTTTAAACGCAATATACACAACGTTGGGTCGTCGACATATTGCTAGTTACTTATTTTACCTAATATTGCTTATTTTTCTAATTATATGAGTAGAGGTCACAAAAGTCTGTGTTTCATCTAAGCTTGTAATTATATGACATGGCTTTTCGAGTTACCTGGTCTGGCTCCATCCAGAAAATCCCCTGGGATATTATGCCGAAACTCGCCCAATTTGTTAGTCCCATACGCACGGTTTATCCGTGAAATATTGTCCCACTATGGATATCCTTGGAATGAACCGCATATATTTAACTTGTTAAAAAAAACAAACCCTTTTTTTGGGTCCGCACAGTTTATCATAAAGGACAAAAGAAAAATCGTCGAAATGTCACAACGGAAAATTGTATGACAGTCGAATGTAAAAAAGGAAATTATTAATAACCGGACATTATCAAAAACGTTGTTCATTAAATCAAATCATGAGCATAATCGTCCGCATAATAGGGTATTTGATAAATTTTAGAAAAGAGTTTAAAATGATACATAGATCCCTAATTTGCTACGCAAAATTATTAAAATAGTATATTTTATCATGGCCACATTTAAAATCAAGTTTTTTAATTTCCGATTTGAATTTGCCGCTAAAACGCTCATTTCTAGCATGGCGTTGCAATGACGTCACAGCGCAGTAAACTCGCGGATAGATACACGGCATTCAAGTGTTTATTTGTTTTTGGTCTGTCTTTTTACTGTTTTTTATGTAAAAAAATTTCCTATAAGTGGTGTGTAGTGCCTCAGTGTTCGAATACTAGCATAAAAACACCTGAAAAACTATTTATTCATGTGCCTAAAGCAGTAAAAGAACGGAAAAAGTGGCTAGAACTTGCTCGAAGAGACCCAAGGGCCTTATCTAATACATCTTCACTTTACATTTGTGAAGATCACTTTGATGTGAGTATAACTAAATTGTTTCTATTAATTTTTCTCACGTTGTCTATAATATATATAACTATTTCGTAAATGACGATGAAATTTTTGAGGTTATGTTTATTACAAGGGGTGAACAACTATTATAGGCAGAAAGGTGTACAAATTTTTAGGCGGTACTAGGCAGTTATTAGGCAGGACTAGGGAGTACCTCGAAGTGCAGGATTAGGCAGTGCATATGCAGGCTAAATGTAGGACTGAGCAGTGCGTATGCAAGACAAGTCAGTGCAAAAGCAGGACTAGGTAGTGTAACCTATGCAAAATGTATTTAGAAAATTTTGTTTTAAAAAAGCAATTTTTGATGGTTTCTTAATGCTTAAAATAATAATGATTGGGTATTTAATTGAATCTATTATAAGTAGCACATTAAACAAAAAAGCAAAACATATAACCTAACCTCAAAATCTAAATGAGTAAAAGTAGCCGAAGAATACCGTAAAAAAACTTTCAGTTATATACAAAACAACTCATGGAATACATCAACATTTTAACGTTTCTAAATTCCGCAGAACAAAAATCACTCTTGTTGGCAAAGAAGCCTGCCACCATAAAGGAATTCAACATTGGCAAGTTGGAGCTATCGGCTTTGGCCAATCCGTTTTCCATTGAAAATGTTTTTTATAAGCAAAACAATATAAATCTAATTTAGGATGATAATTCGCACTTTAAACCAAAGCAAGCATTATCATCCATAAGAAAATAACACAGAAAATAGGTTCGTTCGAGGCGTTTACTGCTTTGTGGCGTCACTCGCAGCTGATTGGTAGACCGCCTGTTTTGAGTCACGTGGCTAATTGTTTTAATTCGATGAATTTATTTAATTAAAAGAACTATGAATTTGAGAAAAAATAAAATGTTTTTAGCAATCTCAAGACCTAAAGAGATATCTAATAATAAATATATATTTATTAACAAAAACAGCATTGAAATTTTGTATGAATAGAGTAAATATAATAAAAAGGGGCTGGCTTCTGTGTTGTCCACCTAAAGAAGAACGGATTTGATACTGCTATGCAATTGAAGGGTATTCACTGCAACCTTAACAGCTCATTTTAAGCGACCAAAAATAGCGAGTTTTATATTGCTATGCGGTGTAAAAAGGTAAAGCACAAAGCGGAGTGGGTTGACCCTAGGTTAGGATCAGTTTGCCATTAATTGACCAAAAGGTTAGGTTAACATCGATTATGACCCATGCTTAAGCAATTCATGCAGAAGACGCTCAAGGCAGCTAACTTCAGGAAAAAATAGACATTTTTATTTATTTCTGGGTACAAAAACTATTATTTAAGCCCGCAATTGTAAAAATAAAATTCGGCATTATTTGTTTTGAGGTCACACGCTATCCTAGTATGCAATGCATAGCAATACAAAATCCGCTCTTCTTTCATTGTTTAATATGGGCTATAGAGGTTGCAGTGAAGCTAGCTCTTTTTTTTATCTGATTATTTCTCTTATTTTGGTTTTATTTTCCAATTAACCGCACGATAAAACATTGTTAGGTAAAGTTTAAAAAAAAAACTTTAATTCCTTTGTTTGTGATTGTAAAGTTTGTGCTCATAAGATTCAAAATGCTTTCGTGTCCTCAGTGCTTTAAAACATTTAGTAGAAGAGATAGAATGCTAAGACACATCAAAACAGTATGCAAGGTGAAAGGTTCTGCAAATGAAGAGCCAACGTCTAAGAAAATATGTATTGCTACCATCGATACTGGAAATAATCAACAAGAAAATTACACACTTCAATGCGCAGAATGCAATATGCAAGTACCAGCAAATAAAATGAATAGTTGTAAAACATTGCAACATAGAAATAATGCGTGTGTGAAGTTTTCTGACGGTGCGCAATTGATAAGAAATGCCTTTCAATCAAGGATTGCCAGCTATAGAGTAAGTTGTACAAATTCAGGAAGTAATTACATGACATATTTTTTTTCATATCAATTCCCAGGTGCTACCGCTAATTCAGCGATGTATTAATGATCATTGTGCAATAAAAGTAAATATGGAATTGTTTACGCAATTTATTAATCAATAATAATAATTTAATACAGCGAACGAAGTTATCGGTATGGGTTCAGACTTATCAAGTATTTATGAAACTTTTGTGGCCAAAATGGTATCACAGGCTTCAGAATTTATGAAATGTGATTCAGGTAAGGATTATTTTATATCCTAGCATTTTAGTCAAATAAAGTAGGTACTCATTACAACTAATATTAATAATCATTCAGAAGTTTGGCTTAAAAGTGAATAGTTAAAACCAAATGGATGATTGTAAAAATGTCTATTAAACGCTTTTTATAATTAAGAATCATTCACTGGTTTGATCGTAAAATGAATAATGTTTTGCCTTAAAAACCAAATATTATATTTATTAATATATACTTTATTTTTTCCTTTTTTTTCTCGACTTTTTCCTGTCTCGTTTTAAGAAAAGACGATAAAAAACTTCAATTCTGTTTTTTCCATTTAATAATCCTTTTTTGAACGTTGATGCTTATGCTCATGTCTCGTTTTGAAGAATGATGTTTCTGATATTACCCAGTTATTAATAATTCCGTTTTGGAAACTGTTATACCATTTTCCGTTAAGATCCTGGCCGAATTTTTGTTGTGCTGTATGACGATGAATTTTGTTTTTCCGCAATTTGGTAATCATGTAATTTTAGATTTTTTAGAGAATCAAATGTTTTAGCTCACACATATACTATACTATAGTAGTGTGAGCTATGGTGATCCTAATTTTTTCGAGAAAAAAAAAGTTGCTCCGATTTCAAAAATTTTTATATATCTTTGCGTTTCAGATGATTTTGAAACTTTTTTGTTGCGCCGTCTGTCTGTCTGTCTGTCTGTCTGTCTGTCTGTCTGTCTGTCTGTCTGTATGTCTGTATGTCTGTAACCAACCAACTCAAAAACCGCTTGGCCGATTTTAATGAAATTTGGTACCTAGGCTGGGTCTTGGGTCGAGATGGTCCCATTTAAAAATGAACAAAATCCACCGAACAGAAACCAAATAAAAGGGTGGGGGTAGATTTCAAAAACTAGAGTTTATGTGAAAATATGGCGTGTGTGATATCAAACGAAAGGTAATTGAGTCTGCAGTTAAACAAAATACATTTTAATTTATTTAAAAAAAAAGGGTGGGGGTATATTTTAAAAATTAGAGTTTAAGTGAAAATATGGCGTGTGTGATATCAAACGAAAGGTAATTGAGTCCGGAGTTTAACAAAATACATTTTAGATTTTTGTTTTTTTTAAGGGTGGGGGTAAATTTCAAAAATTTGAGTTTAAGTCAAAACATGGCTTGTGTGGTATCAAACAAAAGGTAATTTAGTCTGGAGTTAAATAAAATATATTTCAGCTTTTAGTTATATTAGCTCACACGTACACTGTAACTATAGTACCTAGTGTAAGCTTAGGGGCCCATATATTGGCAGAGTATTTTATTTTAGTTCTCAGCCATTTTATGACAGGCGCCTGAAGTTATCCACATCCCTATTTTTCTTTCGCAGTTTATCCACCTTTTTCTGGCCTGACTTTTTTTATCGTTGGCTAATAAATTGGTTATACGAGTACTTGGACATCAGCTCATCAGCGAGCGGTTTAGCGACTGATAAAAAGTTTTTTTTTATTAGTTTTTTTGCTTTGCGTGTTTTCCCAATTGATTTTTTAGCCTGCCTATTTTTTTCGAGTTTTTGTAACCTATATTTGCTGCATATCCCCACATACCTACCCACCTTTTTCCCAATTATCCCTTTTCTGAAATAAAGCCGCAAAAGAGGATCATCCGCATTTACCATCCCGCACATAAACACTCTCACATTCTCAGCGATAATTTGGGCGCTAAAATGTAGTAAAACATGCTTCAGAAATCCTGAAAAAGCCTTAAGTATGATTGCAGCTAAAACCTACTGATTAGCCCAGTCAAAAAAGGAAAATAATTTTTAAAAAAGTGGTGATTCAAAAAAAGTACAAAAATAGCGTATTTTTGATCATATACAATATCTTAAAAAAAGTTAAATATTGTCTGTAATGAATATTAATGCAAAATGCAAAATCTTTAAAATATAGTACATATTGCATATTAATGTCCAACCCAAATTTTGATGGATTTCAATATCGAGTCAAATTTGTACATGTATTGCCAAAGTGAATTCCTCCTCGAAAAAAACCTTATCTAAAAAATATATTTTAATGAACTGATTTTTTTGTTTTTTCTCACCCTGTAGGTCACTTCTTTTAAAGTGCTGGGTCTTTATAATATTAAGCTTGATCCCCATTTGTACCAAACGTCATGAACTTAAATTTAGTTTTTGTTTGTTTAAAGTTAAAAAACTTTAAAAAAAAGCTTAGTACAGGGGTTTCCATAATAAATGTTACCCCGAATATCTCGTTTAATGACTTTAAGGTATTCGGATAAAAACTTAAAAATATGGGATAAACCTCAAGGATAAAACAAAGTACCATCAAGATCGAATTTCATAGTGAGGGGTTACTATTATAATGGATACCCCTGTAAAATGATCAATAAGTAACTTCTGGAAAGCCAATGGGATTTTAAAAAATATATTTTTGTTTAGCTTATTATACTTAAAATTGTAGTCAAATTACTATTGAAGCAATTTCCATTAAATTTAAAAAAAATTGTGTCTCAGACCCAGTATTTTTGATCCAATATTTTTGTTCTTTACGTAATCCATGTCATCTGGCCGGGTTACTGGCGTTGAAAAAGGAGTAGGGCTAAATTACATTTTACACTCATCCAAGCAATGGATAATCTTATAAATATGAGGAAAAACTCCATTACTATAGAGGTGTCAAGGATTGAAAAGAAAAGTCTTTGTCTTACTCTACTATAGAAGTAAAGTAGAAAAAAAGCTCTCGACCTCTGCACCGAAGCAATTGGAACTTGCTTCGGCAAGCGAGATTCCTAACTCACTAATAATTATTACCATAAAGTAATATTATTACCACCGCCCGAATGCCTATCGTTCATTTGCTTTTAGTAAACTCAACAACTGAAAACAAAGGGAGGATCTGCTTTACAACATGTTTGTTGACGTTTTTCAAAACACAAAGTGACACACTTTTAGACCTTTTTTTAACGTGGTCCGTGTGATAAAAGCGGAATTAATCCCTAATTAAAAAAAAGGAAATACTAGGAATAATTATTTAATAAACAATACCTATCTGTCTTGAAACAAAAACAATTATAAATAAAAATTTTAAAGAAAATGATCTTTTATTTATTAAAAAAATTCCTAACAGGCCAATAAATATATATATCAAAGTGCAATTATGCAGTTTACTCAAAACCATAGACAATAATTCCTAACTACGGAGGGAGTGAAATTCAAGCTTGGTGGCTTAATTGGTATTGCATTGGAGTGTATAGCCAGAAACCCAGTTTCGATTCCCGGCCGAGCCAAAACTTTTTTCCAATTTTATTAACTTTAATTTTAACTAACATTTATAGTAACGGCTACATGCTCCAAAGGCTTACCTACTTTTTGTATAGACCTTTGGTAATCCCAACAAGAAGTAGTTACTTTTTAGTTCTGACTACTATCTAGTATCACAAAAACTACAGGTTTCGTAAAAACGACTTTCTAAACTACTTCTTAGGACTGTGTCTTGATAGTCTATTCTGATAATCTTCTTTACCACGATAGGACGTTGCCAAAGTTTTACTTTATTTTTAGTCATTAACTTGTAGTTGCCGTGACTTTACTATGATATATACTTAATTGCTTCTATAAAATTATGCTCAATGGAAGTCGCAGAGGTGTCTGCCCTACAATTACATTACATAGGTAACGTTAGCATTTACTACAAAAGTTTGGGTCATCATGAAACTATAACTACTTTGAAGTAGCCCTCTCTACTATCAGGTAATAGTATTTTGTTCGCATTTTTTCTTTGTAGAACAGAAAAATTGTTTATTTTCATTTTTGTTTCTTAACTCATATTAAAGAGATATAGGTACTATTTCATACACAGATTAATTAAAGCTTCACCAACTGTCCATATTTAACGCTATTCGGTAGAGTTAATTCCCGATTATGAAAACTTAACCTTAAGAACCACAAGAAAAACATTGCATCAGAAACCAGAAAACTGCTAAATTTATGTTTTGTTCACTTACAAATTTTATGCGTCGGTTAAATTTTGGTCCTCGCACACAATTTTAGATAACATAACATAACATATTAATGTCATAACCAAACTAAAAAATTTGGGAGGGAGTGTTTCCTGTTGTGTTCACCATATTGTGTAATAATTCTACAAAAAATAAACGATAATATTATTTTAACCACTTGGTAACTAACTGCCCTTTTATGATATATGGAAAAAATCGACTCTCTATGACGTAGTAACTACTTGGCTACGACATGTGCGATGGTCCTTACCGTAGTGACTTTGACCACGTAGCTAAGTAGTAATAACCATAAATTGGTGCCACATTTAGGGAATTACCACGTAGCTGTATGGTATACTAAGAAGTAGCGGTTGTAAGTTGGGGGTACTTTTAAAGGTGGGGTTTTGTCGTGATACCTTTAAATGTTAGTTTGAAATTTCATCTCTTATACTAGGGTCAGTATAAATAGTCCTGTGTAATATTAAGTCGGACCTTAATTTATTTCTATAAAAGGAAAAGGAACTGGCAAAAATTATCCCGTTTCGTCGGTTTTCGTGTTAGCAAAGGGCGAATGAAATATATCGATAAGAATCCTCAACTAATGACGATATTAGCGCCGGGACGGCTCCAAGGGTCTTTCGCCAAATGTCCAGTGGTGAACCCAGGATTTCCAGAAAGGAGGGGCCAAGGAGAAAAGCTGGAAGCAAAAACTAAAATCTTTGCTTTCCTGGCTGTTTTTAAAAATTTTAAATTGCGGTTGATGCAGTGGCATTTTTTCCCTGCAACTAAAAAAAATTAAAAACAAAATTTCGGACTTCCATTTATTTATTTTAAACACGATGTTTCGGTTAGTAAGGATCTCTAACGCGTTTTAAGTGTAAACTAAACAATCCAGTCTACAATAAGGACCATTGCACGGGTCGTAGCCAAGTAGTTACTACGTCGTCGTAGAGATGTCATAAAAGGAGCAAAGTAGTTACCAAGTGGTTAAAATAATATTATCGTCTATTTTTGGTAAAATTATAACACAATATGGTGAACACAACAGTAAACACTCTCTTCCAACTTTTTTAGTTTGGTTTTGACAATAATATGTTATCTAAAAGTGTAAGTTTGAAAGAAAATTCAACCGACGCATAAAATCTTTATGTGAACAAAACAGCCTGTAAAGTTTAGCCGTTTTCTGGTTTCGGATGCAATTTTTACGTTGTGGTTCTTAAGGATAAGTTGTAATAATCGGAAATTAACTGCACCTAATGGCGTTAAATATCGACAGT
Source organism: Aspidapion aeneum (assembly GCA_963576565.1). Classification (NCBI taxonomy): domain Eukaryota; kingdom Metazoa; phylum Arthropoda; class Insecta; order Coleoptera; family Brentidae; genus Aspidapion; species Aspidapion aeneum. Next base: position 19,077,011 of record OY755044.1, on the reverse strand, counting down.
TGCTAAAGCTTTAATTAATCTGTGTATGAAGTAGTACATATATCTCTTTAATATGAGTTAAAAAACAAAAATAAAAATAAACAATTTTTCTGTCCTACAAGAAAAAATTGCGAACAAAACACTATTACCTGATAGTGGAGGGGGCTACGTGAAAGTAGTTATAGCTTTATGACGACCCAAACTTTTCTAGTAAATACTAACGTTACCTATGTAATGTAATTGTAGGGCAGAAACTTCTGCGACTTCAATTGAGCGTAATTTTGTAGAAGTAGTTAAGTACCTATTATAGAAAAGTCACGGCAACCACTAGTTAATTACTAAAACTAAAGTTAAACTTTGGCAACGTCCTATCGTGGTAGAGAAGATTATTAGAATAGATTATCAACACAAAGTCCTAAGAAGTAGTTTAGAAAGTAGCTATTTCAAAACCTATTTTTTGTGATACTAGATAGTAGTCACAACTAAAAAGTAACTAATTCTTGATGGGATTACAAAGGTTTTCCATAAAAATTCCGACACTTTTTGTTCTACTCAATCATTAGACAAGTTTCAAAAAAAAAAATATGTGTTTTTTAGGAAGAAGGGGGGTGATCGTGCCCCTCTGGCCCGCTTGGATCCGCCACTGCAAATGCCGAAAGAGAAAACGCGCTATCAGATTTCGGATCTTAAGTGGTTTTAGAAGGCACTCCGGTGGATCTCGCCGAGATTTTGTTTCACGACACCATTATGGAGAAAAAGTGGACAAAAGCTGGGTTTAATATCTTGGAATATTCTCCCATTTCTTTTTGCTTTTCTTATTCTTAATTTATAAAAAAAGAAACACAAAAGGTCTGGACCGAAGGTCAGCATATTTTATATCTCCCCCTTTCGTGGGAATATTCGAGAAATATATTTTTTTTGTGCTATTGAAATCTAGTTTCAAATTTGACTTGTTAGTTACAGCAAATATGTAGAGGAGAGGGGGAGGACCACCTAGATAAAAGCGATCAAAGTAAAAAAACTCATTTGAGAAACTAATTCTGCCCTCTTTAGTTAAAAGGCGGCAAAAATTAATTTTTTTCACTATCTTTTTTTAATGTGTTAATACTGCCTCTTAACTATAACGCGTGCAAAATAGAATAGTACTTAGTGTTTAAAAAATTTTCACTTTCATAAAAGTCGGTTCATTAGCTGCCGACATATAGGTAAGCGTTACTTTCTAAAAAAGACATGCTTATATCTCAGCAGCTAATGACCTACTTTAATTAAAGTGACTTTCTTTTAAAGAAAAAGTGACCTTTTTGGGTTGCCATAATGGGCTTTTTCCATTTGCCGCTTTTGCCTGAGAGGTCCTCCTCTTCCACTGGGTACCTATTATGCCGTAACAGAGCTATCCAAGGCCAACACAAAAATAGAGGCCACGACCCTGAAAAAATCAGCTGTTCTCCCGGGGCTGAATTTTACATTGGGTCTTATGGGAGGTCAGATGGTTTTTTATGATATTTTCAAAATGGCACTACAGATTTCCGCAAAATGTCAGTGAAATATTCTCAGACACTATCCCGATATTCCACCAAAGGTTTGTAAGGAAGCAACATGATTAAAAGGTTAAAATCTTCAAGATTTAGCATTCCTTATTTTGAATTCAAATTACCCGCCATCTACCACATGCCAACTGTTATATTTGACATGTATTTGACTTTGTCATCTGTGATTGTCATATTCGCTTCTGCTTTAAACTTAATTTTTGTGTGAGCAAATGAAGCGGCTATGAAAAATTAAGGATTACTATACATTTAAAAAAAATTATTCCGCCAGAATAAAGTAAAAACAATCTCAAAAATGGCTTTATTAAAAAAAAATCAAATATTCATGAACCGTCATTCCAACTTCAATATTCTAAAGACAATCAGCTGTGTCATAACGTGACCATCAAAAAAAAATCAGCCCCGAATGTGACGTCAACAAAGTGGAGGATCATGGCCCGTCCGTTTTGATAGCCCTGAGCTTTGATGGTCAAGTCACGACAAAGCTGATTGTCTTTAAAATATTGAAGTTGGAATGACGGTTCATGAATATTTGATTGTTTTAAAAATAAGACCGGTTTTGAGATTGTTTTTACTATATTCTTGCAAAACAATTATTTTTAAATGTATAGTAATCCTTAATTTTTAAGAGCCGCTATTAGCTTACACAAAAATTAAATTTAAAGCAGAAACGAATGTGTTCGTTTTTGCATGAAAAGTAACCGGATTACCTACATCTATTTGTTTAGATTCGGCAGACTTTTAAAACTTAATATAGTTATTTACATGTGTTTACAAAAATTACAACATCAAAAAATGATTTTTTTCTAGCGTAATTTTGTTTTAAAAAGATTAACACAGGTATTTTTGGATTCTCAATGAACTTCATTGTAAAAATATCATAAAAAAATCAAAAATGTTTTACAATACAAACAAATAAACAAATGCCATAATAAGCACAGATGACAAAGTCAAATACATGTCAAATATAATAGTTGGCATGCGGTACATGGCGGATAATTTGAATTCAAAAGAAGGAGTGCTACATCTTGAAGATTTTAACCTTTTAATCATCTTGCATCCTTACGAAAGTTTGGTGGATTATCGGGATGGTGTCTGAGAATATTTCACTGAAATTTTGCGGAAATCTGTAGTGCCATTTTGAAAATATCATAAAAAAACGTCTGACCTCCCATAAGACCCAATGTAAAATTCAGCCCCCTAAGAACAGCTGATTTTTTCAGGGTCGTGGCCTGTATTTTTCTGTTGGCCTTAGGGTTGCCAACTCCCACTGGAGCCAATGGAGGACATTTTTAAAAAATTCTAGTGGACGTTCCTTAAAATAAAGCTCTATACGTATAAACATAATATAAAAATTTACTAGGTGGGTACGTATATACAGTCGAACCTCTATAACTCGAACCTGAAGGGACAACCAAAACAGTTCGAGTTATGGAGAGTTCGAGTTATAGAAACTCGAGTTACATAGGTTAAAATACATGTAAAAAGTGCAGGGACCGCTTCAAAGGTTCGAGTTATAGAGGGGTTCGAGTTATAGAGGTTCGAGTTATAGAGGTTCGACTGTATATTGGTATGTATTTTTTAAATTAAAAAAAAATCTTTTTCAAAACACATTTATTAAATAACAGGTACATATATACGAAACATCAACACAAACACCAAATAAATTTTCTTGGGAGGTGAAACTTAAAAAAGGAGATACAAATGGTTTATTCTGTAGTTTCAAAACAGAAACGTATTGTGTGCTTGGTTTATACAGATAAAAATTAATCAGGAGCTTAAATATCATATTATTTTTTACAATAATGGGTAAAATAACTACTTTTTAAGGCTCAAAATTAATGTTTTTGATCATGATGCCTATTTTTTTTGCCTGCGGCGAGTACCTTTATGTTATTGTTTTGCTTCACCTTTGCAAATGACCACGAGCCGCCACTGAGACTCATTTTAAAGTAAAAATTAAAATAAAAATATTTTGCTGTTGAAACAGCCCAATCAAAAATAATAGTTATTTAAAAAACAAGTTTTGAAAATAAATTTATTTATATGGGCGAGACAGTTTGGTGGGCCGAGCCTTAGCGAGGTTAATAATACGAGCGAGTTGTGAAAAAAAATTTTCATGCAATATACAGCGTGTGCAACACTTTTGCACTTGCTCTGTGAAAAACGCCGTTTTCAGTGAAAAACTTCATTATCGGAGGCAGTTTTTTAATAAATTTTGAACACTGTTTTTATAGAAAATAATATGAATTCTATTTTAATATGTACTTTTGTTTTATTTTTATGCTGGGGTTATGTCACAGTATACTAATTATTCGTCTATGGGTTATGTATATAAAAATTAAAATACCTATTTTGCTATTTAGACAGCCAAAATAATAAACAAACATCAATATTTTTGTAAAAAAACACGATCTGTAAGTTTTTTTGAATAAAATTTGGATTAAGATTGAATTAAAGTTGGATTGCTTAAAAATCTTAAAATGGTTAAAAAAAAACTGAAAAAATAATCAAATTCTATACCAATCACATCTGTTTTCAGATAAAAATAAAAAAAAAGTTAAAAGTTGTCCAACTCTTTATTTTATAGAATCAACTATTATTTTTATCTGTATGTATAGTGTATAAACTCAGCATAAAATATTGCAGCATAAGCAGAAGTGCTAGATTTCAATAATATAAAAAATACTCTGCCAATATATGGGCCCCTAAGCTCACACTAGGTACTATAGTTATAGTTTACGTGTGAGCTAATATAACTAAAATCTGAAATATATTTTATTCAACTCCAGACTAAATTACCTTTTGTTTGATACCACACAAGCCATGTTTTGACTTAAACTCAAATTTTTAAAATCTACCCCCACCCTTAAAAAAACAAAAACTAAAATGTATTTTGTTAAACTCCGGACTCAATTACCTTTCGTTTGATATCACACACGCCATATTTTCACATAAACTCTAATTTTTGAAATCTACCCCCACCCTTTTATTTGGTTTGTGTTGGGTGGATTTTGTTCATTTTTAAATGGGACCATCTCGACCCAGCCTAGGTAGCAAATTTCATTCAAATCGGCCAAGCGGTTTTGGAGTTATGCGCGTTGGTCGTTACAGACAGACATACAGACAGACAGACAGGCAGACAGACAGACGGCGCAACAAAAAAGTTTCAAAATCATCTGAAACGCAAAGATATATAAAAAATTTTGAAATTGGAGCAACTTTTTTTTCTCACACTACTATACAGTGACGTATATAGAAAAAAGTTTCGGGGTGGGCCCGAGGCAGCTTGGGGGGGGCCCGAGACCTCATGAGGCCGTATTTTATGCTATTTTATGTTTGTATTCAGGAAATATGTGGAAAATATCTAAAAAAATCTTAGCTTCGGAAGGGGCCCGGGCCCCCAGGCCCCCCCTTATATACGCCACTGCTACTATAGTATAGTATATGTGTGAGCTAAAAAACAGTAAATTGAGGCATTTGGGGCAATCATCTTATGTGACTGTTTACTTACCTTACTACTATACCCCAAGAGTAAAGAGAAAAAATATTAAATACTTAGTAAAACAAACCAAAACCACGGATCATTTGGTGATCCGTGCCAAAACTTGGAGGCAAACATAGGGTGCAAATTCTGCGATCTTCTATACGCGATCGCCTGTGCCGGACTGACCACAGAACACTTGACTGACCTTTGCTACAAGACGCTAACAAGACGCTAGCCCTACCAAGTCCACTTCCAATCCCTGACTTCGCATGCGTAGATCTACCAATATTATTTACCTCATGTATTAGCATAGATGTACAGGGTGATTTTCACTTGAATGATTCTAACCACATGAAAATAGAAAGTTTCAAAAACCTAACCTAACGAAACCTAATCAGATCTAACCGAACCGAACCAAAGCAAACTAAACCAATATTTTTTTTCAAAAAAAAAACTTTCCTGACTTCCTACCCGGGATCCTAGAGGATGTGAATCCGAACCGGACCGTACCGAACCGAACCTATCCAAACCTAACCCTACCCAACTAAACCTAATTAGCAGTACGTGTTGTAGTTTAGTTTGGTTAGGTTAGGTTTGGTTCAGTTTAGTTAGGTTCGGTTTGGTTTGATTCGGATTCACATCCTCTAGGATCCCGGGCAGGAAGTCAGGAAAGTTTTTTTTTTTTAATTATTGGTTCAGTTTCCTTCGGTTCGGTTCGGTTAGATTTGATTAGGTTTTGTTAGGTTAGGTTTTTGAAACTTTCTATTTTCATGTGCTTAGAATCATTCAAGTGAAAATCACCCTGTATTCATCTAATCTAATACATGAGGTAAATAATAGTGGTAGATCTGCGCATGCGAAGTCAGGGATTGAAAGTGGACTTGGTAGGGCTAGCGTCTTGTCAAGACGCTAGAGCACTTTTATAATTCAAAAAATATGCTACAAAATAAATAATATATCACATCAAGGTTTTTAAACACTTTCTGGTCACCCAGGAAGCCTCTGCTTGCTCTGCACAGGGGGGTGTCAGTCATTCCGGGATAACATGTTGATGTGTCAGAAACTAGTACCATTATTTCTTGTTGTAGATTGATATTTCTTTATTAAAATGTAGAAGTTTGTTTGGTTTCCTTGTAAAAACATGACCTGTAACAAAAATAAAATAGGTGTATTAGTTTAAAAATAAACTTAAAAAATGCAGAATTATGATCCAATACCAAAGACATTAATCCATTTGCTTTTAACTTATTTTAACTCTTAAATTATCTAGGTTTAATAGGTAGATAGGTACCTATAGATGCATTTTTATTTTAGACTATAATTAGTAGTTAAGTACAACAGAAACAATTTACAAAGTTGGAACTACATGCTAATTTTAATGTAGCTAAATTATTTTAATTATTCTAATTAATTATTAGAAGGGAAAACTTAGATGGTCGATTGTTACCAGCATTGCCAACCTGCGAGTTTCGGAGCTCTGGGTTAAAATCGCGTGGATAAACACTTTTCTCTTTAACTCGAGGGTTACCCCAAGGTCAGAGTTGGCCCAGGGCTAGCTAACACGAAGAGATACCCCGCCATTGATAAACCGGCCCTAAAAATGTGTTATTTTATATGGATGACAGAGAAAAAAAAATGGGGAACAACTATGAATTCGGGTCATTTCTCATGTCTTTTTATCACGTTATTTTTGATTTAAGCACATAATTTTGATAAAGGAGGACAAATGGCGTCCTCCACAGGGTCTGTAGAGGACGGAGGACATTTTGCCTCAAAGGAGGACTGTCCTCCTGGCTGGAGGACGGTTGGCAACCCTAGTTGGCCTTGACTGTAATTGACAAACAACTAAACTAGATTACAATTGCAACAAAAAATATGTTTTTCAAAAATTCCTAGGGGGGAGGTTTACCCTATTCTACAGTATAACATTGAACAGACCACAGTAAAGTTTAGACGAAAGCTTCCGATATTCCACTCAAAAGTTTTAAAGTTAAAAATTAATTTTAAAAGTAATAAGTGGCTCAAGTTGAACCAATTCGATTTTATCAAAAGGCTTTTAGAAAACTTTACCGTTAAGTCCAGGGAATTTTTTTAATTAAAATTAGTAGGAATAGTGGTCTAACTAAGTAAAAGAAAAAGTTGATCATCTAGGCAAAATAAAGATCAAAAATTCTGCCCGTTACTCATCACTTAAAAAAAATTGTTAAGTAAAAAAAACAGCCAACTGCTAAATTTACTTCTAACTACTAGTCGCAGTTGAGTACAAAATTGATAGGTATACCTATAATGTACGACATGCTTCAACTTTTAGTTTTGATGCCCAAAGTTACAGTTTTTTATTTTTATGAATCAGATTGTTGGGTAATTTTGTACCCAACTGCGACTAGTAGTTACAAGTAAATTTAGCAGTTGGGTGTTTTTTTTAATTTATTTTTTTATTTCCAACTTTAAGGTTTAATTCTTATTCAGCCTTATAAAAAGAACTCTATGCATTTACAATTCATTTAGCTTTACCCAAAAAGTACGTGTAGATTTTCTCCGGACGCGAACAGTGTTACCTTCCAATGAGTGAAGGTGGGGGAGGAGAGAGGGAGAAGAACACTAGTAAAATGATGTCGAAAAAAATCTTAAAGGGTGTGCCGAAAGAATTTTTGAAATCGCTCTAAATTTGTGAAAGGTATAGCTACAACTATTAGTAATGAGGAGGATGGGGAGAAGAGACGGCGAAAAAGGGGGAAACTAATGTGGGAAAAAAAGTCTTAAAGCGTGTGCAGTAGGAATTTTTGAAATCGCTCAATATTTGTGAAAGGTATAGCTATAACTATTACTAATAAGGATGGCGTGGCGGGGGGGAGGACGAGTAAAATGATGTAAGAAAAAATCTGAAAGCGTATGCAGAAAGAATTTTTGAAATCGCTCTATATTTGATAAAATTATGCGAATATGGTTTGTGAATAGGGTGGGGGGAATGACAGGACGGGAGATGGGTGAGAGCAGGGAGGACTACAAAGTAACTACAGCAAATTAGAGGACATTTGCAATGGGTAATCAAAGGAATTTCGATAAAATCGCCTAAAATTTAGATATCATGTGACAAAATGGCGTCTGAAGACCGCCATGTTGATTCCTGTTTAAAAAAATATAGCGTATAGCACCTTCTGGATCAGTAGCAATTCAACGACACCTTTTTCGTCAAAATCGGTTGAGCCGTTAAGTCCTTAGGGTGACACAAACATACATATTCCTTCCTTTCGCCGTTCTGCAGTTGGGTACAAAATAGACCGATGTACTCTAAACTATCTTTAGGGCCTCAAGTAGACAGTGGCGGATCCAGGGGAGAGCCAGAGGGGCCCGGGCACCCCCCCTCTTCCTGTCATAAAACTTTTTTAGTTTAAGGTAAGAAAATGCCAATGCATTAACCGCAAGTTTAAACAATTTTTGTTTTATGTACATCAAAATATTTCGTCTGCGGCGCATTGTGTCACCTGTGAATTTAAATTTCAGGCCTAGAAATTATTAAAAATGCATGCAAACCAAGTATTATTTTTGTTTTTGCTTCCTCCTTGGCCCCTCCCCCCTGGAAATCCTGGATCCGCCACTGCAAGTAGATGTTAGAAATTGCCAATGTGAACACTTATTCTTAAAGGTAACTAAGGAATGATTTTTCTTTTGAAACCAACTTCTTTAACAAAATATACAAGATACATTTATCCAGCTGTCCAGTTAGATCATCGTGGAAAGATCAACAAAAAAAAAGTATAAATCTTGCGGCTAATTTCTCAGGGGCCTGATTTATACGGGCTATTACGAAGAGATAGAGTTTTTTGCGATATTTTAAAAACAACACGGAAATATTCACCAAATGTTGCGTGTTGTGAAAGATAATTTTTTTAGTTAAAATAAATGTTTTTCTAGATAATGGAACATTTTTAAATTACGTAATACCAAAATTTTGGATTTTCGACCCCCCTCCCCTTATGTAACGCATTTTATATAAAAAAACACACACACAAATCGATTTTGGAAAAAAAAAATACTCAAAAATATTTAAAATATAAATAAAACACACAAGCGATTAGATATTTCTCTTCTCTTCTTGTTAAAGCATGAAAAACTGTTGCTTAAGTTGCTTGAGACCAATGAAGTCACGCAGATTATGGCCCTTTTTGTTTAATATTGACCTGGTAGAGAATATATGTCCTATTTAATTATTTTTTCTTTTTGTTGGAGTACGAAAATTTTATTAAAAATTAACAAAACTTCAAGAACTTCTCAAAGCTTCAAAATAACTTTCAACAAGTTTTAACTGCCGTTTCAATAAAAGTTAAAAAGTAGGTTTGGACTGAGGTTTAAGCGATTTAAATTCGTCGGTTTTTAGAAAATCTATTCAAGTGTTCTCAAGAGGCTGGAAAATAAATAAGAAGTTGGAAAATATAATAATAAAAAATTCTGATATCTTACGATAAACATATATTTAATTCAGAGTTAGTTTGTATTTATGAGTTTTTTTTTGTATGTGATATAACCAACAATTCCTCGGACATTTGAAATATTGCATTTTTTACGTCCGCCTTCTTACTGCCCTGTATCCCATTTTATTTCAGGACCTATTGAAGTGGAAGAGAGTAATCCAAATTGGGACAATTGTTTCTGAAAGGAGTTACATAATATGTATAAAACAAAATCAAATTAAAGATATTCTAATTAAAAACTTCAACAAGACGAAATTAATAATACTGGCTTTCATCTGCATCATCAAATCGCTCGATGAATGTTCCTTTCACAGTTAGTCGACTCGAGCCGACTTTACCCGAATGAGCGTTACATAGCCAAGCCTGACGGCTCAATTCACTACCCACAAAAACTGCTAAACGCGCCTAAAGAAGTTTACACTTCAAAAATTATCTGTTTTATTAAGCATTTTGTGATTAATTCTAAACATTTGGTGTGGCTGGCTTAAATTGTCCATCTTTGAGGACCATGCCCTATTACTATTTGCTTTTATTCTTCAGAAGAGATAGCCGAATATATCCAGTAGCGTGTCGTGGATAAAAGGGCGGGGAGGGGGGCACCATTTGTTTTTGCGTTAAATTTAGTTTTTTCTATTTTTTTCTCAAAGGACGCCAGGGGCGCCAAGAGTTCGTTCGCCCCCCCCTGGGCACCTATACGACACGCCACTGAATATATCCCGTTGAAAATAGACAAAAATAAGTGTCCCATCTTCGGGTACTTTGCCCTACCACTATTTCCTAGAGTAGTTGTTTTATACCCGAATATTTCCTGGTGAAAATAGGCTTACTATTATTCAGCTCTGTTTTTAATATAATTGCTTCTGAAAATAGTGTCCCATCTTGAGATACTCCGCCCTACTACTATTTGCATATATTCTCTAAAATAGTTGTTTGATAGCCCAATATTCCCCCGGCGAAAATAGGCAATTATTCAGCGCTTTTTTTTATTTGTTTGCTTCCATAAAAAAGTGTCATATCTTGGGGTACTCTGCCTTACTACTATTTGCATTTATTCTCCAGAATGGTTGTTTGATAGAAGAATATTCCCTGGTGAAAATAAACTAATTATTCAGCTCTGTTTTTAGTATTTGCTTACAAAAAAGTATTTATATAGTTAATATAGTATCTTGAGGCACTCTACATACATTTTTGCATTTATTCTTCAGAGTAGTTATTTTATAGCCGAATATTCCCCGGTGAAAATCAACTAATTATTCAGCACTACTCTACCCTACTACTATTCGCATTTATTCTCCAGAATAGTTGTTTGATATTGCCTGTTGAAAATAGGCTAATTATTCAGCGCTGTTTTGAATAAATTTGTTTCCAAAAAAAAATGTCTCATCTTTGGGGACCCTGCCCTACTATAATACCCTCCAGGGGGCGACCTAAAATAAAAAAATGTTCAATCTTTGGGGCCGAATATTGCCCGTTGAAAACAGGCTAATTATTCAACACTGCAATTTGTTTTAAAAAAATGTCCCAGTTTTGGGAACCTGCCCGACTACTACCTACATATTTGCATTTGTTCTCCAGAGTAGTTGTTTGATAGCCGAATATTCCCCGGTGAAAATAGGCTAATTATTCAACTCTGCATGGATGTGGAAGTTCGCAGATCGATTGGAAAACGCGTCATGATACACTCCAGGGGGCGACCTAACACCGGTTTCGAAAATGGATATTATTTAACTTATTATTCAGCGCTCTTTCCAATATATTTATTTACAAAGAAAGTGTCTCATATTGGGGTACTCAACCCTACTACTACTCGCATTTATTTTCCATAATAGTTGTTTGCTGTTGCCCGTTGAAAATAGGTTAATTATTCAACACTGTTTTTAATAAATTTGTTTCCAAAAAAATTGTCTTATCATTGGGGACCCTGCCCTACTACTACCTACATATTTGCATTTATTCTCCAGAGTAGTTGTTTGATGGCCGAATATTCCTTGGTGAAAATAGGCTAATTATTCAACTCTGGATGTGGAAGTTCGCACGTCGATTGGAAAACGCGCCATAATACACTCCAGGGGCGACCTAAGACGGATTTGGAAAATGGATATTAATTAACTAATTATTCAGCGCTTTTTCTAATATATTTATTTACAAAAAAAGTGTCCCATCTTGAGGTACTCTACCCTACTACCATTCGGGTTTATTTTCCAGAATAGTTGTTTAATATTGCCCGTTGAAAATAGGCAAATTATTCAACGCTGTTTTTAATAAATTTATTTAAAAAAATGTCCCAGTATTGGGGACCCTGCCCTACTACTATCTACATATTTGCATTTATTCTCCAGAGTAGTTGTTTGATAGCCGAATATTCCCCGGTGAAAATAGGCTAATTATTCAACTCTGGATGTGGAAGTTCGCAGGTCGATTGGAAAACGCGTCATAATACCCTCCAGGAGGCGACCTAACATCGGTTTCGAAAATAGATATTAATTAGCTAATTATTCAGCGTTTTTTCTAATATATTTATTTACAAAAAATGTGTCCCATCTTGGGGTACTCTACCCCAGTGGCGTATATAAGGGGGGGCCTGAGGGGCCCGCCCCCTCCCCCCCCCGAAGCTAAGATTTTTTTAGATATTTTCCACATATTTCCTGAATACAAACATAAAATAGCATAAAATACGGCCTCACGGAGTCTCGGCCCCCCCCCAAACTGCCTCGGGCCCACCCCGAAACTTTTTTCTATATACGCCACTGCTCTACCCTACTACTATTTGCATTTATTTTGCAGAATAGTTGTTTGATATTGCCCGTTGAAAATAGGCTAATTATTCAACTCTGGATGTGGAAGTTCGCAGGTCGATTGGAAAACGCGCCATAATACACTCCAGTTGGCGACCTAAGACAGGTTTCGAAAATGGATATTAATTAGCTAATTATTCAGCGCTTTTTCTTATTTATTTATTTACAAAAAAAGTGGCCCATCTTGGGGTACTCTACCCTACTACCATTCATGTTTATTTTCCAGAATAGTTGTTTGCTATTGCTCGTTGAAAATAGGTTAATTATTCAACACTGTTTTTAATAAATTTGTTTCCAAAAAAAATTTCTCATATTTGGGGACTCTGTCCTACTACTACCGACATATTTGCATTTATTCTCGAGAGTAGTTGTTTGATAGCCGAATATTCATCGATAAAAATAGGCTAATTTTTCAACTCTGCATGGCTGTGGAAGTTCGCAGGTCGATTGGAAAACTCGTCATAATACCCTCCACGGAGCAACCTAACACCGGTTTCGAAAATGGATATTAATTAGCTAATTATTCAGCGCTTTTTCTAACATATTTATTTCCAAAAAAAAGTATCCCATCTTGGGGTACTCTACCCTACTGCTATTCGGGTTAATTTTCCAGAATATTTGCTTGATATTGCCAGTTGAAAATAGGCAAATTATTCAACACTGTTTTTAATAAATTTGTTTAAAAAAATGTCCCAGTATTCGGGACCCTGCCCGACTACTACCTACATATTTGCATTTGTTCTCCAGAGTAGTTGTTTGATAGCCGAATATTCCCCGGTTATTATTAATTATATTAATTAACACTGGGCCAAGCGCCAGTCGATGGTAATACTGCTCTTTGTTTTTGGCAATTTATATGATTTTCCATTTCGAATAAAACTCAAAGCAAATTCTGAAAACGACAAAGCGTCATGATAGCCCCAAAGTGCCTGGACCAGTATCGGTCGCTAATTGGTTCAGGGCTGAACGGGCAACTCGTTAAGCCGCCATCCTCCCCTCCGCTTTACAATAAGAGGGCGGTGGGTTCGATTCCCAAGCATTCCAGCACAAACTCGAACCCACTATCCGTTTGTAAATACAGATTCACCGGAGGTAGGAGTAAGTTTGTCTTGGGCGGAGTTTGGGCATCAACGAAGTAGGCAAAGTTGATGATCAATACAAGGCCGTGGTTCGGAAGTCACGTTAAGCGGATAGTCCCGTGTTAAGAGCGAAGGGGGCCCTAGCACGATAGCACGGTGCTCTGGTCTTATAAAACTATAAGACTGTATATCTGCTTCTGTATCGACGCAGAGTTGCATGCGTTTTTTTTTCCAATGTTGGAAGCAATTTTGGAAATCATCAGAAGAGAGCCTGTTAGAAAGTCTTGCCGTTTTTTTCCTTGACGTGTTCTAATATTTCAAAACGGGTTCCTTTAACGTTTTCTTCGGAAACAGGTAGAAGTCGCGAGGGACCAAGTCTGGTGAATATGGAGGGTGGTTAATGACGGGGATCTTCTTATTAGCTAAAAACTGCTTAATGGAAAGGGAATTGTGGGCCGGTGCATTGTCCTGGTAGAGCAGCCAAGCGTTATTCTTCCACAAATCTGGACGTTTTTTCATTACACGTTCCCTTAGCTACATCAATACTTCCAAATGCCTAGAAATTTTGAAAAATATCTACAAAGGTAAAATAGAATTAAAGGAAAAAAACACGAACTATGGAACAAGGAATTATGAAAAATTCGAAAACACTTTCAACTCAAAAACAATAACATAGCGAACTGTACAATATTTTGCTCCCAGAATGTTTAATTTTTTACTAAGTACTATCAGAAATATTTTAAAGTTTAATATTTTTAAAAGAGAAATTAACATTTGGATAAAAAACAACCGAAGTATATGTAACGACTTGATTAACTTAAAATACATGAGGTAATTAAACTGATAATTTTGTTATAAAGTTGGGTAATTATCAGCACTAAATAGTTAAAATAATTAATAAAAAATCGCCATAGAATTCTGTGGGGTAACCTGTAATAAAGGTTTTTCTTTTTTTCTAAAAAGTGATTCTAATAATCTTTGTTTTCTAAAAAAAAAACAAACAATTTTGAAATGCTTTGTAATTATAAGTCAACAAGGTTAGGTTAAGTTAACAAGCACTTGTTTTGCTTTTACAACTTTTTTAACGTTTATTTATCCTTAATACTTTAAATTGATATTGTAAATGTATAAAATATTTAATTATTGAAAATAAACGTTATTATTATTATTATTGTAAATATAAATTTTGGTCGACTGTTTGACCCTCACGCGCCCATTCAATAAGAATAACACCCTTAATACCGAAAAAAAAAATGGGCACCACTGTTGTGGATGTGCTGGAGCGCCCTTCTCGTTCATCATCTTTAACTTTTTTACGACCCTCAAAAAAGCTTTTATGTCACATAAAAACCATTGCACGAGACATAAACTGCTTTCCGTAGACATCTTTTAGCATTTGAAAGCATTCAGTAGCCGTTTTTTTGAGTTTTACTTTAAATTAATAGATTGCTCAATTTTTTCGTTTGTCATAATTCCGGCAAATGAGCTATGCATGATCCGCTTCAAACCACTGCGTAATCCAAACTAGTAGAAGAAAGGCGACAAGATTTCGCCCGAGGCGTGGAGATTTCAAACCTTTTAGTACAGGGGGCCAGTCAGAATGTAAGCGTAAATGAGTTATGATTGTTCCGGGCACGAAGCGACACACACACAGTCAATTAGTCAAAACGAAACGAAAAGGTATATATTTCTAAAGACTTTCCGTTCATTTTATTTTATTTTAGATTTTCGATAAATACTTCAAGACGGTTTAAAGGAGGCTAATCTCTTAAATTGAATTAAAAAACTCAATTGTGAGAAACTTGTTCAATGCTCAGAGTTGCCAAGTTTTCTTCAAAGTTTCCCGAGCGGAAAAGTAATCGAAATGACAATTATCTTACCTACATGTTTTTCCAGGCAATTCATTTGACCGACTTTGCGTTAAAGTTTTCAAGGACTTTTCTATATATTTCCTCGATTCTTACCCATTCCTTTCCTATAGATTTACGAGAAAATATTTACTGTTTGCTCCTTGCAGAATATTATTAGGTAACGAAAGCCCAGAGATTCTAGAACAACAAATGGATTTAACATTATCATAAGCTACTAACTTACCTTATTTATATAACATTACCATTGAAAAAGCTGAAATAGAAACGGGAGTAGAAAGGCACTTATAGGCAACCCGTAGCTGTGGCTGGTTTATACTGCGGTCCTTGGAAAAAAAATATTCCATCCAGTTTGTGTTAAACAACTGGGCAATTTCTTTGTAAGAATCCATTTTGTTTATTCTATTTTTATGACTGGCATCCTTTGGGTCCCACAAATTTCTATGTTTAAGTTTACCACTTTTAGATATGATCTGGAATTTCTGGAAAAAACAATTTACTTGTAGGTATATATCTAATAAATTTATCGAGCGGTTAGAAACAAATTTCTTAAAATACTTATATATACTTACCTATCAATTTGGTACAAAAGTGGTAGCCAGACTGGCACAACGAAATAAAAGTATAACATAAAAAAACTCAACACGACCCTTTCCACTAAACAGACGCGAGTTTCAAAACTCGTCGAAACTGGTCAAAACCTTTTGATGTTACCGCTTCCAAACGGGACTCGAAAACCAAAACTCCAACTGTCGCAAAACACGCCAGTCTTGAAACAGTTGGCCAAAAGTTTCAGTTTTGTTTTATTCGACACGAGTTTATGTTTTGTTTTTGTTTTGTCCGTTTGGTGGAAAACCGGCATTAGGCTGCCCAACGAAACTCACTATACTTTGATTTTATCGCGGCGCGGAGTGTCAGTTGTTCTTTTTTGTTGTATTTTTGTTCGAAAGAAAAGAAATCTCGGACTTTCCTTACTCTCATAGAAAAACTAATATCTTAGAATCCTGAACGGAAATTAATTAAAAAAATTGTCAAAACACAAATAAACAAAAACAGCGATTGACAAGCACTTTTTAAAGACCTTTAAAACAAGTTATGCAAGTTATCGCTCGACCCACTACCATATTTAAAATACAGATGAAAGTTTATCCCTTTAGTTCAGGCCCTACATCCGAGATTCAAGCGATATGCTGCGTTTACTGATAGAAGCAATACACTGGTATGCAGTGGCGTATATAAGGGGGGGCCTGCGGGGCCCGCCCCCCCCCCCCGAAGCTAAGATTTTTTTGGATATTTTCCACATATTTCATGAATACAAACATAAAATAGCAAAAAATGCGGACTCATGGGGTCTCGGACCCCCCCCCCCCCCCCCCCGAAACTGTTCGGGCCCCCCCCGAAACATTTTTCTATATACGCCACTCTGGTATGGATAGACATAAGACTCACCCGAATAACCACCCCCCCCAAACGAGACAGGGGGTGGTTCCCCCCCCCCCCTTAAACATGATTTTTGATAGTTTTTTGCTAATAACTAGAAAACAGTCAACTTTTCCAAAATCTTCTAGAAATCATTTTTAAAGCGGATACAATTTCCTTTTCAACGATGTAACCTCCCCTCTCACCCTCCTCAAAGGTGCTCTCTTACAGTATTTTCCCATTATTTGCAAACTTTCAACTCGGCAAAAAACAACTAAGTAATCATTATTGAGGCTGATGAAAAGTACTTTCTAACGATGTATAACACGCTCCCTTTAAATCTGTGGCGCACCTTTTATAGTAAGGCATTTAAATCAATGAAAGGAGTGTAAAAAACTATTTTATTTTCTTAAATTGTAGTGTCCTACATGTCTGGATTTAAAACTTATTTTTAAAGCTGAAGAAATTTCCTTTCCAACAATGTATATCACTACCCCCTCAACGCAGCAGTATCAACGCAGCAGTAGATCTTGCACAGACGCCCCAAAGATGGTCAAATTTTATATTTATATTATACAGGGTGTTTCAACTAAAAGGTAACAGAGGTGTTTTTGGGTATTTTTCGTGCGAATTTGGAGAAACGCTCGGACACGTCGATTTTGTTTGCAAGGGGGACACTTTTTGGCTATCTTGAAATTTTTGTAGCACGAACCCTCTTCGAGGGGTATACTTTACCCCTATATTTTAAATAGGGAAAGTGGGTCTAGTGATACCTTGGTTTGAAGCCTTTTTGAAGTCCTTACAACTATGTAATTTAAAAAATTTCAAAAATCTATCCATAAGTTTTTGAGATAATTGCCTTCAAACTTTCAAATTTAACATGGACTGATAAAATAAAAATTTAATTAGAATTTTATTATTTTTCGGATTTAATTTTTATTTTATCATTCCATGTTAAATTTGAAAATTTCAAAGCAAATATCTTAAAAACTAATCGATGGATTTTCGAAATTTTTACACGGTTGTAAGGATATTCAAGAGAGCTTCAAAACAAGGTATCACTAGACCCACTTTCCCTATTCAAAATATAGGGGTAAAGTATACCCCTCGCAGGGGGTTCGTGCTACAAAAATTTCAAGATAGCCAAAAAGTGTCCCCCTTGCAAACAAAATCGACGTGTCCGAGCGTTTCTCCAAATTCGCACGAAAAATACCCAAAAACACCTCTGTTACCTTTTAGTTGAAACACCCTGTAGTTATATTTTCAGGGGAGTATACTGTATATTAATACCACGTGTGTTGCTTCTCTCATTGTACGCAGTGTTTGTATTAGTACTGTTTTAGCGTGGTTGTCTTAAATGAAGATTCAAGTGTATACCAAATTACCGCTGCCTTAGGAGGGGAGTGATATACATCTTTGGAAAGGAAATTTCTTCAGCTTTAAAAATAAGTAGGACATGTAGAACAATACAATTTAAGAAAATTAAAAAAGTATTGTTTTTTGAACACCTCTTATTTATTTAAATGCCTATAAGAGAGGTCAGCCTCAATAATTATTACATAATTGTTTTTGCTCAAGTTAAAAGTTCGCAAATAATTAGAAAAATACTGGAAAAGATCACTTTTGAGGGGATGTCCCCTCCCCCCAATGTAAATGAATTCAACTCGAAAAATTAAGTTTTAAGTTAATACTAATCAAACATATTTTTTTACCCACCTTGAGTATTATTTACTGAGTTACAAAAATTAATGAATTGAAGGATTTCTTCAAACACATTTATTTTTATTTTAAGGCGGCTACTTTAAGGATACAAAATGCCACAAGAAAAATGAAAAAAAAAACATATTTTAAACATTTACCCCTTTTTTCGTAGGCCTATGGAACGTGCACCACTGCCTTTAGAGGGTACTAAGGTTAAACAGAAAATTTTAATCCCTTGCAAAATGATTTTTAGAATTTTTTGAGAAAAGTTGACCGTTTTCAAGTTATTAGCAAAAAACCTTCAAAAAGCACCCCTGCCAGCGTTGGGGGAGTCTTAAGCGGGGTCTACACATAACGTTTTGCCTGACGTTTTACTTGATCAGGTAAAACGGATCAGGCAAAACCTTTGGTGTAGACAATAAAACGTACGTTTTGCCTGAACTGAACAGGACTGAAGTCGGACCTGTTGAACTGATCGGTAGAGGCTTTGTTCCCGGTAAAACGTCAGTTTTAGCGGCATTTCTTGTGGTAGTGCATACAATTTTAATTCCTTTCGAGTGCAACTTAGAAGTTGGTATACAAAACGTCCGACATTAGAAAAGATAATTTTTTAGAAAATCAAACAGGTTATTGTCTTCCTCCACTCATTTTTAATTTGTTTTAAACAAATAGTCTCGACATGTTTCGTAAGCAGAGATGTAAGTTTCTTCAGGCGACATTATCAAACTAAATCAGCACAACATTTGAAAAACTGGTTAAAAAACTATGTTTAGCTACTAAAGCGGTAAAGTCATACACATTTAAAACAAAAAACATTATTGTCAAAAGCAGTGCTTCCTCCATGGTGTATCAAAAACTGATCTAAAAACGTACGTTAAAATTATCAAGTGTGTACGCTAGTCTTTCAACCGTCATACTTGACCCTTTTGACTGACAGGCAAGACGTAAGGTAAAATGTTATGTCTAGACCAGGCTTTATTCATACTAAATGTGTTGCTTCTATCATTAAACACAGTATCGGACCCAGTTCCATATACGTAAGATACGGCCTGAACTACTTGGTGTGTGGGCTACAAAAATTTCGAGATTTCAGGCAAGAACTGTCACCCTAGGAAACGAAATCGATGTGTTCGTACAGGTGTCTTCAAAAACCTAACATACTAAACACCTTGTAGTTTATTTTGTAATTATATGATCTCTATCCGGATCGCGTCAATGCGGAACGAAATCTTCTTAGATAAACTTTTAGTCTTATTCGGAATTCGGAAAAACAAGTTTTCAGGAAAGTAAAACTTTTGAGCTTACATCTAATTGAAACGTAAAGAACATTTGCGATCAGTTTTTCTTTTTTATTATAAGAAAAATACATATTAAATTAGAAAAAAATTACAAAATTATATTTTGACAAATTTATTTCTAATTTTTGTTCAGTAAATTACTAATTTAAAAATTATTGGTGACTATGTGTTACATGGATCTGGAGCTTAAAATTAAATAAATTGATTCAAAAAAGCAAACATTCAACAACAATCAAATTAACAAAAGAAAAACAATAAAAATACTGTTTCTCAAGTTTTCTATTTTAAGACTGTTTTCAGCGATTCGATTTTTGATCTTTTTTAGTATGTTATTGAAGGTACTATTGTAGTAACTGTAATAAATTTCATGGTGTGACACGGAATGTAAGTCAGTCAAATTATTTAACAAAAAAAAAACAGGAAAATTTTTTTTCTTTTCTCAAGTTCTTAATTTTGATACTGTTCCTGCAATTAGATTTTCTATTTTTTTTAGTATGTTCTTAAGAGTATTACTGTTAGTAACTGTACCAAATTTCGTGGTGTGACATGGATGGAAAGTTTAATAAATTAACAAAACAACAAGGAATTTTTTTTCACAAGTTTTCAATTTTGACACTGCGTCTTTGTGTAAGTCTATCTATCTATCTATTTAGCCTTCTTCGATCCATCTTTGCACATAGGCCTCCCCTAATATCTTAATATCTTCCCCCCGCATGTTTCTTCATATCGTGCACGCATCTCATTTGGAGTCTTTCCCTACTTCTTTTATTTTCCCAAGGTCTCCAGTTTACAATACAATTGTTCCATCGATCGTCTTTCTGTCTGATATTATGACCGGTAAATTTCCATTTTAATTTTGTTACTTCTACTCTGATATCCCTTACTTTTGTTTTATTTCTTATCACTTCATTCCTCTTTCTATCTGTTAGCTTTACATGTAACATTTGTCTTTCCATTGATCTTTGGAGTTTTGTTACCTTATCCATGTTTGATTTTGTAAGTGTCCAGGTCTGGGATCCATAAGTACGTACAGGAAGGATACATTGATTACACACTTTCTTGTAGCTTAATTTATCGAATGCTGTCCAGGCCAATCTTACTCGTGTCTTGATTTCAGCTGTTTGTTTATCTTTTTTTAGTTTATAATTTGTCCAGGTATATATATTTATGTGTTTACTGAGAAATGGATATTAGACGGGTAGATAGCAACATATACTGCAGCAGCAACAGTCTGAAACTAATGCTCTGGGTGTAACTGACCCACGATCACCAGTTAAGGGTTAAAAACTTAAAGTTTACAATGTACCACAGTGTTTTTTAAGCGTTATACGTTTGGTCCACATCGTTGAGCAACATAAAATATTCTTTCCGCTACAGTGACGATCAGCTCATGAAATTTTAATGGAAAATAACTTTTATGGTAAACAAAAACAATGTTAGACGTGACTTTATAGCTTGGATACGAGGGCTGCCTTTTATATTTTGCATGTAGGACCATAGAGGGCGACACTGACCGAATGTCGTTATACTAAAACCTAACCCCTGTAACAGGAGCCTAGTATGACAGTGGTTCTGTCATCTCAAGTGGCCAAGGCTTAAAAGTTGTGAGCTACCAATTTGTACAACGATTTGAAAATACAAAATACACGATCTCGAAAGGGAATTTGATGGTTCTTGGAGGAAGTTAATGCTATAAACGCTTTTATCAAATGTATAAACCATGTAGGTAAATCATACATACCTTTTCAATTTTCTTCTTGTAGCTTCACACTTTCACTTCTTATATTTATTATTTTATATTATACTATTAAACTTTTGTATTCAAATATTTACACTTCTTAAACTTTTAGGTTTTATAAACCTTTTGTATATTTGTTGTAAATATTTTTATTTATCAATATTTTAAACGTTTAATTTACTTAATATTACTGTTTTTGGGATATATTATTGATTAAAAATGCCGATTTTAGGGCAACGAATGGTTTGTCTTTGATGTTAAAAATCAGAAAAAAGATATTAATAATATTTAAAAACACTGGACACGGTAATAAAATCAAAAGCTTTAAAGTTAAAATAAACACTAAAAGAAAAGACCAAAATTACTATGGATAATAAAGTTAACAGTTTTATACAAAGTTAAAATAATTAATAAATTTCCCCAGATGAAAAAAAAAACCCTTAAGAAGTGTGAACGAAAGCAAAGCCAACTAAAGAATGTTTGCTCCAACGACTTTCGAAAGTTTCCTGTCTCAGTCAAAGCAACCCTACGCTTGTAAGTACAAAAGGCTTGTCGTTGATTGGCTAGAACTATACTCATCGTCGCTTTGGCAAGAAAGAGATAGCCTGCGCTTCAAACGCTCCACTAAGAGACAAAATACCAAGGCAAGTCAAGATGCGTGGACTTAAGACTGGAGAAAATCAACAAAAGTTAAAATTACACAGTGTGTTTTTTAAAAGTTGAAAATAGTTAAGCAAATTTGTTTCCAGTTACAAAATATGAATTATTTTGATGTTAGTGTCTCAGAGGACATATTAGCTGAATACAACTTTTATTAAAATACAGCGGACCTGAAAATATGCCAAAAAACAAGTCTTTGGAGTTGCCATAAATTTAACATATTCTTAACCTAGTCTTGCATATAATTAATGCTTGTTGATGTCAAAAACAATATTTAATTAAAAATATTTAAAAACTTATAAATGGCAAAAATACCATTTATATTTAAATCCCGTTTTGTTACACCCCAATCTTTGCCTCACCTAAATTGAAAACTTCAGTGCGATACATATAGGTATATAGGTACAGTGAATTTTTTAAGTTAGAAAATCAGTCGAAAAATTGAATTAAGCCGACACATTTACGGGCTAGAATTTTTTGCAAGTTTCGAAGGAAATTATCTTAACAAGTATGCCTTGCCGAGTTGATTTCTGTTTTCGGTAATGAAGCACCACATCAGGCGACAGTTTCTCGTTGGTATGGAGAATTCAAGCGTGGACGGATTAGCCTTATCGACGATCCAAGGCCAGGTACACCAAAAACGTCTATCACCTAGGAAAACAGTAATGCAGTGCGCATGCTCATCACAGAAGATCGACATGTGACATATCGCGAGATTGAGGCTTCATTGGGGATTTCAAAAATTTTGCATGTGGAATTAGGGGTAAGAAAATTAGTTTCCCGCTGAATACCGCATTTGTTAGTTAACCGAAGAACAGAAAGAAGCTAGGATCAAT
The DNA here is from genome assembly GCA_963576565.1 of Aspidapion aeneum. Lineage (NCBI taxonomy): Eukaryota > Metazoa > Arthropoda > Insecta > Coleoptera > Brentidae > Aspidapion > Aspidapion aeneum. Next base: position 19,054,132 of record OY755044.1, on the reverse strand, counting down.
TGGTGTCAGAAATCTCTATACCGCTTTGAGGCTGGAAATTCGAAAAAAGTGTACAGCATTGTTAGTGGTGATGAATCGTGGATTTACTCATATGAACACGAAAATAGACATCAGTTTGGGTGTTCCAAGATGAAGGAAAGCCGACGAAAGTCACTCTCGAAGTGTATCCAAAAAATGGTCGCGACATTTGTTTTAAAAGCAGGTCATGTAGCAACAATTCATTTGGAAGATCAAAGGACTGTTACTGCCGATTGGTACATCACCATTTGTTTGTCGAGCTTCAAAAAACGAACCCCGCACGATGAATCATCCACCACCATATACATAATATTCCAATACCCACGGTAACTGCCCAATCATGATGCAAACATAAGGGCCTTGGGGTCTTTAAGCAAAAATGACCTGCTTGCTTTCAAAGCCATATGCATATTATTTCCATATAGTACGTATTATTGCACTACCTACGGTACCTTACGATGCAGAATGCAAACATATTTGAAATAGCAATATCATTGGGTATAAGTCCATCCTCTTTGCGGTCCTTAAGATAAAATGTTCTGATTGGTTATACTTTTACGCATGAATATTATTTTATTCCTGTATTCGTTACGTCAAATCATCGGCGTACAGTTGACAAAAACTCTATCTATGTAAATTTGCTATCTGTGCATTTTTCGTACCTTTATTTCTGAATTTTTGCATTAAACGCCAACCATTGTGTAAATAGGTAACAGGGAGTATTGGAATATTACGTATATGTCCACCACCAAGATCATGCAAGTTCGCACAAAGCATAAAAAACCATTTTATTTTTAACCCAACATAACGTTGTATTGTTAGACCATCCCCCATACAGTCCCGACCTAAGACCCAACGATTTCTATATTTTTCAAGAATATACCGTCAAACGGGGTGAATCGGGACAGCGGGGTCAATCGGGACAAAACCTGTTTTTTACTATTTAAATGGCCCCTGTATCTCATGATCAATGTTTTTACGTTCAATAATATTCAAAACTGATAGGCGATATCTTAGTCAACGCGTTTCTGCAAGTCGCCGGCCAGTTCGCTTTAGCTTTTTCAATGGAGCAGCACGCAAAAAACTAACACAATTTTCGCGGTTTTTTGTTCAGAGAAAAACTTTGCTTAAAAACCACCCTTCTAACTGTCCCAGGAAACTGAAAATTGGTAAAATGATAGCCTTAAGTGTTTTGTAGACGGTGTGAAAAAAAGAATCAAATTAAAAAAAAGTTTTTTTTTCAGAATTTTTTTTAAAAATGTGCTTTTTAGGATTCCCGAAAAAGTGCTGCCAAAGGGCATATTTAAATCAATAATTTTAAGAAGAATATTTAAGTTTAGTTTTGTTCGAGTTTTTTATTTATTTTTATTTAAATATGGTTTTAGTTGAACTGTTCAGCTCGTTACCTACCTAGTTTATTTGAGATTTATTGTATTTTTAAGTTTTATGATTAAACCTCGTTTTCTGACTTATTTTTAAAGTTTTTTTTCCGGTTGTTTTTGCAAAATAATTTTTTTAACCTTCTCCGTTCCAATTGACCCCATTACAGGGGCTAATCGAGCCTTAACACTGAAAAAAATGGGGTGTCCCGATTGACCCCATATGCGGGGTCAATCGGGACACCCACTAAAAAAAATATATAAAATCACCTGTCAAAGTGACAGATATGTGTGACATGTCATTTTAAAGCTCCAACGGTAAGCTATCATTTGGCGGTGGTTTGATATCTATAGTTTTTTTAGAAAAAAAGTGATTTTGAAAAATATCTGAAAATCGTCCCGATTCACCCCGTTTGACGGTACTGCGTGGTCAAAGATTTCAGTCGCCAGAGGAAGCAGTCGACGCCTGCAAGCATGCAACTTTGAGAGTACCGACAAACGACTGTAATTACAGGTTTGACAACTGGTTTGAGCGCATGCAAAAGTGCATTAATTTTCGTGGAGAATACTTCGAGATACAAGACAGGCTATAAAAGTTATCTACTGTTTTATTCCATCTGTATATACAAGCCTCGTAAAAAAGCAAGTTTCTAAATAGTGAAGGCAAGATTTCTGAAAGTGCACTTTCTAGAAGAATTTTATCTTACTTTTTGGGTAATGGTCAATTCCCCCTATTTTGACCCCGCTGAATCAAATATCCTGGTGAAATCGAGCTGTTAAAGTTTAAAAGTGGTCCAAAAATAAGCTAAAGGGACCATATACATACGTAGTGCCTTAACTGCCTTTAGACCTACCCAAACTACGACTCATCTCTTATTATTTCTTCATTATATGACAGTTAATAAAAAATTCCACAAGGCTACTCAAAAATTTATTAATATGCAGATTTTTTTGAATAAATCGGGAGCAAAAAATTTTTGTGTGGGGTGAATAATCATGTAAAAACAAGGGGCCTTAAAATGTTATATACCTACTTATATTTGTCCTAATTCCGGCCCACTGGGTGTTCCAGATAAGTAAACGTAGCCTCAAGGGCATTTTGGATACGGTTTCTGAAAAAAAATCATTAATATCTTACGATTGCTCGTAGCAATAATCTGTTTATATATTTAACTGGATATATAGACCTTTACATATATGCAAGGTGAGGCAAAAATATTGATATTTTTTGTAGAGAGAGCACGCTGCGCAGGAGGTGCTAACTTTCCTTTTCAATTGTGTTCTATTTATTATTTTTGTTCGACAAAAACAATTTTAAAAATATACTGATAACATTGACAAACACTTTAATAACAAATCACAAATAACAATCTTTTTGAAGCAATAAGTCCACAGAATCCCACCGGTGACTAGAACTAGAGAGAGAAAGGTTGCAATGGTTAGCATTCATTGTATGTTCTCACTCTAAAAAAACTCTTTAAATTTTTGCCTTAATGTCCCATATACCTGATGTATAGCCGAGGTCGTTCCAGTTACTTCGTATATACCAATTCATTGGCCCGTAGTCGCTAATAGAAAACTATAATTTCTTTTTAATTTGTTTGCAAGATGGTGAGGACATTTTAACATAAAGTAAATCGTTTTTGCTCCATATTTTAAAAACCCCTATTAGCTTCAAATTAGGGATTGTATCATTTTCTAAATACCTACAAACACAAAAAATTTATCTAAAATTTATTTTCTTTGAATTGTTATCTTTGCTTGGTTTGAAACAATATCTTTTTTTTCTTGATATCTTGTTGTAATTTTTAAAAGACCAAGTGTACAACTTAATAACTGATAAGAATGAAGAACTGAAAACAAGAATGTTGGAAGAACTAGATACAGCAGCTAAAAATATAGGTTTGGGTATGAACTACTACATAAATAAACCAAACCTCTGAAATCAAGAGAAGAGTGCGATTGACCTGGACAGAATTCGGTAAATTAAACTTCATATTGGGGGGGGGGGCTATGTCTAAAGATGGATCGAAGAAAGCTAAATAGATAGACAGACTTTTTTAAGAAACCTTTTTTGAAATGTATTTACTTTTATCTGGCACAGCCTGTATAATTTTTTTTTATAAAGTATATATATGAAGCTTTATATAACTGAGATTTACCTTCTTCTGGATAATAAGTCAAAGTTAATGGACGCTGCTTGTACTGAAGGAGAATTCATAATAAAGCTCTTTAGGCGCATAGCAAAAGCTCGCAGCAAAATTGTCAAGAATAAAACTTTAGTTTTGAACTATTACAGAGTTGCTGAAATCAGGGGCACAACTAGCAGGACCGGAGGGGGCTTTCAAAAAAATTTAAAAAACTGCTAGAAAATTAAATAAAAATGATCTGTTGGCAAAAATTAGTCGCATAGAAAAAACTTACGCCGCAAAAAAAAGCGTTAAATTGCGTTGTCGATAAAATTTTTATAAAAATGGACTAGTTTTTGGAAAAAATGGTGCCACAGAACAAATATTTGGCAAGTTAATAAAAAAACTACTAAAAAATTATAAAATAGTAAAAAAATATTAGGTTCTTCTTTCGGAAAAAATTGCGCAGAGTAAACAAACTAAGGAGGGTGAAAACCTGAACAAAATGGTGTTTTTTTTTTAATTTTAGACAAATGAAATAATTTAAAGAAAAAAATGTGGCGCTGGCCAAAAATGGTTCTAAATACAAAACTTTTGATTATTTTAGAGACCGAACCGAACCATAGGTAATCAAAAGCCGAGTTTTGGTTCTTGAATTAAATTTTTCGAAACTCGTGCCTTCTCTCAATTATGCAGGACGCTATAAAAACTAAAAGCGATCAAAAAAGAACGAGAGCCTTAATCGTCGTTTTTGTTTCTCATCAGATACTCTCTAATGGGCAAAAAAGGGGCTACAATTCGTGCTGAATTTAAAAACGAGTAGGATTTTCTAGCTTATCTTAAGCTAACCCTTATTTAACAAAGTGTAGATCCAACTATTCAGTCCAATGACGTCCATACTTTCTTATGGATCTGAATGATTCATTCACTAAGGACTTTCTGCATCTGTTTAAGCTGATCACACATAGGCCGCAGAACGCGTAGCATAGGGCTTTCAACCAATCAGCGATCGAATAGCCGCGGCCATATTGGATTTGCATATGAAAAGTCAGTAGTTGATTGCTTATGCTATCCGCTATGCATTTTTGTGTGTGATGGGCTTAATATCGTCTGGGGCTTCTTTGAGTTCTTAAATTAAATTCCGTTAGTGCAATGGGACCCCAGGCTTGAGACTGGTATAGCGGAGTTCCAGCAGAAGGCATATGATAGTATACCACTAAATCTACTTTGGAAAGCGTTGGAAAACGCAAACATAAGCGTACAACTAATTAAGGCCATCAAAGAGTTATACCGCAATAGTAAGGTAAAAGTTAAAATAAAAGCAAAACTAACCAAAGGCTTTCAAGTAAATAAAGGTCTTAAACAAGGTTGCTGTATCTCGCGTACACTTTTCAAGATATACTTGGAACAAGTCCTTAAAGTATGGAAGAGAAAATGCCAAAACATGGGAATTCCGTAAGACGAAACCACCTTGTATACTTTATGTTTCGCCGATGATCAGATAGTAGTGGCTCAGGATTATGACGACCTCGAATATATGACACGAAAACTAATAGAAGGGTACAATAAGTGGGGACTAGAGGTTAATCTCAATAAGACAGAGTATATGGGTATCGGTGGAATGAAACAGGATCTAATCTTAAATACTGGGCAGCGAATTCAGTCATATGATGAGTATAAATACTTAGGTCTAAAAATTACAGCTGACGGAACAATAGCTATAAAAGATCGAAACGTACAAGGAAGAAAAGCAATAACTTTATTAAATGGAATAATTTGGGACCAAAGTATATCACAACATAACAAAAAGCTTATATATAACACCATTGTAAAAAGTATTACGGCTCAGAAGTATGGCCAATCAACGATAGAACAGAAAAAATGCTTTCCGCTACGGAGATGGACTATTGGAGAAGAGCAGCAGGGAAATCAAAAAGAGAAAAAGTTACAAATCAAAGAATAAGAGAAATTATGATTGTGGGTGAACTTACTTTAGTGGATGATATAAGAACAAGACAACTGGTGTGGTACGGACATGTACAAAGAATGAATGATGAAAGACTACTTAAACAAATACTACAATGGAAACCAACTGGCCGAAGAAAACGAGGACGACCAAGGAGAAGCTGGAGAGAAGGAATAGACAGTGAAATAAGAATAAGAGGCCCAGATGATGAATTATGGGCAAACAGAAACGAGTGGAGATTGGGAATCGGAAGACGTAGAACGTTGTGAAACCGATAGATATATATATATATATATATATATATATATATATATATATATATATATATATATAAATTAAATTCCTTTAAGGGCTACGTTTGCATTGAAAACTACAAGGTTTTTTCAAAAAAATTTATTCAGTTTTTTTTAACATATTCGCCCTCAACTTCAATACATTTGCGCATTTGGTAAAACTCAAATTCTTGTGACCAATGTTCTTGTGTAAGGTTGCTAATTATACTACTATGTCGGCTTAGAACGTTTTTCTACGTTGTCCGACGCCTATTCTCCACCGCCTTCGATCCTGACAGTCATCTTCCGTCAGGTTTTTTTGACTCATTAATCTTTGGATTGACTGCTGCCATTTCAGTTTAGGACGCCCTCTTTTTCTGCGCCCTATTGGTTGCCATTCTAGGACCTGCTTCCGCTTAACTTTTCTTTAATCTTAGAGAATAGAAAGAAGTCACACAGAGCTTGGTCAGGAGAATAACGTGGGTGAGACAACGGTTTGACCCCCTGTTCATCAAAAAAAATCTACCATTCTAACGACCAGTCATGGTGCCATTAAGTAGGAAGACTTCAGGAACACATTTGGTTTTATATACCGTCCTTTGATTTTGAATAGCGTGATATATTCACTTTTGGAAACTAATCGCACCATTCTCTTTCCAACACTCCGCGATCGACGAATTTTTGTTGGACGCTGCTCACCTTTTTTCTCATTGGTGAACAAATGTGGCATCCATCTGGAACATCGCTTCCTTAAACCAAGGTGATCATGTAAATGTCAATGTCAAGAGAAGCTTCAATCTCGATATATTTTTTTTTCAATCTTGATCTTGTTTTACCATCTTTTGGCTAGCTTCTACTGTTTCCGGAGTCACAGCAGTGGGCGGTCGACCTGTGCGAGGCTCATCATCCAATGACACTCGGCTTCTTTTAAACACTGCAAACCAATTGAACACTGTAGTCCTAGAAGGGACAGTCCCCAAACCAACTTAACAAATTTTCATGACATTCGGTTTGTTTTCGTCCTTTTATGTAGTCATACAAAATTTTGGCTCGAAAATCGCGACTGCCCAGTTCAATTTTAATGGTAAAATTTTGCAAATACTGAGATTAATTCGCGTCCGTGGTAAAATTCTGTCATTTCAAAATGCCGCACAAAAAACTGGCGCGTGCTACCCTAATCATAATAACCATTTTGGGATTTGCAGGAGTCTGTGCAAAAATTAAAAATTTATTTTCAAATTTTGGGAAGAATTTCTGTGTTTTAAGCACGGCTATATACATCATTCTTTAAAGTTAAAGTTTCGAACATACCTTATACCATTCTATAAGTACCTAATTACTACTACTATGTCGGTTTAGAACGTTTTTCTACGTTGTCCGACGCCTATTCTCCACCTCCTTCGATCCTGACAGTCATCTACCTAATTCCTTCTTGAAATATAACAAAGGCTTTCGAAAGGCACCACCTGCATTCTTTAATACAGGGTCAAACTCATTTTAAAATTGTTAGCGGTTGTGTTTATATTACGGATTTGAGTTCATGTCATTATTATAGTGACATTTTCATTATTATTGTGAATTAACAATTATAAACCTGTATATTTTAGTTTGTTTTTATAAGTGAGGACCTAGTAAGTGATATTATTAATGGCATTTTGGCGGCCATTTGAAACACCACAAACAAATTTTTGGAGACCATTTGACGACCAAGGAGGAGAAAAAGTGGTGGTACCATTAGAGTCTGCGGTTTTACAGAAACCAAACCTTAACCCTAAAAAATAAATGGATCCATGACGGAACTGACACCTTCCTGGCTAGCCTAGTATCAAACTTCAAGTGAAGCCATGATAATATATTAGCCTTGAAAACAGTTTTATTTTAAATATCTCAGAAACTAAAGCTCCTACGAAGTTTTTGGTAATAACACGAATTATTGAAGAAAATATAGTCTACTACATTTTGAAAACAGTGTATTAAGACGATGCTCCATTAAAAAGTTAGCATTTTTTAAAGTTTTTAATTGTCAAAAACTCATTCGCATTAATGGATTTTGACCAAAATCTAATTAGCTCGTAAGAGTATCGAACACTATTTTACCTATATATATAATATACACACACGCAGACAGACATCACGACGTTATTGCTAAGATAGGTCAAAATACATCCAAATAACACATTTTTGGCGTTATCTCATATCGTCGAAAATAATGTCTTCTCTCTAGCCATTGCTACGCGGTCTAGGAAGGTAAAAATATCCAAAGTGAAAAACTCAAGATATTATTTTTGATGCGCAACTCTCAGTAGAAAATTACGGAAATCGTTCCAAAATATACGAACGTATATTTTAATGATTATTATTTATTAAACATTTTATTTTACTTGACTATAGGTATACTATAAACAGTTCCCAGTCCGGCCCATATTCTCTTTTATTTGTGTAGGATTCCTTAATGGGTTTCACACTTCAAATTTTATTATGGTTTTTTTGGCGGCTTTTTGAAATGAAAGGACTATATCACGGATCACCAAACAAAGGGTGATCCGTGCTAATATTTGCTCAAATCACGATCAGGAGCGCCCTTCACCGATAGATGGCAGAACTAGCTCTGTTTAACTTAAGCGAAATGTTTTTTCTCTAGAATCCCGGATTCTGGCAATCGTAACTGAAAACGTGCCAAGATTACGCCCTTAAATGTGGGCTGATGGGGGTTAGAGAGGGTTTAATAAAAACGCGATGTTTTTTGAAACGCGAGAAGGCAACATGCTGCTAAAAAATGTATACTCCACACGTTATTTTGTAAAAAAAACCTCGAACGAGATTTTGAATTAAGTAAATTAGTGAATTGGTGTTGTGCTAAAAACTAAAAGGGTGGAGAAAAGGTGCAATCATTCCTTACTCTCTTATAGAATTTTACCTGCAAACCTTTTTTATCCATGCCGCGCTGCGGCTTGGGCAAGGGGGATACGGGGGGAGATTCTCTCCAACATGTTGACGGAATGTTGAGAAATTTGGCAGGCGATCAGTTTAGAAGATTGATCGAAATCAAGGAGTCTTTAAAAATTTTTTTTTGATCGTTAAAATTTTTTGTAGGTAGTTTTTGAAAATTACAAAGTGTTTTTTTTTATCAGTTAGGAAAAGTGACATTCGCCATACTACTCCCCCTCAATAATACGCCTTCTCAACGACGTTGCTTTTCAGTATAGTTTTGTGTAAAACAGTTTTCAATAATTGTGATTTTAATATTTTTTTCTTTTGTTTCAGAAGTACCTGCTCTTTGAAATTATGATTTGCAGTGGAAGAACTAAATTCCTTTCTTTTTGAAAATTAAATGTAAGTAAGTAAAAACCATCGAGTTAGAGGTACCAAATGTCGAACCGTAATTCGGTCGAAAATATAAAAAAATAGAATAGACAAAACGTTGTTAATCCGTAAAATTTTCGAAAATAATATAGTCGAAAGTAATTTAGACGAAAAAGGCCAAAATTTAAAAAGTGGAAAGATAAAAAAATAAAAGACGAAAGTAATTTAAGCAAAAATAATATAGTCGAAAATTAAACGCGCGGTTCGCAAAATCATCGTAACGTAAAAAGGTCAAATGATAAAAAAATCTAATCGAAAATTCGTCGATTTCAAAACGCAGCAAAAATTCCCCATGTTGCCAAGTGTACTGTTAGAGCCAGTTCAATGAAATTAGTCAAGATATTTTCATAAATGTGGCCATATTATTCATTTTCGACTTTTCTACGGTTCGATCTTTTTGTGTTTCGACAAAATTACATTTCTATGATTTTGCGTATCTTTTTCATTGTGTATCGCGCTTTTAATTTTTGACTTTATTATTTTCGACATTTTTACGGATCAACAAAATTACGATTCGCTTGAATTGCTTTTTTCTCTTTTATTTTTCGAACTTTTTATTTTTGTACTTTTTTTTACGCTTCGTGCAAAAAGTACTTCAAAAAGTAGGTCACTACTTGGTTTTAACTACTTTTGGTAATTTAAGTACTTTTTTGGGGTTTGATTACATTTAAAAATACTTAACTTAGTATAGTCTTAACTATAAACAACAAGTGAAATTAAAGAAAGAAAAATAAGAAAAATTTTTTTCTGCTTTGGCCGGGACTCGAACCCGGAATCTCTTGCTATGTACGCAAACGCTCTAAACATGGAACTACCGAAGCCATACATAAATTTTTGGAAAACTTTTATCTATGCAGGTGTGCAGTGTCTCAATACAAGAACGAGAAACTCTTAGGGTATTAACTCGACTCAGTCATCAAACTGATCTCTATAATTCTTCCTTCTCACTGTCAAAGGTATGAAGTCTTAACTACTTGTACTAGCAATTAAATATTTTTAAAAGTGATCAAACTCCTCAAAAGTAGGTAAATTACTAAAAGTAGTTCTACTTTTTGAAGTCCCTTTAGCGATTATTTTATGCAGAATAAAAATAGAGCAGTATTCCATTTAAATTCGCTACCTACATATGACTTGTAATAAAAAAAGTAGTTAAATTTTTAACTACTAACTACTAGTTGTTAGCAGGCGCGTAGCGCTGGGGGGGGGTTTAGGGGTTAAACCCACACCCATGAGACAAAACATTGTGTTCTGTTAATAAACTTGTTCGAGAATCTATGTAAAAAATTTTTCATTTATACATCCAAAACCCCCCCATTGGATCGCTGGCGCTACGCTAATTGTTGTTAGTAATTTAACTACTTTTTTGATGTAGTTAGTAGTTATACTCCACTACTTTTTTCAAGTAATCTGCCCAACTCTGATTTGTGGGTCGCCACCAAAAATACGGGTAATCAAAGCAATACCTTATTATCGTCAAAGAGCAGGTTATACCTATTATAGTCGTTTAATTTAATTTTTGAAAACTAAAATAAAATTTATCTAACTTTCAATTGCAAAACTAAACATATAAAGAGATTCCCGCGAAACGGAATGGCAATATTTGCCTAAACTTCTATTCCACGTTTGAAGTTAAAATTTTAAGAGGTCAGACCAAAGAGTTAAAGTCAACATTCCTACCTATGTTAAAATTCGGTTAAGGTTACGTGAGCAATAGGTATAAGATGTCAGTAACGTAGCAAAAAGATTCTTTTCAAATACCAAATTGCAAATAATGCAAGGACCTAAAACCATACACAACAAGTGAAATTAAAGAAAGAAGAATTATAAATAAGTTTTCCCCTCGGCCGGGACGCATATTCATATCTATCACCTGGAATAGCGAATCGGGTGAGCCCGAACGTATGCCGGACCTAGGCTCTTATCTATCACTTGTTAAGCAACGCGCCTTCATATCTAGCACACGCAATCGCGAAAATAAGATGTTAGTTCACCTTCAGCTGTGTAGTGAGCCATGTGCTTTTGTCTTATTTTGCAAAAAAGATGAGCTTATTTTTACCCTCAACATATAGTTACCATTACATTGATGATTGTTAATTCAGAGTGAACTTGTCAACAGAAGAAAAAACAGATGTAAGTTGTATTCACGGTGGATAGAATAGACCGGTGTTCGGATCTTAAAAACATATGTCGAATTTTCACGTCACTGGTGGTCCAGCTGATATTTATAAACAAAAGTTAGGTATGAAATGAACAACAAAAATTTTTGGAATTTTTTTAAAACTAAGGCAATTTTCCCACTATTTTTTAGTATATTCTTATAAAATATTATTTTTCAGACATACCAGTCGTTATTTTTTTAGCCCGCTTCATTTCCCTTTACACAAAAATTAAAATTCGAAGAAAATAATGTTTCGTTTCAGCTTCAAAAATCATCCGCTAACCTACATCTTTGTTTACTACCCAATAGTCCTCGGTTCATCTTTGATACTAAACGATCACATTCATTTTGACTTGTAGTTTAAGTTTTATGCAATAAAAAATGAAGCGGGCTAAAAAAAAATAACGACAATACGTCTAGAAAATCACGTTTTATAAGGATGTACTAGAAAACAGTAGGAAAATAGTCCTAGTTTTCAAAAAATTTAAAAAATATTAGTTGTTCCTTTGTTCATATCAGATCTAACTTTTGTATACACAAATCAGCTGGACCACCAGTGACGTGAAAAATTCGACATATATATAAGATACGAACAACGGTCTATTCTATCCACCGTGAGTTGTATTCACTGTTTAGGGTTCGGTTCGGTTCGGAACAATGGTTCGGTTCGATACGGAACAATGGTTCGGAACAATGGTTTGGTTCTGTTCGAAACAATGGGGCGGTTCGGTTCGGAACAATGGTTCGGTTCGTATTATTTTAACCACCTCATCAAAATAAGCTTGGCAATATTTGCGTGATGACAGACACACACAAAAATTGTGAAAATTGCATTTTTGATATCTAGTATTTAAAAATTATTCAATGTACTAAAATATCGCGATTGCACATGCTGGTTATGAAGACTCGTTGATAACATGTGATGGATAAGAGCTGCGCTCAAGCTCGCTTGATGCGCGATACCCTAGTGATAGATATGAATATAACATGTGATGGATAAGAACTGAGCTCGGGCTCGTTCGAATCGCTATTCCAGGTGATAGATATGAATATGCGGCCGGGACTCGACATATACCTTTGACAGTGGGAAAGAAGAATTATAGAAATTAGTTGAATGAGTTGGTCGAGTAAATACCCTGAGAATTTCTCGTTCTTGTATTGAGTCACCACACACATGCATAGGTGAAAGTTTTCCGAAAATGTATGTACTATCCTTAGTAGCTTAATGAGAGTGCGTTTGTGTACAGAGCAAAAGATTCTTACTCGAAAAAATGTTTTTGACATTGTCTTTTTAAGAAAGCGCTTTACTATTTCAAAAAAAAAGTATACCTATGTGTTTGGCGAGGACGTTTAGTCTTCAATTTTTCAAATTTCAATTTCAAATATGCTTTATTGTCAGAAAAATACAAAATTTTTATTGACAAAGCGTTAAATATAAATAGATAATAAATAAAATCTTTTACATAATACCATAGTTGTGGTCAAAAGTTCAAACAATTTCACCGAAAATTAATACCTATACTACTTAATATCATTTTGTAAAACTTAATAATTATTGTTAAAATACATATTGATTTAAAAAGCACAGATTAAAAGGTATATTAAAATCACATAGTAAAATAAAAAAATTAAAAACAGCTACACTACGACATTTATTAAACATATCATCAATTAAAAATCTCTTGCAAAGTGTAAAATGCCTTTTCAACTAGCCAATTTTTCACGCTAATTCTAAATGATGTATAAGTTTCCTTTTTTTTAATTTCATTTGGAAGCTTATTATATATTTTAAGGCTACGGTAAATAAGGGAGTTTTTTGTAACAGTAAACTTAGGAGTAGGCAGTGGAACACTGTCGTGATTCCTTGTCTGGTATACATGCGTATGGGTAGAGTTTTTATATTGTTTATATATAAACCGTTTCCATTATAAATAAACAAGTTATTGTTAAAATTCTTTCTTTTTTAAAAAGAGGTTTACAATGTTCCCGCATACCAGCTTTACATATGGTTCTTATACATCGCTTTTGTAGTCTGAACACTGACAGAAATAAAGTCCCACTACTAATATTCCCCCAAAAGGAGATACCGTAGCGCAGGTGGGATTCAACCAAGGCATAATAGGTGGTTTTTGCCATGGTCGAGCCAAGTTCCCAGAATGACTGCCTGACAGCATAGCTACCTGATGCAACTTTTTTACATGAGTATCAAATTTAAGAATGTTGTCAATGTGCATTCCCAAAAATTTTGTGTCCTCACATTGCATAATAGTTTTGTCTGCAAGTTTAAGGTCTTAAAAGTTAAATTCAAAACTCAAAATTTTAGTTTTTTCAATATTGAAGCACATATTATTAACTTCGCACCATGATTGAGGTTTATTAAGGTCTGCAACAACAATTTCTCTCAAAAGGTCTGGGTCTTTATTATGCCAAGTTATTGTGTTATCATCAGCAAATGTTGTAAAAACACCATTTATAACTATCCTCAACAAGATTTCTTAACGGCCCGTGACGTAATTTAAGGTAAGCGCTCACCTCTGTGGATTCATTTCCCGTGCAAAAAGATGCTGAAAGTATTTAAAGTCCACCTGTGAAAGTGAACTTTTCGGTCACCTCACCTCACGGGCATTCAAGAATAAACGTCCAGGTCCTACATATCTCACTTCGAATACTTCGATAGTGGTTATCGATTTTGAGTCAACGCAGAGCGACCTGTCATTCCGTTGTATTTAATAACCATAACGGACGTCGTTATTTACGGAGGTTTAGCGCTACTTTATAATATGGTTATATAAGTAGGAGCTTTTTTCGTACCTCTCTCGATTTATGCAACATAAGTTCTAAACTAGCGGGAGTGGCTGTTTCTAGAATATTTTCCGAAATGTCTGGATCAATATTTTAATTTTAATGATATGAATCTGCAAATATGCTTCAAGTTAGGTTTACAATTTTGGTGTCAGCTCAGCCTTACAAATCTATATTAGATTAACTTGAATTAATTAAAGTTTTTCACTTGTATTTTTTGTAAAGGTCAAATTTTATGCCTCTAGGAACCCTCCTAAGTAAAAAACAACACTTGTTGTACAAATAATAAGTTGACAGTTCTTACATTTGCAGCAGTAATAGCCAAGTTTAGAAAAACATTTCCAAACTAGTAAGAACCTTTTATTTGGAAATTTGTATTGGGGAACTTGGCTTTACTTTTATCTTAATTCTTTTTACGGATTACCATTTTCGCGCACTTGGCTTTTTTTTACATGAAATGTTTTTGTTTGTTTTTCACTTCTTTTTTAAAGGAATTGGATAATAATTAGTTTTTAAAGTAGTAAAATATGCGGAGTGTAGTTCAACAGTTTTGCGATGCCTTATTTTAATTTATTTAGAATTTAAAGTGTTACGTAACGGCCTACCTTAAGGAAGGGACGTAAGCTCAAGAAAATTTTGGGGCCGCCACTGTTTCCTAAAAGGACTTGGTATAATTTGAAAAGCAAATCCTCCAATATAAGGTAACTTTTGAAATGTAAGTCGTATGTTTGCTTTTAACTTTCCAAAATGTTTTGCTTGGATAAATCGAGTACACAAATGATAAAAGCCTCAGTCAGCACGAAATCCAAAAGTTAATGAATTACAATAAGTTAAAACTAACAATAGAAAACACACAACATTAAAAAAAGTGAAGAATTGTCGGAAAACGTCTATCTAAGAGATATCAATTATTCAGTCAAACCAATGTGTCTTGTTTAAGGAAATATGCGATTTCGTTATACCGAAATATATTCTCTAAGGAAAAATACGATATTTGATTTATGAAAATAAAACGTTTCATTGAAACGTTATATTTTCTTAAATTGAAAATATATTATCTCCAATTAAGAAAATGTATTTATTTCGATTACAAATATTAAGACTTTTATATCAAAATAATTCAATTTTGTTCAAATAAATAAATAAATTTCTTCTTCTGATTTTTACAAAAAAAAACAAATTTTACACGACACAGGGCCTGTCCTTAAATTACGTAATGCTCTAGGGGGTGAGGGGCTTTGCGTTATACTCAATGTTTTTTTAATGTGTTTCTTTTTGAAAATGCATTAAGAGGGGGGAGGGGAGGTCAAAAATCCTGAATTTTTGCGTTACGTAATTTAACGACGTTCGCACACACGCAAAACACTGCAAAATGTAAAAAAAACAACAAATATGGCGTACACCCGCACAGTAGCTGTGTGTCTACGTGAAAAACACTCGCATGCGCATTTGCTATTGTTTCCATTAAGCAATCTATGAGTGCTAAATTATTCGATTTTTTGAACATGTGTCTATGCTTTTGCGTATTTGGTCCTATCTAGTTGCATTTTCAAATGGTGGCAGTGTACTAGGTAGTAAACATAGATCAATATACAATGTAATAATTAGACATTCTTAAAATGTAAATTTGCAACTGAATTAGAAACAATTACGAGATTCATGAGCGAATTTAAATGTCGGTTTAATTATTTTGCTCCAGCAACGCCAACAAAATAAAACTTCTTCATTCAAGTTTCAAGTGTCTTTTCTGCTGAGTGTTTACTTAGACTAATTAAAAGGATACTTTGAAATGGAATAAAGAGATTTTTAAAAGCTAATTATTTGCAAGCAGAGTATATGTACAGCGGATTTAAAAAAAACTGATACGACTCTTTAAAGTACTTTTTTCAAAATTTGAGCAGTGTGTTTTAAGCCACCATCAGCTTTTTCAAAACGTCAGTATTTTAACTATATCAAAATTGTCAATGACAAGTAAATAGTTTTTACCTAACAAATGCGGAAAGTGATACTTTACCGCACGCGACGACAGTTGGCCGAAAAAGACACTAGTAGCTAAATATAATAACATTGTCATCAGTTACAGAATAATAAATACATAAACATGGTATTTAATTTAACCAAAGAGCTGAAAGCCAAAATAGTTCCATTTTTGGAAATGCTGGTGCTTTCCAGAGGGACCCCAGCATTTCAACGTAAGCTGAACGGTAAAAACAAAGTGTAAGCAAAAGATTTACCGTTTCTCTTTCTAAACTATACAATTATTAAATAATTGCGTTGAAAATTTAATTTCTTTAATTAAATTTAAATAAGTTTAGTAATTTTTTTAGACAGTTGCCCAAAATGCTACGCCGTGGGGTCGGCCCTGGTGTTCAATTTTATCGTGTACAACATCCTAATGTACTTTTCCGTAAGACTTTGTATTATGCGAGTTTGAGTATTTTAACAATATTCTCCAAGTATACGTATAACTTATTATATTATTCTATTAAGGTTGAGGCAGCCATAATGAGGTAGAACCTCTAGATGCATGCTACGCTCCTCCGTTACGGCTCAAACAGACAAGCAGTTTGCAAACTTTAACAAAATTAATGTTACATGCTTTTGTAAAATACTAACATAAATAACTTAATTTCCTTATACCATAATGTACCTACATAAATCTGGGGGCACGGCAGCTGCTGTACCATCTTTTCTTGAAACATTTCAGCCCATATTTGACCCATCTAAAACTCTCTACTTTGGAATGAGCTACGAAATTCAAACAGTCGTAGATCTTCATAGAGTTAACAACCTCTTCAAGTTTCATGGGCTTCTATAAAGTAGTAAAGTAGTTACGAAATTTCAAAAAACGTCGAGTTTGAGACACGCTACAATGCTGAAATTTGGCAGACTGATAGAAATTGTGACCAAACACTTGGAAAAAATATAAAAACCCCAAAACTCTAATTTACTCCCCTCCTCTATACATGTAAAGTAATTTAAAAGTAACATTGCCCACTTCCAGAAACGCTAGAGAGCTGAGCTTTAACAAATTGAGGAAATATGATGAGACTATAGGGAAAAATTTAGCAAATCCAAAATATAATTTACTTCCTTCTCCTATAAATGTAAAGTTATGTAAAAGTAACATTGCCCACTTTCAGGAACGCTAGAAAGCTGAGCTTTAGAAGGCTGATAGGAACTATGATAAAACCATAGGAAACAATTAAAAAACCTCAAAATTTTTAATATAGCATTGCAAAAGTTTTAAACATTATTCCGCATATTTTACTACTTTAAAACTTAAATTTTGTCCAAATCCTTTAAAAAAGGAGTGAAATCATCACAAAAGCCAAGTACGCGAAAATGGTATTCCGTAAATAGAAGTAGGATAAAAATACAGTACGGTGCTAAATTGAACATCAAGAAAAATAGAATAGCACAGTTTAGAATTTTTCATTTTGAAATTTGCATTGTAGAACTTCACTTTTATCTCAATTCTTTTTACGGAATACCATTTTCGAGTACTTGGCTTTTTTTACATGAAATGTTTTTGTTATGATCAGGTTTATAGATGCTTTTAAAAATTAGGGACTTGTTGAACCAGTTAAATTTTTGTGGTTATTTCGATTCTGTTCTCGTTATTTTCTAATGCGCATTACCAAATGTTCATGGTCAAAATCTAATCCAATGACAGAAGATTTTGACAATTTGAAAATCGAAAATATACTAATTGCTAATGGAAGCATTGCCAAGGCCAACACAAAAATAGAGGCCACGACCCTGAAAAAATCAGCTGTTCTCCCGGGGCTGAATTTTACATTGGGTCTTATGGGAGGTCAGACGTTTTTTTATGATATTTTCAAAATGGCACTACAGATTTCCGCAAAATTTTAGTGAAATATTCTCAGACACCATCCCGATATTCCACCAAAGGTTTGTAAGGAAGCAACATAATTAAAAGGTTAAAATCTTCAAGATTTAGCATTCCTTATTTTGAATTCAAATTACCCGCCATGTACCACATGCCAACTGTTATATTTGACATGTATTTGACTTTGTTATATGTGATTGTCACATTCGCTTCTGCTTTAAACTTATTTATTTTTGTGTGAGCTAATGAAGCTGCTTTGAAAAATTAGGGCTTACTATACATTTAAAAAAATTGTTCTGCCAGAATAAAGTAAAAACAATCTCAAAAACGGCTTTATTTAACAAAAAATCAAATATCCATGAACCGTCATTCCAACTTCAAAATTTTAAAGACAATCAGCTGTGTCGTAACGTGACCATCAAAAAAAAATCAGCCCCGGATGTGACGTCAACAAAGTGGAGGATCGTGGCCCGTCCATTTTGATAGCCCTGGCATTGCATTAATATACGGCAGTGGCGTATATAGAAAAAAGTTTCGGGGTGGGCCCGCGACAGTTTTAGGGTGGGCCCGAGGCCCCATGAGGCCGTATTTTATGCTATTTTATGTTTGTATTCATGAAATATGTGAAAAATATCAATCCATCATGAATCAATTTATTTTTGTTGCGGTGTTGTGTTATTATAATTTGACTCTAAACATCAATGTTCTGAGTATAAATTGCGAAAGTCCTCGACTTTTTTGTAGCAATAAGAGCGTATCCAGTGGGGTCAAGGGGGGAGAGATGCCCACCTTTATTTCCAGAGTTTTTAAAATAAGAATGAAATTCAAATAGATTATGAGCCCTCTTAAGTTAAGAAGGCCATGGAATTCAAAAACTGCCCCTTCTTTTTTTGGGCTAGATACGCCCCTGTCCAGGAAGCAATCAAGTACGCCGCGATTATTAAAGCATCTTTTAATCCAGCCGGCGAAGCCATTTCAAGGGTGGTTAACTTAATTCCAGCCACCTGCGCCCAGCTACCGGTGCCGTAGCTACGTCCTAAATCGTTGTAGTTTCTTGTTAGCTGGATATTATAACGATCTGGGGATATTAAGTACAACAACATTAAGACAGGGTGAAGTTTTGTAGGCTTGGGCTGCTTGTTCGTTGACTTGCATTTGCAGATTTGCACCATAGCCAGGGGGAATTTGAGGTGCTACCCCCCCCCCCTCCCGAAATGCTAAAGTAAGTAAGTAAGTAAAATCTTTATTTAATCCTTATTACCCAAATGGGTGTGGATCCTGTCAAATACATAAAAAAAATCATTACTACATTGCTACAAGTAAAATACTTATACTTATTGTAAATCACTATTTTAAAGTAGTTTTTTTTTTACCTAAAGTAGGTATTTTGAATAACTTTTAATCGTTATTAAGTCAACATTATAAGAAAATAAAATTGCCCTAAAGCTGAACTACTAATTAGCTAAAATTATTTAAAAAAGATTTATAACAAACACTGAACAAGTAATAATAAAATAATTTTAAAACAAATCCCTTAAACTAGAATCAAAAAACTCATCGACGGAATAATATGCCTTTGTAATTAAATAGTATTTTAGTTTAATCTTTAAGGTTTTAGGAGCCAAATTTCTAAATTTTAGTGGTAATCTATTCCAAACTCTAAGGATAGAATTTTTACCGTTTTTTTGTACATATGTATAGTGTGCTGTTTCACATTTAAGGTCATTCTTATTTCTTGTATTGTATACATGTTTATGTTCCAAATCCATAAAAAGATCATGATTGGAGAGCATAAAACTCACAAACTCCAATATATACAAGGAAAATATCGTTAGTATTTTATTTTTAATAAATACTTCCTTACAACTAACGGTATTTTTTAAATGAAAAATAATTCTGAGTCATCGTTTTTGCAATTTTAAAACTCTAACTGCTTCAACTGAGTTTCCCCAAAAAATAATTCCATACCTGACCCTGGACTGAATATAGGCATGAAATGCTGACAGGGAAGCTGTTAGTTTTTTGAAGTCTGTGGTTAGACCAATATAAATAAATACCACTGAAACGAGAAAACTGTAATCGCATCGGGCATCGTTATTCTTTATCCTATCCACCCAAAAAGATGAATCGCCCCTAAAAAATTAATTTTAAAAATTTTTTAAATAAATTTTTCATAATTTATTTTTTGGAAAAACTACTTTTTGAAAAAGCATTATTTTAAAAATTGTCCCTAATTTTTTAAGAAACTTCTTATTAAAAAATGTTTTTTTTAAACCATTTTTTTTGTGGGGTTCTTTTTTTGGCAAAATGTTGGTGTTTGGATAGGTTAGGCTATGTTTGCGATCAATTGAGCAAGGCTAGGTTGAACACAGATTTTGATCTCCCAACAGGAGGACAGGGGAGCTATGATTTAAGAAAACACTGTCCCCGTGGCAAATCCGACCGCGGCAAATTGTCCCCGCGGCCTATCAGACCGCGGCCAATTGTGCCCGCGGCAAATTGGACCGTAGCAAATCGGCCCGCTGCGAATTGTCACCTATGTGGGCGGGTAGATCGCCTAGCGTAGCGTTGCGTCGGATCGGTTCGGTTCAGAGGATGGGAGAATTCGTCGCGGGCCGACTCGCCGCGGTTTAATTCTCCGCTCCGATTTACCGACGACGAGGTATATAATTGCAATTTTGTTAATTTCGTATAGTAAATATATTTTTGAAAAATTGTTTAAAAAATATTTATTTTCTAAAAAAATTATTTTAAATTTTTTTTTAAATTAGTTTTTGAGAAAACTACTTTTTAAAAAAGCATTTTTTAATTTTTTTTTAATATGTAGGTACCTAGTTTTTTGAGAAACTACTTATTGAAAAATGTTATTTTTTTTTTAAACGATTTTTTTTAACAGATTTTTTTGATGAACCGAACCGAACCGCGGCAAATCGGACCGTGACCAATTGTGCCCGCGGCGAATTGGACCGCAACAAATCTACCCGTGCGTCGGCGTTTTAAACTAGGTTTATCGTAATCTTCGGTCTTACAGACCGTACGCCACCACTCAAGGCTTAAGAGTTTTTATTATTAAATATTATCTTTCTAACAAAACGACGAACCCTTGCTTACAGCAACCCTGTACTTAAAAAGATTAATACAACAAATTCCTCGCTTTACGCCATCCCGAGTGCCACCCCGATTTGGCATGGCAAATTACAGGAAATTTGTTTAAGGTTTACAGAGCCGTCTTAACTTATGACGAGTTATTTACAATCTTTTTCGTTTGCTTTGGAAAATTTTGTTTTGTCGTGCCATTCATATACTAACTAAAGATGCCTGCAAAAAAAAGTTAACCTAACCGATTTTGGAGCCATTCCTATTGTGATTGGTTGGTCAAGAATTTGGGTGGTCGGCGATTGCTTGTTTTAATGTTAAAAAGACCTAGAAACAAAGACAGCAATAGAAATACAGGCACCATCAGCTTCTTCTATTAATATGGTACCTGTAGCAAATAATGCCCAGCTGGTAATAAGGCCCAGCTGGTAAAATTGTCCCGCTGATAATAAGGCCCAGCTGGTAATAAGGCCCAGCTGATAATAACGCTCACATTGCATAAGTCTGCAACCCGACATAAACCAACTGGCCGAGTAAATATCCATCATCAACTAGCTACAAACAGCTATTCCGCTCGGTAAGTTGTTTTTAGTTGTCGCGTATGGCATATAAATAATAAAGCCATTCATATACTAACTAAAGATGCCTGCAAAAAAAAAATTAACCTAACCGATTTTGGAGCCATTCCTATTGTGATTGGTTGGTCAAGAATTTGGGTGGTCGGTGATTGCTTGTTTTAATGTTAAAAAGACCTAGAAACAAAGACAGCAATAGAAATACAGGCACCATCAGCTTCTTCTATTAATATGGTACCTGTAGCAAATAATGCCCAGCTGGTAATAAGGCCCAGCTGGTAAAATTGTCCCTCTGATAATAAGGCCCAGCTGGTAATAAGGCCCAGCTGATAATAACGCTCACATTGCATAAGTCTGCAACCGGACATAAACCAACTAGCCGAGTAAATATCCATCATCAACAATCTATTTCAATTGGTGGGGGCACTATAAACAAACTATTGTGAACCAGCTATTCCGCTCGGTAAGTTGTTTTTAGTTGTCGCGTATGGCAAGAGACAGCACGATTTTATAATTTTCTTCCGTTTTTGAACATCTACTGAAGCACCAGTTTATTAGCAAATGTAACGCAAATTATTTGAATCAATAAGTCACTGTTCCTAAATTGTAATTTTTTTTAAACACATCATTAGATTATTGTTTTTTGAGTAATTCAACATAACCTTAAAACCTACATATCAGCAATAAGGCCTAGTAAACATTTCAGGTGGGCATTATTACCCAAGGCTAATAAGTAGAGCATTTTATAGAGCAATAAATTTTGTTTTAGTCGCCTGGTATCTTTCACTAAATTATTCTTAATTAAGAGTTTAACATGTTACTCTATTTTTGGAATACAAGATTTTTCAAAATCAAAACTGCCCTAGGTGGGCCTTATTTGCAGCAGGTTTTTTATTATTTTCTACTTTAGGGTTAGGGTTTAAAAGTGTATAGGGTTCACGCATCAGTAATAGACACTGCAAAAATTATTTTTTTGTTTTCTTTCTTTAAATTAAATTAAAAATATTATTTATTTTGGGACTACTGCCCGATTTTTTCTTCTTAGATCCTTGTTCGGGTGCGACTGACTGTCAGAACCATATCGAGTATTGTTCACTATGGCCCTGGCAGCCACGGACACCCAAACGACGATCCAAGAAAAGAAATCAAGCCATCAACTTCTAAAAGTGTTCTCAAAAGAAACTGAATTAACCATATAAATAGAAACAAAGCTTTTAAAAGTGTCTTCGAGATCCAACAAATGCCTTTCCAAAGGCTTCCATTAATAATCCACAAAAGGTATAGGAAAATACGGGAGACGATGTCACGCCCTCGGGTACCTAGTAACAGACAGGAAGACAAGAGACAACTAGACGGACAGAAAACGCGATTATTTTCGAATAGATTTATTACCGAACTTGTGTACAATTTCCAAAAATAATATGAAAGAATAGCTCTATACAGACAAAAGTCCTTTCACGCGGTTTATCGTATAAGTGATCGTGTGTGACCGTCGAAACAGGCCATGATTGAGAAATAGCTCCCTACAGACGTAGCGTGCTATCACGCGGTTTATTATTTGTAATTTAATATGTAGAAATTTATGTCCGTGAGTGACCGACCGAACTTGTGTATAATTTCCAAAAATAATGCGTGAGAATAGCTTCATACAGAGTTGAGTCCTTTTACGCGGTTTATCATATCATTTCTAAAAACATGTCAAAGTTCATGTGCTTAAGTGACCGTGTGTGACCATCGGAGAAGGCCATGATTGAGAAAATAGCTCTCTACAGACACGCGTCCTTTCACACGGTTTATCATTTGTAAAACATGTAGAAATTTATGGGCGTCAGTGATCGTGTGTGACGATCGCAGCAGGTTATAATTGAACAAGACATGCCTTTTAAGAAAAACAAGCATTTTGGCACAAAACGTCAAAAGAAATTCACTGTAAACAAATTAATTATAAGTTATCCGACTTTTCGTGAGTGATGTTTTTAAGGCACGTGTGTCTACTCGAAGCTAATTAGATTAAATATTTACCATGGAGTAATAAGACCTGTGATTACAAATGTTCGTTTCACTTCCCCGAATTATCGATCGTGATTTGACGTCACAAGGCGAAGAAAATTTTAAATCTTCAATTTATATTTAACACACAGCATATACAACCAACGGTACAATTATAAAAATTTAATTGACTTTATAGTAGGCGTGTCACAAAAAGATTTTTTCAAAACATCACTTCTAAGAATGTGAAATTAGGGGTTACTCCAAAAAAGTGTCCCTCGTTTTTGCAGAGGCACCCTGTATACGTAAATCTGTGCCTAGAGATAGGATAAGAGCAAAACAACTGAATATGACCGAAAAGATTTAAGAAATACGTCTTTACTTGGAATAAGATTTAATTCTGGGCATTATTACACACCAGTGGCGTAGCGTGGGGGGCGCGGGAGGTTCGTCGTTGCGAGGATTTATCAGCATGTAGCAGGGCTATCAAAACGGACGGGCCACGATCCTCCACTTTGTTGACGTTATATCGGGGGCTGATTTTTTTTTGATGGTCACGTCACGACACAGCTGATTGTCTTTAAAATATGGAAGTTGGAATGACGGTTTATTAATATTTGATTTTTTTTAAATAAAGCCGGTTTTGAGATTGTTTTTACTATATTCTTGCAGAACAATTTTTTTAGAATGTACAGTACAGTCCCGATTATCCGAAATAATGTGGGCCAAAGTGATTTTGGATAATCAAAATTTCGGTTAATCCGATTTTTTTTTTGGAAAATAGGAGTTTAGGATGCGTATATCATTGGATCGACTTAAAAACAATTGTAACACTTTTCGCATTTTAGACCGTCGTATTGCCGTGAAACCCCGAGGGCAACCACCTAGGAGTATAGGTGAATCCCAAACGCGTTTCGTATAATGCGAATTTTTTCGGTTTATCGGGATTTTTGTTTTTATAATTTGTTTCGGATAAACCGGATTTTGGAAAACCGCGATTCGGGTAATCAGGATTGTACTGTATAGTAATCCTTAATTTTTCAGAGCTGCTTGATTAGCTCACACTAAAATTAAATTTAAAGTAGAACCAAATGTGACAAACACATGACAAAGTCAAGTACATGTCAAATATAACAGTTGGCATGTGGTACATGGCGGGTAATTTGAATTCAAAATAAGGAATGCTAAATCTTGAAGATTTTAACCTTTTAATCATCTTGCATCCTTACAAAAGTTTTGGTGGAATATCAAGATGGTGAATATTTCACTGAAATTTCGCCGAAATCTGTAGTGCCATTTTGAAAATATCATAAAAAAACATCTGACCTCCCATAAGACCCAATGTAAAAGTAAGCCCTTCGAGAACAGCTGATTTTTTCAGGGTCGTGGCCTTTATTTTTTTGTTGACCTTGCATGTAGCCATGCATAATTTCTAAACTTTGACGCAAAAATATGAATTTTCATTTTTTTGTGGGTTACAACGTATCAGAATTAGGGTATCGATATGGCACGGGTGACGGTCGAAGAGGTTTGGTTGATTTGCATTTAGATTGGCCTTGATACAAAGTGACAGATACTGGAAGCTGCAGGCAAGTGGCCCGTGATCGATGATAGTGTTTGCCTTGGCGTTTTCCTCCTTCGGGGAGCAAAAACATCCCCTTTAAGTAATTGCTTTAAGTGGATCGTCTCGAGAGTCTCCTTGTGGCACAATATCGCTTTTGGACAAATCCACTTATAATTAACTACAATATTATTATTCTTATAAAAGGGATACTACAAGGATATAGTCAAAGGCAAAAGAAAAAAGTTTCTGGGCAACCAGTGGCTTATTTTAAATGCAACTCTTTGTATATTATTTTTTTTTGGATTCTTCAGAAAATTCTAGACATAATTCGATGTCGTATACCTAGGGTTCTCTAATCAGGACCAGCCGTCAAGAAAATCCGGACAAAATCCGGACTTCAAAATTTTTTCGATGCCACACACAAAAAATCAACTTTTTTTTTATTGAAACAATAACTAATAAATAACATAATATACCTACTATTTTATAGGTACTTTTTACTGCTTTGTATTTTATTCAACAGCGTTGAATTTTTAGGCAGAAGTACAAAATCGTAAAATTCTGACCAGCTCATATTTACAGAAGATAAAAGCAGCCTGTTTCTTTCTTTGGCCACTGGGTAGAAATACTTGCATTAAAATATTTTGCCCATTTTTCGTGGGTAGGCAGATTGTGGTCATCAGAAGTAGAATTGTCTGATATGTACTTTTTTAGATTACAAACTTCATCAAAAAAATTGTGTGTGCTTAAGACCACACGGCAGAAGTGTAAACTTCAACAAGGCGAAATTAATAATACTACTTTAAGCGGGGTCTTCACATAACGTTTTACCTTACGTCTTGCCTGTCAGTCAAAAGGGTCAAGTATGACGGTTGAAAGACTAGCGTAGACACTTGATAGTTTTAACGTACGTTTTTAGATCAGTTTTTGATACAAAACGATGGTTTCATTGGAAAACAATGCGTGATCCGGTCAGTTCTCTAGGCGGTCTTCCGTCTTAAATCAGTTCAAGTAAAACGTCCGTTTTTCCGTCTACACACAAAGTTTTGCTTGATGTGTTTTGACTGAACAGGCAAGATGTAAGGTAAAACGTTATGTGAAGACCCCGCTTAAAGGTGAATTCACACTGCTAAATTTATCGACGATTATTGTTTAATTACATTTTTTGAAACTTATTTATTTGTCATTATTTGATGTTTATAAAGGCGGCTACTTTAAAATCCGGATGTTTATGAAAAATCTGCCAGGACCCACCCGGACGTAGTAAAAATCCGGACATGTCCGGATTAATCCGGACGTCTGGTAACCCTACCTATACCTAACTCTAACCATTTTTGAAATATTGATAGTTCAATAACGACAATTTCCAATTTAACCGGAATTTAAAGATAATGAAATATAAGTATAGGGACATGACAGGTACGGGTAGACCTCATAAGATATCTATTGGGGGAAATAAATCGACCTCTGCCTTTCGTAGATTTCAGGTACTCTCTGACTCGGAGGGTTAGCACCTGTCAGGGTCTCTTTCCCAGGGAGACGGGTGAAGACCACACCGGTATGAAAGGAGGAGAGAAGGGACCTCGGTACGGCTAACATAGCGTATGTGGCAACCCTTCTTTTTGGGAAAATATAAAAGAAAAAACAGCAGCGGCTGCAAACAGCGTCTGTCCCAGAGTTGAGCTGAATATAAACTCACCAACACGCCTTCGACGAAAGGAATTGGTCTGCCTCACGAAATCTGGGAGAGGCAAAAATTCGCTTATGACAAGGATCAAACATCCAAAAAAAATAGGGACATTCAAGCCGTTTGTAAACTTAGGCAATTTTCCTAGTTTTTTTTAGTATATTCTTTTAAAATAATATATTTTAGACATACCAGTCGTTATTTTTTTTAGCCCGCCTAATTTTTCTTTACAAAAAAATTAAAATTTAAAGAAAATAATGTGTTCGTTTTAGCTTCAAAAGTAATCTGCTAACCTACATCTTTGTTTACTTCCCAAGTCCTCGTTTTACCTTTGATACTAAAGGATCACATTCAGTTTGACTTGTAGTTTAAGTTTTGTGTAATAAAAAATAAAGCGGGCTAAAAAAAAATAACGACAAACCGTCTAGAAAATTATATGTTATAAGGATGCACTAGAAAACACTAGGAAAATTGCCTTAGTTTTCAAAAAAAATCAAAAAGTATTACTTGTTCCGTTGTTCATATCATATCTAACTTTTGTTTACAAAAATCAGCTGGACCACCAGTGATGTGAAAAATTCGACATATCTATATAAGATCCGACCACCGGTCTATTCTATCCACCGTGGATTAAGCATACAGTGCGCAGTGGTGAGAAACCACTCAAAAGTGAGCTACAATAGGTCGCAGTGAAAGGGCTGCAAGGCCCACTTACATATGAATCATCATTACCACCATTACTATTACCAGAAACGAGTATAATTTAACTAGTTTCTGCTATTACTGTTACTACTACTAAATTAACAAAGCCACTTTTAATCAAGATTTCAGTTAATAAACAAAAAGTTAATTAATTGTGATTCTCACGTATCTATTATCAGTTTCTAAACAACGTTCAACAAGTGCTACAGAAAACATGTCCAAACACTCAAACAATTTAGGAACCAACATGTAACATCTTGATGGTAAAAGTTTCGAGATGAGTTGTCAGAAAGTATAGTAGGTCAGAGAACAATATGTTGCCTTCATACACATCTCAGTTCTCAATGGATATAGATATACTGACTGAAAAAAAAAACAAAATATCTTAGAAGAGAAAAAACATAAACTCAGAGCTACAACCTGAAATAAGCAAAGCGGAAATAAAGAGAGCATTAAAGAAAATGAAAAATAACAAATCACCTGGAAAAGACGGAGTAACGGCAGAAATGCTCAAGTACGGTGGTAAAGCTGTAGTTAATACCCTCCATATTCTCGTGAATAAAATACACAAGAAAGGCGATAGAGCAGACCTAAAAAACTATCGCTCCTCAATGTTATTTATAGGCTTTTCGCGAAAATATTAACAGATAGACTAACACAGATTACTAACCACTGTACTGTGTAGACTAACAACAAAAAAATCACTGTACTGTGTAGACTAACAACAAAATTTGACGGATATCAATCAAAACAACAAGCAGTCTTCACAAACGGGTCAGTACCTATAGTCTAAATTATACGCATTTGTAATAACGTCACCTGGTGAGAAAAAAACGTATGGCGTAGATATTTTTATATTTACTATCGTTGTTGGGCTCAATTTTGTTGTATCTGCGGCTCGCTGTATCATATTCTCAAATTGAAGTGCGATCCATTTCGGACTTTCCAGTTGAATAAAAGCCAATATATTTAAAAGTATCAGCGGCGATTGTTCAATATACCTATATATTTGTTTCTCAGCATTTAACAACTTTTTAAAATAATTTCCGAGAAGTTGACAAACTCATGTTTTTGATTGACAGTAACGAATACGTCACATAACCAATTACCTACCTATTTAAGAAGTGAATTAATCATAGACACTACTTTTTTTAAAAAGTTTATTCTCACCGCTGTTTATCATATACTAAACAAAGATAAACAAAAATGACGTCATTACAAATGCGTATAATTTGGACTATACAGTTGACCACTTATTAACCATGAAAATCCTAATAGAACGAGCCAACGAATATAAGATTCCACTAGATATTGCGTTTATAGACTTCGAAAAAGCTTTCGTTTAAGCCCAGGCCCAGGGCAGTAAAGGAATATTTAATTAATAGCCGAATAGATCACAGATATACAGACTTAATAGCCAATATATATAGCGAAGCAACAATATCAATCAAAATCCACGCAGGAACTTAGCCAATCCGCATAAGAAGAGGTGTCAGTTAGGGTGACACAATATCCCCTAAATTATTTAACCAGGCCCTAGAAGATGTTTTTAAAAGCTTAGATTGGAAAGAAATAGGCATCAAAGTAAGTCGCATTTGAGGCAAACTCGATGTTATGACGCGACGTGTACTCGATACACAACGTTGACTAGTCAATAAACTGCTAGTTGTGATATTACCCCTGTAACGAAATCTCTCCATTCTGATTTCCCTTCTTCTTTCTCCAAGTTCTAAAATTGAATGCTTTAATTTAGATATGAAAGTGTGCTCCAGTTTTATGGTCCCTGTATACTTTCCAAGATGAAAATATCAGAGAAAACAGAAAACACGTTATTACGGACCGAATTGATTTTCTTTATGGTTTTTCTTTTACGGACTGTGTATTTTCCGTCTGACGCCGTTAATGTCCCAATTTTTACGCAATTTTTCTTTCTCTTTTTCATTCTTCGCAGCTAGTTCGTTATATAGAAACAATT
Organism: Aspidapion aeneum; assembly: GCA_963576565.1. NCBI lineage: Eukaryota > Metazoa > Arthropoda > Insecta > Coleoptera > Brentidae > Aspidapion > Aspidapion aeneum. The sequence continues at coordinate 19,024,604 of OY755044.1, read as the reverse complement.
TTTCAGAAAATTATCCTCCGAGACATAAAAGTTACGAGAACACTGATATACATTTGGGATATTTCTAATTAGTAGATAAAATAAATCATATCTAAAAAGAGATGGCACGTCGCTGCTTGTACGCAAGTTTATATGACAGAAAACCTATTATACAAATGTCAATGTCCTGTCCGTAAGTGTCAAACGTCTGTCATTTGACATTTGTGTAATTAGTTAAGTGTCATCGTACTAAAGCGCTTAGAAACAGCGGCGTAACAAGCATTAAGAAAATAATGGAACTAGTTTTATTTTCCAAGAATGGAAAAATATGATTTTTTTGTGAGAGGTGGAGCCGGAGGCTCACAATGCACAAGTTTGAGGAGACGTCTGTAGGTATTTTTATTTTTAAAGATATAATAAATATGAAGCACCTAAGCTCACACTGGGTACTATAGTTATAGTGTATCTACGTGAAAGCTAATATAACTAAAAACTGAAGTATGTTTTATTGAACTCCAGACTCAATTACCTTTCGTTTGATACCACACAAGCCATGTTTTGACTTATACTCTAATTTTTCAAATCTACCCCCACCCTTTTTTTTAAACTAAAATGTATTTTGTTTAACTTCAGACTCAATTACCTTTCGTTTGATATCACACACGCCATATTTCCACTTAAACATTAATTTTTGAAATTTACCCCCCCCCCCTTTTTTTTAATAAACTAAAATGTATTTTGTTTAACTCCGGACTCAATTACCTTTCGTTTGATATCACACACGCCATATTTCCACTTAAACACTAATTTTTGAAATTTACCCCCCCCCCTTTTTTTTAAATAAACTGAAATGTATTTTGTTTAACTCCAGACTCAATTACCTTTCGTTTGATATCACACACGCCATATTTTTTCATAAACTCTAATTTTTGAAATCTACCCCCACCCTTTTATTTGGCTTGTGTTCGGTGGATTTTGTCCATTTTTAAATGGGACCATCTCGACCCAAAACCCAGCCTGGGTACCAAATTTCATTAAAATCGGGCAAGCGGTTTTTGAGTTATGCGCGTTGGTCGTTACAGACAGACATACAGACACACAGACAGACAGACAGACAGACAGACAGACATACAGACAGACAGACAGACAGACAGACAGACAGACGGCGCAACAAAAAAGTTTCAAAATCATCTGAAACGCAAAGATATATAAAAAATTTTGAAATCGGAGCAACTTTTTTTTTCTCGAAAAAATTAGGATCACCATAGCTCACACTACTATAGTATAGTATATGTGTGAGCTAAAAACTTATAGAAATTATATTTATTCTCACGATTTATTATTTATTATATTTTTATCTGTAATTTTTCCGACGACTACGGCTCTGGAAAGCTAAAACTCACTATCGTTGCCAAATATCCAACGCAAACCAACCAGTCATTATGAGCATCTTTGGTCATAATCCACTATCCACGTGAAAAATCCCATCGAGAATTTCAACACAAACAACATCAAGCTATTTTTTAATTAAATAAATTTCAAAAATTATTCTGTGAGAAATATTTCCTAGCCATTTCAAATTTATAGCTAACCTCTAGCTTTAGCTGAATTCCGGATGCAGCTAAATTAGGTAACGCCCACAAAAGGATATGAAAGCAAATTTCGGGATATTCCCGGATAATTACTGGAATATTCAGGGCGCTGACCGGTGCTCTAAGTGAAAATTACTGTTTTATTAGCTTCGTATGAGTTATATACATTTTGAAACAACTTGTAATGCAGGCAAGAAACTATGGTATAGTTTTTGCAAAATCACTTGAATAACTCCTATCGATTTCATGAAATTTTGCTTCATTCTGCCCTTCAAAATTTATCCAAAATCATATAAAATCTTCCTGGTATAATTTAAACCCTGCCGAGAGAAAAGAGGCGCAGCTCTTTGCGGTCCGACCACAAAGTATTTGTTTTCCGACCGACCGAGCCCAGGTGGATGGACGGCACATGATTGGCAGATTTTTTTGAGATGCGCTTTTAATTGCTTTCTGGTGTGCTTTTCGGTACCCTTTTAGTTGGCAGTATGCAGAGTTAGAAAATAAATCAGATGTAGGAATAGAGAGTTTTATTATCTATTTTTATTTCTTTAGTTTACCCCATAAATAAATGAAATAATTTTCATGAGTATATCTACCGCCGCCCATGTCACTTTCTAACAAGGATGGTCGGCTTTTATCTTTGTTCAACTGACTTTGCAAAAACTATACTTATCAGTGCCGTTTATAAGGGGGGTCCTGAGGGAGCTGCCCCCTCCCCCGAAGTTAAGATTTTTTTAGATATTTTACACATATTTCATATATACAAACATAAAACAGCATAAAATACGGCCTCATGGGGTCTCGGCCCCCCCCCCCAAAACTGTTTTGGTGCCCACCCCGAAACATTTTTCTATATACGCCACTGGTACTTATAGTTGTAAAATATAAAGGCAGGGTAAAAAACGAATTATTCAGTAAATATAAAATAGGTAAAGTTTAATAGCCGGACATTTGAAGCGACCTGATATTGCCGGATTTTTTAATTATGGCTACTGAGTCTTAATGGCCACCAAGCCAGGCTTACAATTTGAAATTTATTTGTTTATAATACAGTGAAACCTCCTATAAGCGGACACTCACAGTTTCGTCGATTTTGACCGCTTATTGGATGTGTCCGCTTAAGAGAGAGAACTGCGAAATTTTAATATAATTATATTTATTAACAGTTTCCGCTGCTTGAGTTTTTCCGATATTAAATTTTTCAGCGATCTTTCGTGCTGATAGATGCTCCTTCTTCGAAACGTTAACAACTTCCATTTCAAAGAGATCTATTACTACCCAATAATATCCAACTAAACAATAAAAATAAAACACTGCAGTCCCGCAGAATAAAATCAGTGTTGCCAGAACTTTTATGTTTTGCGTACTAGATTACTGTTGAAAAAAGTACTAGAATTTCATAAAAATGTACTAAATTTTAATATGCATGTGTTTAAATAAATTATAAAGAATAAAACGTTTTCCATGTTCAAAAAAATCCAAAATAGTGAAAAAAAAAACAAAATAACAAAAATAAAAATTATAGGAACATTATCATTTATTTGTCTAAAAGCACATAACTAATAAACACAACATACTAAACAAATAAAATGAACACCTTGGAATATTATTACCTAAACAGTAAAAAGGCCGACTCGATCTATCTTAATAAAAATAAATGTTTTTAGTTTTACATTTTATTTGTAAATTATTTTTTAAGAGATTTCGAGGGATCCCATGAATAACAACTATTGTTATCTAAGTTTTCTTTACAATGCAATATATCGTTAATCGTTTCAATTTCAAGCCTGTTTCGTAGCTTGGTTTTCAACAAATTAACGTTGAAAATTTTCTTTCAGCGGCAGCTGAAGAGTGAGGTAATGCGATTAATCCTGAAATAAATTATTTTAAAGAAGGAAACATTTCGGTATCCAGTTTGTTCTTGAGGTTAAAAACTTTTGACCAAAAAGTTTCAACTGTTGATTTATCAATATCTTTTAGCTCGGAAAGATCAGGTAACATCAGCCGCCATTCAGTGTTTAATCGTTCGATATTGTTTTCTTAAAATACTTTTCCGCTTCAACGACGATGCTTGGCACATCCCCCGATAATGCTACATGCGGATCTAGTACCAAGCCATCGAATATATGTTATTTTTTCGATGGCAATAGGTATATATTCAAATAATTCAATATAACAGAAGCAAGATATTGGATTATGTTTTGTACCATAAAGTAAACTTTTTTTCCAGATCAATATAAAACTTGAACATTTGTTTTTTGGGATATTAAATAAAAAGTACTAGATTTTTGCTTAAACGTACTAGCGTAGGAAAATATCAAAAAAGTACTAGATCTAGTACAACACTGAATAAAATATGTTGTAAATACGCCAGAAGTATTTAGTCTCCGCATTAAATCGAAAATAGGTAATTCCCCCGCTGCAGAGTGCGTTGTTGCCAACATACTACATATTATTTATGCCCATGTCATGGAGCGCTCCGTCACGTTGTCAGAGGTTCGCGTCCGGTTAAGGGAGGTTTTAGAATTTTATTAGAGTGTCCAGTTATAGGAGTGAATTTTACATATAAAGAAACAGGCAAAAGCTTCGTTCCAACAAAATTGTCCGCCTAAAGGGAGTGTCCGCTTAATAGAGGTGTCCGCAAGGAGAGGTTTCACTGTATACATATGATTATTTTAAACCAACAAAATAGTAAAATAGGTAATGCTTTTATGCCAGGATCATTTGTCTTTTAAAAATGCCACATTACATAATAAACCATAAAAGAAACAAAAAGGAACAACGGGCCATTTTCATTTTATTTTCAAGCACTAAAACGTGGCATATAATAAAAATTTCACCGTGTTACATTATATTTTTCTTTTAGGAGATATTTTATTCTTTCCCTTTTATATAGAACTTTTTTCGGTAAAAAATTTTAAACGGAAAAATTTACCTTTCGCGGCCCCATAACAAAAAATAATTTTAACAAGTAGTCATAAACAAAGTTACCTTTTATTTTTTATGAAGTACGGATGTAGCTTTATAAAAAAAATATAGGTTAGTTCATATCACTCAGAGGCGCACCCAGGATATGTCTTGGGGGGGGCCGAGACGTCTTGGGGGGCAGACCTCATGATGTCGTATTCTATACTATTTTATCTTTTTTTTTATGAAATATGTGAAAAATATCTAAAAAAACTTAAACTTAGGGGGAGCCCGGGCCCCAAGGCCCCCCCTGGGTGCGCCTATGTATCACTTCATAATATAGTCTAGTCTTCTAGTCCATTGAGATTATTGAGTAACTTTCAATTTTTCATCATAAAGGGGGGGGGGCTTAAGGACCGTGACGGGACCCCCTTATGGCTAAATTTTTTTACATAGGATACAAAAATAAAATACGGCATCATGGGGCCTCTCTCGGCCTTCATCTTGGGTGTAGTTTAGGCATCAACAAAGTTGGCAAAGTTCATTTTGTTGTGATTGTCCAATTCTGATATGAGAGTTAAAAATAAAAATTGTCTGTGGTCAGATAGGCCGCGATGTGTATGCCAACCAAATCGAATAAGTGAATGGATAAGGATTTCCGTTTTCGATAAGTACTCTTGAGGTGAGTTCTCTGGAGTATTTCTGTCAAATGGACAAGCACCCCTAAAATTGATGTCGTGATCAGCACTAAAAGCCCTTTGTTTTTCTTAGTAATTTATGTAAAAATGAAAAGTTTTTTAGAGCTTTAGATATTAAAAAAAACTTTTTATTAGCGCCAAAAACGAATTTATTCTTATGTACCTGTACGTAAAAAGCTGGAAAGGTCGGATCCTTCCTGGTCCATAATTTTTAGCTGAAATCTTTGTAGAATTAGAATATTTTTTTATATTCTCTTGTGTGTTTGATCGATTGGATATTCGAAAATTGCCATCAAATTTAATCTCTCCACTAGTGAAGAGCTCTCTAGACGTGCGCTGTCTAGTAGCTGATCGAAGCTGTCCGACAGTTACTCTCTAAAATGTGTCCATTCGTGAGAAACTCTCTCAAGGTCAGTTCTCGGGAGTATTTCTCTCAATGCACCCTTGAAATTAGTGCCGTGATCAGTACAAAAATATTTTTTTGCCTTACTAGCCCGCGCAGCAATGGCTAGAAGAGGTAAACCTGTATTACTTTCGAAGGAATTTTTGTTTTTAGATGACGTCGAAAATGTGTTATTTGGGTGTATTTTGACCTTACCGTCATGATGTCAAAAAAAAAATTTCGTCTAAAATAATACCTTCTCTAGCCATGGTTGTGCGGGCTAGGAAGGTAAAAATTGTGTTATGAGTCACTTTGAAAAATGCATGCTTACTTACCTTTAGGTAATCAGCTACACAGAATTCGGAAGCGTCCTGGTCCATTAATTCTTTGCTGAAATCTTTGGGAAAAGAATCTTTTATATTCCCTTGGGTCTCAGCGAGGAGTATAAAAATCACAACTGGAAATGAAATATGGGTCTGGCACTCGCTCCAGCCTTTTATTTCATACCTACAATGTTGCTTTTCCACTTCTTAGTATTAAAGCCGTTTTAAAAAAGTTTAAACCTATATTTCTCGGTTTTGTATAAAATAAAAGTTTTTCTTTTTATTATATTAACTCAATGTAACCAAAAATAAAATTACATATATTCTAAACTTGGTTTATATACTTAAGACATTTTTAAGCGAATAACTATTACCTCTGGTTATCCCTTGGTTGACATTTAAAATCAGCTGTTTAGGCCCTTAGCCTTTACTATAAAAACACCGCTTCAATAGCTTTTTTTATAACCGGTTATTGTTTGTTCATTTTTTGTGATTTTTTAAACAAGTTTTGGTTTTAGTGCGCTTTTTGAAAGATGAATCATTTTCTTCTTCATACTTTGGAACAAAAAACTTAAGTATAACAAAGTTTTCTTAAAAATTAACGATCATTCAATGATTCCTCTTTTCCCCATTACAGAACCGTGGTTAGAGGAGTACACAGTTATGATATTTCGTGTATTAAAGTCTACGTTGGAAAAATTAGAGGGACAATATAGAAATGGCCATCATTTTGTACAATTGTCCTTCATAATTAAGGCACACACGATAAGTTTCACTCAATGCAAAAATTAACGCAAAATTTTTCCGAAAAAGGAGTAAAACAAATGATTGTGAGGTTGGAAAACCCAATAACCTTCCTCGAAAGTGTGGTAATTACCGGTAATAAACGATGACGTACAAAGGGCTCATTCGTGACGTCAATCTTCAAGGAGTGGTAGTTACCAAGGCCGCTTGAACGCTAGTGGTAATTACAAGTATAGTCCTTTCATTTCAAAATGCCGCACAAAAAACTGGCGCGTGCCACCCTAATCATAATAACCATTTTGGGATTTGCAGGAGTCTGTGCAAAAATTGAAAATTTATTTTCAAATTTTGAGAAGAATTTCTGTGTTTTAAGCACGGCTAGGTATACATCATTCTTTAAAGTTAAAGTTTCGAACAAACCTTATACCATTCTATAAGTACCTAATTTCTTCTCGAAATATAACAAAGGCTTTCAAAAGGTACTACCTGGATTCTTTAATACAGGGTCAAACTCATTTTAAAATTGTTAGCGGTTGTGTTTATATTACGGATTTGAATTCATGTCATTATTATAGCACAGCCTACCTGTTGTTAGGTAGGCTGTGATTATAGTGACATTTTCATTATTATTGTGAATAATAACAATTATAAACCTGTATATTTGTGAATAATAACAATTATAAACCTGTATATTTTAGTTTGTTTTTATAAGTGAGGACCTAGTAAGTGATATAAATAATGGCGTTTTGGCAGTCATTTGAAACACCACAAAAAAATTTTTGGAAATTTCGGAAATCGTTCCAGAATATACGAACGTATTACACATATTACAGGGACAAGCTACATAGTATATAGTACCTATTTATTAATGATTATTATACGCCATAAGCAGCAACTTTTATTAAACGTTTTATTTTACTTGACTATATACCATAAACAGTTCCGTCCGGCCCATATTGTCTTTTATTTGTTTAGGATTCCTTAATGGGTTTCACACTTCAAATTTTATTATGGTTTTTTTGGCGGCTTTTTGAAATGAAAGGACTTTAATTTCATTTAATCCTATATGGTATAAAATAACCATAAACATTGGGAAAGAAATAAGTAGAACCGATTTTTACTCCGCATTACTTTCTCTACCAATAACGCTAATAAAGAAGGGGCTGCAGAAAGTCTCTATTAGCATTATCAACACCCTACTAAAATGGGTCGTCTTATCGACGCGTGTCAAACAATTTTGGGGGTTGTACCAGAGATTTGCACGGTAAGAGATGACGAAATCAAGTTGGGGAAGCTGACAGGGGTTGATAAGAGGGTTTTGCAATTTCACGAGGATTGTGGAAAAGTATAAGAGCGCAAAGAAATTTGTTAAGATCTTATATCTAAGGATTTTAACTTAAAAGTACGTAAAAAACTCTGTCCTGCCCTACAATAATCAACAAATGACAACAGCATTGACATCAAGTACACTCACAATCTGTGGGTAGAACTAGTGTCCCTTAATAATTTGACAGTTCTTTGTCAATTTATTTAGGGACACTATAGTTGAGTATGTATATAAGTGGCCCCGCGTCATAGCTATGATAAACCATGTTTTGCGGCAAAATCTATGTAAAGAAGCCCCAAAAAATTGTTGTTTCACTTTGTACCTGCAATGTGTCGCTTTATATGTCTATAATAAAATACCGGGACCTTTTAAAGGAGATATAAAATAGGTACTTACCTAATAAATAAAGATCCGAAACATAAAAGAGGATCCAAAATTATATTAAAATGTGTGCAAATATTGATTTAGTTGCAAAAACGGTAATTTGTTTTGTAAAAACTCGGTCCCAATTTGTTTGACATTAAAACAGTCAAAACAACAACGAATAGAAAACGTCATAGCCCGGCTAAATCAATATGTTCGTAACAACCAGACAAGAGTATATATGTTCCTTTCTCATAAAATCGTTTAGAAGAAGACATAAATAAAAAGCAAGTAAAATAGTAAGCTAATGACTAATTAGTGCAGTGCCTCGTTTTGGGAATCAAAACCAATAAAAAAAATTACAGGAAGTGCGGGCCACTGTATGTACCCCTCTACTCCCTTCCCGCCCATCACGGTTTTGATGACGCGGTGCCACTTTAATACAACATCAAGTATAGGTAAAACTAGAGAATGAAAAATCTATTTAAAATTTTTGCTTGATCTTAGTTAAGTGGCTTATAGTCAAAAATCGTATCCCATGGGATAGTTTTTGATGATTTTTTTGAAACTACTCTAGATGGATTGGCAATAGATCACTCAATTTTAAGTCACTAGGTATTTGGCTCCAATTTGAGTAGGATTGCCTGGGTGGCGTCATGAATCCAAGATGGCGGCTTTTTTCATGTTTTTTTACAAACTGGTTTATAACTTTCGCCAATTTAGTTTTACAGAAAAACTATTTATGCGTTTTCTGTTAGCAAGAGAACATCAATTAATACAGTGAAGAAATTAGCTTTATATCTCAAAAACTAACAAAGCATTTTTTTTTTTTAATTATCTTGGTTAGTCCTTATGACAAAAAGCTAATTTCTTCAGCATTGTTAAGCATATTGAGATGGATGGAGAACAGCTTCCAACAATACTGGATGAATATACTAGAACTGGCTCACTCTAAAGAGTTCATTAAAGGACCTTGTCAGAAGAGGGCCAGGAATATAATTGGACTTATCAGACAGGAGATCCGTATAGTGACTGGACTCTTTACGGGTCACTGTCGACTAAGGGTACTCATGCACAGAATGAGAATAACCGAAGAGACCGAAGTTAGACATGTACTGTGCGAATGTCCGGCTATTGCACGTTTACGTCAAAACACTTTCGGTAAACCTCAGATTGATTCAGAAGATCTGAACAATGTCTCACCCAAACTGATACCTAACCTTTTTGGAGGATTGGGCATACAGTGGTGAGAAACCATTCAAAAGTGAGCCACAATAGACCCACTAGTGGTCCCAGTGGAAGGGCTGCAAGGCCCACTCACATATGAATCATCATCATCATCTTAATTGTTGTTCCATTGGAAGCAAAAAACTTATTAACAGCTTTTCTGTAAAACTAATTTCGCAAAAATTATCATATCTTGGATTTATGACGTGACACCGACCCTCCTACTCAAATTGGAGGCAAACACCCGATTGATCTAGCGTAGTTTAAAAAAATCTTGCATAACTATCTTACAGGATACTCTTAACACAGTTGGCCATATAAAAATTTGATGATCCTGATTTCAACGTCCAAAGTTTAACCAATCTTATTTGAATATCCTAAAATATCGGTAGAGGAAAGCGGGGCAGGTTTAAGCAAAAAATACATTTTTTTATTAAGTAATCAGAGCATACAAAAGCAAAAGTGACTGAAGTTGAAGTTTATTCCGGTTACGCAGACAATGCTCTAAACACCGTTTGAAGAAAATTTAATTAAATTAATTAGGTATTTGTTTAAATTACTAATTTAATTATTAATTGAATATTTAATACTAAAAAATATATATTATTATTGTCATGTTCACTGATTCATCCTGCTACCATCTCAAAAATTTTAAAAAATACTTACTCACCCACATAGTACAATCACGTGTTTAACACGTAAAATTGGCGTGAGAAAAAAAACGTTGATTTTAAAAGCTGCTAGAAAAAAACGTTCATTTCATATATGAAAACAAGCTTAATAGGTCATTCATTAACGTTATAAAAAATAACGTTGCTAAAAAGTGCGTTGTAATAACGCCATTATCAAATTAAAACAGCAATGTTTTTACGTTAGTTTCACGTGATTTGTATCAACGTTAAAATCAGATTAGATTCACGCCTTTTCTACACGAATTTTAAAACGTGACTTGCATGGCTTTTCTACCGAATATTTTTGAGATTTAACTAGCAGTAGCATCACCTATTGACGGCATTTTTCACTTTGACGAAATCTATCAGGCAGTGTTTTGGCCTCTAAACTCCAAAAATCTGGCAAGGAACTGATCCCTGATCCTTCACGATCACGACGCATCTGTTATTAACCTAATAAAGACACATTACTATTATGTGAATGTGTTTACTGTTAAAAAATCTTGTTTAGCTTTAAAAAAAAATAATGTATATAGATAGATATATAAATATTTTGTCTTGCCTTGAGCGCCATCTTTAAAATTATCTTGAAGTGGTGTAGTCTTAAACTAGTGAGCTTTTATAACTTCCTTTCGCGTCTATTTTAAGTTAAAAAAATGTTATTAGAAAACGTGACCAAAAAATACGCAGAAACTTAGTAGGTTTGAGAAGTCTTAATCTAGTGGCATTTTAGAACATGTTGTGGAGGACTTTTCAAGTGTGAATTTGGTACATGAAAATAACGAGGGTAAAAAACACGTTATATACACAGCACCAGAAACTTCAGCAAAAAGTTCATTTTTATAGCTTGATTTCTCCTTCTTTTTAAGTTATCTTCAAGCATGTAGATTTAACAAAATAAATATTACATGGTATGAGGTTGTTTTCAAGTAAAAAAAAACTTTGTTATTTTTGTTCACGTTAATTTAACGTCGATGTGATTTTTGTGCTACGTGGGTATATTTTCAACTCTGCTTTTATTCTAAACAAAAACCAAATCAAGTTAAAGTTTCCAAAGAGACTAGATTTAAAAAAAGAATATAATAAATAGCACACAATATTCTCTAAAAAATGGGCATAGTATATTTTTTTGCATAAATATAAAAGAAATATTTATTTTTTTTTAAATTTGCAGTTGGCGGAATTCCCCCTTAGTAGGGGGCAATACTGCCACATCCTTGGGGTAATACGGCCACATTAGTTTTTGTTGATATACCTGATACTTTCTACTGGTTTAGCAAGATTGGTAAATGAGAAACACATGAACATATTTTATAAAAATGTATTGGCCAATACAAAAATGGACTTTTTTCGAACTTTTATCTAAAATTTTAAAAACGGTAATCTAACCACCAGTTGACCACAATGTAAAAATTAGCAGCAAAACAGCATAATCTACTTATACCGCAGCTGAAATCAAACTAAGGCGGCAACACGTTATAACTGCTTTAATCTTTAGCTTCTGGCACCACTGCTGCTCTGTGTATCGTAACTGACAGCTCTCTGGTGTCTCTGGTTGCCTGGCGGAAATTCCCCATTTTCCCCTATTTACTCAATGTAATGCAAATACTTTTAAACTGGCTGTGAGATTAACATTAACACAGCCCAGCTGCTTTCCAAAATATAAATCACACCCTTTAAAATTGTTCATGTAGCTCAGGGAATTTGAACTGTTTTAACGTGTTCCGTATTTCAACCTGCCCCACTCTCCCCTACAAATATTTTCTGCAATAAACTAAGAAATACCCATATGCAATAAAAAATCTCATCAGAAGTCAAAATTCCTTAGAGAACCGTAAAAAGGACGTAAGTCAGATTTTAAAGTCTCATGGGGTCTTTGGTAAAGTTTAACCCTAAAGGGAATTAACTGTAGTAAAGTTGAAGAATTTCGAAAAATTTAGGCCGAATTTGATGCCCTTCCATGGGCGGAATTACCGAAGGGGCTAGAGGTAGTAGCCCTCCCAAACGAGATGAGCATAATTTATCTGGGGCAAAATTACAATACCCTAAGACTGTGAAGCTTCCATTTTAACATATTTTTTCCAAAAATATTTAGCTCATTGAGTTGTATTAAGCCCTTAGGGTATAGAAGTCAATGATTTAGCTTGAACGGCTTTTTTTGTTTAAATAATTTAAACTATTTTATTTTTCTTAAATTTTCACTTACGGCACAGTATATTTTAAATTTTACTAAAAAATTTACCTTTGTGACGCCAAAGTTAATAGTTAGTTTTCCTCATATTTTCGCATGCGGTGCCATTTTCTAGTTACATAAAAGAAAAAAATTCCTCGGCGCATTTTTTTAAAGTTTTTTTTTTCCACAGTTCCTTTCTACCGCGTTTTTTTTTTTTAGTTTTTAGTAATAAAAAAAGGTTTTGCCCCCTTTTTTTTCGAAAAGTATTTACATAATTTTTCACAAATTTTCTCTTGCAAAGCCATTTTATTTTCTTTTTTTCTACACATCGTCGCCTTTTTTCTCGAAAAGTAGTTAAAATTTCCAAAATATTTAGCTGCGGCGCATTTATATTTAGTTTTCCAATAGCTTTATTATTTACAGAAATTTTCGTCTGCGGTGCCAGTTTTCCTGAAAAGTACTTAATTTTTTTTTAAAATCTCGCTTGAGTGAATTTCGAGGTAAAAATTACTTGTTTTTCTAAAATTTTTGCTTGCGGCGCAATGTTTCATAATTTTCTAGTATTTTTTTTTAAATTACATACACTACTTAATTTTTCTCAAATTTTCGCCTGCGGCGTAATTTTTCTCAATTTTTGGCGGTTTTTTATTAAAAACTTTAACTCTCCCAAGGGCAGAACCAACAGTTTTTGACTCTCCTGTAGTAGTATTTTTCGCATTCTCTAGGTATCAACCCTAGGGTTCAAGTTCCCCCAAATCGACCTGACTATATTTGCGCCCATGTGCCCTTCATCTTGCTTTGTTATTTTGTTTTGAAAAAGTCGACCGTAAAAGTTACTATAAAGCTAAAATTTTATATTCTTTATTGTAAACCAAAGCAACTCTATTGGGTGGATAATATAACTTGCTGATATTGCAAACAGCAAACATGGCCCACTTGCTCTGCCTTTAGTTACATAACCCAATTTTCCTTAGCTTTTGCTTTTTACCACACATAATACTTTTAGCGTTTGAGGTTTTTTCCTTTGTGTGGCTCTATTTGGAAAACCCTTTTACCGTACCTTTACCTTTAATAAGTGGCTTACAAAAAATCGCCTTGGACATTTTTCCTTTTATTTAAAATTTATATTAAGTTACATTGAAAAGTAGTAAAATATATATTTTTAATACTTATAATTTATTTCCAGGTACTAGGCGGGGCAAGGCTTAACCCCCAAGCGCCCCTTCTGTATACTCCATTTCTTTAATATTACACTTTATGAACTATTAGGCAGTGGCCGCTGGTGACGTTATAAATTGGGGGGGGGGGAATTTATATTGCATGGAAAAGGAGATAAAAAAACTTACCTAAACAATTTTATATTAGCATTTTACAAACAAGCAGCTACTTGGTGTAGTTTTTAGTTTATTTGTTTATAGATAAAGTCTACTCTAATTGTGATTCCAACTCTCCTATGTGGAGCATTTTTCAATTTGAAATGAATCTTAAGGAAAAACGTCCTCACTCCACAAAATTTACAAATGGTGGCATTGTAATGGTGTTTGTTTGTTTTCCAAAATTTGGTTTTTGTGAACTTCTATAACCCTTAAAAATGGCTAGTAAAGCCGAAACGCGTCGGGTTGATGGTCTTTAGAAATAAATAAAGCATAATTTATTCCAAACTACGCTTTTTATTTCTCAACCTATCAGAAATTTGTGGAGTGAGGACGTTTTTCCTTAAGATTCATTTCAAATTAAAGTCTACTCGCCCTTCTTTTACATGCGCAAAGTGCTCAGATTAGCACCAATTTCAGACTCATCATGGCCCCGTAGGCGTATTTACGTTTCCGTGCTGATTTCACGGCAGCGCTGTTTTGAAATAGACACGGAAATGTTGCAACATATTTGGTTACAAATGCGTGTTGATTTTAAGGCGCCGAGGCTCGAATAACGCACGGATTTGTATTGAATTACGCAGCGCAGGGGTTTACTTATAAGTGCACATTTGAAACTTAAATTGGATTCACGTTGTTTATTAGTTTGATTTTGAGGTTATATGTTTGTTAATATGAAAATTATGGAGCAATTTAAAAGTATTTGTACTATTACACAAGATTTTGAAATTCTTTGAAGTTTGAAGAACACTCTTCCATTAACTATACCTGAAAAGTTCAGTGTTCATTGTCTTCCACCGGCAACTACGACGACAGATGTTGTTCTGTTATTAATAAATTTTAATGATTTAAATGATTTTCACTTGATTTCTAACCACATGAAAATAGAAAGTTTCAAAAACCTAACCCAACGAGAGCTAATCAATCAAATCTAACCGAACCGAACCAAAGCAAACTGAACTAATAATTTTTTCAAAAAAAAAACTTTCCTGAGTTCCTACCCGGGATCCTAGAGGATGTGAATCCGAACCCAACCGATCCTAACTAAACCGAACCAAACCTAACCTAATCAAACTAAACTACAACACTATTCAGACCCTCTAGGATCCCGGGAAAGAAGTCAGGAAAGTTTTTTTTAAATTGTTGGTTCAGTTTGCTTTGGTTCGGTTCGGTTTGGTTTAATTCGGTTCGTTTCGGTTGGGATTCACATCCTCTAGGATCCCGGATAGAAAGTCAGGAAAGCTTTTTTTTTTTTAATTATTGGTTCAATTTGCTTTGGTTCGGTTCGGTTAGATTTGATTAATTAGCTTTCGTTATGTTAGCGTTTTAACCTGACAGTTGAATACGCTTTTGTAATAGTTTAATGAGCGATGTTATCTTACAGATCCGTGCTCATTTCGAAATCAAAACTCTTAAAATCAACACGTATTTGAACCCAAATATTTTGTAACATTTCCGTGTCTATTTCAAAACCGCGCCGACGTGAAATGAGCACGGAAACGTAAACACGCGCTCCGTAGAGCAACCTCAAAAATCCCACAGAATTTTAAACAGTCTATTTACCTACTAAGTATATGTCTATTTTTTGCCACATTTTCATTATGTTTGGTAATGTTTTGCCTATAGGCCCTATTTAATTGGCACCTAATATCAGTCTGGCTTAGGATAGAAAATTCTATGTGGTTATGTAAATAAGTAGCACTTACTTTGTCTCTTTAATTTTACACTAAAGTGCTTGATATCACACATTCCCTTTGCCACCCACGCAGAATCACTTCGTGGATTGTTCATGAGACAAATAAAGCAAAAAAAAGCATTTCGTTTTTCACAACCGCACAACCAGTTTTCAGCATCGTATAATGTTTTATTACTTTCACTAAAATTTTGATTAATTTTTAGGATTTTTAGGGCCGGTCTATGTGGCCCTAAAGATTTTCTTTGTGGTTGAGGTTCATAATTGTGTCAACATAAATAAATTTGCACAGTTAATTATATAATCGACGGTATTTATTTCCATTTTAAAAACAAACAAAACAAACAATGGACACGAGACCGGCAAGGCTTTTTTTAAACTACTGACCTACCCCAAATCAAAACCAACTCATACGTCTTTACTTAGGATAGAACCGGCAACACGTAGGAACGGCAACGAACGTTTTCGCACGACGAATATGGCCGACGTCAGCCACCCATACACCGCTGATAAACGGGTGAAATTGAAATCTTGTCCCGCGCGGTGCTGCCGGCTTGTAATTATTTACGATAAAAAAGTTAACCCAATGAATCGCCTTTTGTTAACCACAGACTAAAAAAAAGAACTAGACATGTCGTACGAGAAGATTTAACTTTTTTAAATTAATGAATTAAAAATATTGTTTGTTGTCTAGTTTTGGGAGGGTACTGCCACAGAAGGTGGTACTGCCCCGTTGCCCTCCCTGTGGCAGCCGCGACTGCTATTAGGTTCATAGCAGTAGCGGTCCTAATAGTAGTACTATTGTACTTCTGTTTATATAATATGATTTTGAATCAAAGCTTTAAATAGGAAAGCCATAAAGTAACCAATTATAATTTTGCTAATATCGGAATATGCATGGCTATATTGCTGAATTAACCAGCGTATGAATGGAAGATATAACAAACTCATATCTACTGTACATTAGATTAACAAAATCTATTTATAGTATGATTAAAAGGAATAAAATTATATTTTCCAAATAGTATTTGACTACACACCGAAAAATTCCATTTACATTTAACATAGGGCATATTCTTAAATTATTTTAGATAATCCCTACCCCTCCTCCGTGTGTAACGCATTTTCAAGAAAAAACCCCTTCCCCTTGAGTGTTATAGCCATACCTATTACATCCAAAGCGTTTGATATAGTGTGTCTGTCTGTCTTTAACGACCAACGCGCATAACTCAAAATCCGCTTGCCCTATTTGAATGAAATTTGGTACCTAGGCGGAGTCTAGGATCGAGATGGTCCCATTTAAAAATGAACAAAATCCAACGAACACAAGCCAGGGTTGGGGGTAGATTTCACAAATTAGAGTTTATGTGAAAATATGGCTTCTGTGCTGTGATATCAAACGAGAGGTAATTGAGTTCAAGTTCAAGTTCAAGTTTCTTTATTGGTCAAATAAGCTGTAAGTTACAGATATGACAGGTCAAGTCTGGAGTCTGGAGTTAAACAAAATACATTTTAGTTTTAAAAAAAGGGTAGGGGTAGATTTTAAAAATTAGAGTTTAAGTCAAAACATGGTTTGTGTGGTCACAAACAAAAGGTTTTTAAGTCAGGAGTTGAATAAAATATATTTCAGTTTTTAGTTATATTAGCTCACACGTACACTATAACTATAGTACCTAGTGTAAGCTTAGGTGCCCAGTATTTTTTTACGTGTCATTGAGAGTTTTGATATTTGTTAAAATACTAACGTTTTGATAAAGCTGATGGTGGCTTAGAATATACACTGCTCAAATTTTGGAAAAAGTACTTTAAAGAGTCGTAACAGTTTTTTTTAAATCAGCTATACTTTCGTCTATGTGACTAATTTCAGCAAAAATCGGATTGAGGTGAAATCTCTTAAAAATTCAAAGCACAACCAAAAAAACCACATAACAAAAAAAAGCAAAATAAAAACACAATGCTTTATCTGATACACTGCAGGTCATTTTAATTTGGTATGCATACCTCGGGCTCGAACCCATTTCACAAGTAGTTAAATTATATCTGTTGGTTCTTTTGTTTTTTCGGCCGCTTCTTCTTTGTTTTATTGCCTGTTTTGTTTAAAATTATGGACTTTTATGCAGTCTTAGTCTTTGGTTTTGGAGGCTTTGAAATCTATTATATACTGTCCTTCTCGGATGTATTGTTGTGTTGGTTAGAAAAAGATGGATATTGTAAAAAATGATTCGATCTATAATGAATTTTTTTAAGTGAATGTTGGCAACAAAGATTACAAGTCATCAAATCAGATTCGCGGCATTTTTGGGCAATTG
Source organism: Aspidapion aeneum (assembly GCA_963576565.1). NCBI lineage: Eukaryota > Metazoa > Arthropoda > Insecta > Coleoptera > Brentidae > Aspidapion > Aspidapion aeneum. The sequence continues at coordinate 19,006,843 of OY755044.1, read as the reverse complement.
AGCATGTAGGCGAGTTTGGTTTGATTTTTTTGATTTTTTATTCCGTGTGAACTGCAAAAGGTAACTTCGAAAAGCCGCAAGGCTTATAAATACTGGAACCACACAGATCAAGTAGTACGAACGAAGTAGTTTTGAACGGCTATCCAAATACTCTGCCAATATATGGGCCCCTAAGCTCACACTAGGTACTGTAGTTATAGTGTACGTGTGAGCTAATATAACTAAAAACTGAACCTTTTGTTTGATACCACACAAGCCATGTTTTGACTTAAACTCAAATTTTTGAAATCTGCCCCCACCCTTAAAAAAAACAAAAACTAAAATGTATTTTGTTAAACTCCGGACTCAATTACCTTTCGTTTGATATCACACACGGCATATTTTCACTTAAACTCTAATTTTTAAAATATACCCCCACCCTTTTTTTAAAATAAATTAACATGTATTTTGTTTAACTGCAGACTCAATTACGTTTCGTTTGATATCACACACGCCATATTTTCACATAAACTCTAATTTTTTAAATCTACCCCCTCCCTTTTATTTGGTTTATGTTTAGTGGATTTTGTTCATTTTTAAATGGGACAATCTCGACCCAAGACCCAGCCTAGGTACCAAATTTCATTAAAATCGGCCAAGCGGTTTTTGAGTTATGCGCGTTGGTCGTTACATACAGACATACAGACAGACAGCCAGACAGACAGACAGGCATACAGACAGACAGACAGACAGCGCAACAAAAAAGATTTAGAATCATCTGAAACGCAAAGATATATAAAAAATTTTGAAATCGGAGCAACTTTTTTTTTTCGAAAAAATTAGAATCACCATAGCTCACACTACTATAATATAGTATATGTGTGAGCTAATAATAGTATATTATAAACCAAGGGATAAGTAGCTTTTTATCGGGAGGTGGAAAGTTAGTTCCAGGGATAAAATACAATTTTACCAAACAAGGTAAAATTTCCAGTGCATAAAGCACAAATTTTTACCAAATAGATTTTTTAAAAAAAGTTTCACACTAATTTTTGTCTGCGGACTTTTTATTTGAATATAAGAAACTCCTGGACTTGAAATCAGACAAATAAAACCAAATATTGAGAAAAAAGCCCCCATCCGTTCATTTGCGACAATACGAAGACTGATTTAAATCAGTTCAATTGTAAAATTGATTAAAATCAAGCTAAACTTCTGCTCCCTTTACTTCTTAGGAGTGTGGTCTTTAGTATAAAGTCAATCATACCAAAAACATTTGATGTAAAAAAGCCAAGGGTGTGGAAGTGGTATTCCGTAAAAAGAATTAGGATAAAAGTAAAGCCAAGTTCTCCAATACAAATTTCAAAATGAAAGGATCTTACTAGTTTGGAAATGTTTTTTTAAACTTTGCTATTACAGCGAAACTTCTTTATCTTCAATTTAGCCCTGTGCCTAAGGGTCATTTGCAGCCGTAATAGCCAAGTTTAGAAAAATATTTTCAAACTAGTAAGAACCTTTCATTTTAAAATTTGTATTGGAGAACTTGGCTTTACTTTTACCTCAATTATTTTTACAAAATATCATTTAGGCGTACTTGGCTTTTTTTTATATGAAAAGTTTTTGTAGTCAAATATGCGGAGTATTGTTCAAAACTTTTTAAAATGTCCAGGTTTTTAAATTTTTTCCAATGGTTTTATCAAAGTTCCTATAAGCCTTCCAAAGCTCAGCTCTCTAGCGTTTCTGGAAGTGTACAATGTTACTTTTACATAACTTTACGTTTATAGGGAACAACAGTAAATTAAAATTTTGGTGTTTTTAAATTTTTTCCTATAGTTTTATCATAGTTTCTATCAGTCTGCCAAAGCTCAGCTCTCTAGCGTTTCTAGAAGTGGGCAATTTTACTTTTACATAACTTTACATGTAAGGATAGGGGAGGGGAGTAAATTAGAATTTTTGGTTTTTTCATTTTTTCCAAGGGTTTGGTCATAATTTCTAACGGTCTGACAAATTTCAGCTTTGTAGCATGTCTGGAAGTAAAGTAGAATTTTGATGATCTATCTATACATGAGTGAGTGAGTGGCAATTTCGACGTTTTCTGAAATTTCGTAACTACTTTACTAGTTTATGGAAGTCCAAAAAACTTGGAGGGGTTGTTAACTCTATGAATTTCTATGACTGTGCAAAGTTTGAGTTTCGTAGCTCATTCCGAAGTAAATTTTTAGATAGGTCAAATATGGGCTGAAATGCTTCAAGAAAAGATGGTACAGCAGTTGCGCGAACTTGACGGGGCACTGCGGTTCCCCCAGATTTAGTTAGTGTAAATATGTCGAAAAAAAATATTTTTTTGGAAAATTGTATTTATTTATATGTTCTCTTCTAAAATTTCAACGCTAAACCATTTATCAAACACTGAAAAAAAAATAATTGGATCGAATACTTTATACTGCCTCAAATAATTCTGCGCTTCACTCAGCTGTGCTAAAATTTAGCTAATCATATCTGCATTAATTTCTTATGGTTCTTTTGTCGACTTATTTTCTTAGTTTTTAACCATTGACACTAAGAAGAAGAAATTATAAACTTAGGAAAGGCAATCTGGCTAATCTATAGTGGTGGAAAATTGTTCTGGCTGAAAATTTTCAGATCAAATAATTGGAGTGATTTGTGTTCTTATTTTCTTAATCTTAATACACTATAACTAAAAATAACTCTGTCTGATTTACAAACTTAGAAAATGCAGCTGACGGCGTTTTCAAAAATTGAAAATTTGGAACTTAGGTATTCTTTTAGATTTACAACGTTTTCACATGGTAGATTAAACTGTGTCCTCCAGAAAATTAGTCTGGCTGTTTTTTACAATAACGAAAGCCTCGCCAGAAAAGCTCTAAGATCCAAAGAAATTTTGATGTTTGCTGACTAAGAAAATACTTTCGCGAAATCTTGAACGCCTCCCCTAATATTGGAAACACTATATTCTTAAAAACACAAATTTTGCAACTGTGCTTTTCCCAAATCCTCATAACTAAGTTACTAACACTCGGCTGTGCTCGTCAAAGAAATTATATCACATTGAGTGAGAAATACACTGCATTACTCGATATGTGGGGAGAAAGATTAGGTTATGAATAAAATTGGAGGGGGAGATTCGGAAGTTGTATCAATGTTTGGGGGATCAAATGTAGTCAGTTACTTTCTTCGCGCCATACGCAGTCTCGTATTTTTTATAATATTACCTTAGTTGGGAAATCGAGAAGTTGTCTTGAGTGAGTTGTAGGAGATTTTCAATATTGGGTAAGGTAATGGTAGTTTACATGATGGAAGTTATGATGGTTATAACACGCGAAGAAAAATTTACCAACCAAGCCCAAGGCAAGGGTCTAAATCCTTCTGAGCGAATCCCTATCCATGGTCGTAAGGGACAAAAAATATTCATCCAAGACCTTAAAGGAAAATGGCATTACAGTGGCATTATCCCAGATATTTTAGAAATTTCTGAAAAATGTGGTATTTTTTATATATAAATTTTGTTTTATATAATTTTTTTTGTTAATCCATGGCTTTATAAAAGAATGACCTCTTATGATTTACGATCTAAGCTTCATTATTATCCTAAAGGCGTAAATAGACCGCAATGGTCGTGCCGAGAGAAACTCGTTAAATAGTACGAGGGAAGAGGCCTAGACGTAGAGACATGAATATTTTGTCCTTATATTAGACTTATTTTTTTTTAAAGAAAATTTAGGTAAAAGTATTTTAACATTGAATTTGATTTCTTAAAAAACGTTACAAAATGTCGAAATGTACCTCCAAAACTCGATAAAAAAATGAATCTCACGTACATCGTTTTAGACGAATTTTTATTCAAATTTTGTTTCCCAATCCATTCGTGATCAGATTTCGAAGTTTGGTGACCTGCTTTTAAGTTTTGCGTAGCCCCATTTTTTTTGATAAATGTCCTCCTTTGGTCTTTATTTAATAATGCAATTAAAGCTTTTTTTAAACCTTTTTTCGTTAATCGATTTCCGTTAACGATTGCGTTAACGGAAGGCGTTCCGTTACGTTACGGCTGCGTTAAAAACATGAACCGTATTGAACACAAAATGACTAATATTTTGGTTAAAGAATTATTTAAAACCTTAAGGTCTCGAAACGTAGTGCCACAAAAATAATAGTTTCTAGTTCCTGGTAGTGTTTTTATTACCATGAGAAGTCCTTTAATCTTCTCACGCATTTAACTAATGTTATTAATTTTCCTTGTTTCAGAAAAACGAATGAAGCAACTAAGTTTTTCTGAAGACCCAACATCAAGCCCAAATTTTACATAATGGCTACACAAATGCATAGAATGGACGAGGGAAGACCACCCGAAATTCTACCAAAACTTTCAGACGAAAAGGAAGACAGCGATAAAGAAAAACCCAAAGAAAACTCACCAAAATTCACTAAAAGAAAAACTCCTTTAAGACAAAGAAAACTTTCAATAGCTTCAATATCAAAGAGTAACTTAAAAAGTAAAAAATGTGGTGGGTTCTTTTCCAATACAGTTCCTTCTTATCACAAGAGAGATAATGCAAATTCAGAAACTTTAAATCTTGGGTAAGTTTCAACTTTTTTCTCGGGTGAGTCTTCAGTTAAAAATTTATTCTGGCCTCAAATGTAACATCTTTATTTTGTATTTTTGTGAAATATTCATTACTTACACCAAATATAATAAGTGAAACTCAGTGCAATTGTTCAAAACTAAGTATTGCCTGATACTATTATTGCCTTTGTTTTAATAAGTCCCTATTATGACTGGTTTACCGCAAATGAAATTTTTATTTTTTTGCAGGGAAGATCGATCATTCACAAGTCTTGTGGAAGACAACTTGAAGCGTTTTAGAGATATCAACAAAAACAACAATACTGAAATTACCAATTCGCAAGTGCCTTCAAACCAAAAAACTCCTACAAAAAATGAAAAGTGTAACTCGTTAAAAAATAGTTTTGTACCCAAACTACTTAATAGTTTAGAACGAATCAATCCTAACTTTAGAACTATAAAAAGTGCCTCTAATACTTCTCTAAATGATAAACAAGTTTCTAAATCTGAAGATAAAACTATTAACAAAAATTGTGATAATTCCGACAAAACAAAGGTTGTTATAGATATAAATAATACTGTTGAAAATTCTGAAAAAATTGATACTAAAAATTCTAATGATATTACAAATAAAGACGACGTTAATGTAAACAAAAATAAAGTTAGTGAAAAAAGCGGCGAAAGTTCAACAGCGTCTTCTAGTAGAACAAGTCAAGAAGGCGACTACACCAACTATGGAATGGACAAAACAAAATTTAGAAATAGTTTCCATCAAAACGTGGAAGAAGCTTTGAATTCTTTACTATGGCAACCCTATGAATATCAAAAAAGTAACAGAAACAGCAGAGAGTTTGAAGACGATGAGGACGACGGTGAAAGTAGAGATGATGATGATGAGGAATCGTTTTGTAGTGAAGAGTAAGTTTTAAAATGTTTACTACTAGTACTACTATTTCGGCTTAGAACTTTTTCTACGTTGTCCGACACCCAGTGGCGTATATAGAAAAAAGTTTCGGGGTGGGCCCGAGACAGTTTTGGGGGGGGCCCGAGACCTCATGAGGCTGTATTTTATGCTATTTTATGTTTTGTATGCATAAAATATGTTGAAAATATCCAAAAACTCTTAGCTTCGAGAGGGGCTTGGGCCTCCCAGGCCCCCCCCCCCGTATATACGCCACTGCCGACGCCTATTCTTCACCCCCTTCGATCCTGACAATTATCTTCTGTCAGGTTTTTTAACTCATTGATTTTTGGATTGACTGTTGCCATTCCAGTATAGGGCGCCCACTTTTTCTGCGCCTTAATGATTGCCATTCTAGGACCTGTTTTGGTAATCTTTCGTCGTTCCTCCGTTGTAAATGGCCGTACCGTATCAGTTGTCTTTTGGTGACGTCATTCATTGTGCTTCCCTTGATTCCCATTATTTCTTTTATGTTCTTAGTTCTAGATATTCTTACTGATTTTCTTATTGCATCCATTTTGACACGTTTTCCATTTTTGTTTTGTATTTTTTAGTTACGCGATAAGTTTCTATTCCACAGAACAGCGTGCTTGTCACCATTGTCTTATATAGGTTAAATTTTACATTCTTTTTTTATCTGTTTGCTCCATAAAATATTGTTAAGATATCAACCTTTTTTGCTTTTAGTATTTTTTTCTAGTTCTTTATAGTCTGTTCCTGTCTGATCAAATGTGACATCCAAGTATACATACTCATTGCATGGAGATATTCTTTGTCCATCGTCTAATTCTTTCTCACTTGATTCGTTTCCCCCACCCCCACTTTTGGTATTCTTCCGTTAACTTTCTCATCATATACTCAATATCTTCTTTATCATTAGCTACAATTACTTGGTCGTCAGCAAACTGTAGTGTGTATATGGTAAATCGGGCGTTAAGTTAAATTCCCATGCCGTGTACTTTACGTTTCCAGTTTTTTAAAGCTACTGCGATGTATATTTTAAAAAGAGTTGAAGAGATTCAACATCCTTGTTTTAAGCCTTTCGTTCGTTCTTTAATTTTAGATTTGTATAGTTTTCATCGCTTTAATGTATAGTACCATATGATTGATATTAGTTGCCACACTGTCCATAATTTTTCTACTGGAACGGTATCATATGCTTTGTCTAGGTCCACAAAGGTAACATAAGTCTCTATATTTCTGGCACTCCTTTTCTCAATTACTTGTTTAAGACAAAAACATTATCACTACAAGTTCTGCCTCCACGAAACCCACTTTTAAATATAAATGTTTTAATAGCAGGTTCCGAGGTTTTTACAATTCCTTTTAAACCACACAAAATTAAATTTTTTCATATCTTGTTTTTTCAAGATCAGGAACGGAGAGAGCGGTTAAAGAAATTTATTTAAATGTCTTCTAATTTTAAAAAAACACTTATAGATAAAAGCTGTATAGCATCGACTGCATAATGTTAATGTCTATGTATGTATTTATTTATGTATGAACTTGCTTCAGATTCATATTAAGTTTCAAACAGACAGACAATGGCGTTGTTTGTGTTATATTTGCATAAGTATACAACTACAAGTGGATATTATACAGTGGTCCATTCAGCGTATATATCAGAACAGTTCTAACAAACAGCTCTTTGGATCATATATCCAACCTATATTTTGCATTAAGAGATCAGTGGCGTAGAAGATGTCCCGTTTTCCACACACAGAACTGAAAAATGTACATAACTAAATCAGTGGCGGCACAAATTTTTCGGCCCCAAGCTAGCCCTGGGGATATCATACAACGCTGCTAAATCAACCATATGAAAATGTATGGAGAACAGCTTCCAACAATACTGGATAAATATACCAGAACTGGCCCACTCTAAAGAGTTCATTAAAGGACCTTGTCGAAACAGAGCCAGGAACATTATTGGACTTACCAGACAGGAGATACGTATAGTGACTAATCTTTTTACGGGTCACTGTCGACTGAGAGTACGCATGCACAGAATGGGACTAACAGAAGAGACCGAATGTAGACTCTGTATGGAGGATGACGAAACAGTCAGACATGTACTGTGCGAATGTCCGGCTATTGCACGTTTACGTCAGAATACTTTCGGTAAACCTCAGATCGACAGAAGATCTGAACAGTGTCTCACCCAAACTGATAGCCGGCCTTTTTTCAGGATTAGACATACAGTGGTGAGAAACCACTCAAAAGTGAGCCACAATAGACCCACTGTTGGTCGCAGTGGAAGGGCTGTAAGGCCCACTCACATATGAATCATCAATCATCATCAAATCAGTGGCGGACCCAGGATTTCCAGGGAGGGGGCAAGGATTAAGCAAAAACCCAAATATTTGAACCGGGCCCCTCTGGTCCCCCCCTGGATCCGCCACTGAACTAAATACATTGTTTCAGTTTAGAGGAACGTTGGGAAAACGAAATAGTATATTACATAACAAGAGAAGAAAGTGACAAATTTCGGCGAGCGTGAATGTTGTGCACGAGGCTTTAGCCGAGTGAAACAACCCGCGAGTGTAAGAAAGTTACTTTCTATCGAGTTGTGTATGCAATTTTTCCTGTGAACACTGTTGAGCTATACTAATTTTTGTAAAAATTGTCTTTCATTTTGCACAAATCGAATGAAACTGCTTTACCGTACATGTGTGGAAAAGTACTTTGCAACACATGTGTGGAAAAGTATGGTAACTGTTAACGTCGTCGTACACTTTTCCATACATTTGTGGAAAAGTACTTTTCCACTCATGTGAAAATAATATAGTCGAAACGTAAAAGCATTGAAAGTCGAAAGGCAAAATGGTCGAACCGTAAAAAACTCGAATCGCAAAAAGGCCGAACCGCCAAAAAGTCGAAAAAAAAATAAATAAAATAGAAAAAAGCAATTCACGAAAAAAATATATTTTTGTCGAACCGTAAAATTGTCGAAAATAATTTAAACAAATCGTACTCTCGTAGATCCGTAAAATGTCGAAAATAATAGTCGAAAATTAAACGCGCGATACGCAATGGAGAAAAAACGCAAAATAATCTTTTCTTGAATTTTCACAATACTGTTTCTCTAAAAACAGTCACTAAATTACGAAATTCTGCTGCGTACGTCTATGGCACTTGATATATGTGTTTTAAAAAGTGCGTTTTATAAATGTATAATTATGCATGATATGCAGAAATATTCAAATCTGCAATTAGAAAAAAATGTCCTCAACAGCAATGCGTAACTTTTTAACGGCTCTCCCCGTTTTTGATCTTGAGTTACATATTTTTCCAGATTTTCTTTTTAAATTAAAAGTTTTACAAAATATTAAATTAAGAATGAGTATCATTTTTTGAACCATCTGCAATATCCTCTCGTATAAGTAATAGCTACAACAAACAAAAATAACACACCTAAAAGTAATATCCACACCCAGGTAGCTATACCACCATATTCATTTTTGCCAATAAGGGGTGTCTTGACTGCAGTAAGTGTACAGAGTGTCCCAAATTCGATGATTTTGAGGGATTTCAGGTATTTCAAAAGGAGATAAAAAGCCTCGATTTGCAAGAGATGAAAACTGCATTTTGATATAGTAACCCGTTTTTAAACTTTAAAAACTTAAACTTTAAAACTTTATTTAGCAAGAATATGCTACAATTTTAACAATAGTAAAGTTAATTACATTAAAATCTAATTGTTAGCTATATAAATATTAATAGACTAAGTAATACTTTCAACTGTAACACAATAATTTATTCTACCTGCATCCAAATGAATAATACTATAATTAAACAAACTGCATTGAAAATAAATATTTTTTTAAACTTTTTTTAAATGTGGTTAATTTCTTTTCATTTTTTATTGAGTTTTTTAATTTATTGAATTCTGACAAACCTTTACAAAAAATTGATTTTTGGACAATTAATTTTTGGGAATTATTTAAATGAAAATCGTCTTTGTATCTTGTATAATGTGAATGGAAATTTGAATTTTGGAGGACAAAATCTTTAAGTTGTTCTGGTAGTAGATGAATGAAATTTTTTACATTAAGCCAATTTAATTTTTTTAACATTAGTGTAATTTTTGTGTATTTATCTGCTTTAAGAATTATTCTCATTGCTCTATTCTGTAATATTTGAAGTTTATCTAAAATAGTTTCATTCGCTGTGTATAATATAGTTGAGCAGTAGGAAACATGTGGTAATATTGTTGTATTGTAAACACATTTTTTAGAAAAAAATGATAAATAATAACTAATCCTTCCTAAATACCCAATTTTTGAAGAAATTCTTGATATAATATATTCGTAGTATTTATCAAACTTTAATTTTGAATCTATAATTATACCAAGATATTTGAATGAATTTGTAATTTCTAATTTCTCATTATTTATTGTGATTGCAAAATTTGTTAAGTTGCTTTTTGAATTTAAAATCATACATTTTGTTTTGTTTACATTCAATTTTAATTTGTTTTCGTTTAGCCAATGTACTACATTTTTTAATTCTGAATTTACTTCAATAGTTAGGTTTTCTAATGAAGTCCCTTTTAAATAAAGTAATGTATCATCTGCAAACATCTGTATCATACAATTTTTTAAAACTGTTGGTAGATCATTTATATATAAAATAAAAAGTAATGGTCCCAATTTACTTCCCTGTGGTACCCCTATATTGTTTGATTTTTCCAATGATAGTGAATTCAAAATTTTGGTTCGCTGTGTCCTGTTGCATAAAAAATTTTTTTTCTCAAAACTTCTTTTCCATGTTTCTATAACGTATTGTACTGCAATTTCTGTAGAATGTTTTCGCCTAAATCCTGTTTGTTGTTTTACTAAAATTTTGTTGCTTTCTATAAAATTTAAAAACTGTTCATATACCACTTCTTCCAATAACTTTTCAATATCCCATAAAACATTTATTGGTCTTAATTCATCATATCTTTTACTATTTTTAACTTTTGGTACCGGTGTAATATATGAGCATTTGAGTATTTCTGGAATTTCTCCGTTTTTTAGGCACGTGTTTATTAGATTTAAAAGTGGATATCCTATGACCGAAAATGTTTCTTTCATTAGATTTTTGTTTAATACTTCATTTTTATTATTATTTGAGTTTAAATTTGCAACTTTGTTTTTCAGTTGATTTAATGTTACTTCTTCAAATTTATGTATTGTATTTTCTATGTTTATTTCATCTAAAAGAGACTCTGTGCTTGTATTTGGTATAGAATTAATAATGTCTTCTATGCTTGTTATATAATATTTGTTTAGTCGTTCTGATATGGTGTTTGGATCAGTTTCAATTTTGTCTTCAAATATGATTTCAGTTATGTCACTTTTTGGTTTGTTGTTGATTAAATTTTTCAATGTTTTCCACATTTTCTTGTTGTTTCCTTTATTTTTATCAATTTCCTTTTCAAAATAGAGTTTTTTCTCTTGTCTTAATACATTTACACATTTATTTCGTTTACCTTTATATTCTATCCAATCTTTTTCAGTTCTGTTTGTAGTAAATTTTTTATAAAAATGATCTCTGTCATTTTTTGCATCATAAATTTTCTTATTAAACCATGGTGTTTCTGTTTTTCTGTAAGGTAATATTTTACTTTCTTGAACTTTTATCAAGGTGTGTTCGATGTTATAGTATAGTTGTCCAAAAAGTGAATCAGCATCATTCAGTGTGTAATCCCAATGACATTCAATTAATTTTATACATAGTTTGTTGTAGTCTAAATAAGTTAAAGTGCTGGCTTTTGTTTTATGTTGATCATTTACTTGAATTTCAATATAAGTCCAATAATGGTCACTTATTTTTGGTATTTTTTCCACACCAGATATTAAAGAAAAATCATTTGTTAGTACTAGATCTATTTTTGATTCTGTGTTATTGGTTACTCGTGTCGGTTCCTTTATTGTTTGTCTTAGCCCATATAAATTAACCAGTTGTTTAAATTTTTCAACATAAAAATCTTGATTATCAAAGTTTATATTAAAATCTCCCATATTTATGTTAATACCATTATATTCCAAATTTTCTTCGCATATTAATTTAAAAAAGTCTAAAAATCTGTTAATGTTTCCTGATGGAGATCTGTAAAAAATATTTAACTTGAAATTTTGTTTTTTGATTTTAAATTCTATTCTTAAAAACCAGTGTTCATAGTTTTCTGCTACTTCATCTTTGTTGGTTATTGATATTGAATTCGAAACAAAAATCATTATTCCTCCAGTATGTCTTGAGTTTGATAAACAGTTGAATAATGTATAATTGTTAATTAATAGTTCGCTTTCCAAAATGTCTTTTGTAATATGTGTTTCAGTTGCGCATAATATTAGTGGTTTTTTGGATTCAATAAAATCAATAATTTCGTCCTTTGATGTTAAAAAGCCGTCTACATTTATTTGGTAAATTTTGTTTGTTTGATATTTTTTTATCTGTGTTTGCTATATTGAGGGTTTTTTAGATATATAATCAATTTTGAGCTTATTTTTTTCTATATGATTTTTGTACACTTGACAATTTTGTTCAAAAGGTCCGTGAATAATAAAAAATCCAAGTTTAAATTTTTTGTTTACTTCAGAACAGTTTGGGCATTCTATATTTTCTGTTGACGTTGTGCAAGAATCTGAAGAATGTCCGTTAATCCACATTTCATACAACTTTGGTTTTTAGTGCAAATTTTTGCTGAATGATTGAATCCGCAGCATTTAAAACATCTAAGTAAATTAAAATCTTCAAAAATTGGACAGATTGAAAAATTAATAAACAGCATACCTTTTTCCATTATTTTTGTGAAATTTTCACCATCAATTTCTATTATTATTACGGATGTTTTCGAAAAGTCTGCATCTCAAAAGGGTCCTATAACTTTTTTATTTATTAAATTTCAGTATGGCCTAACTGGTTTTTTATCTGTCACTTTTCTTTAGTTTTTGAGATATCACACAAAGTTGTTTTTTAATTGTAACATGAACCTATCTTTATCCGATTTTTGAATGTTGGTTTTTAGTTTGAATGTTTTAAACCCAGAAAAAAAATTACAAAAAATAAAAACATACAATATATAAATAAAAACAAACAATATATAAAAAGATACGAAGAATATTAAGAACTAAAATATCATTCCATACGGAAATTACAATTTTATGTTATATCTCAAAAACTAGAAGTGACAAATAAATTTAGTTCCATTGGCGCACCCAGGAGGGGCTCGGAGGCCGACCCCCCGCGCAAGCCTAAGGATTTTTTATATATTTTCCACATATTTCACGAAAATAGCATAAAATACGGCATTATGGGGTCGTAGACCCCCCAAGACACATTTCTGGGCACGCTACTATTAATTGAATAGTCGGATGAAATAGTTTTTTATAAATTGCCTGTTTTTTTATATTTTTTGTTTATAAATAATTCAACTGTAAACTTGAATTTTACCTGTCACTTTTAGTTTTAACGGTCTTACATAAGGTTGGTATTTTTCTTATGATAATTGACCCTCTTTTTATTCTATTTTTAAAATCAGTATAATTTTTACCTTCCTAGCCCGCACAGCAATGACTAGAAAACGTATTATTTTCGACAATTTTTTTTTTTTTATAACCCCGAAAATGTTTTATTTGGGTGTATTTCTTCTTAGCAATATCGTCGTGATGTCTGTCTGTGTGTATATGTCTGTCCGTAACACGATAGCTCCTGAACCGCTGAAACGATTTTCACAAAATTTCCAGGTAAAATAATCTTCGACACTGTAGTGAGCTGATTAGATTTTGGTCAAAATCAATCAATGTTAATGACAGTTTTTTGACAATTAAACAAGAATTTAAAAAATGCTAACTTTTTCACAGAGCATCGCGTCACTGTTTGGATATCACATTTTTCTTAATAATTTGTTTTATAACCAAAAACTTTGTAGTAACTGTTTTTAAGGCTGATATATCATGGCTTCACTTGAACTGTGCTTATAGGCTAGCAAGCTAGCTAGGAAGGTATCAGATCCGTCATGGATCTATTTATTTTATAACGAAGTTAACTGTAAAATTGTATTTTATCTGTAAAATTTTTTTGGCTTTTAAAATATTAAGTTGTTTTTTCTTATAACATGAACGAACCCATTTGTATTCGATTATTGAAATTAGCTTAAGTATAATTTCCTTTAAATCACAATTCACAATCACACCCAATACATATTTTATTGTTTTAAACTTTTATTACTTTTAATATTTTATTTTTTAATTACCTCTTTATTTTTATTTTTGTTTAATTTGATCATTTTATAATATTTTAAACCCAGTACAAAAAAATTAATATAATATAAAAATATACAATATATAAAAAAAAACAAAAAATATATATTAAAAAATACAAACAATATTAACAAACACAAAATGTCATTTCATACAGAAATTATACTTTTATGTTATATTTCAAAAACTAGAAGTCACAAATAAATTTAATTTAATAGTTGAATAAAATCAATTTTTATAAATAAACTGCTTTTTTATATTTTTTGTTTATAAAGAATTCAACTATCAAATTGGATTTAATCTGTCACTTTTATCGTTTGAGATATTACATAAAGTTAGTATTTTTCTTACGATAAATGACCCTCTTTTTATTCGATTTTTAAAATCAGCATAATTTTTTTTAAATGACGTCATACTTAATTTATTATTTTTAAAAACTTTTTATTGTTTTCTCATTTTTTAGTTTGAAAAAACCTTTTTACCCACATAGCACAATCACGTGTTTAACACGTAAAAAAGGCGCGAGAAAAAAAAACGTTGATTTTAAAAGCTGCTAGAAAAAAACGTTTATTTCCTATATGAAAACAAGCTTAATAGGTCATTCATTAACGTTATAAAAAATAACGTTGCTAAAAACTGCGTTCTAATAACGCCATTATAAAATTAAAACAGGAATGTTTTTACGTTAGTTTCAAGTGATTTTTACGTTAAAATCAAATTAGATTCACGCCTTTTCTACACGAATTTTAAAACGCGACTTGCATGGCTTTTCTACTAAATATTTTTGAGATATTACTAGCAGCAGCGCCACCAATTGTCGGGATTTTTCACTTTGACGAAGTCTATCAGGCAGTGCTTTGGCCTCTAAACTCCAAAAACCTGTTAATAAGGAACTGAGCCCTGATCCACGATCACGACGCATCTGTTATTAACCTGATAAAGACACATGTGAAAGTGTTTACTGTTAAAAAATCTTGTTTAGCTTTTAAAAAAAACTAATGTATATAGAAAGATATATAGATATTTTGTCTTGCCTTGAGCGCCATCTTTAAAATTGTCTTGAAGTGTTGTAGTTTTAAACTATTGCACTTTTATAACTTCCTTTCGCGTATCTTTTAAGTTAAAAAAAGGTTATTAAAAAAACGTGACCAAAGGACTTTTCAAGTGTGAATTTGGTACATGAAAATAACGAGGGTAAAAAACACATTATATACACATCAGCACGAGAAACTTCAGCAAAAAGTATATTTTTATAGCTTGATTTCTCCTTGCTTTTAAGTTATCTTTAAGCATGTAGATTTAACAAAATAAATATTACATGGTATGAGGTTGTTTTCAAGTAAAAAAAAAACTTTGTTATTTTTGTTCACGTTAATTTAACGTTGATGTGATTTTTGTGCTATGTGGGTAATTTGGATAAAATTTTCATGTAATTATTTTAGATTATTTTAAACCCAATCAAGGAATAAGAACTAAAAAAAATCGAAAGCATATTAAAAAATAAAGAGTTAATTTTATAAAGCAATAACAATTTTATGTAATATCTGACAAATATAATTCAACCAGACTTTTTATATAATTTTCATAAATAAAAAAGTTATTTATATAGGCTCCCTCCCTAAATGAAGACTTTTTTAAAAACCCCTTGTAATTTAAAAACGAATTGCTATCTAAATCTACTTAAGTGGAGTTCGATCTCCTAGAAATACCTGGAACACAACAAAAAAATCTAATTTGGGACACCCTGTACAATTTGTTTCTATTACCTAAAACTATTTTCAGGTCTCGCACGCCAACATGGTCATCTTGCAGCAGCAGCCTTGACGAAGTACCCTTTTTCGAGTCCGCTACAACAAAGGGCACCACCAAAAATCTATCGATCGCCAATGTTGCCGGCCTACTCAAAAACCATCAGCAGCATACATCTGCAACAGTACCCGAGACGTTGTCGGTTCTTGAATGCAGCTACCTCCGGAGCGGCGAAGACCTACATTCAAATGTTAATAACCTCCCTCTCGGCCAATCGGTCGCGCCGAAGAAGTCACGTGACGCGCTCGTCGAGCATTCTACTGTTGCTTTCGAACCGGTCGCCAGTTTAAACTCAACCGGTGTGGCGCGCGTCGTGTACAGTAACGACAACGTTGTTCGTAGATCGACCGCGCGATCTCAATCCAGTGACGGTCTATTCTGTGATGGTGGTAAAAACAATCGCGACCGCAGTCACCTAAGCATGAACCAATTCGCTCAACAAAATCAAACAGTGCAACAACAAGCGAGTGCAGTGACCAGTGGTACTGTGAAAAATCTTAATTCCTCGGAAAATGGATTAAAATCTTACGTCGATTCGTCGCTTAATTCTGCGAACATCGTCGGTCTGCCGTCACACCATGCGCGGTACGCCTCGGTACCGAGTAGTACGGCCTTTCAAAACAGCGGTGCAACCAGGTCACAATCGTCGACTACTTTTCCGCATCATGTTAGAAATATCTCGGAACCAGCAACTAAATACCAACAAAATTTCTCTACGTCGCCTCAGGGAACCAGTAACATAATCCCACCCAACAACGTGGTACCGATCCATCGACACTACCCGGAACACAATCACTTTCGAAGCCACAGTGCTCCGAAATCTATGCTAAAAAATGAACCACCTACAAACAACAATAATAATTCCACCCACAGTGGTACTCAACTGCACGTTAACAATCTACGTATTAGACCTCCCAATTCGCAAGCGAATTTAGCAACTCCGAATAGATTTCCAGTTATTCAAAACTCTCTTCAAAATTCTACTAGTTTGCAGTACCAAGTGGTGCCAAACCATTCTGGCCATCAACAAACCATAAATTCTACCCCTAATACTAGCAAATTTACTGTTGGAGTTAATTCAAGTTTAATGACTTCTCCCCATAAACCCCAATCATCCTTAACTACCACAAGTCCTGCTACATCTATTCAACATCCTGTAGCTAACCCCAGATTATCAAAACAGCAAGCTAACCCAATACAAGTTAACAATAACCAACAACAAAATGTCAGCAATGTAAATGTCAATTTCTACAGAGCAGTACCAGTGAATGTGGTGTCGTCAGTGCCCACAATCCATTGTTTAAACACGCTTTCAAATGGACAGGGAAATAGTGTGTCAAATGTTCAAGTGCTACCTTTGGGTAGTACTTTTCAACAACCTAATAATCAAATAACGAGTCTTACCTATTCAGTTTCTGGAACTAATAATGTTACTGCAACAAACACTGTTAATAGAAATACTTTAAATCAAGGTACAATTCCATCCTATACAGTATCTGGGAATTCCAATGTTACAGCGACAAACATCGGGGGCTATACAGTACCAAATGTTAGCACAGCAAATCAAAAAGTCACGAGACCAAATAGTGCCACCCAAATAACTTTACACAATGCCAACGCTATTCAAATAGCCCCGAGCCCTGGATTTCATATAAATCGGAACTCAGCATTTGGTCCGCCAAATCAAGATGTTCCTAATTCAAGTCGGAATCCAAGTTTTATAATATCACAAGATTCGAATAGGAACTCGGCGTTTGCTGAAGTAAGAAATCAGGACGCCAGTGTAAATACAATGATCGTACCTCTAAACGAAGTGGTAGTACAAAATGTTGTTAGGTCAATTAGCTCCACTAATGAACCAGTGCCTAGTGGAAGATTAATAACTACAACAGCTCAAATTAATGGCGTTTCTAACAATAGCCAGCCACAAATCGCATCCCAGGGTACGAACATGGCGCGTAGTCGTACTTTTACCAGTACCGAGGCGCAGACGGATGAGATATTGCCAGTACAAACTGGTATTGTTGAGCAAAATGCCGCTCAAAAGGAACAGAGGCGTAGAGAACGCAGGGAAAGAAGGAATAATCGTCGCGCACAACGACAAAATTTAAACCAAAATCACACGATTATCGAGGATAACCTAGTGTCGCAGAATAACGAAAGATTACCAGATATCTTGGATAGTCATCTACCACCCCCTTATTCAGCAGTTACAAACAACCAAGGACTACCCTCTCCAGGTCATATGGTACCTCACATGTTACCAAACGCGAGTTCGATGGTACCCCCAATACCACCCCAAATGGTACCGCCTCCGGGGATGGTACCAGGCGCGATGTTGCCGCACGGTCCGATGCTGCAAACGGTCGTGCCGAACGGAATACCCACAAACGGGTTCGTGTTTCCTGCACCTTTAAGTCAGCAGCTCGTGCAGGGACAAGTACCCTTGATTCAGGGAGCACAGCCGGTACCCGTGGCGGTCACCGCATCTGCCAATGGATTTAGGTTCCCGTTTCCTGCTAACGGATTTAGAAGGTGAGTACACACTCACAAATTATTAAATTATAACGCCGAAAATAAAAAAGCATTTTGAACCAGTTTTTCGAAGAATTTAGTTTGGATATTCCACCTACATATTTTCGGATCTTTTCTCCCTCTTTAACTTTGTTCAAAATTGCCAAATTGTTTTATATGAAACAAATAGTAACTGTACCCTGAGGCATGCCAAAAAAAATATTAATACTGCCCTCTTTTTAATCTATTTTGTAGTTAATATTACCTGTCTATCACAATCAGGTTTAAAAGTATAAAAGTCAAAATATTATTTAAGTTTAGGTAACTTTTTTGATAAAAATCTGCAAGTTGCTTTAATTTGCACTATTGCAAAAAAAACTAAAATAAAATTACATAAATTTAAACCGTATACCAACTTGGACATTCAGTATTATGCAAGGATTTATTGTCTTTTCAATGTTCATTGTCCAAGACAATAATTATATTCATGTTAATTTAAAAACTCATGCAAAAATTGCGCAAGCGTCAAAGACCTCTGAAAATAGAACCAGACATATGTGTACTAATGATTTATTAAATAAAGAAAAAGGTTCTTTGAATATTGAATATGAGAAATTGTAAAACAATAAAAACCTTGATTGGATCATTGACTTTTTTTAAAATTTATGCTTGTTTGTTGCTGGCAAACTTGAAACAAACATTTTTAAAGAAGGAAAAGAAGAGATTTTTGAAGCTGCCTTTGCAAAAGTTAGTTCAAATACAAAAAACTAGGGACGCCTAGAGTCCCTGTATGTTGACATATTTGGATGTACAGGGTGGGCCAAAAAAAGCCGGACAATTTTTTTTCATTATAACTTTTGAACTAAACGATTGTTTTTAATGGGACAAACTGCACTGGGTAGAGAATTATTCAGAGTTTTGACTGAATGTATTTTTTTGTCCACCATCCCAAAATCCAGGATGGTGGACGAAATTAAAATGTACCCTTCAAAAATGCTCGTTTATTCTCATGTTGGAAACATGTTTTAATTATTTTTTTAAATTGCTAAAAAAGCTGCATTCTTGCCACGCACAACAAGGTACGAATTAGCAAAATTGGTTCAGTGGTTCTAAAAAATATTTTTGTTTAAACCATTATTTTGCATATTATACGATTGCCTTGCCAATCATGTCTGCATTTATTTCCTTATAAATTCATTACCACTGAACCGATTTTAATGACATAAAAAACATGAGAATTGATCGCATTTTATAGATCAAAGTCTATCGCCATCTTAAAATTTAAGATGGCGGACAGAATCAAACTTGATTCTTCAAAATGGCGTGTTTATTCTTAGTTTCCGCAAATGTTTGAGTTTTTTTTAATTTATAGAAAAGCCCTACTTTTCCCCCAAGTTACAAATACTCCATGACTTTATTTGTGCACTATCACAATTCTTACCACTGCGCAAGTGTAGATGTCAAGATACTGCTAGCATTATTACTGCTGGACCTTATTTCACTTCCAATAAGTCTCTATACTGCAGTCATAAGCAAAAACACAGTAAGGATATTTGATATTTCAGTCAAACAATAGGGACTTATTGGAATAAAAACTGACTTTATTTTAGAGTCGACTTTACTTTGACACATTTACACAGAAAACTAACAGCTGACCTCTCAAAAATTGACATTCCAAAGCCAAATTTATTAATAAAGACGCTAACTTTCATTTAATAAATACCGACACTAATAAATCCGGTTTTTAAATACACAAAGGCCGAATTTTGAAGCAGAGCAGCTGCTTTTTATATGCAAATCTGTCACCATAGGGTCGACGTGTAAATAAGGTCAGATTTTATTCCAATAAGTGTCTAATCTCACATAATATATTTTAAATAGAGTGTTACCTTAGAATGTGAGCTATCAAAATAATGTACTTACTATGTTTTTGCTTATGACTGCAGTATAATAGCAATGTTTACACGTAATCAAAGATAATAGTGACTTATTGCAATTAAGCCAGACAGAAAGAGTGTCGAGCAGTATCCTGAATTAATAAAATCAGTCGTTTATTTTTTCATTAATAAAGGCGACACTATTAATTTCAGTTCTTAAAATGCACAAAGGCCGAATTTTGAGAGACAACAGCTGTTCTTATAATGCGAAACTGTCAGTATAGTGCCCGGCACAATTACTGCCTGGCTTTATTGCAATAAGTCCCTAGTATCTCTCTTTTGATAGGTCTATTTTGCCTAAATACGTTATAGCATAAAAACATGTTCAAAGAATCGAAAAGTGAAGCGCTCATATTGGAAACAATGGCAAATTTAAATTCGCGGACGCGAATTTTCAAGTGCCTATGCGTGTGTTTTGTCATGTAGACACACAGCTGCTATGTGGTGGAGGCCATATTGACATTTTGCAGTGTTTTGCGTTTGTGGTGTAAAATTATCTTTTTTTCTATGAAAAGTGGGAAATAATTCTTGTAAAACATGTGCGGATTGTGGAAAAATGTCCGGAAGAAGTAAGGGAGTGCCACTCCATAGGTAACTACGTGTCTTTTTCTTTATAATTTGTTTATAAAGTTAAGAGTGGTTTGTAGATGCCATTAAACATAATAAATCTGCACAATTAGTTAAAAAAAAACTACAATTTTAATCCACAATTTGATAAATTTTCACCCAATCAACTAGGTTTTAGAAAAACATAATAGACATAACCCTAAAGATTTGACAATTGTCAAATAATGTAGTAACGTAACGGAGTATGTTCCAAAACCGCCAAAACTGACGCATGCGCACTAACCGAAATCCTGTCTACCCAAAAAAGGAACACTAAAAATTAAATAGGGGTCCTGGCTTCAAGCATCGCGTATGAGAATACATGAGTATACTCCATTTCATAATTTTTGAGATAACTTTTAGGCAGTTATCAGCTGTTTCCCATAACAAATAGCATAGGCCAATGAAAAAAAGTTGTAAAAAGTTGTCTCAAAAATAATGATATGAACTGTATGCGCCATATTTATGCTCTAACGTATTTGATTTTGCCACATCAATAGGCAGAATTAAATGAAAAGCAACCGCAGGGTTGTTATAAAAATTGGCCGTGTAATTACGAAAATAATACACTTGAATACAATCGTCAATTGAAGTGATTACGATCCCAATAACACCAACCGACAACAGCTTTGAACAATAAGTAACAATAATGCGCCATTAAAGTACATCCGGAGCAGCAGAACAGAAAAAAAAAACAATTGACAATGATATACTTGCATATAAACGATATCCAATTAAAAATGACTCTGGTTTAAGTGGCCACAATTATGTTAAGTGCCCTTGAACCTTGAATAAAAAAAGACTTTAAGATGGTTGATTTTATATAGAGAAACGCAATAACAACGTTGATCAAACAACCTCGAATTATTGAATCAACGATACCAAATACCTACGTAGTTTACAGACGAAAATATCGAAATTTCAATCAACGATTTCAGATTTTTAGAAATGAATGGGAATGTATGATATAAGTACTTATCTACCTATCAATTTAGCCTTCTTTGGTCTATCTGTTGACATAGGCCTTCCCCCATATCTTCCATTCTTCACTGTCTGTCGCAGTGTTCATCCATCTAGTTTCAGCATGATTCTTTAAATCATCCGCCCATCTCATACGGGGTCTTTCCTTACTTCTTTTTTTTAAATCTCCAGTTTACAATACATTTGTTCAATCAGTTGTCTTTATGTATATTATAACCGGTGAATTTCCATGTCAGTTTTCCTACCTCTCCTCTGATATTCCTTCCTTTAGTTTTAATTTATATCCATCTGTTGCTTCTGTTAGAATTACATGTAAAATTTCCACATTTTTCATTGATCTTTGGGCTATGGTTACCTTATCCATGTTTGATTTTGTAAGTTTCCAGCTCTGGGATCCATAGCCCAACAAACATTTAAAGTTGTAACGACGAAACGCCAACTAGAAAGAATTTCTTAAAAGTAACCGCAACGTACTCCCGCTACGTCTCAGTATACCATACAGCGACGTTATAATTCCCTAAGTGGGGAACCAATTTCTGGTTGTAACTACTAGGCCAAGTGTTTAAAGTCACTGTGGTAACAACTACACTACTACGTCGTAGCCAGGTATCTACTACGTCGAAGAGGCTGTTTTTTTTCCGTAATGGCATCAAAGTTGCGATGTAGTTGCAAATAATATAATCGTTTCTTTTTGGTAGAATTGTAACACAATATGGTGGACACAACAGTAAACAGACTCGCTTAGTTTTTTTGTTTGGTTATGGTTATAATATGAACTATGTTATCCAAAAGTGTGAGAATTTACGAGCAGAGGATCAAAATTCGAGTGCGACGCAAAGTTTTTTGTATAACATGCATTATATATATTGCAAAAAACTGGTGCGCCCGTAAAATTGAGCTGTTTTCTGGTAGCTGATGGAATTTTTGTGTTGTGATTTTGGAGGTTATGTTTTCATAATCGACAGTTAACTCCAACAAATGGTGCTTAAGAAGAGCATTTTTGGTAAGCTTCAACTAATTTGTTTATAAAATAGTATGGCTCTTTAATATGAGCTCATAAAACGACAACAAAAATATTAAATTTTCTTTCTTACATAAAAACATGGCGTCCCAAACTATATTCCCTGATAGTCGAAAAGGTTACTTGAAAGTAGTTGCGGCTTTAAAGTTGATCCAAAAAGTTATTTTGTCTACATTGTTACATCAGATGTTACTATGATGACACAAACTTTTGTGGTAAAAATTAAAGTTATAATGTAGTTGTCGGATACACTTGTTTGGGACTCCAATGAAGCTTAACTTTCTAGTGGTAATTAAGTAGGATATAAAAGTCAGGGCGACTACGAAATAACGACTAAAAAGAAAGTAAAACTTTAGCAACGTCCTATTGTGGTAGAGAAGACTATCAGAATCGACTATCAAGAAACAATCCTATGAAGTAGTTTAGAGGGTCGTTTTTACGAAACATCTACTATTTCCTGATACTAAATAGTTGTTAGAACTAAAAAGTAACAAATTTTGGTTGGGATCACCACATTTCTACTATAAGAAAGTAGCAAAGCCTTTAGAACATGTAGCCGCTACTATAAATGTTAGTTGGGAGATGAGTAAAAGAAGGATACATTGTTTATACACTTTCGTTTTGAGGTACTGAGGATATATATTTTTTAATATGTAGCTTGATTTACCGAATGCTGCTCAGACCTCGTCTTTTCATTTCAGCCATTTCAGCTGTTTGGGTTTCTTCCTTTAGTTTAATAATTTATCCCAGATGTACATATATATTCCTCTGATTGTTCTATTCTTTCTCGGTTTGTTCTGATCGTGATATCCTCAACTGTGTTTGTTATGATTTTAATGTTAGTGTAGTTAATACTCAAGCCTATATTTTTAGTTGCTGTATCCATTTCTTCCAGCATTTTTACCAGTTCTTCTTTTTTATCTGTTATTTAGGCGATATCGCCAGCATATCTTAGATGGTTCAAGTATTGTCCGCTTACTTTGATGCTTATTTCTTCCCAATCTAAATTTTTAAAAACATATTCTAGGGTTAAATAGTTTAGAGGATATTATATCACCCTGTCAAAATGAAGATTATGTATAAGTCAAGTAAAACCAAAGATTATCAGTAGCAGTAGTACCGAAGATACAACATTACACCCA
This sequence comes from Aspidapion aeneum, assembly GCA_963576565.1. NCBI lineage: Eukaryota > Metazoa > Arthropoda > Insecta > Coleoptera > Brentidae > Aspidapion > Aspidapion aeneum. Next base: position 18,983,062 of record OY755044.1, on the reverse strand, counting down.
CTCAAGTTTTTCTATTGAGACTTAAATGTCCATTGTTCGTAATGGGGTTTAGATGGTTCTCACTGATGCTTTTCATAATTATCGCAAGAAATAGTTGCAAGGCAATTAGCAGTTACGATGTTAATCTTTTCTTTGAAATATTATTTGTCTTCCATTTCTTTATTTTTGACGTAAAAAGGTCGCAGTATCATGTTTTCCAAGTTAGCGGTGCCGCTATTTCAGCTATTCTGCTAGATATCTCGAAAAACTAGCTAAACTAGTTCAAGCGCGGATTTGAAAAGGGGGTAACGTGGTAATTACCCCCTCCCCCTAGAAAACAATATATGCTCTTTTAGTTAATGAATAAAGGGCTTAACGGATCATGAACCCCCCCCTAGAAAAAAAATAAATGCAAAATTTTTTTCTTCGTCGACAATTACCCCCCTTCCTATAAATATTCCGAGATTCGCTGTTGGTGGCGCCATAGTGATTAAAAAACCATACCCTGGGTTAAGATTCGAAAAGCCGTTATTTAGCGAATTTTAGGGTAAGGAATCCCATGAGACCAAACTGGCTTAATTTTGAAAATTCATATTTTAAAAACTATACAGTTTATCGACAGAAGCACGGAGTTGCAGTATGGTGGGACTATAGAGACGCAAAAAACCACACCGTGAATTAAGAGTAAAAAAAACGTCATTTAGCGAATTTTAGTGTAGGGAATCCAATAGGGAAGACAAAAATTACTAAATTTTGAAAAATCATATTTTAAAAACTATACCGTTTATCAACAAAAGCACTGAGTTGCAGTATTCTCGGACCATAGAAATGCGAAAAACCCACACCCTGAGTTAAGCTTCGGAGAAACGTCATTTCGCGAATTTTAGGGTAGGGAATTCCATAGGACCAAAATGGCCAAACTTTGAAAATTCATATTTAAAAAACTATACAGTTTATCAACAAAAGCACCTAGTTGCAGGATGGTGGGGCCATAGAGATGCGAAAAAACTACGCCCTGAGTTAAGATTCGAAAAAACGTCGTTTAACGAATTTTAGGGTAGGGAATCCCATAAGACCAAACTGGCCAAATTTTGAAAAATCATATTTAGAAAACTATACAGTTTATCAACAAAAGCACCGAGTTGCAGTATGGTGGAACCATAGGGATGCGAAAAAACTACACCCTGAGTTAAGATTCGAAAAAACGTCATTTAGCGAATTTTAGGGTACGGAATCCCATAAGACCCAAATGGCAAAACTTTGTAAATTCATATTTTAAAAACTATACAGTTTATCAACAAAAGCATGGAGTTACAGTATGGTGGGGCCATGGAGATCCGAAAATACCACATCCTGAGTTAAGATTCGGAAAAACGTCATTTAGCGAATTTTAGGGTAGGCAATCCCTTAAGACCAAACTGGCCAAATTTTGAAAAATCATATTTAAAAAACTATACAGTTTATCAACAAAAACACCGAGTTGCAGTATGGTGGAGCCATAGGGATTCGAAAAAACTACACCCTGAGTTAAGATTCGAAAAAACGTCATTTAGTGAATTTTAGGGTAGGCAATCCCTTAAGAACAAAATGGTCAAATTTTGAAAATTAATATTTCAAAAACTATACAGTTTATCAACAAAAGCACCGAGTTGCAGTATGGTGGAGCCATAGGGATGCGAAAAAAATACACCCTGGGTTAAGATTCGAAAAAAACGTCAACTAGTGAATTTTAGGGTAGGGAATCCTATAAGACCAAACTGGCCAAATTTTGAAAAATCATATTTAAAAAACTATACAGTTTATCAACAAAAGCACCGAGTTGCAGAATGGTGGGGCCATAGGGAAGCGCAAAAACCACACCCTGAGTTACGATTCGGAAAAACGTCATTAAGCGAATTTTAGGATAGGGAATCATATAAGACCAAAATGGCCAAACTTGAAAATCCATATTTTAAAAACTGTACAGTACGGTGAGGCCCAGGCGCTAAGGTAACTAGTGGGTCAGAACATACAAATAAGGTAATACTAGTCTGCTTAGAGTAACGTAGAACATTATCTAAAACTACAAGAGCAATTACAATAGAATTAAATTTAAGATTCTTTAGGACTGCCAACGATGTTTGAGGAACAGTGTTTGTCATTCCTCTTTTAAAAATTTTCAGGATTACCGCTAAATTAAGTTAAGTGCCCTTACCCCAGCTCGCAATGCGCTGTTAATTGCTTCTAGAGATTCACGAGTAACATCCAAAAAAGCTATAGAATTATCAGCCCTTATGCCTTGATTCCTGCAATAATGACTTCTTAACTGCTCTATTGGTTCTAAAATTTAAGTGTATTACTCCATAATACTCAAACATGCACAAGGGCTCTAGCGAAATAACGCCTATTCATCGACGCAACATTGAGCCTCAATCCAACTTTACATTAAACTTTGTAACTAAATCCAATTGCAGTAAAGGTCCAATAACTCGAACATTAGTTTTATCACTCGGCCGTCTCTGTTCAATGCATGGTTTATTTAACCAGGTATCCTTGTCTACGGTTATGGATTTCCAATTAAGTTTATCAACCGAATGTGGTTCGATATGGTCCCCTACGGAATTTGTTGAATGATTTACGATAACTGTATGACGATAAATAGGAATAGGGGTGAGGGTGGGATGAAATTGATTATTAAATTTCCATATTATGGTGGAGCGAGTGGAATTCATTTGGGTGAGTTTTGTCGTAAAATTGTTACGATCCCTACATTCGACTTTTTTACAATTTGGAAAAATATCAAAACAAAAATATTTTATGCAGTAAATGGCCAAGTTAAAAATTTTACCACTAATAGTAATGTCTTCTTTGCGGTCACTCAAATCTTCACTAAAACCTTCGCTGCCTGGCGCCGTGTTTATCTATCTGGTTTTCGCATATTTCTTCAAATCGTCCGCCCATTTCATTTCTCCACTTCTTTTATTTTTCCGAGGCCTTCAGTTTACAATACATTTTTCCGAGGGGTGAACAGCTCTCACAATCGGTGTACATATTTCTCACAATCTGTTCACAATCCTTCACAATCTTTACACAATCCCTCCCAATCACCCATAATCTGTCACAATCTCTCACAATCCTTCACAATCCTTCACAATCTTACCACAATCCTTCACAATCCCTCACAATCTTACCACAATCCCTCACAATCTTTACGCAATCCCTCACAATCTTAGGAATAGATTGTCGATTTTCACAATCGGCGTACACATTTTGGGGTTAGCTGGTCACCCCTCGGTTAGTAAGTAGCAGGACCGGTAACAGTAAATTAAGAGGGCGGCCAAGGAAACTAGACATGATGACCTTTTTTTTTTGTTTTTTGGTCGCCAGAATTTTGATGGGACGGCCCCTCCTTTAGGTAGGCAGGTACGCTACACAGCTGCACAGTCCTCCACAATCCCTCACAATCTTGCCACAATCTCTCACAATCTTTCCACAATCCCTCACAATCTTAGCAAAAGATTGTGGATTTTCACAATCGGTGTACACATTTTGGGTTAGCTGTTCACCCTTCGCATTTTTCCATCGATCGTCTTTTTGTCTGATAATAAGACCGGCAAATTTCCATTTTAATTTTGCTACCTCTTCTGTGACATCCCTTACTTTTATTTTATTTTTTATTTATTCATTCGTTTTTCTATCTGTTAGCTTTACAACATTTGTCTTTCCATTGATCTTTGGGCTTTTATTACCTTATCTATGTTTAATTTTTTAAGTGCCAGGGTCTGAGATGCATAGGTCAGTACAGGAAAGATACATTGGTTATGCATTTTCGTTTTGAGTTACTGAGGATATTTTTATTTTTTAATATGTAGCTTATTTTAGCGAATGCTGCCCAGGCCAACCTTAGTCTTCTGTTGATTTTAGCTGTTTCGTTTTCTTTTTTTAGTTTAATAATTTTTCCAAGATTCCTTATTTTTTCTTGGTTTATTCTGGTTGTGATATCTTCATCTGTGTTTATTATGATTTTAGTTTTAGTCTAGTTCATACTTAAGCTAGCATAGCTGTTTGACACCAATTAGTACTAGATAATATAATCCTCCATATAATCTTGATTTTCCTGCTACCCATGTTCTTGCCAATGAAGCAGACATTCACCTCTTGGTTCATATCACGAAATCTTTCAGGTTATTAAGTAATAATTAATATAGTTAATGGCAATAGAATTACCATGTTTTCAAACGGTTTCTTATAAAGTTGATTGCGGTTTCCCAAAAGAACTGTTATTAAAGAAGAATCTTATAGAAAGTGCATCTCTTATTATTAATAATCTTTATTTTCTTCTTTATATTCTTCGATCTTCACTCGGTGTCCATATGACGGAGGCGTAGCACGGCCGACACGCAATTCACAAAATAAAGTCCAGTACGCAACTGTACTTGTTCGAAAAAGTAATTAATTGAAGAAAAGCAACTAGAAGAGGCGGTACACTAATCTTTAAAAGCGTTGAAGATAATTTAGTTTTAGCTTTTAAAATCACAGCCTTCTTTGGATCGTTTATAACTATGATAGATGGAATATGGTCTTTCTTCGTTCTTCTATCCAATATACTTTAGAAATATTCCTTCAGAATTAACTGAGGCAGCTCTGCATGTAAACGAACATAATAGAGGTACAGAATTTATAGAATAATTTATTAATGAATTAACCACTGAACTTAATGAGTACAATTAAACAATTTCAAATTTAAGCAAGTCCATGATACTGGAAAAGTTTGAAGAACTTGAGGTTTATGGTTTCAGTAAAAATAGTAAAGAAGGCATCGAATTTGAATATCATGAACCAAAAGACGGAATACTGGAAGAAACTTCTGTCATGAACAAAAATAAGTAAAGAGAATAGGGAGAGGGCATTAATCAGGGTCATCGCAACAACATTAAAACATGATCTTGGCTGCTGAATAATTTATTAAACACTGCACTTAATGAGTACAATTAAACAATTTTAAATTTAAACAAATTTATGATACTGGGAAAGTTTGAAGAACTAGAGGTTTATCTTATCAGTAAAAATAGTAAAGAATACATCAAATTTAAAGAGCATGGACCAAAAGACGGAATAATGGAAGAAACTTCTGTCATGAATAAAGTAGAATACGTAACTGTACTCGTTCGTAAAGTAATTAATTGAAGAAAATCAACTATAAGAGGCGTTACACTAATCTTTAAAAGCGTTGAAGATAATTTAGTTTTAGCTTTTAAAATCACAGCATTCCTTGGATAATTTATAACAACGATAGATGGAGTAAGGTCTTTCTTTGTTCTATCCAATAAAGTTTAGAAACATTCCTTCAGAATTAACTGAGGCAACTCTGCATGTAGACGAACGTAATAGAGGTACAGATTTTATAGAATATTAAACAATTTCAAATTTAAACAAGTCCATGATACTGGGAAAGTTTGAAGAACTAGAGGTTTATCGTATGAGCAAAAATAGTAAAGAAGACATTTAATTTATAGATCATGGACCAGAAGATGGAATAATGAAAGAAACTTCTGTCATGAACAAAAATAAGTAAAGAGAATAGAAAGAGGTCATTAATCAGGGATATCGCAAAAAATTAAAACATGATCTTGGCTGCTCCTGCCTATTCCTATTTTCTGTTATCTTCCGTGCTTCGATTTCTTCATTGTATTTCGTCTAAAATCTTAACTTATTTCTTATTTTTCTATTTTTTATTTATTTTTTTTGCGTGGTATTTATTATCACGAAAGGTTGCGGTACTTTCTTGTCTTATTTCTTCGGTAGAACGAAACGAATTAAGTATAGCTATTTTCATTGGTGCGAGGTTCCGTATTTTAACTGTTTTTGTCATGACTCTATCGTGGTGAGCCTCGTCGTGTGCACTTTAGTCATTAGTCTGAGTACTTTTTCTAATTAACACATGTTATTCTAGATGCAGGTAGTTATCAGTTCAAAAGAAGGAGTCATGGGCACACGTGCGCAAAAGTATTTCTAAAATATATATTTTAATTTTTTAATAGATAACCAGTATCAGGATTAGGTTCCCAGTACTCATATTGAGCAAAATTTAATTTTTTATGTTTGGCAAAATTAGTGCCTTGCTTCAAGAGCTTGTATAGTAAGGAAAAGCTATTGAACCAGTAAAAAATGGGTTTAAATAAAGTTATAATTGTTATAATAGTTGTTTTGTTACCGAAAGGACAACATCACTTCCTTCAAACCTATCAATAATTTAAATTTTTCCAACACAAAACAAAAAAAATTTATTTAAATAATTCAAAAACTTACCGAAATAGTTCGCAGTCACACATTTATTCTAAAACGTTATGTTGCCACGTGGAGTAAATTTTTATTAGGTAAAAATTGGCTGTTACCGACGTGGGACAGATTTCTTGTGTTTTATTTATTTTATATCAAAATCTATACGTTTACAAATCTACAAACTTCAAATTTTTATAAAATGTAACTTTCAGTTATTAGCTCCAGCACTGTAAAGCCAATATTTGTATTTTAAAACTTGACAAACCAAAAAATTTTTTGTTTTGGTTTCTACTCAATAAATTGGCGTTAAGTAATGCTATTTTTTTTGGTCTGTGACATCCCAAGGAGCAGGAAAACCTTAAATAAGATTTTAAAAAATCTCGATATCTTGATTAAAAGTTCTTATGGGCTCAAAGCGATCCTATAACTGGTTTCCAAGATGGTGGGTATGGGGCTCCCCCAACATATGAATAAATTTAAATTCTTTTATAAAACTTATTTTATCACTTTTTTGTATTACTGTTTTAGTTTTACAAAAGAATTTCAATTTATGCGTATTTTGGGAAGCCCCATACCCGCCACTGTATCTCGAAAACCAGTCATATGATCGTTTTGGGCCCAGGAGAACTTTTGATCAGGAGGTAGAGATCTACAACATACTAGGATTTCGTCAAAATCGTGGATTTTTTAAAATTCCATTTAAGGTGTGCATTCTCCTTTAGGTATTTTAAAAGTATACCATAATCATTATGCATTTTACGACCATTTTCTGCTGGTTCAATACATTTTTTCCAACTGTAGTTTTAATTAGGCACAAAGAAAAAATTCTTTTTAAACTTTGTAAGCGTTAAAAAAATCAATTTTGGATTATATTTTTTTTCATTAAGTACTATATTAAAAAAAACTAACAAAAAGTTGGTTTTGCACCATGCTTCAACCACAGGAAAAAATCTTCTATGGTTAATGACTTTTAATGGTTTTTTAAGTAAACCTTGATTTTACATTAGATGATTGTTTTTGGTTTGTTGATTTCGTGCTCATTTTTTCTGAGAACTTTTTTAGACAAAATAATTAGAGGTCTTTGATATTACGGAGTTTATGTATTGCGAAGGCCATGTAATGATATAATAATGTGTGTTATTACTTGCTGTTTTTTTTTTTCAATCTAATAAATATTTTGGTCAACCTATAAGCCTGTTTTATACTATATTAAGCAAATTTTATTTAATTACTACGACTCTTTCAGAACTTCAAATACCAGGTGGGCCAAAAAATCTTGCAATAAATTTATTTTGTTAATAGGCTTAATTTTAGGTATATAAGTTAAAAAGTATTTCGCAATATTTTTTTTATAAAATGGCGAATGTCTCACCATTTTTTTTTTCTCATATATTTTTTAAACACTATGATCAAACCGGGTCTTTGGCTAATTCCAAAAGGTACTTATGTAATTTTTTTACTGTTTTAAAATTTCTGAGTTCACACCTATTTCTTAAAATTTAGTTTATGACAACAAAAACACTTTTTAATTTTTAGAAATCGGGTAAAAGTTATGCTCTCGTTTTTTGATTTAGCTAGTTGAAAATTCTGTTAATCAAAATTTCTCTTTTAAATTCTAAAATGTGCAGTGTTTAACTATAATTTATCTTTATTAATAAAAATTGGTTAAAAATTAAAGTTATAAACAAATTAATGTTTGAATTTATCCAACCAAGGCATTTTTTAAACGGATAGGCGTCAATATGTTTTATGAAGGGGTAAAAACTTTTATAATAAAAATGAAACAAAATGTAATATAGTTTATTAGGTTACATATTATTTATTCTTATAGGGTGGGACTACCCGTATAACCCCCCCCCCCCACCACTCAACTTTCGGTACGTCCCAGGACCAAAAAAGTACGTACTATGTACGTACAATTGTGTACGTACATAGTACGTCCACTAGCTACGTAAATTTTACGTACCTTTTACGTCGATACTTCTCGGGACCAATAAAGTACGTACTGTGGACGTACAAATATGTACGTCTATGGTACGTACACTAGGTACGTATATAGTACGTACATTTTACACTCATTTTAGAGATGCGCTTCAAAGAGTTTTGCTAATAGATGGCGTACACTAGTTAACATTTAACGGCATTCTTAGAGATATATTACATAAATATTAAATGAAACTTTACACCTATCGAGACTTCGAGCCTCGAGGTAAAACTGGACAATCCACTATAAAGTAGGAATGTTCAGGAAGCCGGAATTGTTTTAAAAGATACCTAGTCTTAATTCCTAACTTTCTATATTTTAATTTGATGTCCTATGTAGGTACCATGGACGTCTAGGTTATGTACATTGTAGGTGCTACATACGTACCATTTACGTCTGGAGTACGTACATTTTACGATTAATTGGACGCACCATTTACGTACCTACTACATAGTACGTACATTCGTCCAAAATACCTCGGATGTACGTACATAGTACGTAGTTCAGTACGTCCATAGTACGTACAAATCGAAGGAAAAGAATGGCTCAAGTTACGTCCCTACGACGTACATATGTGGACGTAAGTCCAAAAATGTACATACTATGTACGTACACTACATCGCAGAGTTACGTACTATGTACGTACATAGTACGTACTTATGCTTTCTGGGATGTGCAGCACCAGTTCTCACACGATTAATACGATGAACAGCTGATTTTTAATAAATTATTAAAATTAGGTTTTATGTAGCCACTTTCTCTTGTCATTATGATAATTTTTAAACTGAAACGTTAATTTAGCATTCGGTACCTACTCAGGTAATAGCAGTAAGACAAGAGAAATTCGTACATTTAGCATAAATTTGCAGGAACTGGTTTCTAAAATATAATATTTGTTTTATTAAAAAGCTAAAATATTCTGTGTGCTAATTTTTTCTGGCATAATTAAAATTTAAATTTGGCTTAACGAAAAAAATAAACAAATTTTATTCTATAAAGTATTTATCTAGAGGCTTAACAAAGATATGTATGACATAAATACGGTATAAATCTCTAAGATGTCTTGTAGTATCTGGTATTTAAACGTCAATAATTATGTTCAAATGAATAAAGAATTTTAAAAAAGTTTGAAAATTTGTTCATCTTGGTTAGAATCCAAATTCTAAATTATGCTGTATAAAAACAAAATATCTATAATTTTCCAAAAAATTTCAAATAAGAAACATCTGTGTTAGCCTGGGAATAAATTTAATGATTCTTTTTCCTAAATATTAAAATGAAATTTGAAACCCAGCTTGACACATTTCACTTATAAAGCCCCTAAAATATTCAACCTGTCTTTTTACAGCAATCAAGTACCAGAATTACATCCGCCTTATAAAAACATGATTTTTTCATATCAAAGTCAAAATATTTCTCTATATCTTTATTTTTCTGTCATTCCGTCAATATTTCAGAACAAAAATTGGAAAAAGTTATATGTAAAATAAATTTGATCATAACAAAAACATTTCATGTAAAAAAAAGCCAAGTACGCGAAAGTGGTATTCTGTAAAAGGAATTGAGATAAAAGTAAAGCCAAGTTCTCCAATACAAATTTCAAAATTAATGGTTCTTACTTACTAGTTTGGAAATATTTTTTAAAACTTTGCTATTCCAGCCAAACTTCTTTACGTTCAATTTAGCACTGTGCCTAAGAGTCATTTGCAGCCGTAATAGCCAAGTTTAGAAAAACATTTCCAAACTAGTAAGAACCATTCATTTTGAAATTCGTATTGGAGAACTTGGCTTTACTTTTATCTCAATTCTTTTAACGGAATACCACTTTCGCGTACTTGGCTTTTTTTTACATGAAATGTTTTTGTTATGATTTCACTGCTTTTTTAAAGGATTTGGATAATATTTAGGTTTTAAAGTGTAGTAAAATAAAACAAAACTTTTGCAATGCATAAAAAAGTTTTTTTATATTTTCCTATGGTTTTATCATAGCTCCTATCAGCCTTCCAAAGCTCAGCTCTCGAGCGTTTCTGGAAGTGGGCAATCTTACTTTTACACAACTTTACATTTATAGGGGAGGGAAGTAAATTAGAATTTTGGAGTTTTTAAATTTTTTTCTATAGTTTTATCATAGTTCCTATCAGTCTGCCATTTCTGGAAGTGGGCCATGTTACTTTTACATAAGTTTACATGTATAGGAGAGGGGAATAAATTAGAATTTTGGGGTTTTTTGATTTTTTCCGGGGGTTTGGTCATAATTTCTATCAGTCTGCCAAATATCAGCTTTGTAGCATGTCTGGAAGTACAGTAGAATATTGATGATCTATACATGAGTGAGTGAGTGAGTGAGTGAGTGAGTGAGTGGCAATTTCGACGTTTTTTGAAATTTCGTAACTACTTTACTATTTTATGGAATTCCATGAAACTTGGAGGGGTTGTTAAATGAATGAACATCTACGACTGTGCAAAGTTTGAGATTCGTAGCTCATTCCGAAGTAGAGTTTTTGATAGGTCAAATATCGGCTGAAATGTTTCAAGAAAAGATGGTACGGCGCGCGAACTTGGCGAGGCACTGCCGTGCCCTCAGATTAATTAGAATCTAAACTTATCACCCTGTATAACTTGGCTTGGATTTATAAGATGCCCCCATATAGAGTAGGTATATAGCTCCAGTCAACCACACACAGTTCATTTAAAATACATTCAAAATCCTATAAATATCAATAATTGAAAAAAACATTACTTTACAAACTACATATACTCGTGTTACGTTAATATAAAACTTAAACCACTTAGGGGCCTCCTGCAGTGTAATTTAAAACTCCTGCTATTTACTGCAATCACGTACCCATTAAAGCGAAGTAGATACCTAACTATGTTACAGGTCCTTGTCATAAAAGTCCTAAATCGTCATTAAAAACTAAGCCATAAACGTCATAAAATCAACTTCCTCTATGTTCTAGTAAGGGCATTCGATACAATTTAACAGTTGTTTTATTTTATTTATGTTTGTACATTTTAGACGTGACCAGCTCTCTTTGATAGTTGTTAAGGAAGTACCTCATATTGCCCCCCTTCAGGGGCGGATCTAGGAACTTCATTTGGAGGCGAAATATCACAATAAATATTGCATAAAAGTGGCGGTTTCTCCATAAGTGCACATGTGCACTCCTAAATTTTACTTAAAAAATATTAAACTTTGATAGATACGAAATTAATACCCGGTATGTATGTGTTTGTATTTGTGTGCAAACCAAGCTCGAATCTAATTCTTTACTTTAATTTACTGGAACCAAATTCTATGCACCGTGGATGTTATGTCGCATGCTAATTACGAAATATGAAAAGAGAGAACATGTCCCAATAGAATTTTATAATACATAGAATCTGAACCTTCCTTCGGCACCGCGCTTATACAAAAACTAGCCTCGATACCGCCCGCACCCCCGTGATGCCTCCTGCGTCCATGGTTCGCGTTGCATTTTAGAGCAGCTCACGCGCACTTTTGAGTAGTGCGCGCCTAGACAACTTGGTGGTCGGGCGCCGCCGGTTTGTTTTTATATCGACGATTTGGTATTTACGAGAATTGCAGAAGTTTCTAATTCTGATAGCATTAGTGTGCAATATTTAAAGACAATTAAATTTTCATCTTTGCCATTAGAAGAGAAAATAAGCTAGGTGTGATACATTTATTATTTATTTATAAAAACAATAATAATAGGTAGGTTACTAATATCTAACTAAATATCTCATTTTTTAATTATTTTCTCTAAATTATATGATATGACGACCCACTCGATTGCTCAAAAAGTTAGCGTGACACTCAAAAAAAAATTATGCCTACGCCGCATTTTTTTTTTTTTTTTTTGGTGTGCACCCTCAAAGGTTTTTTTTTACCACGCGCCGCCACTGGGATCAGTACGTGTATTCTGTATGTCAAAACTAAATATAAATTGCGATTTTGGGGGGAAAATATCCTTCTTTCCCCTACCGTAGATCCGCGCCAGCCTCCTTTTCCCTATTGCTAGTTTTTTCTGTGGTCTAGCCGAGTATTGGAGGAATCAGTTAATGACATTACCTAGCATTACCCATATAAATTATTATGGCAATACATGCACACTCGTGCTCATAAAAATCGCGTACACGGAAACTTGTAATATTTTACTTATATTTTGTGGTTAGCTATGTTTATAGTGTTATTACCAAATGACATTTAGAAAACTGACTCGGACATTGTGGATGTCACAAAAAAATTAAAAATGCCAAGACATCTTAGCAGAATTTTCAGTAACTTACACTAAAAATATATATATATATATATTTATCGCTTTCACAACGTTCTACGTCTTCCGATACCCAATCTGTACTCGTTTCTGTTTGCCCATAATTCATCATCTAGGCCTCATATTCTTACTTCACTGTCTATTCCTTCTCTCCAGCTTCTCCTTGGCCGTTCTCGTTTTCCTCGGTCAGTTGGTTTCCATTGTAGTATTTGTTTAGGTAGTCTTTCATCATTCATTCTTTGTACATGTCCGTACCACACCAGTTGTTTTGTTCTTATATCATCCACTAAAGTACGTTCACCCACTCTCTCTTATTCTTTGATTTGTAACTCTTTCTCTTTTTGATTTCCCTGCTGCTCTTCTCCAATAGTCCACCTCCGTAGCGGAAAGCATTTTTTCTGTTCTATCCTTAATTGGCCATACTTCTGAGCCGTATGTAATAATACTTTTTACAATGAGGTTATATATAAGCTTTTTGTTATGTTTTGATATACTTTGGTTCCAAATTATTCCATTTAATAAAGTTATTGCTTTTCTTCCTTGTACGTTTCGATCTTTTATAGCTTTGTCTAGTGTTCCGTCAGCTGTAATTTTTAGACCTAAGTATTTATACTCATCACAGGACTGAATTCGCTGCGCGGATTAGATCCTGTTTCATTCCACCGATACACATATACTCTGTCTTATTGAGATTAACCTCTGGTCCCCACTTATTGTGCTCTTCTATTAGTTTACGTGTCATATATTCAAGGTCGTCATAATCCTGAGTCACTACTATCTGATCATCGGCGAAACATAAAGTATACAAGGTTATTTCATCCAACGGAATTCCCATGTTTTGGCATTTTCTCTTTCATACTTTAAGGACTTGTTCCAAGTATATCTTGAAGAGCGTAGGCGAGATACAGCAACCTTTTTTAAGACCTTTATTTACTTGAAAGCCTTTGGTTAGTTTTGCTTTTATTTTAACTTTTGCCTAACTATTGCGGTATAACTCTGATGGTCTTAATTAGTTGTACGCTTATGTTTGTGTTTTCCAACGCTTTCCAAAGTAGATTTAGTGGTATACTATCATATGCCTTCTGCAAATCGACGTAAAGCAGATGCAGCTCTTGTCCGTATGCCATTTTCTTTTCAATAACTTGGGTTATACAATAGAGATGATCAGAAGTCGATCTACCCGCCCTGAAACCGGCTTGTTCTTCTGCCTCCATGTCTTTATATTCGCTTTCCACTTTATTTCTTATTATTTTACCGTATATTCTGCTTAGCGTACTAGTCACAGATATACCTCTATAATTGTCACATATATCTTTCCGTCCTTTTTTGTGTATTGTGGATATATATGACGTTTTGCACTCAGTTGGTACTACAGTTCCATTTAAATATTTTTGGAAAAGATTCCGTAATCTCCAAAACAGTTCTTCAGTGCCATATTTAATAAGTTCAGCTGGGATATTTCCGGGTCCGGCGCATTTACACTAAAAATTATCATTTCAATTTTCCGTGTACGGGATTTTTATAAGCACAAATTTCTTGGGATTACTTGGATTTACCCCGAGATTTCCGTGGCATTACTGCCAATAGACGAAAGTACAAGTTTTCGGTTTGGTTCTATTTCAGCTGTTGCTCCTTTGAGTACCTATAGCTTTAGCTACATTTAAGTTTAAGAGATTCGTGTTTAAAATGCTGCTGTCACAAAGAGTCAAATTCTTCAATGCTTGTATTAACAGAAACAATAATGAACGTATTTGTTTACAATACCAGTTTGTTGTAACATTAAGGTTTTGTTGAAACGGAAGTGTTAAGTGATTATTATTTGTAGAACTTTGAAATTTAAAGAAGCCCGAAAGTTAAAGACCCGGAAATAAGTAGTATTGACTTTGATTGAACAAAAAATAAAAGAATAGAAGAGATTAAGAAATAAAATTAAAAACAATTTTCCTAGATATTTGAGAATGCGATGCTCTATTGTTTTTTACCTTCCTAGCCCGCGTAGCAATGGCTAGGGAAGGTATTCTCTTTCAAGATTTCTTTTCTTAAGATACCTATCTTAGCAATATCGGCGTGACGTCTGTCTGTGTGTGTGTGTATGTCTGTCCGTAAGACGATAGCTGCTAAACCGATAAACCGATTTTTATGAAATTTTCAGGTAAAATACTGCTCGCCAAAATCCATTAATGATAATGACAGTTTTATGAAAAACTTTTTAATGGAGCATTGCATCAAATGCGGTTTTCGGAATATAGTATTCTGTATCTTTAATACACTTAATAACAAAGGGTACTTTTATTTTGGAATAATATGTGTAAAGAAAAAAGTACCGAAAAGAAGAAAAAAAATTAAGAAAAATTTTATAACTACTAAAACAAAAAGTGTGTTTAAAACAACAAGTTTATTAAATATTATTATCTAGTTGTACTTAAGTGATAGTCAGTGAAAGGCATTTTAAATGAAAAATACACATGCAACGTCCAAAGTGATTTTGATCTCATAATAAATCTGCAAGAGAGAGAACAAAATAAATGCAGTTTCACCAGTTTTTTTGTGTGATACTTCCTTATTATAAGGTTTCTATTAAATTATACATTTCCTCGTTCTTCTGCAAATATACAGGGTTCCCAAGCTTATATCTTACATGGGAAAAGCCATGTGTTCTGGTATAAAGAAACAGAAAATTTATGTGGGTCAGGGAAAAACACACACTAGTGAAATTCCTTCACAAACTGGCAACCCTGCTCAGTTCTAATAGGGTGTTTGACAGTAGTAAAAAATAAATATATATTTATTTTTAGATATCTCCTTAAGTCTTGGGAATGCTAAAAACAAACTTTTTTGTTTAATTTTTTATCAAAATCATAGTTTTTTTAATTAAATAAATTCATTGAATTAAAACAATTAGCCACGTGATTCAAAACAGGCGGTCTACCAATCAGCTGCGAGTGACGTCATAAAACAGTAAACGCCTCGAACGAACCTGTATTATTTTCTTATGGAAGGTAATGTTTGCTTTGGTCTAAAGTGCGAATTATCGTCCTAAATTAGATTTTATTTTGTGTTTTGCGTATAAAAAACATTTTCCATGGAAAACGGATTCTCCAAAGCCGATAGCTCCAACTTACCAATGCTGAACTCCTTGATGGTAGCAGGCTTCTTTGCCAACAATAGTGATTTTTGTTCTGCGGAATTTAGAAACGTTAAAATGTTGATGTAAGTATTCGATAAGTTGTTTTGTATATAACTGAAAGTTTTTTTACCATATTCTTCGCCTACTTTTACTCATTTAGATTTTGAGGTTAAGTTATATGTTTTGCTTTTTTGTTTAATATGCCACTTATAATAGATTCATTATCTGAAAAAAACAAAAATAAAAATCATGTAATAAACCGTGGGAGGGATAGGTAGGCAAAAAGTATACAATGACCAGCAATACTTGAAGTACTGCATAGGTTACACTGCATAGTCCTGCGTAGGTACTGCCTAGTCCTACCTATGCACTGCCTAGTCTTGCATATGCAATGCTCAGTCCTACATTTAGCCTGCATGTGCACTGTCTAATCCTGCATTTAGAGGTACTCCCTAGTCCTGCCTAATAACTGCCTAGCATCGCCTAAAAATTTGCACACCTTTCTGCCTATTATATTTGTTCACCCCTTGTAATAAACATAACCTCAAAAATTTCATCGTCATTTACGAAATGGTTATATATATTATAGACAACGTGGGAAAAATTATTAGAAACAATTTAGTTATACTCACATCAAAGTGATCTTTATAAATGTAAAGTGAAGATGTATTAGATAAGGCCCTTGGGTCTCTTCGAACAAGTTCTAGCCACTTTCTCCGTTATTTTACTGATGTAGGCTCATGAATAAATAGTTTCAGGCACTACACACCACTTGTAAGACATTTTTTACATAAAAAACAGTAAAAACACAGACCAAAAACAAATAAGCACTTGAGTGCCGTGTATCTGTCCGCGAGTTTACAGCGCTGTGACGTCATTGCAACGCCATGCTAGAAATGAGCGTTTTAGCGGCAAATTCAAATCGGAAATTAGAAAACTTGATTTTAAATGTGTTCCATGATAAAATATACTATTTTAACAATTTTGCATAGCAAATTAGGGATCTAGGTATCACTCAAATACCCTATTGTATTGGAAATAAAGCCCTTCCTTGACTGCACAGCCGACTGTGTATGACTTTAAACATCATCGATTAGGTATTTTTAGGTATTTCCTTGCCACAGTCCAATCAGTTGCATAGTTTGGTGTTTTTGTTTTTAAATTTTACAAGGGAAGAAAATATTTTGTACTTCAAAACCAACAAAGAGAGATAATGCGAAAGAAGTAATACCTCTAGTGACATCTTTGCGAATGGCTTCGAACTAATCGTATTCATTTTACAAACAAAACTTTATCTGGGTATTATGCCATTATTAAGGAAATTTTTTAATTAGGAAACCACTGCGTTTCTCCTAGAAAAAGAAAAAATCACTTATTTGCCAGTGGTTTTGAAAAACTTATCTTTTTATCAAACAATACTACTGCGACGTTTCGATTGTTCCTCTACAATTTTTCAAGCTTTTCAAATGTGTAATTATCAATAAATTATTCTTTTAGTAATACTATTCACTCTGTTTTATGTTTGTTATTTGTTTATTTTACGTTTTAAATAAAAAAGAAGTTCCGCACGAAGTTAGCATTAACAGGGTTTTTCTAAACGCATTACGACAATTTTTTTCCTACATAAATACAATATAGTTCCGCATGAAGTTAACATTACAAAGGCTTTTTTAAATCGTGAAGTGTCAAATTCCAACTTTTTCGTTTTATTTTAGGGCAAATGTTAGGTCATTTTACTGTCATCTTTCTCTACTCAAGAGACGCGCCTTATTGTTTTTTTAATAAAAATATTCTGGTAAAGAAAGTAAGGTCTCTTAAACTTTTACTTGGTATTATATTTGTAAGAATAGTAAGAGTGTGCATGCAAAATAGACCGAGAAATAGACGGTTTTTATAGACACAAGACGACAATCTTGAAAGTATCATACTTAACTTTTAATTATTACTGGCTACTGAGTGTAATTTACTAAACACTTTCTTCATTTAATCAGGTTTTTTAGACAACATAATAACAACCTTTTCGTTAAATTAGTTATGTCTGTATATTCTTCGGTTAGTAAGTATCTCTAACCGTGTTCAAATGTAAAGGACACAATCCAGTCTACAGGCTATTACCGATACTACTTGATGTGCAGTCAGGTGTGAAGCCCCGCCTCCTTTTTAATCCTTAATAAAAACACACTTGTTTTCCTTAAGGAGTGGTTTCCATATGTTTTGGTTATGGTATGTCCGTGCTTGGTTGACTGAAAACTTCTTTATTTTGCAGTATAAACGCAGCATCAATAAACTTTCGTTTTCGCCAATGTGACTCCTTATGCAAAACTTTAGCTTCTGACCATTGACTCCTGTGATCATTTGATCATGCATGATCCGTTAAATCGGATTTTTCAATATCCCATAAATGGGTACTTTTTAGATGTTCATTTACTCTAACCTAACCGTTTCGTTTCACCCACATATGATTTACCACACTCACACAGGATTTGGTAAATACATCCCTTATTATTTGAGGGATTTTCTGGTTTTGTTTTAGTAACAAAACTCCTTATCGTATTTCCCGATGAAAATACTGATCCTATAATATAGTGTTTGGCTATTGGTCTAGCAAATAAGGTTAAGTTTTAATGGCATTCGATCAATGTCGCCCTCTATGATTTTATATACAAAATATAAAAAACTGCTCTCGTATTCACCAAAAAACCTTGATAATGTTATTTATTACTTGCAGAGCTGTCAGAAGTACATTACAGAAGTACTTCAAGTACAAGTACCAAGTACATTAAGAATTGTAAAAGTACTTGAAGTACATTTTCTTTTCAAATGTACTTCAAGTACCAAGTACAATATAAAAGTACTTGATTTTTAAGTACTGTACTTGAAGTGCAATAAAAGTACTTTAAGTACTTCAAGTACTTGTACTTGAATAAAATAAAACATATAAAATAATAATATTTATGAAATACCTACATTGAAAAAAATAAGGTATGGTAATTTTAAACATTCAATAAAACAGAGCGCCCTCTAACAGCGATAGTGAAAACATATTCAAAATTAGCATTCCGAAAATCATTAGAGTACCAATTTTCAAAATAATATGTAAAAAATGTCAATAAATTTTAAAAAGATTGATTTTTATTGTCTAGTTTTAACACCCTTTATCTTAGAAATTGAGCAAGTTCTGACGGAAGTAAGTTGTTAAAAATTAGCTTATTTTGACAACAATTCGTGTAGCAAGATTTTGTGCAGACCTTTTGAAGACCCGTAAGAACTACATATTTATGAGTATTTTAACTACTTACTGAATTTATCAATACCATCAAACTTCTATAACTTAAAGCGACAACAAAAACATTGAGTTATAGAAAGTTCGAGTAAGTGAGGTTCAACTGTATTTTAAACTTTTAAGGCTTAAAATATTGCAGTCTAAATTCAAATAAAATTCAAGATTTTTGGAAGAAGTTTAATTAAAAATTAGAAAAGACCCACGTACCCCACCTTTGCCTATTTCTTTTTTGGTAGTGCATTTGGGGCACTGTTTTTTATGTCAGTAATTTATAACTCACTCATAGAAAGTACTATTTTTATAATAGCCCTACGGAAACTGCTGAAAATTAATATTATCCTTCTCAGAGGTAAGAACAAAATTAACAATAATACAACTATTTACTGTCGTCAATATTTAATTTATGGCCATTTTTCAAATATATTGCGCACTTAAACCGGTAAAACATACAAAAAAGTGAAGAAGGATTGAAGCATAGATAAAAGTATTAATAGGGGAGCGCACAGTGATCTGGCTAGGTCACAAAGCGGTCAAGTCATTTTGTCATTAATCAAGAAAATTTTAAAGATTTTTTTAGTTTCGCTAGCTGTTTTCTTAGTCTAACTTTTTGCATACATATTAATTTTTTAATATTTATACTGCGCAAGTGCAAACACCTAGGGGATATGACATATTTCGAACGCCAAATATTTTCAATACCAATGAAATTTTTGTTTATAGAAAAAATTAATTTAGCCTTATGAAAGTTAATATTTTTAATGAGTGTTGACATATTTAAAAAATAAACAAATGTATTTGTTGAAAATAATATACAAGAAATAGCTAAATATAACATGTTTCAGAATACACAATTTATTAGCAAGACATATTATACTAAACCACAATTAAAAATACACATTAGTATATCAAAGTAAGATACATTTCGTTATCAATAATTTTTCATACTTACAACTTATACAAATATACACTGAAAACGATAATTTTTTTTGAAGGGAAATAAGGCTAAAGCTTCAGGGTCCAGATTTAGGGGTTTTTTTGACAAAGGTGTCCGCAAATGCAACTAATGCATACTATTTTGGTTTTATAAACATGTGATCAAAGCGCGGCCAACTCAGATAAGTTTTGGAAGGAAGCAACATGCGGTAATAATATAACGTTGCGCTGGCGATTTTCATCATTTTATAGAAAAAACTATAGTAAGAAGCGAATAAGATTTTTTCTATTTTTAAATTTATTATGGTTGTTATAACTATGCCACTTAAGGTATAAATAAATAGATTGGAAGTGAAAATATAATTTTTATGTATGTTTTTTATTTTATTTTTATTGCCACCAAGTGTATCTAGCGGGATTTGCTGAGCGCTAATATGACGTAACGGACAAAATTTGTGTCTGGCGAATGAATTTTGTTCGTGTCCGTCATAATGATGTCATTCCGTAAGAACTGGTTGGTGGCAATAATATCACACCGAACAACATTCGTTACACAGAGTTCATCTCTATGTGTATAATTTAGATTTACTCAGTAAGCCTTGGGCCATCATACTTTTATACCAGCAAGACGGACCAAAGTGAACTTTAAAAGATCTAGTCTATGAAAGTAGAAAGACCTATTTTTAAAATAACGTTTTATTAAAAACATTTAACGTAAAAACTCTTACCACTTTTTTCAATACTGCTTAAAAGCTCAATCCTTACCCTACACGCAAATGCCTTTAGTTTCTTCCACGAACAATTATTGCCTTGCTTATAATTTGCTTTATTCTTGTTACTTCAGGCTTATGATGATTATGCACCAAAAACTTTAAAAAAGATTGGATTTAGGAATAAACTTTTAATGCGTCGAATTCCGAATGTCGGATTTAACCACTTATGAAATAGCCCCAGATCACTGTGGAGCGTGAGCGAAACGAGCGATGGAAGTAATTTTGGCCATTTGATGTCACCCAAATGATTAATTAATCAGTTTACTTAGAAAAGTGAACACTTCCTCAAAATAATTTTTGAAAATATTTTTTTGTCTAAAACAGCGTGCTTTTATTAAACACCTCCATGTTTATAGTTATTTATCTAACAAGTGCGGAAAGTGATACTTTACCGCACGCGACGGTAGTTCACCGAACGATGCGGAATAATGAAGATATTTCCCCACTCTCCCCTAATCTTGTAGGCTACCTAAATACATTTCATTTAAAATAAAGAAGATGTGAGTCCCGTTATTCGAAAACGTTTCTTTGTTACAGAAAGAAGGTGTATAACAAATGATTGTTTTGTTTTCATGGCTATTTTAGGTCTAGTAGATCATTATCAAATGGTAGAATGTAGGTTTGATGAGTTCATTTTTACTCGACAAATTTACCAGCAGGTTGTTTTGCTAAAATGAATTTGAATAAAAAATAAATTATGACAAATATTAGAAATTTTTTGTAAACTACAGTCGAACTTCGATAACTCGAACAATCATGTGTCACATAGAAATTTCGACTTATCGAGACTTCGACTTATCAAATAATAAACAACAAAAATGCGGCGTTTTCTTATTTTTTGTGAATTAAAATGTACGTGTTTTTTTAAGGAAAAATTGGTATACTTGCAATAATTCTGATACAACCAAGTCCATATTAAAACGTTTTTTGTTCTTGTACAGGGTGGGCCAAATTCAATGTTTTTTGCTGGTTTTAAGTATTTCTAGCCGAGATACACAAAAACGAGTGGACATGTCCTGGGCTCGATTTTCGAGACGTCTCCAAATATCAAAACCGCTTCTTGATAAACTTCGTAGTTTTTTAGCTACAAGGGGATTTTGAAAAGTCTGCATTTATGGAGTTGGCCTATAACTTTTTTATTTATGAAAATTTCATTTCGGTGTAATATGCTTTTTTACAGGTTTTTTTATGGCCAATCCATCTGTCGCTTTTAGTTTTTGAGATATTATAAAAAGTTTAAATTTTCTTATGGAATGACTCATTTTTTGGTTTTGTTTTGAAATCTTTTTTTTTACATAGATGACAGTTCGTTACGTAGTTTTCAAGATATTTATGACATATCGTTAAACAGAAAATTTGACGTAGATTTCGAAACAAAAACAAAAAATGAGTCATTCCGTAAGAAAACTTGAACTTTTTGAAATATCTCAAAAACTAACAGTGACAGATAAAATTTAGTTTGACAGTTGGATTCTCCATAAAAAAACCTGTCAAAAAGCATCTTAAACCAAAATGAAATTTTCATAAATAAAAAAGTTATAGGCCACCTCCATAAATGCGGACTTTTCAAAATCCCCTTGTAGCTAAAAAGCTACGAGGTTTATCAAGAAGCGGTTTTGATATTTGAAGACGTCTCGAAAATCGAGCCGAGGACATGTCCACTCAATTTTTCCGAACCGACCCCCACCCCCCCCACTTCGGCCCTTCCCAAAGGCCTCGCCCCCCCCCCAAGACATGATCCTGGGTGCGCCACTGGTTACACTAAATTCTTTAATTAAAACATTCCAATGCAAACAAACAAGTTAACGATTCGTAATTAGGGGATTCCCCCCCATCAGAAAATTCTACTTATCAAAGTTGGCAACACATACAATGTTTGTTATCAAGATATTTGACTAATCGAAGTTTGAGTTATCAAGACCAAATTACATATATGTATTTCTTACCCTTGACGCCATTGCCAACAGTTTGGTTCGACTTAACAAAGATTTTGAGTTATCGAAATTCGACTATATGTTAAAAAATGATTTATATTTCAAATTATTTTTTATTACCCTACGAGTCAAAATGTGAACATATGTTTGTAATAAAAAACATATTCTCTACATAGTGTCTAAAAATATAGCAACTCTGTATAAATACTCTGGCAATCTATGGGCACATAAGCTCACACTGGGTACTATAGTTTTAGTGTATCTACTTGAAAGCTAATATAACTAAAAACTGAAGTATATTTTATTGAACTCCAGACTCAATTACCTTTCGTTTGATACCACACAAGCCATGTTTTGACTTAAACTCTAATTTTTCAAATCTACCCCCACCCTTTTTTTAAAAACTCAAATGTATTTTTTTTAACTCCAGACTCAATTACCTTTCGTTTGATATCACACACGCCATATTTTCACTTAAACTCCAATTTTTGAAATATACCCCCACCCTTTTTTTTAAATAAATTAAAATGTATTTTGTTTAACTCCAGACTCAATTACCTTTCGTTTGATATCACACACGCCATATTTCCCCATAAACTCTAATTTTTGAAATCTACCCCCACCGTTTTATTTGGTTTGTATTCGGTGGATTTTGTTCATTTTTAAATGGGACCATCTCGGCCCAAAACCCAGCCTAGGTACCAAATTTCATTAAAATCGGCCAAGCGGTTTTTGAGTTATGCGCGTTGGTCGTTACAGACAGACAGACAGACAGACATACACAGACAGACGGCGCAATAAAAAAGTTTCAAAATCATCTGAAACGCAAAGATAAATAAAAAATTTTGAAATCGGAGCAACTTTTTTTTTCTCGAAAAAATTAGGATCAACATAGCTCACACTACTATAGGATAGTATATGTGTGAGCTAAAATCTGATCTTGCGCCAACTATCAATTTTTCTTATAAAATTTTATAGTTCCTTTTATCAAAAAAGCTAAAACTCCTATTTTTGTCCAAAAGGTGTGAAAAATAACATTTTTGCTCGAGGCCGACTATTGATGCCCGAGATTGCCAGGGCAACACGGCACGGCAAAAATGTTTTTCACGAAAGTTGTTCAAACAAAATTTTTTGAACGAACAGAAAATAAGTAACTAAGCAATTTGTAATAAATATTTTATTATATAGAAAAATTAAGGAAAACAATTGAAAATGACTTCTTTGTAAAATTTAATATAATTTTTTTTAATATACATATTTTACCAAAAGGGAGTTACTCTTGGCTGTACTTTGATCTCAATTATTTTTACGGAATACCAGTTTCGCGTATTTATTATTATATTTATATTATATATCTGGGGGCACAGCACTGCCCCGCCAAGTTCGTGTAAACTGCTGTACCATCTTTTTTTGAAACATTTCCGCCCATATTTGACCTTTCTAAAATTCTATCTCTGAATGTGCTACGAAACTCAAGCTTCGCACAGTCGCAGATCTTTACAGAGTTAACAACCCCTCCAAGTTTTATGGACTTCCATAAAGTACTAAAGTAGTTACGAATTTTCCAAAAACGTCAAAATTGCCAGTCAGTCACCCACTCACTCTTGCATAGATCATCAAAATTCTACTGTACTTCCAGACATGCTACAAAGCTGAAATTGGGCAGACTGTTGATGACCAAAGCCTTACAAAAAAAAATCTAATTTACTCCCCTCCCCTATACATGTATAATTATGTGCCCACTTCGAGAAGCGCTAGAGAGCTGAGCTGGAAAACAGATAGAAAATATCATAAAACTATAGCAAAAAATGTAAAAACCATATACAGTCGAACCTCTATAAATCGAACCTGAAGGGACAACCAAAACAGTTTGAGTTATGGAGAGTTCGAGTTATATAAACTCGAGTTACATAGGTTAAAATACATGTAAAAAGTGCAGGGACCGTTTAAAAGGTTCGAGTTATAGAGGGGTTCGACTGTATTTTAGTTTGATTCCCTCCCATATTAATGTAAAGTTATGTAAAAGTAACAATGCCCACTTCCAGAAACGCTAGAGAGCTGGGCTTTCGAAGGCCGATAGGAACTATGATAAAACTATAGAAAAAAATTATAAACCCCAACATTTTAATTAACAGATACGCTAGAGAGCTGAGCTTTGGAAGACTGATAAGAAGTATAATAAAACCATAGGAAAAAATTAAAAGTTTTAGGAAGAGATTGCAAAACCGCATATTTTACTACTTAAAAATTTCAATATTATCCAAATTCTTTAAAAAAGGAGTGAAATCATAACAAAAACATTTTATGTAAAAAAGCCAAATACGCGACAATGGTATTCCGTAAAAAGAATTGAGATAAAAGTAAAGCCAAGTTCTCCAATACAAAATTTCACAATTAAAAATTCTTAGTGGTTTGGTAATGTTTTTCGAAACTTGCCTATTACGGCTGCAAATGACTCTTAGGCACAGTGCTAAATTGAAGATAAAGAAGTTTGGCTGTAATAGCAGTTTTAACAAAAACATTTCCATGCTAGTAAGAATCTTTCAGTTTGAAATTTTGTATTGGAGAACTTGGCTTTTATCTCAATTCTTTTTACGGAATACCATTTTCGCTTATTTGGCTTTTTTTACATAAAATGTTTTTGTTATGATTATTTATTTTATTATTAATTCGAAAGAGGAAAAATGATATTTCTACTTCTAAAAAAATATACAAAAATTAATTGTATTAATAGTCCCCCTCTTTCTATAAATATAATTTAAAATAAAAATATTTTACCTACTTTTAACTTAACTGTATGCTGTATCAAAAGAACTCATCCAACGCAAATCATCAGTTGAGAAAAAAAACTAAATTTTTACCTGTGTGCCCTCCTGAAAACCTGATAGGGTCTCTTTCGGATAGAACCGATTTGAAAGGGCCGTTGAACCATTCTTTAAAAACGTTTTGTGTATCGGACAGTGGTGGATCCAGGGGGGGGGCAGAGGGACCCGGGCACCCCTTCCCCCTGACATAAAACTTTGTTTAGTTAATGAGAAGAAAATGCCAATGCATCAACCGCAAGTTTAAATAAAATTTATCCCCAACATCACTTTTTTCAAGTTTTTTTTTCTAAAAAACACGGAGTATTTAAAAAAATTTCGCCTGTGGCGCATTTCGTCACCTGTAATTTTAAATTTCGGACCTAAGAATTAATAAAAACGAACGCAAACCAAGAAATATTTTGGTTTTTGCTTCCTCCTTGGTCCCTCCCCCCTGGAAATCCTGGATCCGCCACTGGTATCGGAGCAACATATATTTTCGGAGTCTTTTCAGGCGTATAAAGATATATATCTATCGGTTGATGGGGGAGGATCTTTACCTAACAACCGGGCCTAACAACCATTTTTGGGATAGGTAAATCAGACATGCAGGCATTTGTGTTAAAGCTTATCAGTGGCGGCACAAAATATTTTTTTTATTACAAAGGTTAGTTTTAGCGTTCCTATCTTATTTTTCTTATTTATCCCTTGCCCTTATGCCACTAAATTCTCTTGTTATATATTTTTTATTTTTTGGGTTCAAATCTATTGGGTTCACACGCTGGATATAGTCACAGTGGCGAATCCAGGATTTTAAAGGGGATAGGCCAAGGAGAAAGCAAAAACCAGAATAGATCTTTTTATTACAAGCTTTTATTTAACTTCAGATGTTCTGTCTAACTATCTCACTAACTATCAAATCTTGTGAAGCGTTTTTGACACACTTCTCATTATCCGATTTGGATGAAATTTGGTACACACATAGTGGTCCCATGACAATACATTATGAAAAAAATATCCTTCCACCCCTACCCCCACCCCTTCTATAGAAAAATGTGTTTTTGACACACTTTCCGTTATCCGATTTGGATGAAATTTGGTATACAATATTAAGAAATAAATATCCTCCCACCCCTACACCCACCCCCTTTCATAGAAGAATGAGTTTTTGACACACTTCCCATTATCCGATTTGGATGAAATTTGGTATTCACATAGTGGTCCGATGACACTACAACAATAATGAAAAAATATCCTCCCACCCATACCCCCACCCCCTTCCATAGAAAATGCATTTTTGACACCCTTCCCATTATCCGATTTGGATGAAATTTGGTATACATATAGTGGTCCGATGACAATACAACATTGAAAAAACAAATCCTACCACTCCTACCCCCACCCCCATCTATAGAAAAATGCGTTTTTGACACACTTCCCATTATCCGATTTGGTTGAAATTTGGTATACATATAGTGGTCCGATGACAATACAACAATAATGAAAAAATGTCCTCCCACCCCTACTCTTCACTCCCTTCCATAAAAAATGCGTTTTTGACACACTTCACTTCAAATGACTTTTATAAAATTTGGTATATGCATAAAGGTCCGATGGCAATACAGCCCAAACAAAAAATATATTTCTACCTCTACCTTCACCCTCTCCTTCTCCCAATAGAAAAATGAGTTTCCAAACAACTCACGATCAGCGATTTCATTATAATCTAGAATAAACTCTTCTGTTCTGTTATTGAACAAATATTTTCATTTAATAGAGTAGATAGCTGAGACTAAAAAGTAGAAAATAAATTGGTAAAAAATTTTTTTTAAGTCGCAAGGCTTTTATAAAATGCACTAAAAATTAAAAAATAATTTTCTAACATTCTAATATTGTCATAATAATAAAAGCGATGGCCGCAAATCAAAGCATAAGTTAATCTAAAGTTGTGATCTAAACACTTAAAGAATATTCAACATAACAGGTCATCAAAGATATGTTTGATGTGCCGCAATGTTATGCCATTGCCATACCTATGTCAGAGAAATGCTGGGGTATCTTAGGTCGGGTTGGGTGGGTTTGGTACCTCTGCATTTTTCTGCTAGATTGTTTCTTGCAAATAGTGATATTTAATTGATACGGATATCTTATCGTGCTAGCATCGTCAAGATTTCCATCAGTCGGCCATCGCTTTTATTATTATGATAATATTAGATTGTTAGAAAATTATTTTTTAATTTTTAGTGCATTTTATAAAAGCTTGTGACTTAAAAAAATTTTTTTACCAATTTATTCTTGTTGATTTTCCCATATAGCACAGAAATCACGTCAACGTTAAATTAACGTGAACAAAAATAATAAAGTTATTTTTTACTAGAAGACAACCTCATACCATGTAATATTTAATTTGTTAAATCTACATGCTTATAAACATAACTTGAAAACAAGGAGGAATCAAACTATAAAAAATTTAATTTTTGCTGAAGTTTCTGGTGCTGTGTATATACCGCCTTTTTTACCCTCGTTATTTTCATGTGCCAAATTCACACTTAAAAGGTCCTCCACAACATGTTATAAAACGCAACTAGATTAAGACTCCTCAAACCTACCAACTTTTTGCGTATTATTTTGTCACGTTTTTTCTCTACATGTTTTTAATCAAAAAAAGACGCGAAAGCCTGTTCTATAAAGACTTGTTAAAAGTAATAACTTTCTGCGTCTTATTTTCTCACGTTTTTTTAATAACCTTTTTTCAACTTAAAAGTGACGCGAAAGGAAGTTTTAAAAGTTCACTAGTTTAAGACTAGAACACTTCAAGAGAAGTTTAAAAGATGGCGTTCAAGGCAAGACAAAATCTTTATAGATTCATTATGTTTTCTTTAAAACCTAAACAAGATTTTTCAACAGTGAACACTTTTACACAATATGTATCTTTATGAGGTTAATAACTGATGGTTCGTGATCGGAAAGATCAGGGATCAGTTCATTAACTGGAGTTTAAAGGCGAAAGCACTCCAGGATAGATTTCATCAAAGTGAAAAATGTCGCCCATAGGTGACACTGCTTCTAGTAAAATCTCAAAAATATTTGGTAGAAAAGCCATTCAAGTAATTCATGTAAAAAAGGCGCGACCCTAA
The DNA here is from genome assembly GCA_963576565.1 of Aspidapion aeneum. Classification (NCBI taxonomy): domain Eukaryota; kingdom Metazoa; phylum Arthropoda; class Insecta; order Coleoptera; family Brentidae; genus Aspidapion; species Aspidapion aeneum. The sequence continues at coordinate 18,954,570 of OY755044.1, read as the reverse complement.
TGTGATTTTGTTGATAAAAATCTACTTCAATTGAAAATAACGTAAAAACATTGCTGTTTTGATTTGATAATGGTATTTTTATAACGCCGTTTTTAGCAGCGCTATTTTTTATAACGTTAATGAATGACCTATTTAGCTTATTTTCATATATGAAATATATATGTTTGTAGCAGCTTTTATTGGGTTATTACGTCTCAGGTCTGAAATTAAAATTGACAAGCATAAACAAGGCGCTGCAGGCAAAATATTTTGGAATACTAATTAATTTTTATTAAAAAAATTTAAAAAAGTTATGTTGCAGGTAAACTTTGTTATAAATTGCGTTTGCAACGCAGTTTAATTTTTACCCTTGAACTAAAAAAAGGTTGAATGGCACGGGGGGGGGGTGCCCGTTCCCCACTGCCCCCCCCCCGTGAATCCGCCACTGCCAGTTTAAAGATGATATTTAATTATGAAACACCCTGTACATACCTAGTTTGTAACACTAAATAATAATAATATTAATCTTAGCAATCTACATATCTATTTCATTATTATTACCCGAAACAATTAAGTAATTTGTATGGGCCAATCGGTAATTAAATGTTTACTAATGTGTTAACTGCCTGGCAGAATTAATAATTATTCTGGTTCAACAAATAAGTGTATTAACAAATTAAAAAGAAACACTTTAACTAAATTAAGTTACAGACTCATTTAAAAATACTCCACAATTTTTTTTTACCCCAAAACCGAATTGATCATTTTTTGGAAGTCGATTAAGGAAAACCTAAAAGTTAATATTTTTTTATTTAAAAACGTTTCTTTTATTTTATTCTTAAAAAGTTTTAATAACGAACGACAGCGACAAATAAAGAAGTTATCTCGCTAATTAAAAACAAAAATTTAATTAATTTATTTTCTTGGAGTTTTTCCTGGAGGACTTAACAATAAGATTTCTTTTTTTTTTTCGATAAAGCTAAGACAAGGTATTTCCAAGTATTGTATGTATTTTCGTAATTAAAAATTTAACAACAATCTTTGAGTACCAACCTTAAAAAAAACTTGAGACACGGCAGGTTACTCAAATAGCACAAATATCACATCAACGTTAAATTAACGTGAACAAAAATAACAAAGTTTTTTTTTACTTGAAAACAACCTCATACCATGTAATATTTATCTTGTTAAATCTACATGTTTAAAGATAACTTAAAAACAAGGAGAAATCAAGCTATAAAAATGTACTTTTTGCTGTAGTTTCTGGAGCTGTGTATATAACGTGTTTTTTACCCTCGTTATTTTCCAAATTCATACTTAAAAAGTCCTCCACAACATGTTCTAAAACGCCACTAGATTAAGACTTTTAAAACCTACTAACTTTGTGCGTCTTTTTTGGTCACGTTTTTTTAATAATATTTTTTTAACTTAAAAGAGACGCGAAAGGAAGTTATAAAAGTTCACTAGTTTAAGACTACAACACTTCAAGGCAATTTTAAAGATGGCGCTCAAGGCAAGACAAAATATCTATATATCTATCTATATACATTATGTTTTTTTTTTCAAAGCTAAACAAGATTTTTTAACGGTAAACACTTTCTCAGAATATTAATGTGTCTTTATCAGGTTAATAACAGATGCGTCGTGATCATGATGGATTAGGGATCAGTTCCTTAACAAGTTTTTGGAGTTTAGAGGCCAAAGCACTGCCTGATTTCGTCAAAGTGAAAAATGCCGACAATAGGTGGCGCTGCTGCTGGTAAAATCTCAAAAATATTCGGTAGAAAAGCCATGCAAGTCGCATTTTAAAATTCGTGTAGAAAAGGCGTGAATCTAATGTGATATTAACGTTAAGAAAAATCACTTGAAACTAACGTAAAAACATTGTTGTTTTAATTTGATAATGGTGTTATTACAACGCAGTTTTTAGCAACGTAAATTTTTATAACGTTAATGAATGACCTATTAAGCTTGTTTTCATATATGAAATAAACATATTTTTCTAGCAGCTTTTAAAATCAACGTTTTTTTTCTTACGCCTTTTTCACGTGTTAAACACGTGATTGTGCTATGTGGATAGCGTCAACATGGAGGGACTACACTGCAAGTTAAGTCACTTCCTTGTGGTACAACATATATTATTCATCTAACTCTAATAAGTACTAACGTTTTGGTCATTTTCGAGTTTCTAGCATATGTAATTTTTTATGGGAGCCATAAAATAATTATGTGTTATTGTTTAAATTGAGCGGGAAGATGGTAAAACATTATTTTAGAAAATAATTAAACGTTTTTAAAAATTGCCGATCTTGAAAATGGTAGCCGTTTGGAATGGTGATAAGTTTTAAGTTAAAAAAATGAAGGATCACCCTATTATTCGGTCAGTAGGGAAAAAAACACTAATTAATAAAAGGATTAATTATTTGAACCTGCTTACCTTGAAAGTCCTATTATCTTCACCTAGTGTCAACAAGTCTCTTGTTGGATTCGAACGGAACGGCCCTAGTGCCGTTAATCGTCGCCTTATGGATGAGGTGGCGCGCAGGTGTCATGGAAACTTTGACTGCCATTTTGCGCGCGCAATTCAAATTTTAAATTGATCAAAACAAAAATGTTGGTCCTTTTTTTCTTAAACTTTACCAAAATTGTAAAAAGAAAAATAATTCAAAAATTAAAATGTAAATATCTTTCCTCAATTCCAAACAGTAGCCTAAATTAAATGTAATTTAAAAATTAAAATGGACAAACTTTTAAATTTTTCTTAGCGAAAAAAAAAGCCACTACGACAATTCAAAGATTTAATCTTCTATTCCTTCAACACCAGCTATCCAATAATAGGCAGTACAAGCTATCCAATATTATACCTAAACATCGTTGTCAGATTAGCTTAAATTAAACTATCTAAAGGTTTGACTTGTAACCTATTTTATGAATCTAAGTGTACATTGTCTTCATTTTTCGTTTTGCATGCATGAAGTTTGGAATGAGACCAAAAAGTGGACACAACGTTGCCACGTGTTGCTCCAGTTCTACCTTTTTTAAATGTACCAATATTTTAACTTTTTTAACTCTTTGTTCATGTAATGTACCACTCGTTAATTACGAGAAAAACGATGTGTCGTTTAGGCACATTTTATAAAGAAAAATATGGACTGTAAAGTTTTTTCATGTTTTTTAAAGTTACCTTTTATTATCGGTCAATCGATCGTGTCTGTCGACCACGTGCGGCACTGCAGTTCACTTGCAAGCCGCCCAAGTGGGGAAACTTCGCCGTGCGAACAGCAGAGTCTGGTATTCCAAGCTCTTAACCGGGCAATTTAATTAAAATAAAATAAAAACAAAAAGGGCATTACAATTTACCATAAAAACTAAATTACCCCAAAATACCAATAAAAATAATATTAATTCGATTAAGATTGAACATGTAATTTTATGTTGAATGTTCTTTGCTGCTTTTTTTCGTTTTACTTCTTGTTTCTTTACTATGAATATTTAAAAAATTTAATTCTTTTTAATGTCTTTGTATCGCACAGTTTGCAAACTTATACTCGTTGAAAGGTCTTTTCCGATTTTCTTCTTCCTTGACGATTTTTTTATTTTCTTTTAATCTGCTTTCCATTTCCTTTTGCGACTGGGTAATTAATAAAGTCAACAAAGTGAAAAGCTTTGAGAGAAAAGAGATGATCACTGAATATAATTTTTCTAATGTTTTCGAAACATTTTGGTTCATCGCATCGAGTATTATGGGTAGTACAAGCTGTTCTAAATTAATTTTTTACCATTTTTAATTTTTGTATTCAAAGAGTTTTTGCTCAGTTACTTTACACGTCAATTTCGTTATTATAGTTCTGGTGATCTTTGTGGTTAATAACGATAAGCTTTTGTCGCAAAAAAAATACTTTTTTGACTCGAATAACTTTAACGTTAACTATCTGTCATTTCATGTTACACTTACTCTAAAATTTTTCCCATTTTTTCCACAAAGCTGTAAGCTCACAAGGAAAATATTTTTAAACATGCTAAAACATTAATAATTTATCACAAGTGCTTAAAAAATAGCACATGCGATACTTGAACCCAGGACCCCTATTTAATTCTTAATATTCCTTTTTCGGGTAGATAGGATTTCGGTTATTGCGCATGCATTAGTTTTGGAGCATACTCCGATACGTCACTACATTATTTGACAATTGTCAAAAGTTTAGGGTTATGTCAATAATTTTTTTCTAAAATTAGTTGATTGGGTGAAAATGTATCAAATTGTGGATTAAAATTGTAGTTTTTCTAAAACTAATTGTGCAGATTTATTGTGGACACCACCACTCCACCAGAGTGTTTAATGGCATTTATAAACCATTTTTAACTTTATCAACAAATTATAAAGTAAATACAAGCAGTTGCCCATGGAATGGCACTTCCTTACTTCTCCCGGACATTTTTTCACAAATAGCACATGTTTTGCATGAATTATTTCCCATTTTTTACAGGAAAAAACATAATTTTACAAGACAAACGCAAAACACTGCAAAACATAAATAAGCAACAAAGATGGCCTCCACCCACACGGCAGCTGTGTGTCTACATGACAAGACACACGCCTGGGCACTACAAAATTTGCGTCCGCGAATCTAAATTTGCCATTGTTTCCAAAGCCAGCTATGAGAGCTTCACTTTTCGAGTCTTTGAACCTGTATTTATGCTATAACGTATTTGGTTGCAAATGAATGTCAGTGTCAAATAACCATAACTGTTCAAATAAAGTTAGCGTTAAAGCTAAATCTTCTTAAGTAACCACGTCGGTTATGGTTATAAATACAAAACATCTCGCTACTGCGTCGACTCAGGATAACGATAACCACGATTGACAGACAATACACCACCCATTATTAAAAACGTAGGCTGGTTTAAATTAGCAAACCATGTAAATTTCAAAAAAAACTATTAAACTAGCAAAAAATATGTCAAAATAAAATTATTGGATGGATTTTTAAATTTTTTGTTTTTTTCCAACTTTACCATATTTTGGACTGTTTAAGATGTCACACGGTAAAAAAAATGTCTTAGATCAAAGCAAATTGCTTTGCAGGAAAATAATTTGTGCTTTCCTATTCAACAAGAAAATATTTTCTTGATATAGCTAAAAAATGTCTTGCCTCTTTATTATAATGTGAAAAAGAAATTGTTTTATTACAAATTGGAACTGATTTAATCTAAGGCACCGTTTTCTCTGGAAGCAAAATATTACTTATATGAAGACAATTTGCTTTGTTACAAAATGGAGTATACTGAAACAAAACAATTAAAGAAGAAAAATTCCGTTTTTTAGGGAATAAATGCTTTTTTTCAAGATACCTAATTTTTTTCTTTAATAGACTTAAATTCTATCTAAAAATGTTACTGAGCAATTTTCTTAACTATAAAAATAAGAAAAATATTTTAACTTTCAGTTCAAGAAGTTTTGAATTTCATGACAGATTTAATTCAGTGCCTGTCAAGAAGGAGCTAGCCCTGTCCCGTTTTCCAGAGTCCTAAAAACTTTTCCATATTAAAAGGGACGCTAATTTACATTTAAACTACCCCCGGGGGTTGTCAAAGGCGTAAATTTGCCCCGAAATTGGTATTTATTACCCCAAACTCAACCCGTGGCACAGGCGAATTATCCTTTATGTTTTAATTAATAGCGCTTACTTATTTAGATAAAGTTGAAAAAGGTTTATATGGATAATTCAAGAGAAATTATTTTTCTACATTCATTTATTATCTCTTCTATATTTTTAATTTTTTGCTCTCTCTTACAGCACTATTTACTAAGATCTTGGTCTTAGTACTTCGACCATCTAATGTGCTAAACAAAATGTGTAGAAAATTAAATGAATTTTATTATTTGGTATTAAAAAACTCTGCCAATATATGGGCCCCTAAGCTCACACTAGGTACTATAGTTATAGTGTACGTGTGAGCTAATATAACTAAAAACTGAAATATATTTTATTTAACTCCACACTAAATTATCTTTTGTTTGATACCACACAAGCCATGTTTTGACTTAAACTTAAATTTTTGAAATCCACCCCCACCCTTAAAAAAAACAAAAACTAAAAGGTATTTTGTTGAACTCCGGACTTAATTACCTTTCGTTTGATATCACACACGCCATATTTTCACTTAAACTCTAATTTTTGAAATATACCCCCACCCTTTTTTTAAAATAAATTAAAATGTATTTTGTTTAACTCCAGACTCAATTACCTTTCGTTTGATATCACACACGCCATATTTTCACATAAACTCTAATTTTTGAAATCTATCCCCACCCTTTTATTTGGTTTGTGTTTGGTGGATTTTATTCATTTTTAAATGGGACCATCTCGACCCAAGACCCAGCCTAGATACCAAATTTCATTGAAATCGGCCAAGCCGTTTTTGAGTTATGCGCGTTGGTCGTTACAGACAGACAGACAGACATACAGACAGACAGACAGACGGCGCGACAAAAAAGTTTCAAAATCATCTGAAACGCAAAGATGCATAAAATTTTTTGAAATCGGAGCAACTTTTTTTTTCTCGAAAAAATTAGGATCACCATAGCTCACACTACTATAGTATAGTATATGTGTGAGCTAAAAAGATATATTATTGATGTCATGGTTACTGTTTCAACCTGCCCCTTCTATGGGATCATCTCAAAAATTTATAAAATCTGAAGGCACGGTAGGGCCCGGCCAAGTGCGGGCAACTGCTGTACCATCTTTTCTTGAAACATTTCAGCCCATATTTGACCTATCTAAAAGTCTACTTCGGAATGAGCTACAAAACTCAAGCTTCCCACAGTCGTAGATCTTCGTAAAATTAACAACCCCTTCAAGTTTCATGGACTTTCATGGGGTAGTAAAGTAATTACGAAATTTCAAAAAACGTTGAAATTGCCACTCACCCACTTCTTTTTACGGAATATGAATTTCGCGTACTTGGTTTTTTTCTACATGTAATGTTTTTGTTATGATATAAATTGCTTATTTATATTATCAACTCTACTTTTATTTGGAAGAAAAATACAATCAGGGTAAAGTTTGCAAACAGGATAGATTTAAAAAATACTCTGCCAATATATGGGCCCCTAAGCTCACACTAGGTACTATAGTTATAGTGTACGTGTGAGCTAATATAACTAAAAACTGAAATATATTTTATTCAACTCCAGATTAAATTACCTTTTGTTTGATACCACACAAGCCATGTTTTGACATAAACTCAAATTTTTGAAATATACCCCCACCCTTAAAAAAAACATAATCTAAAATGTATTTTGTTAAACTCCGGACTCAATTACCTTTCGTTTGATATAACACACGCCATATTTTCACTTAAACTCTAATTTTTAAAATATACCCCCACCCTTTTTTTAAAATAAATTAATTAAAATGTATTTTGTTTAACTGCAGACTCAATTACCTTTCGTTTGATATCACACATGCCATATTTTCACATAAACTCTAATTTTTGAAATCTACCCCCACCCTTTTATTTGGTTTCTGTTTGGTGGATTTTGTTCATTTTTAAATGGGACCATCTCGACCCAAGACCCAGCCTAGGTACCAAATTTCATTGAAATCGGCCAAGCGGTTTTTGAGTTATGCGCGTTGGTCGTTACAGACATACAGACAGACAGACATACAGACAGACAGACGGCGCAACAAAAAAGTTTCAAAATCATCTGAAACGCAAAGATATATAAAAAATTTTGAAATCGGAGCAACTTTTTTTTTCTCAAAAAAATTAGGATCACCATAGCTCACACTACTATAGTATAGTATATGTGTGAGCTAATATAAATTATAGGGCACATTATTCTATTAAAAACGAACAGCAAAAAACTGTTTCATCTCTTGGTGCCGTTCTTGTTGCATAATGGTAGTAAATTTAGTTCAATGCCTACTAGCAGGTAGTAGAGGAAGTTATCCTTTAAACCCCATGGGAAACAGAGCTTGAAGTGTTTCAACGTACTTGATTTATTTTGTTTTAACCTGTCCCACCCCCGTTTTTTTATCTTGGCTCTATAATAAAAGCGCGACAAAATCGCGATTGACAAAACCGCGATGTATCAAAAGCGCGATGTAACAAAACTACGAATAACAAATGCGCGTGTAACAAAAGCGCGATCTAACAAAAGCGCGAGTGACAAAACTGCGAGTCACAAAAACGCGAGTATCAAAAGCGCGATGTAAAAAAAGCGCGGTGTATCAAAAGTGCGATGTAACAAAACTGCAAGTAACAAAAGCACCAATATGTATAACTGGAGATACGTTTATTTCCATAGTTAATAGAGCATGGCTTCTTTCCCGAGATCCTAGTGGGTGTAAATCCGAACCGAACTGAACCGAACCAGTATATTTTTTCAAAAAAAAAAAACTTTCCTAACTTCTTTCCCGGGATTCTATATAGAGGGTGTAAATCCGAACCGAACCGAACTGAACCGAAACGAATCCGCTTCGGTTCGGTTTAGTTCGATTCGGAAGCACACCCTCTAGGATCCCGTAAAAAAAGTTTTTTTTTTCTGAAAAAATATGCTGTTTCGTATATAAACACGAATATGAAGTCGTCTGTTTTGGTGTTCCCAGATAAAGAAAAGCCAACAAAAGTCATCCGATCTCAAAGTGTATCCAAAAAGATGGTCGCGACATTAAATGTCTCAAAAGCAAGTCATGTAGCAACAATTCCTCTGGAAGATCCAAGGATTGTTACTGCCGATTGGTACATCACCATTTGTTTGCCGAAAGTCATCGCTGAGCTTTGAAAAGCTAACCCCGAACGACGAATGATCCTCCACCAAGACAATGCAAGTTATCACAAAGCACAAAAAAACGTTTAATTTCTAACCCAACAAAACGTCGAATTGTTGGACCATCCTCCATACAGTCCCGACCTAAGTCCCAAATTTTCGTGGAGAATACCTCGAGAAACAATAAAGTCTTTAAAAGTTATCTACTGTTTTGTTCCAGGTCTATATGCAACACACTAACTAACTAAACTAAACTAAATCTAAAATGGTTTTTAGCAATTTTTTTTTAAATGTTACCTCAGATACCTCAAAACTTACCTACTTTGACATCATGCACCCACATACCACAATGACGTGTTTAACACGTCAAAAAGGCGTGAGAAAAAAAACGTTGATTTTAACAGCTGCTAGAAAAACCATGTATTTCATATATGAAAACAAGCTTAATAGGTCATTCATTAGCGTTATAAAAAATAACTTTGCTAAAAACTGCGTTGTAATAACGCCATTATAAAATTAAAACAGCAATGTTTTTACGTTAGTTTCAAGTGATTTTTACGTTAAAATCACATTAGATTCACGCCTTTTCCACACGAATTTTAAAACGCGACTTGTATGGCTTTTCTACTGAATATTTTTGAGATTTTACTAGCAGCAGCGCCACCTATTGTCGGGATTTTTCACTTTGACGAAATCTATCAGGCAGTGCTTTGGCCTCTAAACTCCAAAAACCTTTTAAGGAACTGATCCCTGATCCTTCACGATCACGACGCATCTGTTATTAACCTGATAAAGACACATTAATATTCTGTGAAAGTGTTTACTGTTAAAAAATCTTGTTTAGCTTTTAAAAAAAACATAATGTATATAGATAGATATATAGATATTTTGTCTTGCCTTGAGCGCCATCTTTAAAATTGTCTTAAAGTGTTGTAGTCTTAAACTAGTGAACTTTTATAACTTCCTTTCGCATTTCTTTTAAGTTAAAAAAATGTTATTAAAAAACCTAACCAAAAAAGACGCAGAAAGTTAGTAGGTTTGAGAAGTCTTAATCTAGTGGCATATATGTTGTGGAGGACTTTTCAAGTGTGAATTACGTACATGAAAATAACGAGGGTAAAAAACACGTTATATACACAGCACCAGAAACTTCAGCAAAAAGTACATTTTTATAGCTTGATTTCTCCTTATTTTAAGTTATCTTTAAGCATGTAGATTTACCAAAATAAATATTACATGGTATGAGGTTGTTTTCAAGTAAAAAAAAACTTTGTTATTTTTGTTCACGTTAATTTAACATTGATGTGATTTTTGTGCTATGTGGGCAAACAGTGGCGGAATCAGGATCTATGGAAGGGGGGAGGCAAAGGGGCAGCAAAAACAAAAAAAATAGCTTTTTATCGTTTTGATTAAGTCTACGTTCTGCTCTAAAATTTAGTAGCACAAGCAAACAAAATAAGGCAAAAGTCTTTGGGAAATAAAGTTATTTTTGTGAATTAAAAAAAAAGTATTTACGTAATTTATGACGCAAATGGCCTGGACTTGACACATCACTACCATTTTTTTAAATAAGCTTTTTAACAAAACGAAAGAAATATTTTAAAGGTAGGCGTGGAAGAAGTTCATGTTTCCAAAGACTGATTTCGAGGTTTATGTTTTTAATGGATAAAGTTTTGCTTTATTTCGCTCCATTAAATGGAGAGTTTTAAAGCTCTTTAAAGATAAAAGCGAAGTTGATTCAAATTTATTACGTGAAATACATTTCAGCTCGGCGTCCTTTTGGATTTATCATTAAATTTTGTTTTTTCTTTTGTTTTAGGTATGTATCATTTGGACCAGATTTTCTAAATAACAGGTAAGTTTAAGCTCAGAGGTTTAAGTATATACATAATAGGGACTTATTGGAATAAAACCTGACCTTATTTTAAAATCGACCCTATGGTGACAGATTTACATATAAAAAGCAGCTGCTCTGCTTCAAAATTCGACATTTGTGTATTTAAAAACCGGATTTGTTAGTGTCGGTATTTATTAAATGAAAGTTATCGTCTGTATTACTAAATTTGGCTTTGGTATGTCAATTTTGAGAGCTCAGCTGTGAGTTTTCAGTGCAAATGTGTCAGAATAAAGTCGACTCTAAAATAAAGTCGACTCTAAAATAAAGTAAGGTTTTATTCCAATAAGTCTCTAATATTCCAATAATCACGGTAATTGCCAATGCAAACATAACTTCTCCCGGTATTTAAGATATGCATATGCACAGTGGCGGCTGCTACAGGGAGGGCAACGGGGCAGTGCCCTCCCAAAACTAGGCAACAAACAGTATTTTTAATTGATTTATTAAAAAAAAGTTAAATCTTCCCTTACGACATGATTGTCTAGTTCTTTTTATTATCTGTGGTTAACATCAAGCGATTAATTGGGTGAACTTTTTTAGCGTATATAATTACAAGCCGGCAGCGCCGCGCGCATATTTGTAAACGACGTCCATGATTGCGATTCGGTTGTAGCCCGAACGCTGCCGTAACCGTGACAATGAAGCCCTATTCTACATTGACACGGTTCGGTTACGTTGGCCATCGATTGACAACGGTTAGGTTTCACATTCTCTAGAATCCCGGGAAAGAGGTCAGGAGAGTATTTTTTAAAAAAATATATGTATGTTAGAAATTTACGAATTCTTTCTTAAGAAAGATTGTTCCAGACTGATTTTTAACGAACATTTTTGCGATCACGGGTGTTAGTTACCCAAGCGATTTACCATATCGTCTGCTATTTACCAGAGATGGCTTTCGGGCGAAAGCCGTCTGGCGATCCTGGGTGTTGTATACAAATGCGCGGGGCAAGGTTTCAATTTCACCCGTTTTTCAGCGGGGTATGGGTGGATGTTTTCGAGCTAGAGAGGGAGAAATGCGTATTTTTGTTGAAGTCGGCCATCATCATCGTGCGGAAACGTCCGTTGCCCTTCTACACGATGCCGGTTCTATCCTTAGTGAAGACGTATGAGTTTGTTTTGATTTGGGTTATGTCAGTAGTAAATAGCATTGCCGGTTGTTATCGTTTGTTTATAAAATGAAAATAAATACCGTCGATTACATATTTAACTTTGCAAATTTAAATACGTTGACATATGAACTTCGATTACAAATAAAATCTTTAGGGTCACATAGACCGGACCTAAAAATCCTAATAATTAACCAAAATTTTAGTGCAAGTAATAAAAAATTATACGATGCTGAAAACTGGTTGTGCGGTTGTGAAAAACGAAATGCTTTTTTTTGCTTTATTTGTCTCATTATGAACAATCCACGAAGTGATCCTGCGTGGGTGGCAGAAGGAATGTGTGATCTCTAGCACTATAGTTACACACAGATAAAAGTTAAAGACAAAAGTAAGTGCTACTTATTTAAATAACCACATAGAATTTGCCAATTGAATAGTGCCTATAGGCAAAACATTACCGAACATAATGAAAATATAGCAAAAAATAGACATATACTTAGTAAGTTAATAGACTGTTTCTGTGAGATTTTTGAGGACAGACCGACCGAGCCCAGGTGGATCGACGGCACCTGATTGGCAGATATTTTTGAGATGCGCTTTTAATTGCTTTTGGGTGTGCTTTTCGGAACCCCTTTAGTCGGCAGTATGCAGAGTTAGAAAATAAATCAGTGTCGTTTCTGTAGGTGTAGGAATAGAGTTTTATTTATTTTTATTTCTTTAGTTTACGCCATAATTAAATGAAATAATTTTCATGAGTATATCTACCGCCGCCCATGTCACTTTCTATAAAGGATATGCCGATGGTCGGATTTTATCTTTGTTCAACTGACTTTGCAAAAACTATACCTTACGATGATGCAAACATATTCGGGCATAAGCCTATCCTTTTTGCGGCCCTTAAGATACAATAGCCTTATACTTGTACACATATTATTTTATTCGTGTAATCGTCACGTTAGATTATCAGCGCAAAGCTGACAAAAACTCTATCTATGTAAATTTGGAATCTATGCATTTTTCGTATCCTTCTTTCCGAATGATTGCATCAAACGCCACTCATTGTGTAAATCGGTAACAGAGAGTATTGGAATATTACGTATATATGTTTGAAAAAGTTTTTAAAATTTTTTTAAAATTTTGATTTTTTTAATATAAATAAATTTATTTTATTTTCTTTTAAATTTATTAGAATTTTGAAAATTCTTGAAATTTAGAAATTAGATTTTTTTTCAATTTTAAGAATTTTAATAATTCAAAAATTTTATTACATTGCAAAATTAAATTTTTTATTTAAAAAAAAAATCTAAAAATAAAAAAGAAATTAAAATTTTAATTTTTGAAAATCTTGAAATTGAAAAAAAAATTATTAAGTGTTTAAAATTTTGAGAATATTTAAGACATTTTAAAATTTAAAACTAAAAACTATGAAATTTACATTAGGCTGACAACTTTTTAAAATGGCAGCCTTTACATTAACTGTGTCTGTCTGTAATTTTCGAATACTACGCTTTAATCTATTTTATCAATTGTTTCATTTATAATTATTGCTCGTGTATTTCCTGTAATAGTAATGTGTCGATTGTTTTATATACAACACCCCTATTCCTTCCTGTTTATTAACTGCATGGAGGGTGATGTTTGGCCATATCTAAACTGCTTTTCCTGTTTTAATTTTAACTGTGAAATTACATGTTGGAATCGTTTTTATTTTTCCCGAGGGTTGATAGAAAGTAAATTGTAATTAATAATTTGTCGTTTTTTACCTTCCTAGCCCGCGTAGCAATGGCTAGAGAAGGTATTGCCATAAACTAATACAAAGACGCCTGATCCAAAAATGGCCCCTGTTACCGAAATCTCATACCAGATGGCTATACGCGACGGTGTAAATATTAATTGCTAATTGTCTCGCCTGAATGAGTCGGCGGTGTTGCCATACCAAAGACAATTATACCTATCTACTTTACAATTCTCCTACTTTCCCCAGATTGATTTTTCAATAGGTGGACAGTTAGTGAGTTCGCGTAGACAACCCTTGGCTTGGCAATTCTTCCGCTCTTTTGAATGTGGTGCATTAAAGAGAGAGAGCCTCTCGGGAGCCCCGGTGTGTTTGGTCGAACTCGATCATTATGAATAAGGTATTTAGAATTTGGTTGGTATACCGCGTAATTTAATCAAATATTATTCCTTTTCTAGCTACTGCCTATTTAATATGCTTAGGCGTTTACGTTTTCGACTTATACATATATAAATGTATATATACAGTATGTCCTCCTAAGTTGGAATCATATGGAAAACTTTTTTATTTATAATTTTAGAAAAAAAAGTTATTTTTCATAAAAAGTTCTGCATTATCTAAATCTTGGGAGGGGATAATTACCCCCATTATCCCCTTTCCTTGCATACGCGAATGGGCAGATGAAATTCAATTTATAAGTTGGATTGGCGGATTCAAAATCGAAGATTTTCTTCTTTACATTTTATAAATTTTAAAAATAAGTATAATTTTAGTTTTTAACAATCAATATTTAGTACTTTTTACTTTTTTTTCTATTACAAAGCTTGGTTTTAACGACCGAAATTAAGCGGTCCGTTCAATGTCGTTATAACCGATATTTACTGTAGTAGCACTACATATTAAAGAGTTTTTAAAATTTGTTAAAGAAAAAAAGAGATTTTTGGTAATAATTTTGAGTATTTCTATTTATTTTTAAATAATTTTGTCATTTAATTATTACCCCTATTGTCATGCAAAATTTCAAAAAATATCGATTTTGTTGTAATTTTTCAGGAAGTTATAATAAATTAATTTTTCAGGAAGTTATAATAAAATATAAAATGTGTGTGTGTGTGTGTGTAATATGGCCTTGATCGAGCCAACTGGCCAGCATTTCTCATTGTTTATTACAAGGGAGTAAAAAATATAAAATAAAAGCTGTTAAGTTTGGCACCCTTTTTCTAAAAAACAAAGAGGTTTGATGCAAAATATAATAAGAAAAAAATCCTTAGTTTGATCTTTTCTAGCGCCTATTAGTTTGCTATTATTACACCCTGATATAAGGGCATCGAAGAAATAACTGTTATTTCTTCGATAATAAGGGCAAAAGAAAAAAATATGCCATCTATGTATATTTTATATTTATTGTGTCATACCGGGTGGGCAAAAAACCGGACAAAATGTTTATCGTTATAGCTTTCCAACTATAGATTTTACCAAAGCAAGCAGTAGTTTGCAGGGAATTGATCGGACAATTGTGTAAAAGTATATTTTTGTCCACCATCTTAAAATCCCAGATGGCAGACAGAATCAAACTTGACCTTGAAAGAGGCTCGTTTATTCTTCTGTTACGGAAATTTTAGATATATATTTTTGTTTGTCGAAAAGCTCTATCTTTGCTACGCACAACGAGATATGAATCGTTTAAATCGGTTTAGGCCCCTAAAAATTAATTTTTGCTTTAACAATATTCTTTTACATACAGGTTAACGATTGATTGCTTTTAAAAGATCACAAACAAAATTTGCCGTCATTGTAAAATCCAAAATGGCGGACATAAAAACTTTACTTTTTAAAAAGGTTCGTTTATTTTTATATTCCGAAAATGTTTTGAATTTTTTTAGAACTATAGAAAAATTTTACAGAATATGCGATTGCCTTGCCATTTCTATGTGCATTTATTTCCTCATAAATTCATTACTGGTAAACCGACAATTAAATAAAAAGCATCATGGCAAAGATCAAGTTCATTAAAGATCCGTATTTAAATTTTCAGCCATCTCTAAATATAATATGGCTTACCAATTCGAATTTGACCCTCCATAAAGGGTAGTTTTTTCTTATGTTGAGAGAAATTTTTCGACCTTTTTTTGAATTTATTTAAAAGATCCTAGGTCCACCACGCACAAGTTAATCATAAAAAAATAAATCTTCGCAACATACAAAGAAGCGATCCTTCATAGAAGGACAAATTTGACTTTTGTTCAATTTTAATAGTTTTGATCAAAGAGCAATCGGGTATCACCATAATTCTTTTTTTTTTTCATTGAAATCGATTCAGTGAGTTTATAACGAAATTATTGCAGACAGAAATTGAAATAACAGTTGCTATAACAATTCTAATTTAAAGAACCACTGAACCGATTCTAGAGATTTTATAGAATCCATTCAGTATTAATGGAAGAATGGATACAGAATTAAGGAATAATATTTCGGGAACCACTAAACCGTTTTAAAATTAATGTTTCGAGATCCACTAAACGGATTTTAATGATTCGTAACTAGTTGCATGAGGGTGGCGAAAACAGAGCGTTTTTAAGAGTTCCAAAAATCCGTAATATAAGAATTAAAAAGCCTCTTTGAAACGGGCAAGATTGATTCTCTCAGCCATCTTAGAATTTATAATATCAAATCTTTCTGCTTGAAAGCCTAATCAATTGGTTAGTATAGTTATAACAAAAACATTTTGACCGGGTTTTTTTGGTCCACCCGGCAGATATGAGTACCGGGTTAAATTACAGTTTTTTTTTATTAGTTATACAGACACACCCTATAATACTCCAAAAACTTTTTCAAGACTAATTTTTAACTAGTTTTGGGTTAAATCGGGAAGGGTACACAAAACAGCGGCGCGCGGGCCTTTTGAAAAATTTGGATACGCAGTAAAAAATCACTAAAAGATGTTAAGTAGAACCGTTGTATGATGAAGATCCATCAAACAACGATAGAACCAACAACTTCGTAACTTTAATTTCCGATAAATTTAGAAAATACTTTTTAGGGCTGGTATAATAGGGTGGAGTTTACTTATTGTGTGCTAATTGGCTAGTCTAGGAAGGTATCTTATCCGTCATGGATCCATTTATTATTACTTAATAAATAAAATAAATTTATACTAAAAACACCTTGGATATTTATTAAAGATTCTATTATTTGATTCACCTCGTGGTTTTTTAGGACCGACGGGATTTTAAAAAGTTTGCATTTAATAAGGTAAATTACACCAAAATAAAAAAATTTGTAAATAAAAAAGTTGTAGGCCACCTTCATAAAGTCAGACTTTTCATAATCCCCTCGTATGTCTTCATATTTACATAAGTTTTTATAAATTTCGACTACATTGAATTTGGCACACCCGGTAGTCCCTTTGCTACTCCGACACTGTTAATTTCTAGACAGAAAGAACACACAAAAAGAAAGGCGGGCGAACGCTTATTTGAGCAAAGAGAACTAAATAGAATGTAAGAGAAAAAAAAGCGCAAAGGTATCAAATTAAACTTTTGTTTGTTAATTATTTTTATAAGAGGTATTTCATATGCAATATATTTTTCCTACGACCACACATGAAAATCATGGGTTTCACACCATTTTCATCCTCAGAAAACGTTAGGTTTCACCCATGGGCAGAAATTTTTTGAAAAATACTTTTTGCACATGTGTTGCAAAGTATCTTTCCACACATGTGCGGAAAAGCAGTTTCATTTGATTTGTGCAAAATTGAAGAACCGTTTTTACAAAAATGAGTATAGCTCATCAGTGTTCGTAGGAAAGATAGCGTACACAACTCGATAGAAAGTAACTTCTTACACTCGCCTGTTGTTTCACTCGGCTGGCGCCTCATTCTCAACATTCACGCTCGTGTGAAATTTGTCACTCTCTTCTCTTGTTCATATGTAATAGACTATTTCGTTTTTAACCTTACCATATGAATAATAAGGTTACTCGTTCCAGACCTTACTAACTAGAAACCACAAAAAGGGTCCACTTATTACAAAAAAAGAATGAAACTGCGCCTCCTTTCAAGGGTCAGTCCCAATCCTTTTTCGTTGTTTAGGGATAAAAACATAAAAGATAAAAGTGTCACTGTTTATCCCTGGGATGAACAGGGATAGATCAGGGATAAAAAATTAAAATCAGGGATGAAAAGTGACAGGTAAGGAATTACAAACCTGGTTTTTAGCGCATTTGATATTTTAGACAAGTTATTCTTATTTGATTAAACAATCGTTTATTAACACTATTTTTATACACCCCACGCTTTTACCTTAGTCTGTTAAAAGTCACGTTAGTGTACTTAAAATTTTTTAGTTTTTTATACAGCTGATGATTTCAGTTGAACCGTTTAACTTAAAAGTGTTTTACGTATTTTTAAATTTAATATTTGGCTAAATAAAAAGTTTAAAAAATTCAGACAAATAAATGTAAAAATAACTAAATGCAAAATTTTTAAGTAGTTATACTACTACAATGAAAAAAAAAAACAAATAATATATAAAACTAAAAAAAAGTTATGAAATATTCTTGAAGATCAGTTTCTAGTTAGTTAGGTATCTATTTATTTAATTAATTTAATTTTGGATAATTTTGAAGTAACCAAGTGCTTATTTGTTTTTTAAAAGATTTTTTTGACCTTTTGTTCAGTTCAGATGGTAGCAGGTTAAAGAGTTCTTTTCCAATGTATGTTTTTCTGTACATTTCTCGAGTTTTTTTGAACATTTTCCGTGTTTTTCTGACCATTTCCCAAGTTTTCCAGGATTTCCGAAAATTTTCCCAGTTTTTCCGAGCATTTCGCGAGGTTTTTCAAACATTTCTAAAGTTTTTTGAAAATTGTCCGAGGTTTTCTAAACATTTTCCGAAAATTTCCCGAGTTTTTTCTAACATTTCTCGAGTTTTTTGAAAATTTTCCAAGTTTTTCCAAACATTTTCCGAGTTTTTCCTGACATTTCCGAAAATTTCTTGAGTTTTCCCAAAAAAATTCTGAGTTGTCCGAAAAATTTTAAAGTGTAAGGACTGTACATTTGCCTCTGGCCTTAACTCTTGGAAGTCAGAAAATATATCTACTTTTTCTTACCTACATATCTATGCCTACACTGGGCAAGACGCGTCCACCCCTACAGAAGGTTGCATGTATATTGAAAGGAGTGACTGAAAGATTTTTCCAAATGATTTTGAATTAAATAAAATATCGGCAACACTGCACTATGGAGTAATCACAGGGGCAAAAACGCTTCCTCTCTCTTTTTTCCTATGTAAATTATTGCATAAGAAAAAAAAGACAGAGCGAGCATTGGAGTTCATGTGGTTACTTGCTATTACCAAACGAATAGCGACATCAGCGCCCTCACCGGTCGTCACCGGCTGATTTCAAAGGTCCTCAGTGCGTGAATTAAAGAGTATGCTATTGGCCTAATGAAAGCTGAGCGTCTATGATATTATATTAGTTTATGGTATTGCTTTCGACGAAAATTATTTTTTTGGGATAACGCCAAAAATGTGTTATTTGGGTGTATTTTGACCTATTTTATCAATATCGTCGTGACATCTGTCTGTGGATGTGTATGTCTGTCTATAACACGATAGCTCTTAAACCGTTTTCATAAAATTTTCAGCTAATGACAGTTTATTGACATTTTGAAAATTAAAAATATGCTAACTACCAACTACCTTCTCAATAATTTATGTTCGGAGGAGCTTCCGTTTATAAGATATTTACAAAAACTGTTTTTAAGGCCGATGTAGCGTGAAGTTCACTTGGAATGTGCTTAAGGGCTAGGAAGGTATCAGATTGCTTGTTTAGTATAAACGGTCAGCCATTTCCAAACATTTTCAAAGGTCTAAAAAGATTTATTCAAAATTTTAAAAAGATTTAAAATTTCTAAAAATATTTTAAAATTCGAATGAATGGATCTAAATATACCAAGTACTACCAATAGATAGTTAATAAAGTCAAGAAAACTTAATAATTAAATATATTGTGTTTTCATCTGCATATTTTGTAAAAAAATATATTTTGGCTCCTACTATGAGGCTTAAATTTTGATTTTTTTTTAACAATTTAAAGGGGAATGGGACAATACGCCGCAATTTTTTTTTTTTTTTATAATCTAGTTTAACTACTTTTTGAAAAATTATTATTTTGAAAAATAATTTATAAAAAACATTTTTACAGAAAGCATTTTTTTAAAAAAATTTTTTGCAGAATGTTGGTGTCTGGACAGGTTAGGATATGTTTGCGACCAATTGACCAAGGTTAGATTTAACACAGATTTTGATCTCCCAAGAAGACAGGAGAGCTATGATTTAAAAAAAAATAAGTCAAGGTAGATTAAAATTAAAATTACACAAAAAATGTCCCCTCGGCGAATCAGCCGCAGCGAATTGTTTCCTACCTAGTGTTGTAAAATTTCCAGAAATATATTTTCGGAAATATTTCCGGAAATATTTCGTGAAACATTGGAAATATATAGAAATATATTATGAAATATAAAAAAAGGGAATATTTATTTATAAATATCATAACAAAACACTGGAAACCGTAGAAGACAAATCAGGAATTATTCTTCAAACAAATAAACAGAAATAAGGTCAAATTTGACAACAAAAATCTCATTCTTGACACACTACACTATTCACTAGTCGAACAAGAGGCATATCTTCATCACTGTCATCAGCATCATACTTAATAACATCGTCTGGCCAGTCTACTTCCTTAAAATCTTCAATAGTATCGGAAATAAAAATTGTTCTATAGTAAGTTTCATGCTTATAAGGTTACAAAATATGAAAGATAATATTTTTTAAAATATTTCCAATATTTCCAATATTCCAGAGACACGTTCGAAAATTTTCAATATTTCCATTTCCATTTACATCGCTACTCCTACCCCTTAAAAGTACGGTTGCCTGCTTTTTTAATGTCCCCTTGCTTAAACACATCTGGGAAGCCCGGAATATTAAAAACTGCCAAAAAAATATCGTTTAATAAATTATGATACTTATATAAAACCATTGCGGTGTTGCCAAACAACGCACTTTTTCTGTGAATTTAAGAAATGTGAGAAAAATAAGATAACATTAAAAATGTAGGCGAGTATACTTCCAAATCACTTACGTTGTTTTTACTTTTTTTTATTTCATCAACCACCGTTACCAAAGTCTGTACTTATAGGATAATTTTACTTGTCAAAAAAGTCCATAATATTTAAAAATAAACTTTGCTATAGCCAGACTATTTGGCCATTTGTTGGTGCGAACATTTCCGTGCAAAAATACAATCTTTACTATCTCGCAAATAAACGGAAAGCACTTTACGTTTATGTTCTTTACGTGTGCTGAATTATTGCTAAGGAAATTGCTGCTTTTCTATCTTTTTATGTTGGTGCAGTTGATGAGAAAACCCTTTTAAGCGGAATTGTGGCGAAATTGAGGGCATTTTATTCTACTCTAAGTGTTTTTCATTTAAAAATGAATACTTAAAAATAAGGTAAAGTATTTTAAAGCCTCAATCCAACGACGTGTAATTCGGCAAGCCTAGCTCGTGATTTGCTAAACCACACGTCACCGTGGGAATCTAAAGATTGGCTTGAAAATCATGGTAATTTTGACAATGTAAATATATACAGGGTGTCTCTAAAAAGTCTGTACAAAATCTTAGCACATATTCCTGAGGTCAAAATAAGTCGATTTAAAGCAACTTACCTTAGTCCGAAATTGCTCCGTTTCAGAGATACAGGGTGGTGAATTTAAAAATTAAAAATCGATTTTAATAAAATTTATTTCTCAAGGCATTACTTTAAAAAATTTTGCCGGCAAAATTTTCGAAATTTGTTGCTTTTCGTCAATTTTGCGAATGACAAATTCCCTAGCAGTGAGACGAGTGATTTTATCAAAAATTTCATGAGCGAAATTGCCGAAAAGCAACAAACTTGAATAAAGCTTTGAAAACAATAGTCAGTAGAAAACTGGCCGTTGCTATGACATTTTGCCAGTGTAAAAAACTCTAGTGAAATAGTGCAGTGCCGGCTTATCCTATAGGCACTCTAGGCACTTGCCTAGGGCCCGGAGTTCAAGGGGCCCGTAGGGCCCTGGTCCAAAAACTTAATTCAACTTTAAATTTATTTTGGTGCAAGAATAAAAGGCAAAAAAACATTTTATTTTATTATGGGTTTTTTTTCTTTAAAAATAACTCTCTTTAAATCTAGGTATTTAATAATTTACTAAAATTAGGCGCCCCTAATCGTTTCAATTTTTTTTTAATTTTATTTACTTTTTGTTTCAATTTCCGGGGATAAGACTTATGGCGAATTCTTTTAGGAAAAAAGTGTAGCACTAATGGGCAAACTAGTGCAATTTTTTGTATTCTTTTGACCCACTGACAAGCCCAGTGTTGCACTCAGTGCACATTTTTTTGGCAAGGGCTCTCCGAGCTCGTGTTGCACTAGTGCACGTTCGTATTCTTTTGAAACTGCACTGGGGCAATTTTTTGACAGCACATGAAGAGTGTCAGTGAACCACGAGTGGCCCACTAACTTTCTCAAAAGAATTTGCTATTATTTAATATAGCAAAACCTAAAAGTTTCTTTACCTTATGATTGCGACAACGTGCGCTAGTGTCTAGTGTATTTTTTTCACAAAATATTTTTTAATAACATAATTTCACAAAAAAATAAATGTGAAGATCTTGATATATTTTTCGGCGCTGAATTCAAATCCGGGTTAAAAAAGTCTTAGACTGGGGAAAATTTCAGATGTCTTGGAAAAATTACATTGGAATATTAAGGTGTTTCGACCGATATTACCTATTGTTTTTTGTGTGAGGTTGTGTAATAATTGTTCCTATGAACAAGATTTTTGGTCCTGTCATATAAAGGTTCAAATATTTAAAAAGATTTTGTTTTATGCAGAAGTATGAAAAAGGTTGTCTTTTTTTTTACGGGGCTTTGTAAAAGGGGAGGGGTCGTCTTACCACTAGTGCCTAGGGCCCGGTAGACCCTTAAATTGGAGTCATTCAAAATAATTTCAGTATTCCGTTGCGGCATCGAACAGTAAAAATGGAAATATCTCGAAAACCACTTACTTTAGCGCATGTTAACAAGAATACCTTTTTGGCTTAAAAAGATTCAGGAAAATATTTTCTGTTAAAAGTTACACTGACAAAAAAGTTATAGTCATTTTAAACTATAAAAAGAGCATTGTAAAGCGCCCTCTAACGGCCACAGTGAAAAGGTATTCATATTTAGGTTTCGCATCCCAAAAAACCCCCGAGTACCAATTTTTAAAGTAATGCGTTGAGAAATGTTCATAAATTTTAATAAAATCGATTTTTAATTTTTAAATTCACCACCCTGTATCTCTGAAACGGAACAATTTCGGACTAAGTTAAGTTGCTTTAAATCGACTTATTTTGACCTCAGGAATATGTGCTAAGATTTTGTACAGACCTTTTAGAGACACCCTGTATATACAGGTTGTTAATAAAGTATGTCGTCAAACTTCAGAGTATGATTTTTTGAGTGATTTTAAGAAAAAAACTTTAAATAGACATACATAGTTCCGCAAATGCTTAGTTTTTACATTATTAAGCATGCCATTTATCAATGAACCGCAAATGCTTAGTTTTTACATTATTAAGCATGCCAATTATCAGGAAAAAACTGCAGATATATTTTTTTAGGGATCATGCCTCCTTTTTTATCCCAGAATTGTTTTGCAGTAAGCCAATGGCAGATTCAAAAATATAAAATGGATTCCTTGTTTTATTCAGAAACTTTTTAATCCCCTGCAATTTTTTTTATGTAACCGTTTTTGAGAAAAAAGAAAATAAATAATTTTAATCTTCGATTGCTATTCAGAAATTACATAAAAAGTCACATAAAATTAAAATAATGTAGGTAATGTAGTGACTATTTTAAATTTTAATGTCATTTAGAAGGGTACCAATTTTTTTTTTGTCTTTTTTCTCGAAAACATTTAGAGATAAAAAAATTGCAAGAGATCAAAAAGTTTTTGAACAAAACAAAGAATTCATTTTATATTTTTAAATGTGCCATTGGCTTACTGCAAAAAAGTTCTGGAAGAAAAAATGGGACATGACCCCGGAAAAAATATCACCCTGTAGTGTTTTCCTTATATTTAGCACAATCACGTGTTTAACACTTAAAAAAGGCGTGAGAAAAAAAACGTTGATTTTAAAAGCTGTTAGAAAAAACCTTTATTTCATATATGGAAACAAGCTTAATAGGTCATTCATTAACGTTATAAAAAATACCGTTGCTAAAAACTGCGTTTTAATAACGCCTTTATCAAATTAAAACAGCAATGTTTTTACGTTAGTTTTAAGTGATTTTTATCAACGTTAAAATCACATTAGATTCACGCCTTTTCTACACGAATTTTAAAACGCGACTTGCATGGCTTTTCTACCGAATATTTTTGAGATTTTACTAGCAGCAACGCCACCTATAGTCGGGATTTTTCACTTTGACGAAATCTATCAGGCAGTGCTTTGGCCTCTACACTCCAAAAACCTGTTAAGGGACTGATCCCTGATCCACGATCACGACACATCTGTTATTAACCTGATAAAGACACATTAATATTCTGTGAAAGTGTTTACTGTTCATAAATCTTGTTTAGCTTTTAAAAAAAACTTAATGTTTATAGATAGATACATTGAAATTTTGTCTTGCCTTGAGCGCCATCTTTAAAATTGTCTTGAAGTGTTGTAGTCTTAAACTAGTGAACTTTTATAACTTCCTTTCGCGTCTCTTTTAAGTTAAAAAAATATTATTAAAAAACCAAAAAAGACGCAGAAAGTCAGTAGGTATGAGAAGTCTTAATCTAGTGGCGTTTTAGAACATGTGGAGGACTTTTCAAGTTTGAATTTGGTACATGAAAATAACGAGGGTAAAAAACACGTTAAATACACAGCACCAGAAACTTCAGCAAAAAGTACTATTTTATAGGTTGATTTCTCCTTGTTTTTAAGTTATCTTTAAGAACGGTAGATTTAACAAAATAAATATTACATGGTATGAGGTTGTTTTCAAGTAAAAAAAAATTGTTATTTTTGTTCACGTGAATTTAACGTTGATGTGATTTTTGAGCTATGTGGAAAGTCTAATGATGTATGCCTTGTAGCTAAATACATGTTCCAAATTTGAGCCAAGCATCTCAAAAACTGTAATAAAGAAAAAACAAACAAAAAATTAAAAATTTATCGACCAGTATCTCGAAATCTAATATTTGCGGACACAGGTTTATACAAAGTTGTTGTCTTAAAATCACTAAAGTAATAAAGCTCTGCAGTATGGCGACATACTTTATCAACTCTCTGTATACATATAGTTAAGTATTATTTCTATTGGTAAATAAAACAAATACTTTCACAAGTTAGTATGAATCGAATCGATCGATGTCTATTGAAAGAACGTTTGAAAAGTTCAAGGTAGATAGATAGATCTTTTAAATGTTTCAATCGCTGTACAGAACTAGCTATTCAAAAGAGGTGCTTTTAAATTAAAATGGACAGAGATGCAATTAAAAATAATCTAATACCGTTTTTGAAATGACGATCAAAAACTGTTCTTTAGCGATCGGAGATTTTTTAATAAAAAAAAAATTAAAATTGTGTGTGCTTAAGACCACACGGCAGAAGTGTAAACTTCAACAAGGGGAAATTAATAATACTGGCCTTCATCTGCATCATCATATCGCTCGCTGTATGTTCTTCTCACAGTTAATCGACTCGAGCCGACTTCACCCGAATGAGGGTTACATAGCCGAGCCTGACGGCTCAGTCTAATTCAGTACCCACAAAAACTCCAAAACGCACCTAAAGAAGTTTACACTTCAAAAACAACTGCTAAATCTATCTGTACCTACTAGTCGCAGGTTGGCTACAAAATTGATAAGGATACCGATTATCATGTACGACATGCTTCAACTTTTAGTTTTGATGCCTAAAGCGCTTTTACGAAATTATACAGTTTTGTATCTTCATGAATCAGGTTATTGGGTAATTTTGGACCCAACTGGGCCCTTTTTTCATTTTAAAAATTGTCTAAAAGAAAGAGTAGATTTATCATATTAATTATTAAACATATTTTCTTTTATGACCCTAATACCAATTTAAAGTAGGTGTTGATAAATGCACAAACCAAAAAATTTTAGAACATCTGTTTTATGCATTATGTTTACATACACCAAAGTAAAGAGCGACCCTTCTAAAAATACCACCCAGCCATCTTCTATTTATAAACTAAAAACCAGACATCCTGTTGAGTCGCAATTCAGAAAAGTATATTTGAGAGGTATGAAATAAGGGTGTTTTGACAAAATTTGAACCCTCGGATCCCAAAACGAATGCAAAAGAGGCGGTTTTGTTATTAAAATAATTTTTTTAAACGCACTCAAAAATAAAAAGTCGTAACCAGTCACGTATCCAGGCCCTAATCCAGCAAGGGCGTAGATAAGGGGGCAGGGGAGGGCTAACGCCCCCTCCCCCTAAACCGGTGTCCGTACAAATTATTCTCATGCGTGATAAATGTGAATACCTATTTTTTATCTTTTCTAAAAGTGATTTAAACTAAAGAAGGTATTTTAAATGTTTCTGTATTTTTATCGTTTTTCAAATAAACACGTTTTAGAAAGCGACTTGGGTTGAGTTTTGGTAAAACAACCTCATTTTTACCAAGCTTGGGGGTGGGGGGGGGGGAAGTGAACGGAAAAATGTCCGACTGTCGAACGAACTATTTGTTAATTTGCTGACTGATAACCATACCTAAATTTAAAGATAAATCAATCTGTATAATTAAAAAAAATAGTGGATATTGAATAAATTATACTCGTATGTGTGCATATAAAATAAACTAAATTAAATTTTACTTTGTATTTTATTTTGAAATCGCGTCGAAACATTCGAAAAGCTTTAATTTTGAAACTCGGGTTAACGCGTTATATTTATACAAGAATTGCAAATTGCAAATTTTCAATTATCTAATTTACCAGTATTTTATTAAAATTAAAATAGTTTCCGTTTTTGTATATTTACTTTCGCCTGATTAATCAAAAACAAAATGTTTTTAGCATTTGACATTCTTTACCTAATACGTTATTTTCAGGATTTTTGCTTAGGGTGGGTCCACACTATGCGTATTCAGCAGATGCGTATTTCGGCTGCGTATTTTCGGCAAGATTACGACACATTGTTTTAAATTGGAACGTTCACATATATGCGTAGAATACACAACCACGCAGTATACCGCCGAAAATACGTACCTCCACATGCTGGTCCCGAGCGCAATTACCAGTTCGTTGATACAAAACACGTGCAGTCAGGCAGCGTTGCCAGGTCTACTGATTTTTCAGTAGATCTACTGCTTTTGGGTCTTTGTCTACTGAATACTGTTTTTACGGCGGAATCTACTGCTTTTTCGGCTTTCAAGAAATATGAGAAGTAGATCTAGTTTTTTGTTTGTCAAGAAAATTTATAAGGTACATAGTTAATTACCTATTCAAAATATTTATAATTTTTGCCTGTGAAAAAATGATATGAAAAAGCCATATACGTAATATTCCAATACTGTCTGTTACCTATTTACACAATGATTGGCGTTTGATGCAAACATTCAGAAATAAAGGTACGAAAAATGCACAGATACCAAATTTACATAGATAAAGTTTTTGTCAACTGTACACCGATGATTTGACGTAACGAATACAAGAAGAAAATAATATTCATGTGTAAAAGTATAACCAATCAGGACATTTTATCTTAAGGACCGCAAAAAGGATACACTTATATCCATTGATATTGCTATTTCAAATATGTTTGCATTCTGCATCTTAAGGTACCGTAGGTATAGCAATAATACAGACTATATGGAAATAATACGCATATGTCTTTGAAAGCAACCAATCAGGTCTTTTTTGCTTAAAGACCCCAACGCCCTCATGTTTGCTTCATGAATGGGCAGTTACCGTGGGTATTGGAATATTATGTAAAGGCAATTATTAGCGACGGATTGTACGGTTATTCGTTCTCTTCTTTTAAATACGAGAGTGTAACAGAAAGCGTTTAACCAAGAAACGTCAAAATATCATTCATTTCCATTGTTCTTTTAACCAAAGATAACCTTCGAAGCAGGCTTTCTTCTCTCTGTTGGATTCTCGCATTTAAAGAAAGAGAACGAATAATGGGAGGGTCTATCGCTAATAGAGAAATATTGAAATAAAGCCAGGCTATAATAGTGCCAGGCACTATTTTGACACTTTCACATTGTAAAATCAGCTTTGGTCTTTCGGCCTGTGTTTATTATATGAACCGGAATAAATAGTGCCTTTCATTATTAATTGAAAATAACGAAATTTGACTTTGGTATGTTCATTTTGAAGGGTTAACGTCAGTTTTCAATGTGAAACTGTCGGAATAGTGCCTGGCACTACTATAGTCTGGGTGTATTTCAATAAATCTCTTATAATTGCTTTGAGTGCGCGGCGGGGAATCCCCGCGTTGGTTGTTGTTGTCGTCACGCTGCGTTCGAGAATTGGTTTGATCAAACCTTTTTTTCTTTGTTTATTACCAAAAGAAACATAAAACGCTTTTTTGGACTGCAACAAAAAAATCTACTGTTTTTTTTACAAAATCTACTGCTTTTTTATCTATGACCTACTGCTTTCTTAAAATTCGACGTGGCAACGTCGCAGTCAGGGGCGAGCGTCCACAGTGTGCGGATCGGTGATGTGTATTTGCACAATGTGTACGCAACAACTTTCTTGCCGAAAATACGCAGCCGAAATCTGCCGAATGTGGCCATTTGGGCGGGTCTACACTATGCGTATTCATCAGATGCGTATTTTCGGCTACGTATTTTCTGCAAGAGAGTTGTTGCGTACACACTGTGCAGATTTTCGGCGTCTATGTGTGCACGGGCGGCTGCAAAGACACATCACCGATTCGCACACTATGTGGACGCTCGCCCCTTATTGCACGTCTTTTGTATCAACGAATCGGTAATTACGTTCGGGACCCGCATGCGGAGGTACGTATTTTGGGCGGTATACTGCGTGGGTGTGTATTCTACGCATATATGTGAACGCATCTTACCGAAAATACGCAGCCGAAATACGCATCTGCTGAATACGCATAGTGTAGACCCGCCCTTACATGTGATACCTAATTCGAAAGGTATTTTGTAGACATCTCAAACAAGCCATATGTCACTACCCTAGTGTAGGTAGTTCTCGAGATATTTGAATTTATATTAGTACATGTTACAGCGAACTTAAGGTTTTTGTTACTTAAAATGAATTAAAAAACACTACTAAGCACAAAAAAACTTTGAAATTTAAAATTCTTTATCCTTGTGACCGGTAGAATGAATGTACCACTGCCATTGACCCACTGGGAAAAATTACAGACGTCTAGGGACTTTTTTGACTCCGGATGCGGAGAGTGAATTCTAGGAATATCAAGGTCTGTCTTACAGATCTCAAATTTTTAGCTCACACTACTACTATAAGTAGTGTGAGCTATGGTGATCGTAATTTTTTCGAGAAAAAAAAAGTTGCTCCGATTTCAAAAAATTTTATATATCTTTGCGTTTCAGATGATTTTGAAACTTTTTTGTTTTGCTGTCTGTCTGTCTGTCTGTCTGTCTGTCTGTCTGTCTGTCTGTCTGTCTGTCTGTCTGTCTGTCTGTCTGTCTGTCTGTCTGTCTGTCTGTCTGTCTGTCTGTCTGTCTGTCTGTCTGTCTGTCTGTCTGTCTGTCTGTCTGTCTGTCTGTCTGTCTGTCTGTCTGTCTGTCTGTCTGTCTGTCTGTCTGTCTGTCTGTCTGTCTGTCTGTCTGTCTGTCTGTCTGTCTGTCTGTCTGTCTGTCTGTCTGTCTGTCTGTCTGTCTGTCTGTCTGTCTGTCTGTCTGTCTGTCTGTCTGTCTGTCTGTCTGTCTGTCTGTCTGTCTGTCTGTCTGTCTGTCTGTCTGTCTGTCTGTCTGTCTGTCTGTCTGTCTGTCTGTCTGTCTGTCTGTCTGTCTGTCTGTCTGTCTGTCTGTCTGTCTGTCTGTCTGTCTGTCTGTCTGTCTGTCTGTCTGTCTGTCTGTCTGTCTGTCTGTCTGTCTGTCTGTCTGTCTGTCTGTCTGTCTGTCTGTCTGTCTGTCTGTCTGTCTGTCTGTCTGTCTGTCTGTCTGTCTGTCTGTCTGTCTGTCTGTCTGTCTGTCTGTCTGTCTGTCTGTCTGTCTGTCTGTCTGTCTGTCTGTCTGTCTGTCTGTCTGTCTGTCTGTCTGTCTGTCTGTCTGTCTGTCTGTCTGTCTGTCTGTCTGTCTGTCTGTCTGTCTGTCTGTCTGTCTGTCTGTCTGTCTGTCTGTCTGTCTGTCTGTCTGTCTGTCTGTCTGTCTGTCTGTCTGTCTGTCTGTCTGTCTGTCTGTCTGTCTGTCTGTCTGTCTGTCTGTCTGTCTGTCTGTCTGTCTGTCTGTCTGTCTGTCTGTCTGTCTGTCTGTCTGTCTGTCTGTCTGTCTGTCTGTCTGTCTGTCTGTCTGTCTGTCTGTCTGTCTGTCTGTCTGTCTGTCTGTCTGTCTGTCTGTCTGTCTGTCTGTCTGTCTGTCTGTCTGTCTGTCTGTCTGTCTGTCTGTCTGTCTGTCTGTCTGTCTGTCTGTCTGTCTGTCTGTCTGTCTGTCTGTCTGTCTGTCTGTCTGTCTGTCTGTCTGTATGTATGTCTGTATGTCTGTCTGTCTGTATGTCTGTCTGTAACGACCAACCCGCATAACTCAAAAACCGCTTGTCCGATTTTAATGAAATTTGGTACCTAAGTTGGGTCTTGGGCCGTGATGGTCCCATTTAAAAATGAACAAAATCCACCGAACGCAAGCCAAATAAAAGGGTGGGGGTAGATTCCAAAAATTAGAGTTTATGTGAAAATATGGCGTGTGTGATATCAAACGAAAGGTAATTAAGTCTGGAGTTAAAAAAAATTAAATTTAGTTTATTTTTAAAAAAAGGGTGGGGGTAGATGTCAAAAATTAGAGTTTAAGTGAAAATATGGCGTGTGTGATATCAAACGAAAGGTAATTGAGTCTGGAGTTAAACAAAATACATTTTAGTTTTTTTTAAAAGGGTGGGGGGTAGATTGAAAAAATTTGAGTTTAAGTCAAAACATGGCTTGTGTGGTATCAAACGAAAGGTAATTGAGTCTGGAGTTGAATAAAATATATTTCAGTTTTTGATTATATTAGCTCACACTATAGCTATAGTACCTAGTGTGAGCTTAGGTGCCCATAGATTGGCAGAGTATTTTTCTTGTGTGGCTGTATAAATTTTTATTTTTTATTATTTGGATATATAAAATGTAATGTAATAATGTTATTTTTTGTGGCCTGTCACATACTTGACGAACCACTACTGGGTATTTTATTATAAGAATCAAGTATGCATGTTCCTCCAAACATACAGGGCTCGACTTCAAACGTTTAGCCTTTATGAAAAGCGTATAAAAAAGGATGAACTTATGGAAAGAAAAAAGGAGGAACGTTTGCCGCTGTGACTTAAAATTCATTAATAGTTTTTTATCACTAAACAGGAACAATCAAAGTAAGATTTCCAATTTTAAAAGACGAAGAAATAGTCATTATTATTTATTTCGTTATTTTAGTTTTAATCAGAAAACATTAAATCGAGAAAAATTCAATTTTTTTTACACAATAACCTTGCTCTTTTATTAAAGTCGCCCTTAAATGCCGCTTAACTGTTCGATCTCCTGGCACAATACACTTAATTACGGATTCGCAGTATTGATTATTAGTCATTATTATTCAGTCAGTTCAAATGATGTCAAATGTTCAATTCAAATCTAAGAGATGGAGCTACAGCAATTAAAATCAAGGTGTTTTAAGGATTTTATGCATCGCCGTCTTTGACCTACTCAGCCGGTCTTGAATTGCTAACTTGACAACAGCGCTAAACTATTTATCTCTCTTAGTGCCATTTATTTAAATAGCGATCTTACTTCAGTTCACATATTTTTCAATGGCCAAACGATCGTTGATAAATCCTGCATATAAAATAAAAACATTTTCCTACGAGCAAATTTCCACACCATTTTTAGTAAGGAAGATCCTTTTTTCCGGACCGATATGTCGAATTTTGAGAAACCTGTATAGATTTGAAGTTTGTGTTTATCATTTTAAATGCCTTGTTTGCTTACTGCAAGATTTTAGAAACTAATGTTATACTATTAGGGACTTTTCGCAAACGCTCCATTAGCTAAATTTATCATTTATTAATGTGACATTAAACGACAGATGTCACGTGAGTTTTAGAAGTCCATTTTTTAACTTTTGCAGACACAATTTTTATTTGCGTTATTTTTGTTATCCTTTATTTATCTGTCAAAAGCCTGTTTAGTGGTCTTTAGGCAAAATTAATTAAAAACCGAACCGAAAATAACTAGGGAAAAACCGATACCAGAAAAAAACCGCCAGGAAAATAGAGAGAGCTGTTTTTTCAACGTTATTTGCTTTGCCTGCTTAAAAATCGATTTTCTTCACTTAGAGGTTAGAAAAATAGCTATTGGTGCCACTAAAAAAATTAGTGGGTTAAATTTAAAATATGTAAGTATGCGCCAAAACTATTCAAATCGACATTAAAAATGAACTTGTTCCACTACGTGTTACGAGCAAATAAACTTATGTTTTTCAACTAGTTGATAGTGTACAATTTATTCTAGACATAGAACAACGGTTACGGTGTTATGCCTATTTTAAGTTATAAAATAAAGGTTACAACATTATATCGCATACACAAATAATAATAATTGTCAGAACATTTTGTAAGCCTAATAAAGAGGTCAATTTATTATTATATTTAGTCAAAAATTTCTTTTTGGATAGCAACCAAAAAAATTCAGAAATTTGAGTAAAATATTCTGAATTTGAAGGAAGTTCGCGAGGTAAAAATTCTTAAAGAAAAAGTTTCACGGGCAAGTCCTAAAAATAGCCCTAAGCAATGCTTACACAACTTCCTTCTAGATAGGCAACCCAACAAGCTTAATAACAGCAACGGACAGATGGCTCTGCCGTGTCAGCATTGGAACTACATGAATATACGGCAGAGCCATCTGTCCGCTGCGGTTATTAAGCTTTTTGGGTTACCTATCTAGAAGGAAGTTGTGTAATCATTGCCTTAAGCCTGCATTCTTGATTCCCGTGCTCGTGAGTAAATTTCTTCTCCAGGGTATGTATTCTTGAATGGATGAGAAGGAATACTCCCTCAAAAATCGGGTGAAAGACGGAATGCGGTTGCGATCTTCCTCGATTTCCGCATCTCTATTGGTCCTGACACGGCGAGATGCTAATTCTCATTCTCATCCACTTCAAGAATCCATACACAGGTGAAATCTGAGAGAGGAGATAGTGCACCCGTCGGCGTCGCACGTACCTTCAAGAATACGGGCTCAGTTATAAATCTTGTGAAAGTTTTCTCTTTTTAGCAGCTTTTCTTTAATTCTCGTTACGCAGGTTCTGCGTAAGATTAGTTGGCCCTAGACTACGGGTGGAGTCGGTGCGGTGTTTCTGCAGGAAAACAACACAAGTTATAACATACCATTAGGAAAAATGCTATAGAGCATATCTAGATTTTAATAATACATTTTAACAATAAAAAATATTTAAAAACCATTTTTTAAAGTAAATTGCACTTTAAATGCGATGTACTCTTATAACTCGTGGCCCTAAGGATAACGCAGAAGGCGTCGGCGTCGAATCGTTGGCTGTTGAATTAGTAATTTAAAATAACAGTCCAAAAGAGCTGAAAACTACCTTTTATTACTAAAAAATGAAGCTTGGGACAAGTTGTAACACTGACATCCCTTACTTTTGTTTTATTTCTTATCAATTCATTCCTTTTTCCATCTGTTAGCTTTACATGTAACATTTGTCTTTCCATTGATCTTTGGGCTTTTGTTACTTTATCCATGTTTGATTTTGTAAGTGTCCAGGTCTGGGATCTAAAGGTAAGTACAAGAAGGATACATTGGTTATACACTTTCGTTTTAATGCACTGTGGATATTTTAATTAATTAATTTACCGAATGCTGCCTGGGCCAATCTTACTCGTCTCTTTATTTAAGCTGTTTGGTTTTCTTTTTTTAGTTTAATAATTGGCTCAGGTATATATATTCCTCTACTTGTTCTATTTTCTCTTGGTTTATTCTGATCGTGATATTTTCATCTGTGTTATATTTTTAGCTGCTGTATTCAGTTCTTCCAGCATTTTTATCAGTTCTTTTTTCTTATCTGTTATTAACAGTTAAACATAGAAATACAAATTTAAAACATAAAAATTATGCCAAATTGAAAGTTATTGAAAAAAGAAGAAAATTTTGTCACACCTGCTCCGGTCTCCTCTACAAAATAAGAAATAAATTAGAGATTGCAACAGTTATTAAGAAAGCTGGTATTTCTTGGACACGCGAATTATAGTACATTAACGGATTGGATTTGACCAAAAGAAAAGTGGCAAAATTCGCAAAGCCAAAATGGCCACTGTAACAAAACGGGATTTGAATATAAATGGTATTTTTGCAA
The DNA here is from genome assembly GCA_963576565.1 of Aspidapion aeneum. Lineage (NCBI taxonomy): Eukaryota > Metazoa > Arthropoda > Insecta > Coleoptera > Brentidae > Aspidapion > Aspidapion aeneum. Next base: position 18,920,462 of record OY755044.1, on the reverse strand, counting down.
TTTATAAGTTTTTAAAGATTTTTAATGAAATATTGTTTTGACATCAACAAGCATTAATTATATGCAAGACTAGGTTAAGATTAAGTAAAATTTATGGCAACTCCGGCGACTTGTTTTTGGGCATATTTTCAGGTTCGCTGTATTTTAATAAAAGTTGTATTCGGCTAATATGTCCTTTGAGGCACTAACATCAAAATAATTCATATTTTGTAACTGGAAACAAATTAGCTAAACTATTTTCAACTTTTAAGAAACACACTGTATGATTTTAACTTTACCGATTTTCTGAGCCCACGCATCTTTGAATTGCGGTGGTATTTTGTCTCTTTGTCTTTCTCGCCAATGCGAGAGAGCTTAAGTTTCAGAGCACGGCAACCAAGAATGTCTGTAGAGCAGAGTGGCGGAAAAAATCCGTTAAAGAAAGCTTAGATTTAGACCAATCAGCTAGCGGCAAGCTAAGAATACCTAGAGAGCAGGGTACTGAAACTTTCGAAAGTTGGGAGAAAGCTCACTCTTTGGTTGCGCTTCGCTTGGTACGTTACGCTCTCATTCACACTTCTTAAGGGGGGTTTTATTTCAACTGGGGAAATTTATCAATTATTTTAACATTGTATAAAACTGTTAACTTTAATATTCATAATTATTTTAGTCTTTTCTTTTGGAGTTTATTAATTTTAAAGCTTTTCATTATTACTGTTTCCAGTGTTTTGAAATAATGTTTTTATCTGTTTTATGGTTTATTTTAACAACAAAATACAAACCATTCGTTGCCCTAAAATCGGCATTTTTATTCAATAATAGATCCCAAACCTAAACAGTAATATTAAGTTTCACCTGTTCAATCAACGTTTAAAATGTTGATAAATATATATATTTACAACAAACATACAAAAGGTTTATAAAACCTAAAAGTCTAAGAAGTGTAAATATTTGAATATAAAAGTTCAATAGTAGTAAAAATTTGATATTTAAATAATAAATATTAGAAGTGAAAGTGTGAAGCTACAAGAAGAAAATTGAAAAGGTATGTATGATTATCCTACATTAGTTATACATTTGAGAAAAACGTTTATAGCATACTTTTCCTCCAAGAATCGTCAAATTCCCTTTCGAGATCGTGTAAATTTAATAACATATAGTAACATTTAATCTTTTTTATAATTTATATAAGTTGTAGCCTAAGTTGGTGGCTCACAACATTTAAGCCTTGGCCACTTGAGGTGACAGTACCACTGTCACATACTAGGCCCCTGTTACACCGCTGTCCCGTTCTTGTTTCAGTGTTTTCCCTGTTTTTGGAATGTCAAGTGCTGTATAAATTTAACTTGAGCTAAGTAACTGTCAAAAACTGACAGAAGGCTAAACGTAATTCTCCCCCTTCCCTAGAAAAAAACATATAATATCCTTATAAGTGGGGTAAGTGGATTTTTTAATTTTAAAAAGTAATTTTTTTTGATATGCGAAATTTTACAAAATGTTTTTCAGACCTGTGAGCCATGGATTATTTTATTTATTAGTTGAATTTTTTTAACAGGTGTAGTTGTTAATTTTAAAACACCCTTCGTTTTATCCCATACACGAAGTTTGGTCACAGAAGAGGGGTGACTCTTCTGTGGTTGGTCCAAAATTTAAAAAAATAAATGTCTTCGTTATTCGTTATTTTAGCGCGGCGGTAATTACATTCCCATAACTATGTAAGTAATGTTACTATTTATCTTTTCTTCATATTTTTGGATGCCAATTTTGAAATCATAGTACCTACTTGCCCCGCTTTTTCAGTCAGTGGGGCATGTGGGTACTACCCATCAGGGGCAAGTGAGACATAGTCCAAGCTTGCCTAGAACACAATTTTTTTTTAAATTGGGTTCTGTTGTCTATTTTTGACAATTATTTTTGGTCAGAGAAGTTGTGTTTAGGTTTTCTGATTTAATTTTCAATGTGTAATAATAAACAACTTCTTTTCAACTCCATTGATTTTTCTTTGTAAAATTCATCATTTTTTAAATAGGTCATAACCTCCGTATTTTCAGGAATTTTTTATATCTGCAAAAACTATGTTGTAGCTTAAACCGCATATTACAAACTTACTTGCCCCAGAAAAATGCAGTGCTGTGTATATGCGGTTTACCAAGAGGAAGCCCACTTGCCCCAATAGCCGGGGAAGTGGGTTGGAGAGACCGCATTTACTATTATAATTTTTTTCTTTATTAATATGGAATTGATAATAGCTACAATACCAGGATCTATTAAAAACATAAACAAGTATTTCTTGTCCAAGAATGAAGTCAGTACCTTTTTGTTTGTAAAAGTTACATGATCTTAAAGTCAACCTTTTACATTTTTAGCACCCAATTACTCCACTTGACTTTTTTTCTACAAATAAAGTGATCTGTTTGGAACAAAATAATGAGAAATCTGAGGGCACGGCAGTGCCTCGCCAAGTTCGCGCGCCGTAACCATCTTTTCTTGAAACATTTCAGCCGATATTTGACCTACCTAAAACTCTACTTTGGAATGAGCTACGAATCTCAAACTTTGCATAGTCGTAGACCACCATGATGTTAACAACCTCTCCAAGTTTCATGGAATTCCATATAGTAGTAAAGTAGTTACGAAATTTCAAAAAACGTCGAAATTTCCACTCACTTACTGACTCACTCACTCGCTCATGTATAGATCATCAATATTCAACTGTACTTCCAGACATGCTACAAAGCTGAAATTTGGCAGACTGATAAAAATTTTGACCAAACCCCTGGAAAAAATCAAAAAACCCCAAAATTTTAATTTACTCCCCTCCCCTATACATTTAAAGTTATGTAAAAGTAGCATCGCCCACTTCCAGAAATGCTAGAGAGTTGAGCTTTGGCAGACTGATAGGAACTATGATAAAACTATAGGAAGAAATCAAAAAACCCTAAAATTTTAATTTACTCTGCTCCTCTATACATTTAAAGCTATGTAAAAGTAGCATTGCCCACTTCCAGAAATGCTAGAGAGTTGAACTTTGGCAGGCTGATAGGAACTATGATGAAACTATAGGAAAAAATTAAAACACCCCAAAATTCTAATTTACTTTCCTCCCCTATAAATGTAAAGTTAAGTAAAAGTTACATTGCCTATTTCCAGACATGCTAGAGAGCTGAGCTTTGGAAGACCGATAGTAACTATGATAGAGTTATAGAAAAAAATTAAAACACCCCAAAATTCTAATTTATTTCCTTCCCCTATAAATGTAAAGTTATGTAAAAGTAACACTGCCCACTTTAAGAAACGCTAGAGAACTGAACTTTTTAAGACTGAAAGACAATATGATAAAACTATATGAAAAAATTTAAAAACACCAACATTTTAATTTACTTCCCTTTCCTATTAAACATTGCCCACTTCCAGAAACGCTAGAGAGCTGAGCATTGGAATGCTGATAGAAATTATGATAAAACCATGGACAAAATTTAAAAGTCCAATATTTTCATTTACTCTTCTCCCCTATAAATGTAAAGTTATGTAAAAGTAACATTACCCACTTCCAGAAACGCTAGAGAGCTGTGCATTGAAAGACAGGAGATAAAACTATAGGACAAAATTTAAAAACACGACAATTTTAATTTATTTCCCTCCCCTATACATGTAAAGTTATGTAAAAGTAATATTGTGCACTTTCAGAAACGCTAGAGAGCTGAGCTTTGGAAGGCTGACAGGAACCACGATAAAACCATGGAAAAAAATTAAAAAACCTAAAAAATTTAAGTAAGGCATTGCAAAAGTTTTGAACAATATTCCGCATATTTTTTTAAAAATTAAGTATTATCCAATTCCTTTAAAAAAGAAGTGAAATCATAACAAAAACATTTCATGTAAAAAAAAGCCAAGTACGCGAAAATGGCGTTCCGTAAAAAGTTTAAAAGAATATTTCCAAACTAGTAAGAACCTGTCATTTTGAAATTTGTATTGGAGAACTTGGCTTTACTTTTATCTCAATTCTTTTTACGGAATGCCATTTTCGCGTACTTGGCTTATGAAATGTTTTTGCTATGATTAATAAATTCAGTAAATGCAAAATGTATTCCAAAAAGAAATATCTTCTTTTAAAGCAAACGGATGTCATTTGCCTAGATTTGATATAATTTTCTTTTCTTCAAGAACAACTCTTAATGTTATTTATTGCTAGGATATTTTAATTTCGTTAAACCTTATGTCTTTTCTCTCGAGACTTGTAAAGTGTTTCTTTTCTACGAAAATAGACACTCTTTTTCACTTAAGAACCCTTTCTTTTTACAGGAAAATTTACCGCCTTTTAGTGTAAAGATAGCGTGCCTCTCTCATCAAAAATGTCAGTTTTTAAGACCCTCGAGCGGTTTTGATGTTTTATGGGGCATGTCGACGGGTTGTGTTCGCGGAAAATACTCTACGGAAAAGACAGAGAATTTCTCAAAAAAAATGTTTTGACGGTGTAAGCGGTTGATGAGCCTGTGTACCTGACTCTTATCAGGAGCGTGCCAAAGGGGCAGCGCGGCAGCTCCTGAAGAAATTAGGAATAAAACAGGAAAGCGCCTCTTCGTCTGTTCAGACAGTCAAGCTGCGCTGAAAACACTGTGCAAATCAACCATGTCCGCGAGTTTGGTGCAGGAGTGTGCGGATGCACTTCAGGAGTTGGCCGGAGAGAGAGCGGACGAACTCGCCAGGGGAGGATCCCGGCAGAAATGCGTCGGGCCAGAGCCTTTCCTGGGGCTCACATGAGGTCAATTGAAGTCGGCCCTAACAGAGTGGACCCAGAAAATAATACAATGATACACCAACACAGAAAACGCCAGAGAGACGAAGGAGTATGTGACAGGATACAGCAAGTCCCGTAGGGACTGGCTGCTCCGTAGGACACGAAGAGAGATGAGAGACATAGTGGGAGTCCTAAGCCGACACTGCGTCCTACAAAGACACTTGGCGAAGTTGAGAATGAAGGAGCACGTGACTTGCGAACGATGTTGAGACCTCGGCGCATTTCCTCTCATCATATGAAGCATACAAGGAGGCAAGAAGAGAGGTATTCGAAGAGGAAACCTTTGAGACGGAGGACCTTCTGAATCTGAGGTGGCCCGATATTCTGGCCTTTGTACAGAAGTCGGGCAGATTCCTTAGCGAAGGAAGGACACAGTAGGGTGGATGCCCGGGGGTTGGCAAAAAGGGCGCTTCATGTTCCTAGTCGCCAGGCCTAGAGCCTACCTCACACTACTACTACTACTACTATTAGTCGTTTTTTATATTACAATTGAACGGGGTAAGAATAAAAGTGGTGCAATTGCATTTTTTTAAAATTATGGGATAAATACGTTTCCTTAAAGTTAAGGTGTTTTTTATTCCAATAAAAATGCACCTTAACTTGGGGGAAACTTAAAATTTTCAAAAAATGCACTTGTGCCCTTTTTATTCTTACCCCTTCAATTTCCTTCCTTCTGTAGTAGTATTTTTCGCATTCCCTAAAATGGCCTGTCTAGTTTCGCCCCTTAGTTGATGGGTGAGTGGAAAAATATTAAAAAACAATTTTAGAGGAATCATTAAATGATGTTGAACAAAAATAGAAAATTGAAAAACCTAAAGACTGGGTATATTTAATCCCAAAGCGAAAATGATTTAGCACGAGCGTAGATCACATCAAAGTTTCGTTAATTACTGGAAAAGTATCATTTTAATACCTCAAAAAAAGGGATTAAAGGTACACTTTAAAACTATAAAGGACATAAAACAAATTCTAGTTCCTATAGGGTGCAGAAAAAACGATTGATAAGATGTTTGTTTTTAAATGTGGGACAGCTGTTTTCCCTGTCCTTCAGGCCAAGGTGCTTATACTGTTACACAGGTTGCCTAAAGAATTTTACCAGTCATGTGAACGTAACTGGACGACTGTAGATGGTCATCGGGTTTCCATAAAACAGATGGTTTAAGGCAACCCGGTGACGTAGATTTTTTAAACTGATTACTATTAACGAGTCAAGTTCAATGACCTTTCAACTTCTGTAGATAACCTGTGTAAAAGTATAAAGACCTTGGTTTTAGTGGCGCGTTGGTGACTACAGACTTACCGAAAGTAGGGTTACAGTCTTGGGCAAAGTTTGGCCATCAACGAAGTAGGCAAAGTTGATGATCAATACATATTATAGCCATAACCAAACTAAAAACCTTAGCCAGTTTGTTTTCTATAGTGGTTACCATATTGTTTAATAATTCTACCAAAAACAAACGCTTATATTATTTGCAACTACATCGCTACTTTTATGCCATTACGGCAAAAAAAACAGCCTCTACGACGTAGTAGGTACCTGGCTGCGACGTAGTAGTGCAGTTGTTACTACAGTGACTTTAAACACTTTTCCAAGTAGTTATAACCAGAAATTGGTTCCCCACTTAGGGAATTAACACGTCGCTGTATCATATACTGAGACGTAGCGGAAGTACGTTGCGGTTACTTTTAAGAAATTCTTTCTAGTTGGGGTTTCGTCGTTACAACTTTAAATGTTTGTTGGGCAAGGTCGTGGTTTGGAAGTCACGTTAAGCCGGTGGTCCCGGGTTAAGAGCGTAGATGGCGCTAGCACGATAAAGACCCCTGTGCCCGACACAGGGTATCAGGTAAAATTAAATTCTACTTGAAAGAAGAAAAATTGCCTACTGAGGGGGTGCTTAGCAGGCCGGCCTGTTGAGTCTTCATGTATTATGAATGTGTGAGTCAATGAGTGTGACTATCCCAGGCATCAAATGACTTCAAGTCAGACTATCTGGGTGTCCACCGAATTGAGCTTGCAAATAACACGAAACTAAACCTTGCTTTCAAACAAAAAGTTAGGTACGTCCCTGCTTTTAGATAAATTGTGAAACATTTTTAAGTTTTATTAATTGCAATTATTTTTTATTTATATAAAGAGTAGGTGTTAACAGCGCCAACAAGCGCACTTTTTTTTATTATAGCCTTTAAAATACCTTGAAGTAACAATAATTAAATTTTTCTCAAGAGATTGATTTTCCAACTTTTTTGTAATAAATAATATTATTTAATATCTAATGTAATATTGCCAAGCCCTGATTCTTCTACACAAGTGATTACCAGGTATTATTATATGTAATAAATAATTATTATGTTTGTATGCATAAATGTAAATTGTTCAAGTGAATTTATATTTATGACGTAAAACTGTTTATCATCTCTTCAGTTGAGATAAAATCCTTACTATTTTCTATTATTTAAAGCTATGGCGGACACGGATGAATTATGAGTTAGACCATCTAACATCGTATGATTCATCAAAGGTAGAAAAGCTAGGGCGAACCGGGCCCCTGCCCGGGGCAGCAAATTGAGGCGGCGGCAAATCGAGGGGGCGGCAAATCGGTTGTATAAGTGATAAAAAAAAGAGTAAACTTTATACATAAATATGCTATATAGAGATCACTTATACTAAACCCCTTTATATATTTTTGGAGGGCTCTCAGGGCTTGTAATTAAACTTAACGAAGAAGAAGAAAGCTATAAACATAATTTTTATATTAGTGATGTTTGTGACATTATTTCCAGTTTTTTACTCTTCCCTTTTATCCCCTGGTCTGTGCGTACACCGCTCCTGAAATTTTGCTTGAAATTTCATTTTGTTATATATTATTTTCATGAATAAGAAGAAGAAGAGCAAAGTGGGTTTCGTGCAGGCAGGTCTTGTAGTAATGTTTTTTGTCTTTGTCAACTAATTGAGAAAAGGCTTGCTAGAATTATAGAGGCTCTTGTTACCTCTCTGGACCTACAAGAAGCATATGATACCATTCCTTTTAAAAATGTTGAACAGTATTAGAACAGTATTAGAACAAACTAATATCAATCATATATATAAAAGCGATAAAAAATACAAAGGGTCAAAATCTAAAATTAATATTTGAAATCGACTTAAAAAAAATTCCTGGTAACGAAAGGATGGCTTAAGAATGTTGCATCTCTCCAACTCTTTTTAAAATATATATCGTAGTAGCTCTAAAAAACTGGAAACGTAAAATACATGGTATGGGAATACAACTTAACGATCGATTTACCAAATACGCACTACAGTTTGCTGACGAACAAGTAATTGTAGCTAATTATAAAGAAGACATGGAGTATAGGATGAGAAAGTTAACGAAAGATTACCAAAAGTTGGGGTTAGCAGTGAACGTGAACAAGACACAGTAGTTATGTATTGGATACGAATCAAGTTAGTTAGAACTAGAAAATGGACAAACAATATTTCCATGCAATTAGTGTGTTAACTTGGGTGTCACATTTGATAAGACAGGTACAGCTTATCTGGAAAAAAGAATACTAAAAGCAAAAAAGTATTTTGTGGAGCAGAGAGATAAAAACAATGTAAACTTTAACACATATGAGATAATGGGAAAAGCTGTATGGATTAGAGATTTGTCGCGTAGCAGAAAAACTCAAAACAAAAATGGAAAGTGTCGAAATAGATGCAATAAGAAGATCAATTCAAATATCTAAAACAGATCATATAAGAAGTGAGCCATGTAGAACGGATGAACAACGAAAGATTATCGAAGCAGGTCCTAGAATGGGAACCAACAGGGCGCAGAAAAGGAGGGCTTCCTAAACTGGAATGGCTAGTCACTGAATCCTGGAAACCTGGCGTCTGGAATGACAAAAATCAATCCAAAGATCAATAAGTCAAACAAACCTGAGAGAAGGTGATTGTTAGAATCGAAGGAACTGGAGAATAGGCGCCGGGCTACGTAAAAAATGTTCTAAACCGACATAGTAGTAGTAGACTATTCAGAAAATGTTCTCATAGATTTATTAGCAAAACAACTATTACCAATTAATAATCTTGTTAATATTATTATCAAATTCTAGTTGTTCAAAGAAAAAGCAGTCGTTCCACTTTAACTACCATCTGTTAAAGGATTGTTGACTTAACAGCCAGTGAGAACCACTAAAAAAAAGTATGGCTTATATAAAGCGGCGTGGCGGCCTAGCAGTAATTAAAACTGCATTTTTACCATACTTTTCTTGGGTTATTTACTTGTAAGGCATACCGAGAAGCTTATCTGTGTTCTACTGGTTTAATTGTTCTTTTGTAGGTCTTTGCCATATCTTTGCCTTACTGTTTTCTGTGTTATTTTTATCGATACTGTTCTCTTTCTAGAAACCAAGAATTTTTAAAACTTTTACTGGGCTAAGGTTGCGTTTTTACTAGGATAAGGTGGCGTTTAGCACTATCTAGTAAATAGAATCCAGCAGACTTAGACAGAGTCATCATGATGCCACGGTTGTAGCCTTAGACCACTGATGGGTCATAAAGCTTATAACATAATCCACAGGCTACAAAGAGCCACAATAGGCACTCCATATATCCTGTACCATGTGGCGATTTCCCGAGTCACTAAATTAACCCATTCTCTTTAGCATAGATATTATCTGGTGTGATCCCAAAGGTTTAAGGTTTTTTTGCTAACATACTGGTCAAAACTCGTCCGTTACCAGACTACCCACCTCTTTAGTTGCCCCTTACGAAAGGTCTATGCGTTACCCTGGTGCTTCGTACGATCGTAAACTTGTGCTCCCCTAGAAGTTCCTGAAACTAGACTGACATGGTAGTAGATCTCTCTCAGTTCCATGCTTTCTGCTATAGCACTGTGGTAAATTAAAATCTATTCCAATCATTGATATCGAGGAAAATAATGATTCCAATCTAGTCCATAAATTCAAAATGCAACACTTCTTTTTCAATTTTCTAAGAGGGAGATCTAGAAAGCCAAACTTACTTCAATAAAGTATGTATCTACCATGTAGTAGAAGGAATAATACAATATATTTCATAAAACAATAGCTATATGACTGATTACCCAAATTACAACATTTTGTAATCCTACTTCAAAAAGATAATCGTCCACGAAATATTACAAAACCTAAAGGAAAAACAAAAGATGATCTATGACCGCCAATTACCGATCGTAGTTATTGAGCTCGAAATTGCCGCAATATCTCTAAAACAAGAATGCCTAAACAATAAACAAATCTACCCATAAATAATAACAATCTTCGGAAATCTTCAGCATCTAATTCAGTTATAATGATTGGATCGTGACTCGATCTATTTGAATGTTTTTGGTTTTCGTGATTATGTTCTATTAGAGTTGAAAGAAATCACCAATTGTTGAATAAAATATTCAACAACTAGTATTTTCAATACTGGTAATAACGCATAAGGCAAAAAAACAAAAAATCACCAATATTATGAGAACATGGTTAATTCTTTTGAGCTATAAAATCTGCAAGACCAAATCAATTATCTCCAGGATAGTGATACATCAGAAATTCATGATATAGATGAGCGAACCGCGTTTAAATAAAGTAAGAATATTGGCACAAAAAATCTTACGTGATAGACAAATGAATTTTTTAATGAAATCAAATCATCAACAAGATAATACGAATACAGAAAACAAAGCAACAGAAAAAGAAGTTTATAACTATGAAGCAATTATTACAATGATAATGAATGAATTGTTGGATAAAATATGAAACAACTAGTATTTTCAATGCTAGTAATAACCCATAAGAAAAAACCAAAAAATCACCAGGAATATGAGAACACAGTTAATTCTTTTGAGTTACAAAATCAGCAAGACCAAACCAATTATCCCCAGGCTGGTGATACGTCATAAATGCATGATACAGATGAGCAAACTGCGTTTAAATAAAGTAAGAATATTCGCACAAAACATCTTACGTCATAGACAAATGAATTTTTTAATGAGATCAAATTATCAATAAGAAAATACGAATACGGAAGACACAGAAACAGAATAAGAAGTTTATAATAAAAAAGCAAGAACTACTGGTGATCCTAATGCATTTTTTAGTTACAATAATAGTCGTAATATTTCTTCTCCACGCGCCGCAATAATTACAGGAACATATTAAAAATATCTTATTTAAAAATGTTTAAGTTTGGACCCTAATTCCATTAAATTATCTAAAATTATATGGGAATGCCAAAATGCCTTGCATAGTTTAATTTAATCTTTGAATTATGGATGCAAAACTGTGCCAAACAAAACTTATAAAACTCCTGGAAACTAACGAAACTTTAATCGTTCGGCGAACACTGAGACTTTATTTAAAGTTTGGCAAACATTGTAAGCTCGACGGGCTTAAAGAACAATAAAATACCACTTGACGAATAAACGAAAAGCCACTGGATAAGTGGGAAAGATACGAAAATGCTAACAAATAAATAGAAAGTATTATAAATGTTGCAGGCTTATAGCGAAGTCTGTTTCATTATAATACGCCTAGGTTTTTGTAATTCGACTATGAGTATAAAAATACTGCTAAATAAATTTCATTATTTGACTGAATCAGGCGTATAATAGGATAGTTAATCAATGTGCAGCTTGTTAGTATTATAGATAAAATTATATCATAAAAAGAATTGAGATAAAAGTAAAGCCAAGTTCTCCTATACAAATTTCAAAATGGAAGGTTCTTACTAGTTTGGAAATGTTTTTTTAAACTTTGCTATTACAGCCAAACTTCTTTATGTTCAATTTAGCACTGTGCCTAAGAGTCATTTACAGCCGTAATAGCCAAGTTTAGAAAAATATTTCCAAACTAGTAAGAACCTTTCATTTTGAAATTTGTATTGGAGAACTTGCCTTTACTTTTATCTCAATTCTTTTTACGGAATGCCATTTTCGCGCACTTGGCTTTTTTTACATGAAATGTTTTTGTTATGATTTCACTTTTTTTTTAAGGAATTGGATAATACTTAATTTTTAAAGTACTAAAATATGCGGAATATTGTTCAAAACTCTTACAATGCCTTACTTAAATTTTTGAGGTTTTCTAATTTTTTTCCATGGTTTTATCGTAGATCCTATCAGCCTTCCAAAGCTCAGCTCTCTAGCGTTTCTGGAAGTGGGTAATGTTACTTTTACATAACTTTACATTTATAGGGGAGGAGAGTAAATGAAAATATTGGACTTTTAAAATTTTTTCCCATGGTTTTATCATAATTTCTATCAGCATTCCGATGCTCAGCTCTCTAGCGTTTCTGGAAGTGGGCAATGTTAGTTTTGTATAAATTAACATTAATAGGAGAGGGAAGTAATATAAAATGTTGGTGTTTTTAAATTTTTTTATATAGTTTTATCATATTGTCTTTCAGTCTTAAAAAGTTCAGCTCTCTAGCGTTTCTGAAACTGGGCAGTGTTACTTTTAGAAAACTTTACATTTATAGGGGAAGGAAGTAAATTAGAATTTTGGGGTGTTTTAATTTTTTCCTATAGTTTTATCATAGTTCCTATCAGTCTGCCAAAGCTTAACTCTCTAGCATTTCTGGAAGTGGGCAATGCTACTTTTACATAACTTTAGCCGGATAATAACGAAAAAGGCCTTAGGTTACAAATACGGGACAAAAGTTTATTTTTAGTCTTTTGCAGCAATTCTTTTCTCGTACCATTGTTTACAAAGTTGCTTTATCTCGGGTGTTATTTGTTACCCAAAAGCGCAGTATTAAATTCTTATAACTATTATACTGTGCCAAAAGGTTTCTAGCCCTATAGAAAAGAAAATAATAGAAATTTAGTTAGTGGCGTATTGGGAAGGGGGCTTGAGCGCAGATCGATACATTATTTTAATCTTTGGGGAAAATTCATGTGGGGCCAATATTTAGTATCTCTAAGGGGGCTTCATTCCCCAAGCACCCCCCACCCCTTGCGTACGCTACTGTTAGAAAACTTAATACGTGGAGTTTGAGAGGAGTATCAAAAATAGAATCCAAATTCTCGTACCTACACTCGCTTTCAGCAATAATGTCGCATAAATTTCCCTAAGTCTGACTCATTTTAACAATTTGGCACCAAGGCGGGTTTATTAGCCAATTTGTATCACATTATGAAAAGAAGTGCTTTGGTAAATAGTTGATGTTAGGTTCGAAAGGCGGGGCTTCGACCTGTTACCTCGAATTAAAAGTAGAAGTGGAATAATCTATCATTCAAGATTGAATGGAATAAATAATGATCATGCAGCTGAAAAACAATAATTTAATAGTTATATTTTGTACTTATGCACGCTCGAGTAACAAAAATAATAAATACGTTAATTATATTTAATAAAATAATAGATAATTATCCAATTCATCTCTGTGGGTGTCTTATTCATTCCCTGGAAGGCCTTGATCTCAGAATACGTACCTATTATATCCGCATTAAAACCTGTATAAGAGGTTAATAAGAACCTAAGCCATGGTGATAGGTTTCATTTTGGTAACAATAGAATCAAATATAGGCATTAAAAAAATTAATTTAAGCCAGTAGCGGTTCGGGCAAATCTGTAGCATTCTGATACTCGAATGAAAGTATTATATACAGGGTAACAGTTGCGGATCCAGGGGGGGGCACTACCGGCACTTGCCCCCTCCCCGAGAATTTTTTGAATATACAAAAAATGAGTAAAAAGTTTTGTTTTTGCTAATAAAAATTCAAAATTTTTGCCTGCGGCGCATGAAAGTGTCTATTGTTATTATCATCGAAATTACAACCACTGACTAATTCAAAAAAATGCTGCAAAAAAAATATATACCGTTTTTTACCAACAGAGAATGTCACCTAAAGTCAAATAACTGACGCCTTAAAGACAACATTTTTTGGTAGATGACCTGCTGGTCATCCAAATGAACACTTTTCGACGAAAAAATTACGTCATTTGATGACCCCTTGCTACCTGGGACGTAGTAAAACGTTCTAAATCGACGACGAAAAATTTTACTTAGGTATACAATAGTTTTCTTATAGTAAACCTTGGTTATAGCGAACCAGTTGCCATGCATTCTTCATGTTCACTATATCCGGAGTTGACTGTAGTAGTATCTGTACAATATTTATTGAAACTGCCGTATCTACATAGGGATTTGCGAAATGACTCAGAGCATAAATATAGGGCATCCGCATGCATTCTTTTACGCGATTCTTGAGGCCAGGAGGATCCCCTTTAACAAACTATAAACAAAAATACAAGTACTTACACACGGAATGGCACTCCCTTATTCCTCGTGTATATTTTTCCACAAACCGCATATGTTTTACGTGAATTATTTCCCATTTTTTTACAAAAAAAAACACAATTTTACAGAACAAACACAAAACACCGCAAAATGTAAAGAAGCAACAAACATGGCGTCTAGCCACACAGCAAATGTGTGTCTACGTGTCCTTGAAAATTTGCGCCTGCCAATTTAAGTTTGCTATTGTTTCGAAAAGTGAAGCAATCATAGCATGGACTTCTTCACTTTTCGACTTTTAGAACTGGTATTTTTGATTCCCATACCAGATATGGTACAGCGTTTTTATTAAGCATGGCAGATTAGATAATGTTTATGGTCATGTCATGCGTTTTGAAGACACTTGGTTTAAAAAACATACGAAATAGTAATTAAAAAAAAGCTATAAATCACAAAGGAAAAAGTAAAAACTTCTATACTAAAATTACCTAAGTTTTGACCATTGCAAAATTATCATTTATTTTACAATGTGATTAATTATCTAAAACTTAATTGTTACATGCTTAATTGCACTATAGTATCAAGGCGTTTTCATATTTTAGTCAAAACTTTACTTTTATGGGCTTTTAGAGGTTATGAAAGTTGAAATATTTAATTCGAGACAAGTGGAGCAGAAAATGAATTTATGATCTACGCAAATTCATATCTCTATATATAAGTTAAATCTTTCCTGTCCATAGAAAAGCCTGTTCAGAAAAAGAAAAACTATATATTAGCAGTTGTTTAAATAAGAATAGGTACATAAGAGTTTACAACGACCTTAGGCAATCCCGACCTCCGTAGTAACACTCAAAAGAAGAGGGGTACACAGTGGCGTATATATGGGCCCCCCCCCGAAGCTAAGATTTTTTTGGATATTTTCCACATATTTCATGAAAACAAACATAAAATAGCATAAAATACAGCCTCATGAGGTCTCGGCCCCCCCCCCCCCAAAACTGTCTCGGGCCCACCCCGAAACTTTTTTCTATATACGCCACTGGGGGTACATATAAGAAAATTGTATTGTGATGGGTAACATTTCACCATGAAAATCTCTGGGATAATAAAAGCACGGACAACCCCCAGACATTCGCTGGGGTAGAGCCGGGCGAAGTTTATAGTCCAGTCATTATAGAATTTTAGCTTGCAAAAGGTGGTGTAGTCGCGATTTTGACATATGTTGTTGACATTGGAGTCCTAAAAATAAATTTAAGTTTTCGACTTTGGTGGTGACCTACTCCCCCCACTATTTTGGATTTAGTGTGCACAAAAAGGATGTTTTAAAATTTACTTCGTTACTGCACGTTTTAGAGAAAAAAGTTTTTGACAAAAGTTAAAGACAATACAATTTTCTATGAAAACGCTATTTTAGGATTTTCTGTCAGACAAACGGTTTTTGAGTTATGAATCTAAACATTTCGCCGCCATTTTGGAATTTAATTTTTTTTTTATTTAGTGGACTTTAACTTCAAAATTGCTTATTTTTGAGAAAATCTGTAATAACATACAATAAAGACCAACTAATGGCCTATAAAATGAAATATCACCTGGTTCTCTGGATAGTACCCTTGCTGAGATACGAACCCAGAAGTGTTTTAAACGATGTATCATCGAAGCGACCCAAGGCCACAGTTAGCACATAAATAACATCCATAAATTGGGGTCATTTTTTAAAAGAACGTTTTCTTTTCTTCGAGATATTTTAACATTTTTCCCTAAAATGCTAATTTTTTTTAAAACTGAATAAAACCTAAAAAAGCATGATTTTTTTTCGTGATCTGAAAAAATAATTCCAATTTACGGATGCCAAATAAGTGCTAACCGTGGACTTGACCAACTTAGGTGCTACATCGTTTAAAAGATAATCTAATTTTCCACAATAAAGTCAATTCCCAGCTTTCTATAAAATGCTTACCTTTTGAGAAAATGATATAAATCTGAATAATTTTGGTTTATTTTGTATATACTATGGAAATACATGGGAAACGAGTGTACTGCTAACACTTCAGGGTTCGTATCTCAGCATGGGTACTAACCACAGAATTCAGTAATATCTGATTTTATAGGCTATTTTTTAGTATTTATTTTATGTTATTTCAGATTTTCTGAAAAATAATCAGTTTCAAAGTTAAAGGCCACTAAATAAAAAAATTGGTCAAAATCCAAAATGGCGGCGAAATGTTCAGCGTGATAACTTAAAAACCTTTCGTCTGACAAAAAACGTAAAATAGCGTTTTTGTAGAAAACTTTATTGTCTTGAACATTTGTCTAAAACTTTTTTCTCTAAAACGTACAGCAGAGAACATATAACATTATTTCTTCGATGCGTACAGTTACCTAGTAATTAAAAAAAAAACATTTTTGTGCACACTAAATATAAGATGGCGGAGGGAAAATTTATTTTCAAGCCTTCAATATCAACAATATATGTAATAATCGCGACTAAACCACCTTTGGCAAGCTAAAATTCCATAATGACTGGACTATAAGACAAAATCCCTTTTTTAAATCAAATATTTTTACAAAATCTATGTTAACATCAATTAATATGCAGTGGTTAATTGAGCCATAAAAATTCTATGGGTAAACTAATAAAAATGAAAATAAAAACAAACAATAAATGCAAAACCATCTGTTCCCGGTTCGCTGCTGATGCAATTTTATTATAACAGGGCATGCATTCCTGCATACAAATTAACAACTTGTTTTTAATTCCTCTAATTAAATCTTGATTAATATAACTTTTTTTCTCTCGCTGCTTTTACAAGGAATTCTAGCTACACACTGGCGGATTTGTTGGCTAGCGCGATGGCCGTTGCGTTGGAAAGAAATTTGGCACACGTTTAGAGATTCGGGAAAGCACTGGGAAGGCCGTCGCTAGACCAGTGGCCGCCTGGAGCACGACGTGGAATATGCCGCCCTCCCCCCTTTTTTTCTTTCCACTGCAAGTTTTTATGTTATTTCCTTAAATAAATAGTGCCAACGAGTAAGCCCAAAAAAGTGATTTGTACCAAAACAAAGTAATAATTGTAAATATATGATGTCGGCATAAAAAAGTAATTTTATTATCGAGTTTTTAGGGTATAGTTTTTGCAAAGTCAGTTGAACAAAGATAAAAGCCGACCATCGGCATATCCTTTATAGAAAGTGACATGGGCGGCGGTAGATATACTCATAAGAATTATTTCATTTAATTATGGCATAAACCAAAGAAATAAAAATAGATAATAAAACTTACTATTCCTACACCTACAGAAACGACACTGATTTATTTTCTAACTCTGCATACTGCCGACTAAAGAGGTCCCAAAAAACACACTCGAAAGCAATTAAAAGCGCATTTCAAAAAAAATCTGCCAATCAGGTGCCGTCCATCCACCTGGCCTCGGTCGGTCAGAAAACAAATACTTTGTCGTCGGACCGAAAAGAGCCGCGGCTATTTTCTGTCGGTAGGGTTGAAATTATACCAGGAAGATTTTATATGAATTTGGATAACTTTTGAAGGGCAGAATCAAGCAAAATTTCATGAAATCGATAGAACCCCGTATTAGGAGGTTCGTCAACTGACTGCAAAAACTATACCGTCCTCATACCTTTTTTTACTGGACTCATAGTATTTTAAATGGAAAAATCTCAGAAAGTTTTGAATTTTTGTTTTTGGTTCATTCTTGATAGAATCGGTTCGAATTCATTTCTTTCGGAAAAAAACACAAAAGTGTCATCCCCTATTCCACCCAGATATTGCAAAGTCCAACAAACCGACCTTGTGTTTTAAAAAAACGTCATTTTTTAAATTTGCAACCTAACAAATTTGGTTAACCATATCAAGCTATCAAATGCCAAAGAAAAAATAAAAAACGGTTAATTTTCAAGTTTCAAGAGTTGGGAAAAAGTGGTGCTAATTTAAAAAGTTACATTTTACTTGTCGTTTAGAGTGCATTTCGATTAATTTTGGTAATGTCAATGTCACCAAATTTTTTGACTCTGCATTACATGTGCATCTCGAAGCATACCCCTCGTTCGCACTGTTTATGTACAGTGCGATCATTTATACATGTACCGGTGCCTTGGCGAGGCCCCACATAAAAATTGGGGGCCCTTAGTAAGGGGAAGATTTCTCAATCGCTTTTTTCGACTTTTGTCATTTGTGAAATAGAAAAAATTTTTGCTTACGCACGTTGGGGGCTCCCGTTTCCCAGGGGCTCCCGTTTTCCCGTATAATTGATACGACAGATACGGCGGTAGTTACGCCCCTGACATGTACACATACCTGGAGCGCTTATTTTTAGCTTTAAAATGTTTAAACAAATAACCGACAAAATAAGATTGTTTAAGGCCGCTTGACATGGTGCATGACGCCCTGCAAATAATTGCAAGCAAAAAATTTCGCTCAAATTGTTGCCTGCAAAAAATCTTCTTTTTGTTTGACATTGTGCATTCCACAGAATCTAGGTAAAAATTCCCCAGTTTGCATGCAAGTACAGTTTAAATAATAATATAGAAATGGATTGCCTGTAACAATTAGCTGGATTTTTACTGCGCATGCACCTGGGCAAAATTTTATGCCATTTGCCTGCAAATTTTATTGTCATGCACCATGTTAAGCGGCCTTTTAAAGATTCTCTTTGCACAAAACTTCTTTCCCCATACCAAAATGAAGTATTTTTCATGTCTATCATTTTCTTCAATTTGTCGACCAATTTTTATTTATTATTTTCTGTTTTGCTGTAAATTATTTAAATAATGCGGAAGAAATCACAAAATTCCTTTAGTTAGTTTTCAAGATATTACATCTCAAAATATGTTGACTTAGTGACCTGACAATACATATACCTTTGGATCGAAAGTACACTTGTGGTATCATAAAAGTGGCACACAAAACTTTTTGTTGTAATATCTTGGTCCATTTTTAGAAACATAGTTTTATGAAATTGCTGTGTGAAACTGTTAAAAAATAAGTAATTTTATATTTCATTCTGATAAATGATAAATCTATAGGTAGAAATTTAAAAACCCCAAAATTTTGATTTACTTCCCTCTTCTATAAATTTAAAGTTATGTAAAAGTAACCTTACCCACTTCCAGAAACGCTAGAGGGCTGAGCTTTGGAAGGCTGATAGCATTTATGATATAACCATAGGAATTTTTTTTTAAGTAAGGCACCACAAACGTTTTGAACAATATTCCGCATATTTTACTACTTTAATACTTAAATATTATCCAAATACTTTAAAAAAGGAGTGAAATCATAACACAAACATTTCATGTAAAAAAAACCAAGTATGCAAAAATGATATTCCGTAAAAAGGATTAAGATAAAAGTAAAGCCAAGTTCTCCAATACAAATTTCAAAATGAAAGGTTGTTTTCGAGAAATATCGACTGTTTCAACAGTGGCACACCCACAAATATGGCTTTGGGGGGGACGAGACCCCATGAAATATCTAAAAAATCATGATGGGAGGCCTGAGCCTCCCCCCTGGGTGCCATCATGGTTTCATGTGTAAACCATTCTCCCCTACTAGGTAAACAAAAAATATTATTTACTCTCTAATGTGAAATAATATTATACGAGTAAGCAGACCGCTCCTTGAAAAATTCAAATATTAAAGTTTTGATCCGGAAAATTCGTAAATAAGCACGTATCGTATCTTCGAGCATGCCTCATAAAAGAATATATATATTACATCAACAAAAATTAAGAATATTTATGCTGTACAGATGTCTTTGATGCTTAAAAAAAAAATAAAGAAATAGAAAAGATATAAAAAACTAAACATTTAACTCTAGTTTGTAAACAAACAGAACAGTTAGTTACCCGCCTGGTATAATGGAACCAGTACTTACTACAAAAGAGATGGCTTCAATTAGCGCTATCTTTCTCTTTCCAGTGGCGTGCTATAATTTTTTAATTCACCATTAATAGATATTAATTTTATATTTTACTCCTTCTAAGCCTTATTTTGCTGGAAAACTGCATACCTTATTTTTCTTGAAAATAAATATTTTTTAAAAAACTTTCAAATTTATTATATTATTTAGGTACCTAACTATTTTATTAGGTAGGTGCGTACAAATCTAGAAACCTAAAAAATTTCCAATTGACACTCTAAAAATTGGAAAAATTCAAAACCATTCGTTATATCTTCTTAATTGGAACTCCACATAGTTTTATTAAATATTAAAAAATTGTTATTAATACGCCACCGTTTCTTTTAGAATGTGTATAAAACGTGCCTAGGCATCCTGTTTGATCCCAGCGATAACAATAGAGGCCCAATAAAAGGGTGTGATTTGTGAACAGGCCGGAGTCTAATTGAGCCAACGATACCAACAGAACCCCAATAAGGGGGTGTGAATTATGAACGGGCTGGAGTCGATTTCGGTCAATTCTTTAATATTAAAACTTTGTTCATGGTAAATTTGCTAAAACTGAAGACCACCCAGTAAAACCCGGTTCCCACCTACGACTTTCTCGTGCACATGACTGTCATAACATTTCTTATTGAGATCATGTGACGCGTGAGCAGGCACCCACGAGAAAGTCGTAGGTGGGAACCAGGTGTAAAACCCGGTTCCCACCAACGACTTTATCGTGCGTGCCCGCGCACGCGTCACATGACTCTCATAACATTTCATATTGAGATCATGTGACGCGTGAGCGGGCACCCACGAGAAAGTCGTAGGTGGGAACCGGGTGTAGGACAAAAGTGCTGTAAATAGAGAAAGATAGATTGAGTTGAGCCATCTCTTTTGCGACTCATTTTATTCTGGCCGGACTATACGCATGCTTCAAATCAAAATAACCATAAAAACACAGCCTACCTAAGGTAGGCTTTAATAAAACTGACTGTTCGCGCTATTTTATAACAAATTTGCATAATAATTTAATAAACAGAGTTATTTAATACGTTTCTCGATGACTGATGATCACTGATGATTTAAGAGCTTATCTAAAGTTGCAAGCTGACATATAATTTTCAATGGCACGCCCGTCAGTGTCAATTTGACATCTGCATAATCAGTTAAATGTCGCTGCCACGTATGTCTTAAATATATTAGTACTGGAAAAGAGCCTCAAAAAATTACTGCTACAAGCGTGCCGACATATTCAGGCTACTGATAATGGGTGCTGCGCTTTCAGCGCCATCTCTTTTCTAAGCTTAGAACTACCCATTATCAGTTACCTTAGGATAAATATATTTTAATTTGTTTCAAAAAATACCAAGTAAGCGGCAAAAGAATTTTCTTAAATTTAAATTATAAAAAAATTTTGCCCCAATTTTAACAACGTCAAATCATCGCATTAACAAATTGTCAACGTCATTTGAAAGCAGTTCCTGTCAAATTTTATTAAAAGCGTCTACTTTTTAATCCAGGCCATACGTTTGGGTTCATTTGAATCCAATATGGCGAAACGCTTGTAGCAGTAATTTCCGATTAATGGTTTTAATACGATTTAGCACTACTGAGATATTTAAGACGTACGTGGTCTCTGCTTAAGCAGCACCGTGTTGTTCTGAATGACCCTTAATATTTTCAATTACTTTAACATGAAACTAGTGACAAACTGAACTTTTATAAACTCTTTTCAAATCCAATTTAAAAGTTTTTATTTAAATCTTCAACTTCAACTTTAGGTACAGTTTCTTTCTCTGGGCTGGGTTTGTTTCGTATCATAAAGTAGGCGTTTTTAAGACCGGCAGCGTCTAGACAATTTAAGAAAGACCGACGTTCATTAACTGCTTCAGTTAATTGCTTTAAAGTGTAGCGCATCCTTTTCT
Organism: Aspidapion aeneum; assembly: GCA_963576565.1. Lineage (NCBI taxonomy): Eukaryota > Metazoa > Arthropoda > Insecta > Coleoptera > Brentidae > Aspidapion > Aspidapion aeneum. The sequence continues at coordinate 18,898,613 of OY755044.1, read as the reverse complement.
ATTTTTAATTTTATTTGAGGATGCACACCTACAGGTCATAAATTAAATATCTTGAACTACCAAAAATAGAGGAAAGGGGCTAAATATGGAACACCGTTTTTTTTATTTAAGATAACACACACAACCTATACCTATAGCACAGTGTATACCGTCAAACAGGGTGGATCGGGACAGCGAGGTCAATCGGGACAAAACCTGTTTTTTACTATTTAAATGGCCCCTGTATTTTAAGGTCAATGTATTTAGGTTCAATAATATTCAAAACTTATAGGCGATATCTAACACTCGGTTCCCACCTACGACTTTCTCGTGGGTGCCCGCTCACACGTCACATGATCTCAATATAAAATGTTATGACAGTCATGTGACGCGTGCGCGGGCACACACGAGAAAGTCGTAGGTGGGAACCGGGTTTTAGTGAATGCGTTTCTGCAAGTCGCCGGCCAGTTCGCTTTAGATTTTTGAATGGCACGCAAAAAACCAACAAAATTTTCGCGCTTTTTTTAAAGGTTTATGAATAAACCTCGTTTTCTGGCTTATTTTTAAAGTTTTTTTTTCGGTTTTTTTGCAAAATAATTTCTTTAACCTTCTCTGTCCCGATTGACCCCATTACAGGGGCTAATCGAGTTTTAAAACTAAAATAAAATGGGGTGTCTCATATGCGGGGTCAATCGGGACACCCACTAAAAACAAATATATAAAATCACCTGTCACAATGACAGATATGTGTAACATGTCATTTTAAAGCTCCAACGGTAAGCTATCATTTGGTGGTGGTTTGAAGTCTATAGCTTTTTTAGAAAAAAAGTTATTTTGAAAAATATCTGAAATTCGTCCCGATCCACCCCGTTTGCTATACTGACTGAAACGATTCTGCTTAGAATGACAAAAACCAATTTAGCAGGTGTTTAGATAAAAATAGAAACAACTTCCCCTCTTCATCCTTCTCGAGTCATGCGCCGCCTTCTATAAGCTGCGTCGAATGCATTTTATTGTATTGTTTTTGGTACGGATAAAGATATTTACTTGCCTAGTTTGGGTGTGGTCTATAATTCAGTTACTCGGAGATTTTTAAAGGGGAGTCTACCCTTTTTTGTTTATTAATGTCTCTTAACATCGTGCACATTGCTGTTGTTACGACATAGCCGATTCAACAGCTTAAAAAAATATTAATATGTGATTTTTTTAACTTGTAGACTTTGTATCCATGTCTTTAAAATGTTTAGAATGGTTCTGAGAGGAATATCATCAAGTATCTCTTTACCAATGGCTGAACTTGGACACGGAGGGAGTACTTTAGCCGTACCACTAACGACAGTTTCTCGCTGTTGCTTTTGTCCCGAGAACTTCAGTGTTCTGAAGAGTTAACTGTCAACACTTAATAGGTTTCCATTAGATCTTGGACCCCCGTGGGTGTACAGCATTCGAGCTGCCCACGGAAAAATACAAGAGAAACAAAATCTTTCTATACCCGCTTAGCCACGAAAAATTGTTGTTTTCTTTATTCACGGGTACTAAATTTAACGTTTTTATTACCATTATTTTGATAATATTGTTAAAAGAATTAAAAAATTGTAATAATAGCAAAGTGAGAGAATTTGTTCATCTGTTATAAAAAGTAGTTTTAACAGTACTTAAACATTATTTTGAAAACCACAAAATGTAGATTGAAAGAGCAACTCAAAAGTTAATTAAAATTCCAGTTAAGAGAAAATTTTAAGCACCCTAACTCCATTTTATTACTTTAAATATACAAAGTTGTGCTGTTTTAATATTTTTTAATAAAAATGACGTTTATGTTACCAAGAAAAATATATACGCTTTCATAAAAAGCAACCCGTAAACTTTTTGCAAAAAAACTGTTTTGCTGCATTACACAAATTAGATATTTTTTATTTTATTTATATTTGTGCAAAAACTAATACAGGGTAATGCAAAAAACTAATTAACTTTGGAAAAAAAGGATATATGAATACTTTAAAATTTTTTTGTTAATTTCAAGTAAATTCACTTTATACCTGCTGCTAGTAGGTAATACTTTTGAGAGTAATTTTTTTCGTAGGATGGCCTTATCTTAACCATAATTTTTTATTACTTTTAAATAGGTAATAGTTTTCTTCCTAATTTGAAATATACTAATTTTAATCACTTACCGGTGTAGTAATTATTTTTGTAAAATTATAATCCTGTTGGTTAATAACCATTGATTATAAGACAGAGTTGTATAGTCACTGTTAAAACTTAAGATAACAAAGAATTTGTTCTTCTAGTAGTGTAATTTTTTTATTTAATAAAGCACAAATACTGAGGAAATATTTAATAAAGTTGTAAATCCCAGCGGCAGCATATTTCGTTAGGAACATTATTTTTGATTTATATTTCTAATACTTTTGCTTCTTGACTTACTCCGAAAAATCTGGGTCGCCAAAGACCATAACTCTGTTAGGGAAATGACGCATAAATTTCGAAAATTTAATTTTACCTTTGAAAATTTTCGCCCCGCTTAATCACTGAGCAATTACAGTCTAAAAATAATGTCGCAGTCTACAAAACATGTAAATTTAGATTGTATAGTTATAAATAATACTTTATTGGGTTAGTAGGGGAGAGTCGGGCAATACCGACCGTGAAGGTGATTCCGGTCGTTTTTTTTTGTGATGGCCTTAGCTTTTTGACCGAGACTATAAGGCCGCCATTTTGAATCGCACATGCATTTTTCATTAGGAAAATTTTTGATTAGTACATCTATTACTTTTGCTTCTTGACTTACTTCGAATAATCCAGGTCGCCAAAGACCATAACTCTGTGAGAGAAATGACGCATACATTTCGAACATTAAATTTTACCTTCGAACATTTTCGCCCGGTTTAACTACTAAGCAAGTACAGTCTAAAAATAATGTCGTAACCTAGAAAACTCATGTAAATTTAGATTGTATAAGGAAGACTCGGGGAATACCGACCATGAAGGTAATTCCAGCCTTTTTTTTGCATTTTGATAACCCTGAAATTTTTGCCTTTTATTTTTATACCTGCTGACACTAAGGCCGTTTTTCCGAATAGCCTAATCACGTTATTTTAATATCTAATACTTTTGCTTCTTGACTTACTCCGAAAAATCTGGGTCGCCAAAGACCATAACTCTGTGAGAGAAATGACCCACAGATTTCGAAAATTTTTGTTCGGTTTAACCACTGAGCAATTACAGTCTAAAAATAATGTTACAACCTACAATACATATAAATTTAGATTGTATAGTTATAAATAATAATAATCGTTTTTTTTCTTTTTGATGGCGGTTTAATTTATATTTTTAACACTTTTGCTTCTTGAATTATTCGGAAAAATCTTGGTCGCTAAAGACCGTAACTCTGGTAAAGAAATGACGCATAAATTTCAAAAATTTAATTTTACCTTCAAACATTTTTGCCCGGATTAACCACTGAGCAATTATAATAATGTCGCAACCTACAAAACAATTAAATTTAGATTGTATAGTTATAAATTATACTTTATTGCGGCCATTAGTAGGGGCAAGTTTGGTAATTTCGACAATGAATGTAATTCCGGTCGTTCTTTTTATGTGTCATAATCTTGACTTTCTTCCCGACACTCTAAGGCCGTCATTTCGGAACGACTAATCGCACAGGTGTTCTCGCCCACTATTGGAACTCTAGACCAGGTATTTTTTTATCCGGTACTACCTGACGCAATGGGCCACTAAAGCTACACTAATTAGAACCATCTGATATCTCCAAACCTACCTAAAGTCTAAAGAATTCTTTGCGCAAACCTTACGGCCAGTTTATCTGAAACAGTCAACAATATCATATTTAGGACATTTTTTTTTATACTCTGTGCTTTTATAAATAAATAGTTTTCTTGGGATTTAAATTTATACATTTTGCAAACAGAACTAATCTAAATGTGTAAAAACACACCAAATAGTTTTTTCTTTCACACAAAAAGGTAACGGGTTTTTATTTGGGGGTGATTCCGGCCTTCGTGCTGGTATTATCGCTAGAGAGTTTGTAAAAACTGAAAAATGTGCTAACATTAAACTGTTTTTATCTCGGTTTTTATCCAATAACTTGCATATTTATTATACGGTTATAATTAAAAGTGCGTAACAAGTACAAAAAATAGTTGTTTAAGGAAGAATTTGGTACAAAAAAACTGGTGGCTTCAGAAATAAATTAATCAAGTTTTTGTGGATGTTGGGTTGGTGAAAGAGACATGAGTCATATATGGCTGCAGACACAGATCACACTACATGGGATTTCACCTTAGTTTATAAAAAAAATTACAGTGAGGTCAAAATGTTGGACTATGAGGATTTTTTTGTGTTTATTTAATTTTCCCAAAAAATAGGGGAGACGGAGTTCGGGACAATTATTTTTATTTTGACCGAATTTTCACCATTGCTTAAAAAAGGTGCTGAATTATAGAATTTTTTCCTGATTCTTTCGTATTGCTTTATACAATAACTTTCATTTTCATTATTATAAATTACAGTTTTTTTTTAATAAAAACTATTTACATAATTTTTTTTCTTATTAAGTACTTATGTGTATTTTTATATTTCCAAATAAATAACGAACTTAGAAGCAAATACTTTAATTTCTTTAATCAAATATTTAGTATTGTAAAAAAAATGATATTTAAACAAATTAGCAGTTTCTCAAGTGATAAGGTAATAATATAAAATTTGGATATTGTCCATTTATCCAAACTGGTTATTATTTTTATATATATTTATTTTACATCTGTATAATTATGTGGATACGATACTTTATGTTATTAATAATAAACAGTGTTAATGACGTGCAAGCATACCTGCTAGCAGAGCGTGAGACTGCGTTCTGGAAATTATTCTTTAACTTCATAGTAGCAAGTGCAACATCTGGTTACTATATAGTTCTTACTTAAACCTATAGCAGATGCTTCGTCTGGTTATAGGTCTTTTACTCAAAACTCGTAGCAAATGCATAGTCTGGTTGCGAGTTCTTATTTCCGACTTACAGCAAGTGCACTAGTCTGGTTGTAAGTCGTTTTTAACTTTCTTTCTACCTTATTGCAAGTGCCGTGATATAAGTCCGGTCTGGTAATAAGGCTCCTTTCTCCCCTCTACTCTAACAATGAAGAGTCTTAAGTAAATTACCCTTAGAGCGACAAGGCCTAAAGCTACACACTACACATGCTCCTTCCAGTCGGATTTGAACCAGGATGGATAACATCTAAAAACTCTGGTATTTCATCTTTATTTAATTTTTGTAAAAGTGTCTGTGAAACAATAACTCAAAAATCGTTTAACTAGTTTTAACCAAATCTGGCACAAAAATTCTTGCCTCTGCAACAGTGATATAAATTTAACGCAAAGGTGGTTCGTCTTAGTCAGTCTTTAACTGATGAAGAAAGTGCCTTGGCTAACTTAAATAAACTGTGACCTCCATCTGGTGCAGAAATACCATTAATGAATCTTCTAAGTGGCATACATAACCTGTTTGGTGCTGCGGCCAGCAGAATGTAGAAACAGGTTCCAAGTACTGACCTTTTGGTACTTTCGGTATTATTATAATGGGTGTCTACTTATGCGTTACAAGAATGGAAATATATACAAGTCTGTTCGTTTGGACAGTTTTGTATTACGAAACAGCAGATAATTTACTTTATGTGCTCGATGACCGTATAGGTGTGGGTGCACGCAATAATGATTTTGCAAATGTCAAACGATATTGATTAAACCTAAATTTATAGTGAATTAAAATAATATTTAGTCAAATTAATATAGGTCAGTTATTAAAGCGAAAAAAGACCCCCGCTTGCAAAGGATGGTGTGGTCGCGATTTTGACATATGTTGTTTACATAAGAGTCCTAAAAAAATTGCATTTTCGACCTTGGGGGAAACGGCTTCCCCCGCCATCATGGATTTAGTGTGGACAAAAAGTTTTTTTTTAAATTACTTGAGCCCTGTACATTATAGGAATAAAAGTTTTAAACAAAAGTTGAAGACAAAAAAATTTCGTACAAAAAAGCGAATGTACGTTTTTTTGTCAGCCGAATGGTTTTCGAGTTACGAAGCTAAACATTTTGGATTTCGTCCATTTTTTTAAAGTGGTTTTTAACTTTGAAACTGCTTATTTTTGAGAAAATCTGTAAAAACATAAAATAAAGACCAACAAATACCCTTTAAAATGAGATATCACTTAGTTCTCTGGGTAGTACCCTTGCAGAGATACGAACCCTGAAGTGTTAGCAGTACACCCGTTTCTTATGTATTTCCATAGTATTTGCAAAAAAAAACCGAAATTATTCAGTTTTATGTCATTTTCTCAAACGGTAAGCATTTTGCAGAAAGTTTGTAATTAACTTTATTATAGAAAATTAAATTATCTTTTAAACGATGTATCATCGAAGTGCAGCAAGTCCATGGTTAGCACTTAATTAGCATCCATAAATTGGGGTTATTTTTAAAAACACAAAAAAATGTTTTTTTAGGTTTTATTCAGTTTTCAAAAAATCTAAGCATTTTAGGGAAAAATGTTAAAATACCTTTTTCAGAGGAAATTAAATGTTCTTTTAAACAGCGTATCACAAAGTTGAGTTAAAGATATTATTGACACTGCAGGGGCACCCGCATATTGAGGTTATTTTCTTTTTAATAAATTTTGAAAAAAAAAATTATTTGTTTTATTTTTTTTTATACTAAGCTTTCTGAAAAACTTTTTTCTCTATTTTGTTGAAAATAAAATAATCTTTAAAAAAATGTCAGAATAATTTTTGTTGATTTTTTTTACAAATGTTAGTTTTTGAATGTAATTTTTTTTAGACATTACGGATTAAATGCATAGGGAGGGGGGGCGGGTCCCTTTGGCCCTACGCTAGGTCCACCCCTGGTACGGGATCAGATTTATTTACAATTTTAGAGAATTATTAATTAATTAAAAAATATATATACTTTTAAAAAAATCACACATGAAAGGTTTTTTTTTACATTGTCATTTTTGTCAGTTTTACGAGCCATTATAACCTCGCCATAATTACTTTTTGGCTAAGTTTGAATCGGTGTCGCCTACTAGATGAAAAATGGTCTCCGATGGAGGGCGTGTATACTTGACAAAATTTATCGCTCCAACAACAGTTTGTAGATGATTAATTAAAGAAAAACGTAGAAAAAAACTGCTGCTAAAGAAAATATTTTTTTTCGGAAAAATATGGTTACAGACACTACAAAAGAAAATATTTTATTAGCAAAATATAGAGGTTGACCAAAGATTGATAAGGGTTAAGACGTGCGACGCAGTGCAATCCGCGTGACGATCAAAAATGTGACGGCCATACAGTCTGCCATCTAAGATTGAGTACAATGAACTAATTTTAGTTTAAGTTCTGAATCATTATTGCATGCAATAATATTCTAACGTCTCATTCGCCACCCGGATGCGTATTTACGTTTCCGTGCTGATTTCACGGCAGCGCTGTTTTGAAATAGACACGGAAATGTTGCAACATATTTGGTTACAAATGCGTGTTGATTTTAAGGCGCCGAGGCTCGAATAAGGCACGGATTTGTATTGAATTACGCAGCGCAGGGGTTTACTTATTAGTGCACATTTGAAACTTAAATTGGATTCACGTTGTTTATTAGTTTGATTTTGAGGTTATATGTTTGTTAATATAAATATTATGGAGCAGTTTAAAAGTATTTGTACTAATATTACTCAAGATTTTGAAATTCTTTGAAGTTTGAAGAACACTCTTCCATTAACTATACCTGCAAAGTTCAGTGTTTATTGTCTTACACCGGCAAATACGACGATAGATGTTGTTCTGTTATTAATAAAGTTTAATGATTTAAATGATTTTCACTTGATTTCTAACCACATGAAAACAGAAAGTTTCAAAAACCTAACCTAACGAAAGCTAATCAATCAAATCTAACCGAACCGAACCAAACTAAACCAATAATTTTGTTCAAAAAAAAAACTTTCCTGAGTTCCTACCTGGGATCCTAGAGGATGTGAATCCCAACCGAACCGATCCTAACTAAACCGAACCAAACCTAACCTAACCAAACTAAACTACAACACTATTCACACCCTCTAGGATCCCGGGAAAGAAGTCAGGAAAGTTTTTTTTGTAAAAAATTATTGGTTCAGTTTGCTTTGGTTCGGTTCGGTTAGATTTGATTGAGTAGCTTTCGTTATGTTAGCGTTTTAACCTGGCAGTTGAATACGCTTTTGTAATAGTTTAATGAGCGATGTTCTCTTACAGATCTGTGCTCATTTCGAGATCAAAACTCTTAAAATCAACACGTATTTGAACCCAAATATATTGTAACATTTCCGTGTCTATTTCAAAACCGCGCCGACGAGAAATGAGCACGGAAACGTAAATACGCCACTCTTTGGGTTGACTCAACCCTATCGTATCGCTAGTAGGTAAAGTCATCGAAGGTTCTCTGGTAAAGTTCAAATACCAATTAAAGAGGCCAGCGAATTAAATTGCACATTGCTTTATAGAGCCCGCCCTTCAACCAGCGATTAGTTGATCATTAGTTTGGTTGCTCGTGATTGGTTGCCTTCGCTGGTCATGCTTGCCTTTTTAGTTAGTTTCTTAGGTTACATTTACACTCAATGAACATTTGAGCAATGATCTTTTTGTTGCAATTTGTTTCTACTTTTTGCCGTAAATATGCGAGAACATGATGGAACTTTCACAAACAATTATAAACTTTTTGTTTCCAGCATAACTGCAGCACATCAACTTGTTTTTGTTTGTCGTGTTGCCGATTTTACTTTGATGTTTATCGCTTAAATTGGAAACCGGTGACAAGAAGCAACAATGTTTCCTTAAGATAGGGCAACACTCAGCAACTGTTTTCGAAACAACTAAACTTAAAAATTGTCCAAGGTTGCTTCATTGGAGACGTAGCTTTATAAACATAATTTGTATAGATTGTAGCTAATTCTTTTTTTCTTTTTCAGGTAAAGCCACAAAAAAATCAAAATGTTTCAGAAAGGTGCTTGGTAAGAATAATAAACTTTCTAAGGGTTTCTGTCGGCTTCTTGGTGTGGAATTGCACGAGTTTTATACTTGCTTGGTCAATGTGACACTCCTGCAAAGTTAATTAGACGGTGTTGTCTCTAATCCTATTTAAATAGTGAGAAAACTCTCGCAAGAAGCGCTATCTACCTAGATACGAGAGAAACCAGAACAAGAGCAGGCGAAAATAAACTGCTATACATATCGATCAATGAAAAGATCGATTACAAATAAAAAGAAACAAACTAATCCGTGACCTACGACAGCTTTTCTGCCTTCCAGGCCAGATCAACGCTAATTGCGTTTTTACCCGCCATCAGGCACGTGAGAGTCAATCAGCGGAATTTTCAAGCCAAAATAATACTGACGTTAGTATTATTTGTATAATCAGACACGTAAGCGTCAATCAGCGGAATTTTGAAGCCAAATAATACTAACCTTAGTATTATTTGTATAATACTAACCTTAGTATTATTTGTATAATACTAACGTTAGTATTATTTGGCTTAAAATTCCGCTGAATGACGCTCACGTGTCTGATGGCGTGTAAAAAAAGTACAGTAGTGACGAAATAGAAACCGAACCAATTAGTTTGCCCTGAATAAAATGCGCTTCTACACGGGCCAAATATAAAAATAAGACCCGTGCAAGACAAGACACTTGTCTGTCAATATTAAAGTTCGCGTTTTAGGAAGGTAAATAAGTGTATACATAAAACAAACATCAACATTTCGCAAAAAAGGCACAACACCGTGCCTATATTAACTCTCGGGACTATTAAAAGATGTTATCTGAAAATAATACACAGTCAACAACCGTTGTTTAAATTGCTAGAGAGACCGAAAGAACACGGCTAAACCAACATTATTTTCCTGCGCCACCGAGTGCATTGATATTTTTCCACATACTTATGCCGTATTCCATTGGGGAAATGAGTGCAGGACTAGGCACAACTGGCGGCTCGGTGTTTGTATTCCATTGACATGCACTTTTTCAGTTTTCGTATTCCATTGAGGAACTTATGAATTCAGTTTTGCACTGAGTGCGGCTTTCGTGACACCGGCTCTGAGGGCTCGTGCCACACCGAAAACTTTTTCCCGCCAGTAATTTTAAATGCTTATTATTGTCGTAAAAATGAGTGAAAATAAAGTTGTGAGCGATTTTTTATTATTTTCTTTGCTGCTAAGTAGTAGCAGCGATGAAGATGAAGAAGAACAGTTCTGTGCAATAAAAACAATGAGAACGGAAACCCCAAAAATAAAAAACTTTATTGAAAATTTGGTTTACCGATTTAACAACAAACAGGTAAGTAGATTTGTATGGATTTGGTTGACTGGGGCCCTGGGGCTAATTTTCCGACAGTTGGGGTTTTCTGGCAGCTATGATTATAAGTAAAAATAAATGTATTTTTTAGTTCAAGAAACACTTTCGGCTCGAGTTGAGCCCTGCAGAATTCCTCATAAATAAATTCAAGGAGTCTCAATTTTGTCTAAAGAAAGAACAAGGGGGACGAAACCCCATTAGCGCTGAGGCACATATCTTGTCATTTTTATGGTATATTAAAACACCCTTACGTAGCTGTTAGGTTAGGTTATGTTCTTGTTGAATGGAAATTTTTTCAAAAATATTTTCTTCAAAAACTTTTTTGAACAATTTTCCTTATAAAAAAAAAACTTTAAAGAAAATGTTTTTAACAAAAAAATTTTAAGAAAATGTTCTCAAACAATTTTTTGTTTGAAAGAAATGTTTTTGAATAATTTTTCTTTTCAAGAAAATGTTATTGAAGCATTAATATTACTTTCGAACAAATGTATTTTGAACAACATGTTTTTGACCAAATTCTGCAAGGCAGGAAAGTTAGGTTCAGTTAAAAGAAACTTATATATGTATACAAGGTGTTTCGAATCCTTATGTTCAAATTTTGGGAGCATAAAGTACACTTCTGGTTAGGTTTTTTTGAAAAACATACGGATAACTACTCTATCTGTTGGTATACGAGCACATGCCTGCATTCAACAAGGAGGTGGGCATTTTTAAAATATTCTTATTAACTTTTTTTAAATAAAATCATTATTTATTTATTTGACGAATTTTTATTGTTATCTTAGGATAATATTTATGGGCGTGTAACTTTGAAACAAATAAAAATGGATATCATCTCCCGACATTTTTTTTCAAAAATGAGATTTTTGCATCAATTTACCCTATTCATAATCGATATCCTACAAAAAAAATTATTTGCAAAAACATGTTATATTATCCTTGCTTAAAGCAAGAATAAAAAAGGATTTGTACAGCTCATAATGGGAGTCATAGGAAGTTTTTTGTGTCTCCTGTAAAATTTCATTTTGAACACAAAGCACTTTTCATCGAACCAACGACGATTATAACAAAACAAAAAATGTGAGGTTATTGCACAGATTAGGTTAATGAGTGCAATTTTTCATTTTCCCCGTGTTCCATTGAAATTGCACTCGGTGCAAATTTTTGACAGCACCGTTTCAGTGTCAGTGCACCACCAGTGCTGCACTCATTTTTCCAATGGAATACGCCATTAGTAAAATAGACCAGTCAATCCTAATGACATCTTCTTAGCATGCTTCATGTGTTCTTCGTTTTCGAAGAGGTACCGTCAACTCTAGATAAACTTGTGCTAACACACACGCTCTTGCAAACATTGAAAGAAATGATATCGCTTTATCTTTTTCTAATGTTCAATTTATAGTTTTTGCAAAGTCACCTGAAATGCTCCTAATACGGGGTTCTATCGTTTCATGAAATTTTGCTTTAATCTGCCCTTCAAAAGTTATCCAAATTCATATAAAATCTTCCTGGTATAATTTCAACCCTACCGACAGAGAAAAGGCGCGGCTCTTTGCTGTCCGAGCACAAAGTATTTGTTTTCTGACCGACCCAGCACAGGTGGATAGACGGCACCTGATTGGCAGATTTTTTTGAGATACGCTTTAATTGCTTTCGGGTGAGCTTTTCGGGACCCCTTTAGTCGGCAGTATGCGGAGTTAGAAAATAAATCAGTGTCGTTTCTGCAGGTGTAGGAATAGAAAGTTTTATTATCTATTTTTATTTCTTTAGTTTACGCCATAATTAAATGAAATAATTTTCATGAGTGTATCTACCGCCGCTCATATCACTTTCTTTAAAGGATATGCCGATGGTAGGCTTTAACCTTTGTTCAACTGACTTTGCAAAAACTATACTGTGCATGGAGCAAGAATTTGGGATATTTTTGGGCGCCATTTTTGCAGTTTGTTTTTGCCAAATTTATTTCATTTTTGTTTTCAAGGAATCGAAACAAAATAAAATAACAAAACACGTAGTTTTGGGACACCATTTAAAATTTACTATAAAAAACTCGCAGTTAAAAATAATAATTGAGGTAACCAAGCAGTCTTTGGGGTGCAAGATATTATACGTTCATAGAGGATAGCTGTTTTCTTCCTCATGTAGGTATAGTCTCGAAGCTGCCTAGCCTACTTTCACTCTGACATTCTGCTTATAGCATTTAACTGTTTTGCTTTTAACTCTTCTATACAAACCTACATGAAACACAGGCCAGTCTAAGTATAAAGTCATATTAGGTAAAAAAACCTTGAAACTTGGAAAAAAATTGGTGCAACCTGGATTTCTTAGCATCTGGACACATTCCCACATATTATCCGCCAAAATTGCCCTTGAACTTCGCTAGATATAAGGCCCCAAAGGTCCTAAAAAATAGTATTTTGCGATTTTTTCGAAAACTAATAACTTTTTTAAAAAAAGTGAATAAAGAAAAAATACGCAAAATCATTCGGTCTATACTGAAAAATTAAGAAAAAAAAATTGTTTGTGCTTAAGACCACACGGCAGAAGTGTAAACTTCAACAAGGCGAAATTAATAAGACTGGCCCATAACATATTCTGCAAAGCGGACCGAACCGAACTCTTCTGTGTACTGGCCTTCATCTGCATCATCATATCGCTCGCTGAATGTTTCTCACAGTTAGTCGACTCGAGCCGATTTCACCCGAATGAGCGTTACATAGGCGAGCCTGACGGCTCAGGTGAATTCACTACCCACAAAAACGCGCCTAAAGAAATATACTCTTCAAAAATAGCATAAGGTACGACATCATGAAACCTCTGCCGGCCCGCAAAGGTAACGGACCCCTAAAGGTCTCGGGTCCCCCAAGACATATTTCTGGGTGCATCACTGATTATTCTGGCAAGTTTTTTTGCTGTTGTGAATTGTGGCAGCGGAGGAGATCATGATAATGTTAGTTTTCATTGAATATGAAGTTTTTTGACCATTGAATCAATGAACGATCAGCCCAAGGTAGGGGAAAGTGGATAAGTAGTTCTGTTCGAAGAGCTCACTTCAAGGCTCACTTAACAGAGAAGAAATTGAAATAAACTAAGCTTTTCTCTAAACATTTTTTATCAGATTCAGGTTTTCTATTAGGATCTTTTGTTGTACTTGACTAAACCTTTTCTAAGTAATAGGCCTTTTATAGTGTTAATCTGTGAAAAATATTTCACTATGATTTTTAGCTTTAGACAAAGTTTAATTGTGTTGACCCTCCAGTGGCGACATGAAAAAGAGGCACAACTTATAGGTAGGTCGGTTCATGATTGAACTCTTCTTTGTACTGGCCTTCATCTGTATCATCATATATCGCTCGCTGACTGTTCCTCTCACAGTTGGTCGACTTGAGCCGACTTCACCCGAATGACCCTTACATAGCCGAGCCTGACGGCTCAGTTCAATTCACTACCCACAAAAACTGCTAAACGCGCTGTAACAAGTGGAAATCAAGCTTAATATTATAAAGTATTAACATTTTAAAACAAGTTATCTACAGAGTGGGAAAATTTAAAAAAATTTTAATCTTAGCTTAATTTTGATAGTGGTTATTATCTCTAAAACCAGAGTGAATTTTTTTTTATAAAAGCTGTGCTAACCAGTCCCGCTCTCCCCTACTTTGTATACTGTTAAGTTTGAACTCTATAAAGTGACACAGTTTTGATAATTTTTGGGTCGCAGCAAATTAAGACCTCAATATATATTTAAACATTTTAATTTTCATGTGTTTAGTTAAATTACATTAAAAGTTATTAAGTTCTTCACGTAAAAAAACAAACGCAAAATTTTTTGGTTAACACACTGAGCCTGCCCGCGTTGGTCTAGGTCTACGCCATAGATAAAGGATTTTGGCTGCGGTTCAGTCAGCTTTTATTAGATAGGCAACTCCGGCTGTTTAAAAGATAATTAACTCTGTGGCGCCCACTACTGAGCTTAGTGACGAACTAAAAGTTAAGGCGGGAAATTTGAATCGCCTTTTATAATAAATTTTCTTTAATTTTAAAGTTTTTTTTGATATTTTTAAATACAGTGTCTTTATAAGATATAAACAGATTGAAAATGATATATAAAGTGCAATAAATAAAACATTTTTAAATGAGTTTTTATTATTATAAAAAAGCTACAAATTAACGACTAACTATTGATGAAATAATACAAAGTCTAATTGATTGGTAAAATAAAATATAATGAAAAATCAAACACTATCTAGAATATTTAAATTTGCTTTTAACATTTCTGGAGAGTGATGAGTGAATAAATAATGAAACAGTTGTTCGTGAAAAAATCTGACATGATCTTAAAGTACCTCCTCGCCTTGGTTGTAAGTTGTATAGGGTATGTTTCAAAGCAGTATATACATAGCTTATCAGTGGTCGCACATATCATCCAAAAGCTGAAAACAATAAAAAAACCAACTTATTAACACATTAATCATAGGTACTAGATTATGGTAAGATAAAGGGTTAAACTAAAGGAATAAATTTATTCAAAGTACATTACGCTGCTGGGTAATCCCTCATTTACCCATCAATTAAGCACAAATTAGTGTCTGCCTTTTACTTAATATCAAAAGAAAACACTAAATTTGTACTTAATTGATGGGCAAATAAAGCACATACCAGGCATTGGAAACCTGTATTCAGAGTTCCGTAAAGTAAGCGATAAGAAGGTAAAAAGACATTACCAATACAAATTTTATCAAATACCAATCTAACCTCAAATGAGAAAATAATACTTACCTTAAAATTTCTCGGAAAACTATGCATTTTATACCCGTCTGAACTTTAGACACTTCACCCAGAAAAGCAACTAGAAATTCTCATTCTTTTATATTTAAAAATTGCAAAAGTTACAAATTTAACAAAATTTAATTTTAATGCGTCACAGCAGCAAAGATTACCTACATAAACCAAAAAGATAGATTTAAAATGAACCCGACATAAAATGGGGTGGACGAGGTTTTGCTACCTGTAAAAAAGGGGGATGGCAAATCCAAACCACAGATAATTCTCAAAAAGAAATAGAATAGGGAACAAACGCGCGACCGCATCGCCTCTTTTGAGCTTAGTGAGAACTTTAACCTAACGACCTGTCAAATTGCATTGAGTTTCCTAGGCATGGTCTACGCTGTAGTCGCTGTGACGGTTCACAGTGTGTTATTTCACGACAGTTGTTGTTCTGTCTAATTTTTATGTGTTTTAATTTTTCTGGCGGCAAAAGGAAACGGTCTACTTAACAACTTACGACATTTTCAAAGGCATCGTTCTGCACACCACGTTCTTTTCCTAGGGTCGTCGGTGTCTGCGAGATGGCAGACAAACGTGCAGGTAGAAAGACACAAAGATTTATCTACTTTAACAGAAACTAGAATAGATTCGATAGATTTATGTGTGCCTTCCCAGTATGTGTATGTAATGCAATCAAAGAATATTGCGGCTATGTCAAGAAACCATGTTTCTTAGAAATAAAATTTCGGACTTTCGTTGTCTTAATTTATATTACAGAAGGATTTTATTCGTAAAAATGATAAAAACCTGTGCCGCAATCGAAAGCTTTAGAAAAATAAATTAATTTAAAGAAAAATGATACCGCAAACTCCAAGAAAAACGTTTATCAAATGCAAAAGTTATGGTTACTTTTAAAAGCTTAGACGCACCATAGTCGGTCAGTTCTGATATTACGGAACAAACATAAAAAGGTTCCTAAAACCTATAAGTTTAAAGACAATAAAATCAAACAAGAAGTGAAAATTTAAAGTTTTATAGAAGAAAATTGAACAGTATATATGATTTTCCTACATTGGTTATGTAATTAAGAAAAGCACTTATAGTAGTACTTCCTCCACGAACCACTAAATTCCCTTTCGAGATCTCAATTAATAACAAATTTCATATTTTTATCAATCATTAAAATTGTTGCACAAATTCGTAACTTGCAACATTTAAGCCTTGGCCACTAGAGGTATTGGTTTTCGTTACTTTTGAATTCTCGTTACTAATCATTACTCGACTACTAATTAATCATTTAATATATTCGGTAATATCGTTACTTTGATTACGGTAACTGTATTCAATTCAATCATACAATTAGTGCAAAATTCTCGAACTGTCGTTAATTCGAAGATCATTAGGTACTTGTAGGTATATTTTTGTTGCTGATATTATGGAAATATTCAATTGAAATCTTAAAAGTGCGGGCTAAAATTAAAAAAATAAAAGTAGGAATTACGTGGGAACTGCTCTGTGTACTAGAGGTATGCGTGAGCTAAGAGAAAAACGTACTTCGGGGAATCACATAATATTTAAAATTGCAAACCGACAACCGACAGCCGAGACCGAGCATTCCGAGCAGGCCGCTGCAAGCGTTTAAACAAACAACATTGCCAAATTGTCATGTCCTACTTTTTCTTATTAGTGACCTATTGCAATAGTGCCAGGCACTAATTGTGCCGGGCATTATATTGACACTTTCGCTTTATAAGAAAAAATTAGGCCATTGTGTATTATAAGAGCCGGAATTAATAGTGACGCCACTATTAATGGAAAATAAACGACTGGATTTCTAAATTTGACTTTGGTATGTCAATTTTGAAAGTTCAACTGTCAGTTTTTAATGCGAAACTGTCAATATAGTGCTCGGCACAATTTGTGCCTGGCTTTATTGCAATAGGTCCCTATTGTTACCTTTTACAAATACAATTTAAATGCGTTAGTTACTTAAGTTATCATAGTTACTCTCTGATTTTGGATTACCGACTTTCGAGTGATTACTGAATACTAAAATAATCGAAGGAATCAAAGTAACGAAAGTAATCATTTAATTTTCGTTACTCCGTTATTTGTCGAGTAACGAGTATTCGAGTAACGAATAGTTACTTTTTCAACATCTCTATTGGCCACTCGATTTAATTGAGTACCAGCCGAGAAGAGCATGTGTGCTGTACCACTGTCAAAGCTCGCCTGCTACAGAATTCATTCGGTTGTGCTCGCTATAATCACAAAGTAATCTATAATGAAGACGAGGCATTACAAAATCGTGTGTATCTATACTTTGGCAAAACCGAACTGTTTTAAAAGGTTTTATAGAAATAACCGATATTATCTTGAACTAAGCACAATGATTTAGTGATTCAGGTCTAGTGATAAATGATCCAAC
Source organism: Aspidapion aeneum (assembly GCA_963576565.1). Classification (NCBI taxonomy): domain Eukaryota; kingdom Metazoa; phylum Arthropoda; class Insecta; order Coleoptera; family Brentidae; genus Aspidapion; species Aspidapion aeneum. The sequence continues at coordinate 18,881,053 of OY755044.1, read as the reverse complement.
GTGCTAAAGTAATTGCGAAATTTTTTCACCTGCACTTTACTGCAACAGTGCAATAATAGACAAAATTGAAAACGATTGAGTGCCAGAAGATAAATGAACTACTTACGTTAGAGATTGAACATTTTAGGCTATTAATCAAAATCCCATTGTATATAAATAAAACCACATAGAATCATAGAAATATGTATTAAATGATATTTAAAACAATTAGACCAATTGAAAGGGAAAAAATGTATAACAGCAACAGCATCAAAACTATTGGAATAGAAAGAGTATTTCAAAAACGAAACAAGCTGGATTGCAACAATTACAGAGGAATTTTAGTAACCAGTACTCTAAGTAAATTGTACGGTAGGGTTCTTAGAGATCTAATAGAGAATAATTTTCAATAACAAGAAGAAGCATAGCAAAGTGGGTTTCGTGGAGGCAGATCTTGTAGTGATAATGTTTTTTTATCTTAAACAAGTAATTGTGAAAGGGAGCGCCAGAAATTTAGAAACTCATATTACCTTTGTGCACCTACAAAAAGCATATGATACCGTTCCAGTAGAAAAATTATGGACAGTGTTAGTGCAAACTAATATCAATCATACATACATAATAGCGATAAAGAAACTATACAAAGGGTCAAAATCTAAAATTAAAATTGGAAACTGATAAAAGAATTCCTGGTAACGAAAGGTTTATGACAGGGATGTTTTATCTCTTGAACTCTTTTTAAAATTTATATCGCAGTAGCTCTAAAAATCTGGAAACGTAAAGTGCACGGCATGGGAAAACTTATCGACCGATTTACTAGAGAGCTAAAATGGCAACAGCCAAGCCAAAGATCAATGAGTCAAAAAATCCTGACAGAAGATGATTGCCAGGATCGAAGGAGGTGGAGAATAGGCGTCGGACAATGTAGAAAAACGATCTAAACCGACATAATGTGAGTGTTTTAAAATATAATAATATAATTTTAATGTTAAATTCCTTGTTAATATGTTTTACTTTCCTAGCCTTGACGGAAAAACTTTTTTTGAGATAACGCTGAAAATGTTTTATTTGGGTGTATTTTGGCCTATCTAAGCAATATCGTCGTGAAGTCTGTCTGTGTGTGTGTAGGTGTGTGTATGTAGGTGTGTGTGTGTGTGTGTGTGTGTGTGTATGTCTATTCGTAACACGATAGCTCCTAAGCTGCTTAACCGATTTTTATAAAATTTTCAGGTAAAATAGTGTGTACTAACGAGCCGACTAGATTTGATGATTAATGATAATGACTTTTGACAATTAAAAAACGCTAACTTTTTAAAGGAGGATCGCATCAATATGCGGTTTTCGAAATATAGTAGACTAGTAGAACCGAATCAAAAACCTCGTAGGAACTTTAGTTTCTGAGAAATTTACAAAAAACTGTTATATTATAGTTTCACTTGAAGTGTGCTAATAGGCTAGCTAGGAAGGTATCAGATCCGTCATGGATCCATTTATTATATCTAGAGAACGTAAAGTATAGGGTATAGTGAGGTAAAACTGATCATAGGGGTGATTCAAACTATTTTGTTTGCGAAAAGTTAACATATTTTTCGTTTTTAGTCATGGCTGTTTATATAAATAATAGATTTGCTTGAGAAACCAAGTTTAAAATGCAAAAAATCTATACAATAAGCTAAATCAATCAATAAACTCAATATTAATCAAAAGTTTATTTATTGTTAACAATTCAAGGTTGAACGCACACTTGTACGACTAAAGAAGTAATGAATTTGAATTTTTTTTTGGTTTCCTGTTAAGGAACTTGCAAGGAAATAAATTTTGATAATTATGTCATAATCTGTTAATTAGGATTCTTTGCGCGCATTGTTTTTAGTGAAGGTCAGTACCTTGGCGACTAATTTGAAATGAGTAAAACATTCAATCCGACATCCTTTTTTTGCAAATTAAAGTCATAGACCATTGCATGCAGATTTTGAAAGGGCAAAAAACATGGTTTTGCAGAGATAAAAAAGAGGTTCCGCCACCCTCTACATTGGTAAAGAGTTGGTTGCCGCCTACCTACGCAGCGGGTGATAGATGCGTCAAAAACTACTGAAAAGTGAAGAGTGGGAATTTTAATGGTTAAACGTGGGGATACAATAAGTAGGTTTTCCTTTCAAAGTTATTGGCTATGGAAATAAGAAAATGTTGTCTATAAAATGTCATTTTATCTCTGTTTTCGTTTAGGATTTCTTGTTTACCTCATTACCTAGAATGTAAATTAAACTTTAGGATTATCAGCAACGCCACTGACTTGGTTCCTCCAAGCTCTTTAAAGAGGGGATATTGAATTACTTCTACCTACCGTTAGTAAAAATCCAAACTTTGATTAATTGTCAGTGAACATAAGATTTTTCTATTTTAATAATATTTTGCAGTTTGTGATTATGGTAAGTTAAGGTTTTTATTTTAATATTTTGGGTCTTGTCTGTTTTATAGGTAATAAGAAGAGTCTTCTAACAGTTTGTAAATTGCAACAGAGTTTTATTTTGTATTCATTAAAGTTTTTAACGTTTTTAAAACTATTTTATATTTATTTTATACACATAAGAGATCTACTTCGGTACCCTCGTTTAAGGGTTCGATTTAAAACAAAATCTTAACAGACAAAATTAATTAAACTCGATCCGAGCTATTAGGATGAAATGGCGTGAACTTTTGGGGGTGGTTATGGATTATTAAAAAATTATAGGTAGTAAGAAAATCTACATCTTCTGTATATTTTTCACATAACCTAAAATTTTAGGAGAAAAATTGAAAAAACACGATTTTTTTGGTTTTTGCTTTTTCTCTTCCATTTAATATATTTTTTTGTTTTTCATGAACTTTGGCGAAAACGTACCGTTTTGTGTCCCGTTTATATTTTTTAAATGAAAATATTTATATTTACATTTTAAAAATCAAACAAGTTTCGTGGCTAATCGGGGGAAAAATTTAATTTATTTGCATTCGATCTTTTCAATGATCAATATTGTATAGCAGTGTTTCACCTGCTTTTGGTTTTTTATTTCTCTCGTATCTCGGTAGATGGCGCTTCTTGCTATAGTTTTCTCACTAATTACATTTAATTATAGACAAAACCGTCTGATTAACTTCGCAAGATTTGTCACATTGACCAGCAGTGTTCTGAGGAGTCCCATAAGGACGAAACGGTTAACTGTCAACACTTATTAGGTGTCTATTAGATCTTGGACCCCCGTGAGGTTAAGCTTTCAGGCTACCCACGGAAAAATATGAGGGAAACAAAAAACTCCTTTTTGCCCGATTAGCCACGAAACTTGTTTGATTTTCAAATTCACGGGTACGAAATTCCACGTTTATTTACATTTTATTTTTATAATAAACCTAAAAATAGGCTACATTTTCACCCGAAAATAAAATTTGTACAACGTCCAACAGGACATGGGTCCTCTCGAGTTCTTTTGAGTCCTGTTTCAAGGTCTGCCGCGTCCTTTTGTAAAATTTGTCAGTAGTATTGTAATCTGATGACTCTTTAGCCACAATATTTTTATATACGAAAAAAAGGTAATGACCCAAAAAAAATAATACAATGTCACATTTCCTTCAAACCCTCAAACTTTTTAGGTAAAAAAAACTCTTGCATCGAAATCTTTTTTCAATTATCCTCACAAAAATCTGAGTCCTGTTGCTATTGTTGATTGACTCATATTTTTTGGTCGCTTATTTTTTTTTTGTTTGTGTTCTTTTTCTTATTATTTTTAGTTTTTACAAAATACATATATTTTCTTTTATTTTTTTATAATGGTTTATAAAACAATATATTCTCTTAGTTATACAATTTAGTTTTGATTGCTGTCACTTACCATAGTTGTTGTTATTATTTATATTAATAGTTGCTCAAGGTGGATATATGGAACAGCGCTACTAAACGAATATCGCCATCTAGAATTATCTATTTAACGATTTCTTCATTTTCGGAAACCGGAAGAAGTCGCAAGGGGCCAACTGTCTAATGAATATGGTGGGTGGTTAACGACGGGGATGTTCTTATTAGCTGAAAACTGCTTAATGGAAAGGGCATTGTGGGCCGGTGCATTGTCTTGGTGGACCAGCCACACGTTGTTCTTCCACAAATCAGGACATTTTTTTCTTACACGTTCCCTTATTAGCTACATCAATACGTCCAAATATGTATGTTGGTTGACTGTTTCACCCTCACGCGCCCAGTCAATAAGAAGAACATCCCTAGTATCGAAAAAAACAATAAGCATCGCTGTTTTGGATGTGCTGGAGCGCCCTTCTCGTTCATCATTTCCTTCTAACTTCTTCACGATCCCCGAAAAAGCATTTATGCCACACAAAAATAATTGCACGAGACATACAGCGCTCTCCGTAGATATCTTTTAGTATTTGAAAGCATTCAGTACAAATCACTGCGTAAGCCAAACTAGTAGAGGAAAGAAGACAAGATTGCGCGCGGTAGTAGAACGCACATCAACGTGAATAACTCCGACCACCCGAGGCGTGGAGATTTAAAACCTGTTAGTACGGGGGCCAGTCTTAAAATTTATTTGTCATACCTCGTTTATCAAAGTTCCAATATTGATATGTATCGGTTCATAAATAGAGCTCATTTGGATTCGTTATGAACTTTTTTTTAAGTTTGAGTCAATAACACCGCTCAACAGGTAAAAATGTTGCAAGAATATTTTTTGTGGATTATTATTCTCCAGGATACCCTGATTCCATAACCACCTTTGGTTTATCTAAGTTGGCTCACTTTTGTAGGAAAAAAAAATAAAAACTGTTTTTCGTAAAATTCATATAAAAACAATTATATCTTGAAAGCATCTAGTATAAAACTCGAAATTGGAATAAACTTGAGGGATCATTAGCTGTATCTTACAGCGGAATATAAAAACCATCCGTAGTCGTCTTACGAATATATGGCCAAAAAACTGCTAAAAATTGATAAATTTGAAAACAAGCCAATACAACAAAACCAATAGCTAAGAAGAAAGTTTGGGTTAACAATTGTATCAAGTAAGAAATTTACTACAAAAAATGTCCTGTACACTTTTTTCAGATGTTTACAATTATGGATACAACTCTTTTTAAATGGCATTTTTGTTCATTTAAAACAGGAAACTTTTCTTTGAAGACTGTCTGTGGTGTTGTTGATCAGGACAGTCCCGTTGCACACACACACAAACACACACACACCTACACACACACCTACACACACACCATCTTAAAAAATGAGAATCCAAAGAACACCAACTTAAAAAATAAAAATTGAAAACCTCCACGAAAGTCCAAAAAAATTGAAAATCACCTTAGTATTTAACAGAAAAGTCAAGACTCAATGACACGTTAACTGTAGGTACGATTGAGAACTACACATTCAAACGAAAATATCGCGTATGGCAATTGCAAAATTTTTTACTGAAACATCGCTTTTTTTTGGTTTTGAAACGTATTCTAATCAAGCGCGCTTATGTAAATATACCATTTTTTTGCATAAAAATTCTCCAGGTAATACTTTATTATTTTGCCAAATTTTGATAATTTGCTGTCTATAGTTTTAAAGTTATAGGACATTTTTTTACAAAATGAACCGAACCGAACCGAACCGAACCGAACCAAGTTGAACAAACCAATGGTAGTTACGGAATCAGTAGATAGCACTGAATAAAAATTCAATTTTATTTTTTTTGCAACAAGAACTTTTTCTTATTTTGTAGAGCGGTGTAATTATTATAATCAGTGACCTTGGACACGCCAAAATTGAAATAAGAAAATTTGCCATTTTGAAACCGCCATGTTAAGTTTTTTTAAGTTTGAGTCAAAACTTATAATTAGCCACTATTAACACCCCAAAGTTCCAATTTTTAGACTTATCGCCTCTTAAATGGAAACCTTCACCATTTTGATACATAATTACTATTTTCTTGCTAATTAAATGGTTTTAAATTTAAAACTGTTTGGTTTTCACTTTCTCCAACGTCGATCACGAGGATACGAATGATCCCCATCTGGAACACGGAAACCGAACCGAACCGAACCGAACCAAAATCCATCCATGGATTGGCATGGAACACTTGTTCCTGACTATCAGGACGTGTTCCAGACGGGGATCATTCGTATCCTCGTGATCGACGTTGGAGAAAGTGAAAACCAAACAGTTTTAACAAGTTCCCAACGAAAGCCTCAAACCATCAGTATAATTCAATGCCGGTAGGGGTATTTTCCCTCGGAGTAGTTGTTTCTGGTGGTTTCACACAACGGTTTTAAATTTATTTAAGCTATATTTCGCTTATTTAAAAACAAAATATTGTCACCAAACCTTTTTTTCTACTTTTGGTCAAAAATCAGGTCCAGGAGCACACAAAAAATCCCAGCCTCCCAAGGCGATTTTTTTCTACACGCCACTGTGTTCAACTTTACGATTAAGTCGGCTGTTACCACTTGAAGTTTAATGCTGTATCAGATTTCATTTTAATTGGCACTAAATCCGCTTCTTAATCTTTTCCAGAAAAATTACTCTCGGTAAAATTCTTCTGGCTGTCAGTGCTTTTATAACGTTTTTATTGTCGAGGGATGATATCTTGATTTATGTACCGGCAATAAAGCTTTGAAACTTTATTAGTTTATATGTTAAAAATGAAAGGCATAGAATTTTGTGAAATGCCTAGTTGACTGGGAGCCGAGGGTCCCCAGACGTAGGGGAAAAAGGGGCAAAATGGGATACTTTATTTTATAGGCTTATTTCTCGTATTAAATGATCACCATTGTGTTCGTCATTTGGAACTAACTTGGCCAGATATGTTATCTTTATGTTTTAGTTTTCAGTTTAAGCGATTTGGAACTCCATCATACTTTTATTTTTATTTTTGTAAAAAGTTGACTTTGTCCCATTTTGCCCCGCATACGGGCCTATATGTGTGTGCGAAACAAGTTTTATTCATGAAAATACTAAAGATTAAATTACTACTTATTCAAAAAAAAAGGTGTCATAAAAAATACATTTATAATTGTCTTTGTATTTACAAAATTAATAAAAAATTACAGCCACTTAGTCATCGCTGTCGACTGTCTTACGAATTTTGCGCCCATTTATTGCAAAGACAACATAAAATACAACTTTTAGTGATGATCCCAAAAAATTAAAAATCGTTTTTGGGCCTAAATGGGGTATAGGTTACTAGATATAACAAGATACCCCGTTATGCCCCCATGAAAAAACGCCGTACTGCTCCAAACCACCAGTTAAATCAAACACAAATCATACACAGTAAAGGGCTAATTTTACGGGCAACGCGTTTAATTGATATACATAACATTCCAATACCCAGGGTAACTACCCATTCATGATGCAAACATAAGGGCCTTGGGGTCTTTAAGCAAAAAAGACCTGATTGGTTGCTTTCAAAGACATATGCATATTATTTCCATATAGTACGTATTATTGCAATACCTATGCTACCTTACGATGCAGAATGCAAACATATTTAAAATAGCAATATCAATGGGTGTAAGTCTATCCTCTTTGCGGTCCTTAAGATAAAATGTCCTGATTGGTTATACTTTTACGCATGAATATTATTTTATTCTTGTATTCGTTACGTCAAATCATAGGCGTACAGTTGATAAACACTCTATCTACGTAAATTTGATATCTGTGCATTTTTCGTACCTTTATTTCTGAATGTTTGCATCAAACGCCAACCATTGTGTAAATTGGTAACAGGAGTATTGGAATATTACGTATATGGTTTAATTATGAATACATAAACCCAATAATTGTTCAATGTAAACAAAATTTTAAAAAGTCTGTAAAAAATGTACTTACTATCACAAAATGCGCAAGCTATTTTTGTAATAAACAGTGCGCAACATCACATTGAGCAAAAAATAACTTAAGCTCAGCCGACCGGCACCAATCATTTGGTTCATTTATTCTTGCGTAGTTTACCTAAACCTGCGATATCCCGTTTTACCCCCATACCCCATTTTGCCCCCGTTTCCCCTAATCATACAAATTGCAAAAGGCAAAAACGAATAAAACAATAGATATTTATATAAGGTGAAGTCAAAAGAAAACAGATATTCTTCTAAGCAAATTTTACAGAAAATCCCATCCACAAAACCTGAGAACTTTAAACTAAAAGAAGTTTTACGACGTTCCTATTTCAGAAGTTTTCTAGTAAAAGCGAAAAGTGCGGTAACATCTTTTACACCGACTAGACGGTAGAGAAAAAGAAACTTTATGTTCTCGATGTCATAAAGTTGAGGTAAAACTTTAACTATACTAGTCCTGAAAAAGTTTTTATTCCGAGTTTTATGTTTAGAGCAATTATTATTATTAAATGTAAAAAGTTATTTCTCCTAATGGTTTGTTTTGGTCAAACAAAAATAAATATGATTTTTCTTTAAAAAATAAAGTACCTACCCCCTTAGTGAACATCGAAAAAAAAAGTAGGTACAGTCAGGGACTTGCCGATGTATTTTTTTCCGTCAACGTTTTTAACCACAGTAATTAACTAAATCAGAAAAAAGAGTTTTTTTAATATGATGACAGACAGAGGTAAGGTTCATTATTTTTCTGGTTTGGTTCAAACACTCTTTTCTGTCTATTGCCGCGATTACCCATCTGGCTCCCGCTCTCCTCTGACAACCCTTACTTTTGTTTTATTTCTTATCCATTCATTCCTTTTTCTATCTGTTGGCTTTACATGTAACATTTGTCTGTCCATTGACCTTTTTTCTTTTGTTACCTTATCTATGTTTGATTTTGTAAGTGTTCAGATCTGGGATCCATACAGGAAGGATAGACTGGTTACATACTTTTGTTCTTAGGTACTGTGGACATTTTTTATTTTCCAATATGTAGGTTAAATTACCGAATGCTGCCCAGGCCAATCTTACTCGTCTCTTGATTTCAGTTTTCTTTTTTCAGTTTAATAATTTGTTCCAGGAATATATATTTCTCTACTTATTCTATTTTCTCCGGGTTTATTCTGATCATGATTCATTCATTATGATTTTAGTTTTAGTGCAGTTCACACTCAAGCCTATAGCTGATGCTGTATCAAGCCCTTCCATTTTTTTATCAGTTCTTCTTTCTTATCTGTTATTATTATTAAGGCGATATCATCAGCATATCTTATTTACTTTGATGCCTATGTGTTCTCAATCTAAGTTTTTAAAAACATCTTCTAGGGCCTGGTTAAATAGTTGGCCGGGTTCCTTCGTGGATTTTGATTGATGTTGTTGCTTCGCTATATATATATATTGGCTATTAAATCTGTGTATATGTGTGACCTATGTGGCTATTAATTAAAGATGATTTTACTGCCCAGTGCTCAATGCTATACAAAGCTTTTTTAAAGTCTATAAACGCAATATTTATGGAATGTTATCTTCGTTGGCTCGTTCTATTAGTATTTTCATGGTTAATAGGTGGTCAACTGTACTGAAACCTTTTCTAAAGCCTGCTTGTTCTTTTGGTTGATATCCATCAAATATTGTTGTTAGTCTATCTGTTAATATTTTCGTAAAAAGTTTATAAATTATATCGAAGAGTGTTATAGTTCGATAGTTTTTTAGATATACTCTATCGCCCTTCCTGTGTAGAATAATGGTTATGGACTCTTTCCAGTTGTTTGGGATTATTTTCTCTTTTAGTATTTCCATTCAGGAGAATATGGAGGGTATTAGCTACAGCTTTACCACCGTATTTGAGCACTTCTACCGTCACTTCGTCTTTTCCAGGTGATTTGCCTTTTCCATACTGTTATAAATTATTTATAAATAACTATTTTCAAGAATTCTTATTTTGTTTTCATGTAATCGGCATTTGCATTATAAATTATAATTCTAAATCGCTATAAAATAGTCTCCGATTTCAAACCTATGTACATCCGGTATAATGCCATTGCAATTGCACTGCAATATTTTTTGTCGGTATATAACGAGCTATTATATTTTTAAAATTTGATTTCTCAATATTATTATTATCATCCTTTATTGCTCTTACTTAATATTGTTTAGATTACGAATTTACGAATTCAGTGTCGGGTTTTGTTTCATCGACTCAATTACCGAACGGAAATCGTATTCTATTATTTATATCATTAATAATACTAGTCAATAAATCAGTAAGTAATAGTAGTAGCCGATACTGATAAGGAAATATTAGATATTTGATCATGGCCGGAACTAACTGTATTCAAAAGTTATTTATTTTTCATATCTTTAATCCTGCCAGGCTAAAAAAAATAAAATCACAAACATTGATTTCTGTAAACTTAAAGGAATAACGCACAATTTGGCACCAGTTGGCTAGGAAGAATAGACGAGACGAGATATGACTTCCTTACCTGATTTTGTTTATTAAGAGATGCATTATTGACAGAAAAACCTAATAAAAAGGCTACTACTTTTCTCAAAGCATTCAAATCTCCTAAATTAGGAGAACACACAGCAAGAGATAAAATAAATCAAGCAGCCAAAGTGTCAGTGTATCCAAAATTTAAAATTGCTGTTATAAACGAATGAATGCATCAATGTAGATAAAAAATCAAAACTTTTAGGGAATCGTAGTACAAAAATAAGAATAGAAAAGATAATTTTGCAGCTTTATTCATAAACAAGGCTATGCTTAATTTAATATTAACCAATTCACGAATCGATGACATTTAAGAACCAAATTAAAGCAAAAAATCACAACTCGTGACTTGAAAGCTGTTGTGGCTTCTACAGGAACAGATGGCTACCAATTTTTAGTTGGTTGAGTTTTTGTTTATTTCTCGGTTTGTTTGATTGTATGTCTGTCTTTTTCAGTAACACTTGCATTTCGTCGTGGTTATGCCTTTAATGGAATTTCTGAGAGCCTGATAGTAATAAGATTGAGAATCACTCATGTGGAAAGGGCAACGTATCATGGGTCATTTAAGGTGAGCATTTGATAGTTTTATTTATCCATAAAAAGTTATATTGTGTTTCTTGATTTCACTTTCTTACTTAATCTATAAATATTTGAACATTAAGAACATTTTGAATCGTCTTTCCGACAATTTTGACAGCCTTTATGGTTATTTTTCGTTAACTTAATTAACGATAACCACAAAATCATGCCAGTCGAAAAAACTTTCTTAAGCAACTCAAACGTCATTTGTAAGTTGTCAAATTCGATCTAAACAGCGACCTAATTTCTATATTACACGAATACTTTTTTGTGGAAGATGGATGACGACATTATTGAATAGGTCCTTGATCGCCAAAAGCCCGAAGGGTTCAATCATGAACTAAACAAAACCACTTATTACAAAATAACGATAACAATAAAGAAACGTATCCTTAATTAACGGACTTCGTTGTGTAATAAGGATAAAGGAATGCCAATGTGCTACAGTGCAGTCTCAGTTATAACCAACTGTCAAATAAGCGTTGATATTGTTGAAAATTTCTAGAACTATAAAATATTTTTTGGAAAAATTTCGTGTCTGATTTTTAATGAATTATTATCGCTCTTAACGTTGTTATTGATCAGGTTTTAAATAAAAAGGAGTCGCATTGTTGGAGAGTAGGGGTGGTAAGGTAACAATTTAATTCCAGGTTTTGTTAGGTTGAGGTATATTCAAGAAAAAATTTTTTCTAAATCATTTTTCTGCTATTGCTATTTCTCTCTATTTTCATTTTCTTACAAGACACAATTCACGAACAGTATATTAGTGAACTTTAATAGCGTAATGCACCAACACGAAGCGAAAAGCCATATCCTGTCTAAAAGGTTATTTATTACGTTGGACGTAATTTTTTTTGTGCCACTCCCAAAAGTCGAGACCGATATTAGAAAGCTTAAGTTACGCTACGTATTAACATAAAAGTTCACGTTAATAAGCTTAAAAAGCCTCTTTTGTATTTGTCTGTATCAGTATCAGTAACGAACTGCACATTTGCTGAATCGATACGGAACTTTCAATACCCTACGTGTATGGGACGTATAGTTGCGAGATCTATATAGTCCCGCATTTTTTTTTGAAAATGACAAGCGTCTTACCCAAATGTCCGATTAAACGCTCTACGTTTTCTTCGATATTTTAGTTACTCTACCGATCCGCAAGAAATTCGTCGGGCCAGAGCCTTTCCTGAAGCTCACAAGAGGGCAAATGAAGTCGGTCCCAACAGAGTGAGCCCAGACCAACACAGGAAACGTCAGACAGGTGAAGGAGTGTCTGACAGGATACAGCAAGTCCCGTAGGACCTGGCTTTTTGTAGAACACGAAGAGAGGTAGGAGCCATGCTGGAAGTCCTAACCGGACACCGCGTCCTACAAGGACACTTGGCGAAGATGAGAGTGAAGGAGGACGCGAAGTGCGAGCAATGTTGGGCCGAGGACGAGACCTCGACGCTCGACGCATTTCCACTCATCACGTGAAGCATACAAGGGGACAGGAAGAGAGGTATTTGAAGAGGAAGTCTTTGAGCCGGAGGACCTTCTGAATCTGAGGTGGCCCGATATTGTGCAGAGAATAAAAAATGTGTCACTGTTTTTTGAGGTTAAACGTTTTCTTTACGGCATATATTTGCAAAAAATCCCGAGAATCAATGATCGCTTTTTAATCTTTTTGAAATGTGCCGATCAACTAATCTTGATTTATAACGTTAAGGCATCCGCAAAGTTAACATAGGTCTGTATAGTGTGTTGAGTTGTGGTGCACTTGCGTAGCTATCAAATCTCATGCTTACGTCAAAATACGTTAAGCACAACTAAAACTTTCTATTTTGTTGCTTGAGTGTGTTGGAGGGCGCTCCACAGTTAATAACCGCTTTCACTTCAAAACCCGATATAAACATTATTTATTGATGATTTTTTTCATCTATAATTCCTCACCAAGTTTTCCGATTTCTTCGGGTATAGAACTTTATATTGAGTTTGAGAATAGAAACCCATTTGAAATATTTTGATTTTTTTTTAATTTTTAAAAACTGTAGTTTTTTAGCCGACGCTGGGGCCGCCAGCAGGCTATCTATTCTCGTACTTGAACGATGTAATAATTCCCATCACATGCTATGGCCAATGGGAAGCTTCAAATTAGCTCTGAGCCGGCACGTGCTATGTGAAAAGACCTTTATTGCGCAAGCTTCCCCTACGATCTAATCGGTACGGGGCAGGAGATGAGATTGCCCTTAAAATGCGTAAAATTTACTAAGTCTAAAGAGCGGGTGAATATGCCATTGGTCGAAAAAAGTAATTTCGCACAACACGCCACCACTCTGAGTTTGCTATTGGCCAAAGCTTGTGATGTGGATGGTAACATCGTTTAAGTACGAGAACAGAGCCCCGATAAGGCATAATTGCACGAGACCACAGTTATCTTTGAAACCCCAGATTAAAGAATATGACTGAACAAGACAAGCCTTCCCAAAATGCAGACTTTTCAAAACTTCCTGTAACTTAACAATGGCTTGCTATATCAAGATGAGGTATTCAAATTTATTCTTTGAAAATCAAGGCTGGCGAGAAATGCCTGCAACTAAGGTTGTACCTAGGGGGGGGGGGGGAAGTAAGAGGATTAATCCCCTCCCCAATAAAAAAATTCACATTACGTGAATTTTTATTGAAATTGTTTAATCCCCCCCTTCGATTTTTTTTCCTGCGTACTGCCCTGCCTGCAATCTCCCAAAAGTATCGAGTTGTATTGTATTCCTACATTCTTTGAAATACAATACAAAATCTATTCAACCATAAACCACCGTGTAACTATAACAATACCTAAACTTTAGGGTGGTTATGTTATTTGAAAAAATAAGTATATATACCTACTATATATCCACCCACCCAATTTTACTATTGAGGAAGGGTCAGTAACCTACCTATCTATTGTGTTTTTAATTTTTATTTTCTTTTACACGTAAAGCTGCGTCAGACGCTTTTGTTATTAATTTTAACACAAGCAAAGACAGATGTTTTGGTTAATAACTGGTTTAAAAAAATTGATTTCGTTCATGCATGAACGAAAATATTGTTATCGTCAAGGTACACTCGTTATTAGGGAAATTTTGAAACGTTTATTTGACATATCGTTATTGTTTTGGTTATTACCAAGGCTGCGCGGTAGCAACTTGCCAGTCCTTTATCTGTATTTTCCAGAACAAAGTCCGTTAATTAAGGAAACGACGACTTTTTATTGTTATCGTTATTTCGTACAGTTAACCAATAAATTTGTGATGGTTTTTTAACCAGCTCTCTTCTGTCGTCGATAAATTTTTGTCGCAAAAAACAGACTTTTTCGACGCGCAAAGTTTTAGGAACTTCTTAATTAATTTTGCCTACAGAACACAAAAAAGACTTTTGACAGGTTAATAAATGATAAATATCGCAAAAAAAACTTGACCTAAAAGTAAAAATTGAACTTCTAAATATCACATGATATCTGTCGTGTAATGTCGCATTAATAAAGAATAAAGTTAGCTAATGAAGGCGTGCAAAAGGTCCCTAATGTATGAAAACTGCGTTACGCTAAGTTGTCGCTTTATACCTATACGATTTTTTTTCTCAAAAACTATGGCTATGATAAATTAATAACAAACTTTATCGGTTTTGTTAAAAGTCTACTCATAACAAAAAATTTCATGTAAAAAAAGCCAAGTACGCGAAAATTTTATTCCGTAAAAAGAAAAGTCTTACTAGTTTGAAAATGTTTTTTTTTAACTTTGCTTATGTTCAATTTAGCATTTTATCTAAAGGGGCCTACAGACACGCGAGCATTTCTTGAGATTAGTACGCGCGAACTAATCTCTGCATACATGTACGTTTGGTGGAATTGCCTACACACACGAAGACAAAATTAAACGTTCTAAACATAAACACGATATTATCAATGCGTTTTGCCTAGACACCGAGAGATTTGCTCGCGTACATTGTGCGCGCGAACTAATCTTCGAGAGATGTTTTAGGCGGATATTGTCTACACACGAAGAGATTAGTATGCGCAAACTTGTACGCGCGTACTAATCTCTAGAAATGTTCGCGTGTCTGTAGGCCCCTTTAGAGTCATTTGCAGCCGTAATAGCCCAGGTTAGAAAAAACATTTCCAAACTAGTAAGAACCATTCATTTTGAAATTTGTATTAGAGAACTTGGCTTTACTTTTATCTTAATCCTTTTTTCGGAATACCATTTTCGCGTACTTCGCTTTTTTTTAGATGAAATGTTTTTGTTATGATTTCACTCCTGTTTTAAAGGACAGATAATATTTAAGTTTTAAAGTGGTAAAATTAGACCAGTCAAATTACACGTTAAGAGAAAAAAAATATTAACAGGACTTGGAGCATTGAAAATTGTAGAGCGGCGAAAAACGAAGTTAAAAAAAATAAATGCTTGAGCAGGGACGTTGCGGGTTAGGTTTGGGGGGGGCGGGGGGTAAAATGGCCAGGGAATGGTATTATATCGATTTCCGACGAAAGTTGACGTCGAAGAAAAAAAGTGACATACAGCAGTCATAGGACATAAAAATGTCTAAAACTTTTGTAAATGTCATTTTTTACATAACCTTAAATTGTTCGAGAAAAATTTAAAAAACCGTAAAAATTTGTTTTTTCTGCTCAAAAACAATTTTTTTTCAATTAAATTTCTTCTTCAGAAAATCATCGTATCTAGTTCTGCTGGTACTCAGTTTTTGACACCGAGATATACTTTTTGGCGAAATAAAAAATAATAATAGTCGTTATTTAATAACATGTCCGATGCACTGCAGTGCCCTTAGATTTCAATCTAAATTTGAAAAAACTGCTGTGGTTTGCAAAAAATAATTTTTATATCTCAAAAAGTGCGACTCTGACAAATTTTGGCGTATTTTCAAATTTTTTTAGTTGAGAGCCACGTTATGATTGCTGGGAGTTGTGGTGCTTCTAGAATTATGATTTTTTTAAATATTTTAACTTTAAACCCTCTTTCTGCCCCCTTTTAACCTATAATTTTCCTCAAAACTAATGGTTTTATCGACGGATATTGCAAAATTTTTGTCCCAGAATTAATTCAATTTGTTTAACGGTTTTTGTGTTATCATGTGACAGACACACAGACACCATCACAACATTTAGTAGTTATACTTTTGTTGACTTATTATTTTTAGTAAACATAAAAAAGTTGTTTTGAAGATCCCAATAGCCTCTCTGGTTGGACAGCTGAAAAATTACTTGACAATAAAATACGCGTTTTCCAAAACAATTTGTAATAATGAGATTTTCCATTTTAACGAATCCAGCTTTTCACAGCTATAGCTAGACAAACGCTAAATACTAGAGCGGAACTAAAACTTAATTCGCTTAGAATAATTTAATTTTAGTTTAATTGTAATTTAGTGGCAGTGCAAATGGCCGTTTCGGTGTTTTCGGCACATTTAGTTCCCGTTTTTGGCAAATTAGCCTATCTATAGTTAGACACGTATGAATGTGGATTAAATGTAATTATAATAATTAGCAAATAATTTGTCGAAAGTCGAAAATTGGGCTGCAAATTGGAAACTGCATGAATTAATATCAATAATTTATTTATTAATTCATTAAATTGAAGAAAGTGTCGAACGGCCATCTTTCCTTTGATGCACTGTTACTGTGAAGAACTGGGAAAATTTTTTTAGTAAAAGTTAAACTCAAATTTTTATACGTTAATATGAGTATTTTAAAATTAAAAACCAACCCCTTCCGCTGGGGAAGGGTTAACACACTTTTAATCATTAAGAAGTGGTAGAAGTTTTTTTTTTCTTTTTTTTGAATTTTTTCGGTAAGTACAACCTAATATATAATATAATAATATAAAAAATAAAAAAGGGTTTTCTTTCTTCTTTGACTTCTTGAGAAAGAAAAATTATATAATGAACTGAAAGAGAAAAGAAAGGGGGGTGAGTCAAACTTTCATTCTATGGGAGGAGAATGAGTTCTTTTGGAGGGATAAACCTTTGCCTTTTATGGACAGTTGTTTGATTGCTTTCTCTTTATTTTCAGTCCCCCACTAGCTGGTCAATTACCTTACGCATGTTGCTGTAATTGGTTGTGCTGCTTCTTTGCACATGCTGCTGTAATACATTGTACTGCTTCATTGCACATGCTGCTGTAAAACTTTTTGAGCCTACAAAATGTAGGCAATGGCGATGGAATAACTCCATCAAGGTAGGGTTCATTCTTTTAGTTCTTAAGTTTGGGTTGTTCTTATATTATAAATAATTGTAGGAACCAGGCATTTATTTCACCTATTTTATTTCAGTGTACAACCTGAAGATGAGAGCTTATGCTCTCGAAACATGTAGTTGTAAAAAATTAAACTAGTGGAGAACGACTGAACTTTGATTTAATTCATTAAAGTCATTTAATGGCTTTGAAACGCGTAAAGACAACAACAAAAATTGGGGCCATTATATATAAAGGGTGCTAATGTAAGTCAGAAACGAGTATAATTTACTCGTTTCTGTCTAAGTTATTTTGGAGTGCGTTCATGATTCGGGTTAATATTAACCCTGTGAATTTTACACAGACGCGCCGGGCGTTGACCGGACGTCTTCTGTCTGTCATTTGTCAATTTGTATTTTTTTTATTGGTGGATTTGAATCAAAAAACATTTTCCGCTAATAACACATATTTAAAAGATGAACCCAATATTTATGTTATTCTTTGAAGGAACTCACTCACTCTGACCAAGAAATAAAACATGGGTGCCGCAAGATTTTTTGAGAAAATTTTAGAAAATATAAGTCTCGATACCTGCTGTATTCCAATGTTTTAGGAACTATAATCATAGATAAAGGATTTTTGCAGCGGTTCAGTGAGCTTTTATTAGATAGGCAACTCTGGCTGTTTGACAGATCGTTAACTCTGTGGCGCCCACTACTGAGCTTAGTGACGAACTAGAAGTTGAGGCGGGAAATTTGAATCGCCTTTTATAATAAATTTTCTTTAATTTTAAAGTTTTTTTTGAAATTTTTAATCAGTCAATATTCTATAAAGACATACACTGTCTTTATAAGATATAAACAGATTGAAAATGATATATAAACTGCAATAAATAAAATATTTTTAAATGAGTTTTTATTATTATAAGAAAAGCTACAAATTAACGACTAACTATTGATGAAATAATACATAGTCTAATTGATTGGTAAAATAAAACATAATGAAAAACCAAACACTATCTAGTATATTTAAGTTTGCTTTTAACATTTCTGGTGAGTGATGAGTGAATAAATAATGAAACAGTTATTCGTGAAGAGAATCATTCTTAAATGTCTACTTTTTAACAGCTTGAGGAAAATCTGACATGATTTAAAAGTACCTCCTCGCCTTAGTTGTAAGTTGTGTAGGGTATGTTTCAAAGCAGTATATACATAGCTTATCAGTGGTCGCACATATCATCCAAAAGCTAAAAACAATAAAAAAAAATCACCTTATAACCGTACTAGATTATGGTAAGATAAAGATTTAAAATTAAGGAATAAATTTATTCAAAGTACATTACGCTGCTGGGTAATCCCTCATTTACCCATCAATTAAGCACAAATTTAATGTTAATTTTGTATGTGTCTCCCTTTTACTTAATATCAGAAGAAAGGTATAGACATAAAATTAACACTAAATTTACCAGGCATTGGAAACCTGTATTCAGAGTTCCGTAAAGTAAGCGATAAGAAGTTAAAAAGACACTACCAATACAAATTTTATCAAATGCCAATCTAAGCTCAAATGAGAAAATAAGAAAACTTACCTTAAAATGTCTCGGAAAACTATGCATTTTATACTCGTCTGAACTTTAGACACTTCCCCGAGAAAAGCAACTAGAAATTCTTATTCTTTTATGTTTAAAAATTGCAAAAGTTATAAATTTAACAAATTTTAATTTTAATGCGTCACAGCAACAAAGATTACCTACATAAGCCAAAAAGATAGATTTAAAATGAACCCGAAATAAAACGCGGTGGAAGATGTTTTTCTACCTGAAAAAAAGGTGGACGGAAAATCCAAACCACAGATAATTCTCAAAAAAAATAGAATAAAGAACAAACGCGCGACCGCCGCGCCTCTTTTGAGCTTAGTGAGAACTTTAACCTAACGACCTGTCAAATTGCATTGAGTTTCCTAGGCATGACTATAATATCTCAATATAAAAACGCTTTGGGTTTGCCCTGAGACCCAACCGGTGCCGGGAGAGCGCGCGCAACGTTGTCAAAATTTGCTCAAAGTATAGGTTTTTGGAAAAATCGCGCGGTATCTATTCGCATTTTTAAATGTTCACTGTACATGATTGATTGCGTTTTATCCAGTGAGTTTAAAAATAACTTTTTTAGTTAGTCACTGGCATTTATTTTTCTTCATCTCATATTTTTAAAATTTAAATCAATTTTCCTACTCCACATAATAAATCTTACAACTCTTTTATATCTTGTCTGATTTCAAGCGAAGAAAGCCCCATTGTATGATTGAATATAGACTTTGTAAAAGATGGATATAGGCCAGTCAATAGAGCGAAAAAAAGACCCCAGCTTTCCCCACATTGGAGGCCCCCCCCCGCCATCTTGGATTTAGTGTACAAGAAAAGTTTTTTAGCTCACACATATACTATACTATAGTAGTGTGAGCTATGGTGATCCTAATTTTTTCGAGAAAAAAAAGTTGCTCCGATTTCAAAAATTTTTATATATCTTTGCGTTTCAGATGATTTTGAAACTTTTTTGTTGCGCCGTCTGTCTGTCTGTCTGTCTGTCTGTCTGTCTGTCTGTCTGTATGTCTGTCTGTCTGTATGTCTGTAACGACCAACGCGCATAACTCAAAAACCGCTTGGCCGATTTTAATGAAATTTGGTACCTAGGCTGGGTCTTGGGTCGAGATGGTCCCATTTAAAAATGAACAAAATCCACCGAACAGAACCCAAATAAAAGGGTGGGGGTAGATTTCAAAAATTAGAGTTTATGTGAAAATATGGCGTGTGTGATATCAAACCAAAGGTAATTGAGTCTGCAGTTAAACAAAATACATTTTAATTTATTTAAAAAAAAAGGGTGGGGGTATATTTTAAAAATTAGAGTTTAAGTGAAAATATGGCGTGTGTGATATCAAACGAAAGGTAATTGAGTCCGGAGTTTAACAAAATACATTTTAGTTTTTTGTTTTTTTTAAGGGTGGGGGTAGATTTCAAAAAGTTGGGTTTAAGTCAAAACATGGCTTGTGTGGTATCAAACAAAAGGTAATTTAGTCTGGAGTTAAATAAAATATATTTCAGTTTTTAGTTATATTAGCTCACACGGACACTATAACTATAGTACCTAGTGTGAGCTTAGGGGCCCATATATTGGCAGAGTATTTTTTAATTACTTGGTCCCTGTACATTTTAGAAAAAAAAGTTTTGGCCAAAAGGTGAACACAATAAAATTTTCTACAAAAACGCTCTTTTACATTTTTTTGTCAAACAAATGGTTTTCGAGTTATGACGCTAAACATTTCGCCACCATTTTGTATTTTGACCAATTTTTTTAGTGGCCTTTAACTTCGAAACTGCTTATTTTTGAGAAAATCTGTAATAAGATAAACTAAAGACCAATTAATAGCCTATAAAATGAGATAACACTGAGTTCTCTGGGTAGTACCCTTGCTGAGATACGAACCCTGAGGTGTTTGCAGTACACCCGTTTCTTATGTATTTTTATAGTATATGCAAAATAAACCAAAATTATTCAGTTTTGTCATTTTATCAAAAGGTAAGGATTTTACAGAAAGTGTGTAATAAAGTTTATTCTAGACACTTAAATTCTTTTAAACAATGTATCATTAAAGTAGACTAAGTCCACAAGCAGCACTTACATGACATCCATATATTGAGGTTATTTTTTAAGATCACGAAAAAATGATTTTTTTGTTTTATTCAGTTTTCAAAAAAAAGGAAGCATTTTGTCACAAAGTTTTGTTAAAGCTATTATTGACACTCCAGGGACGTCCGCATATTAAGGTTATTTTTGTAAATTATTTTTTTTTTAAATTTTTATTGGTTTTAATTAATTTTCCTAAAAACTAAGCTTTTTAAAAATGTTGTTTAAGCATATTTATATTATTGAAAATAAAATTATCTTAAAAACGATATGTATCTAGTGGGTTTTTGTTAACGGGGAACATTCAAAGAATATAGGCCTATTTAGTGATTTTTTTTATCACAAAAAAAGTATTGTTATCATCAATTTTTTTAAAAACCAAACCGTACCGGAAAAAGCGTTTTATTCTGTGTTATAAACAAATAAATTTTCTTTCGAATGACGTGTATAGTTATAATATTTAGGGAACCGTTAATAAACAAGGGGCGTCCAAAAACAAAACTTTCATATATTTTTGAGTTCAATTTTCTAAGGGCGTCACCTACCGAACATACCGTATGTATTTTTATCTTGTCCCAAACCATCTATCCAAGCTTTGATCAATTTGAAACCCCATAAAATGAAAAGGAAACCTTTATATAAAATATATGCAAATTAAATTTCTTATTCGGCTCCTCGAGACCAGCGAATTCTCTTCCGCGTATTTCACCAGTTTAAGCATCACTTGATATTTTACTTTCTCTTTCTTTTACATTACGCAGACATGAGACAAAAACAAACGCATCATGTGTAGGGTTAGCAAGCGAATTGTATGATGGTTTTGGCTGATTTATTTGTTGAGCTAAAAGTGGTCCAGTGGGTCGGTTTTCTTATTTTTTTAATCCGCTTTGTTTTGTTTTACGCATAAATCTACTTTTATTCCAAGAAAACCAAATACAGTGAAACCTCTCCTTGCGGATACCTCTATTAAGCGGACACTTCCTTTAGGCGGAGAAATTTGTTGGAACCAAGTGTTTCCCTATTTCTTTACATGTAAAATTCACTCCTATAACCGGACACTCTAATAACCGGACGCGAACAATTTTTTTTGGTTAAAAAATTCTGAAACCTCCCTTAACCGGACGCGAACCTCTGACAACGGGACAGAGCGCTGCACGACATGGGCATAAATATTATGTAGTATGTTGGCAACAACACACTCTGCAGCCGGGGAATTACCTCTTTCCGTGTTCATGCGGAGAATAAATACTTCTGTCGTATTTACAACATATCTTATTCGGCGGGACAGCTGTTTTTTATTTTTATTGTTCAGATGGGTAGTCATAAATATCTTTGAAATGGCGCCTAGTAAAAACGTGAAAAAATGAAAGTTGTTAACGTTTCGGAGAAGGAACATCTATTAGCATGAAAGATCGCTGAAAAATTTAATATAGGGGAAATTCAACCAGCGGAAATTGTTAATAAATATATATTAAAATTTCGCAGTTCTCTCTCATAAGCGGACACCTCCAATAAGCGGACAAACACGACGAACTCGTGAGTGTCCGCTTATAGGATGTTTCACTGTATATTATAAGAATAGATATAATAATATAGTGTGTTTCGGCCAATACCTTCACCCAATATAGTGAGATAGAGGTATATGAACTTCACATAAGTCTATCTCGTTTCTTGCACTGTCGAATTGCGCAAAAGCGCCAAGTACCAGATTTGTTGGTCGCTGCAAATAAACAAAGCCTATCAAGCAGCTCGCTTGAGTGTCTGCTGAAAATTCAGCCAATAGCAAAACACTTTATCGGGCTTGCGCAGAAACGCTCTAAAAATATTGCGATAGACGTATGGGAGGTTGGATATTTCCTTCTCTCTTTCTCGGCTTAAAATAGTCCTCCCATTGCGTTATGAGATACCCGCTAAATATTCTTATAATGTATTTAAAGGAAACTCTAGGCGCAATTAAGGAGCCTAGAGGCATTGGCTGTTGCATTTTAATTTTATTAAGGTAACTGATACTGAGTAACTACTGCACATTCATTAGCAGTGACCTTAATTTCAATAAGTTCAACCTGTTTTTAACAAGAGAGACAAGATGGACACTCGTATGCGACCCGTTGGGCAGCCCAACGAAACTCGTTAAACTTTGAGTTTATCGCGGCGTTGTCAAAATGGCGGAGACTGTCAGTTCTTGTTATTTTTTTGTGTTTTTATTGAAAAAAAAAGAAAATCTGCCTAAACAGTTTTTGACAGTTAAATTTTATTGCAAATTTAAAATAAGTTGACAGGCAGATAACGGAAATGACACACTTAAAAAGTAACAGGACCGTGGCCATTTTAGATTGGTTACTTTAACTTTAGTAGTTGAAATAAGTCAGTTTCTGGTATTTTCAAAAATAGTCCAGGTTGCTTAATTTTTGCTTGTTAATACGTCGCTTAAAATAGTTTAAAGTCCTGCTGATTTGTTTTATATTTTACTAAGTTATTTACAAATAACACAAATTTCGCTGCATGGAAAATTGATTTTTAGCTCACACATATACTATACTATAGTAGTGTGAGCTATGGTGATCCTAATTTTTTCGAGAAAAAAAAAGTTGCTCCGATTTCAAAAATTTTTATATATCTTTGCGTTTCAGATGATTTTGAAACTTTTTTGTTGCGCCGTCTGTCTGTCTGTCTGTCTGTCTGTAGGTCTGTCTGTCTGTCTGTCTGTCTGTCTGTCTGTCTGTCTGTATGTCTGTAACGACCAACGCGCATAACTCAAAAACCGCTTGGCCGATTTTAATGAAATTTGGTACCTAGGCTCGGTCTTGGGTCGAGATGGTCCCATTTAAAAATGAACAAAATCCACCGAACAGAAACCAAGTAAAAGGGTGGGGGTAGATTTCAAAAATTAGAGTTTATGTGAAAATATGGCGTGTGTGATATCAAACGAAAGGTAATTGAGTCTGCAGTTGAACAAAATACATTTTAATTTATTTAAAAAAAAAGGGTGGGGGTATATTTTAAAAATTAGAGTTTAAGTGAATATATGGCGTGTGTGATATCAAACGAAAGGTAATTGAGTCCGGAGTTTAACAAAATACATTTTAGTTTTTTGTTTTTTTTAAGGGTGGGGGTAGATTTCAAAAATTTGAGTTTAAGTCAAAACATGGCTTGTGTGGTATCAAACAAAAGGTAATTTAGTCTGGAGCTAAATAAAATATATTTCAGTTTTTAGTTATATTAGCTCACACGTACACTATAACTATAGTACCTAGTGTGAGCTTAGGGGCCCATATATTGGCAGAGTTTTTTTTAATTGGATTGGCTTTTTTTTTCAAATGTGTATTTCGGAAAAATACTCCAAAGGTAAACAAAAAAATGTTTTAACAAGGAAAACAATTTTTCCTGAACCAACTAAGCCGCGGATAAAAATTAGAGTTTTTCAAAAGTTTTCAACGCTCAAACTGAACTTTGTAAAATTGGAAAAGTTATTTTATATGTAAGTAAGCACTTAAACAGGAAAAAGTTTAGGGCTATGCTAAACATCTAAAAACTTTGGAAAGCATTTGAGAGAGCTTCAAAAATCATATTTTGTGTAAATTAACGAACTTAAGTGGATAATCAAATTAAAAACAAATGTAATTTTTAAAAAAATCTATTTCTTCCGTTAAAATTATCATAATTTTAGCGTTGTTTATAGAGGAGCGATTGTCTAAAAGGTAAACTTTTGCGACAGAGAGGTAAAGAAAAGTAGGGTCTTTCGAGAGGTACTTGTCCCATTTTTAGCCAATGATCCGTATTTCGCCAGTTTTTATTTATTTTAGTCTATATTGAGCGAAATTAAGAAAATAAATGCTGTGTGTTATTTATAATAATTTACGCCTATAAACCGAGGGGTGGCTCGGTATTTGCTTTTGGTGTACAGGTTAGGGGAAATACCAGGAAATACTTGGGAAGTACTGGGAAATATAGTAGGAAATACCGAGATGTGCTTGGGAAATACTAGGAAACACCATCAAAATTTGAGGAAATACTGGAAAATACCAGGAAATACCGTAGGTATTTCTTTTTGGTGTATAAAAATCGGCGATCGAGCCACCCCTCGCTATAAACGATAAAACAGCAGCTATAAAAGCAACACTACTGCAAAATTTATTTTAGTCGTGGTTCAGCACTCAACGGTGTCACAGGTTTGGTTTGGTTTGTTGTTAAAAAGAAAACTGTAAGGAGTTCAAATGTAATTTTTCGTGAATTTTTTTTGTAGATTCCTTGCTAATTTTTCAAAAAAGAAACAGGGGTGGCACCGCTGTGAACAATAAATTTTACCTTGCCCGTGAGTGAGTTAAGATGCATATTTTTGAGGATTTAGTTCTGGTTCTTTCGTCATGCTTTTTTCCCAAAAAAATTTAATGCGACATATTAGGAAAAGTCAAGGTTTTAAATGCCGTAATTTCGTCATATCATCAAATACAATGCAAAAATGAGTTGACGGAATTTGAGACATAAATGTGACGAAATTAGGGACATTGATATATTTGCTAATATAAAAGATATTTGTTTCTTTCTTAATAATAATTGTAGCCCTCTCCGTTTTTGGTGTAGGTACTCGTATTTTCTAAAATTGCTATAGGATTTAAATTTAGTTTTTGTCATTTTTAAACAACATACCATTGACACAAATTAAAAGATTCCCAAATGACGAAGCAATGGAATACAATATTTATATCATGTCAAAACTTAGGCATCTCTTCCGAAGTTCCGAATACAACTAGGGAAATATAGGACTAAATCTGCGGATTACCCCGCATTGGTAGCTCTTAAAATAATTTTTTTTCTTACGCACGCGCACTCGCAAGGAGATTCCTATCACGCTCGAGAAGCGGCAAGTGCGCGGAAATGTTGGTCTATGTTGGTTTTGAAACGGTTCAGGTTGTAATCTACAGGAAAAACTGTCGGAGGGAGTCCATTCCACAGCGATGCTGTTCTCCAGAGATATGAATTCTGATATAATGAGGTTCTTGGTGCCTCTATTTTGACAGTAAATTGATGGTTACCGTCTGTTTGACGTGTTTGCCTAGTAGGTGCTACTCCCGGGGGGATCATACGTGCCAGCTCTTCAGAGCATTTTCTGTGATAATACCTGTAGAAGAGAGATAGATCACCCACAGTTCTTCGATGTTCGAGACTATCCAAGCTACGGGTAAGTGCGGGGTCATTGATCAGCTTGATAGCTCATTTTTGCACGGTGTTCAAAAGCATTAAATTAGGTTTGGGTGCCGCACTCCATATATGTGAGCAGTACTCCATAGTTGGTCGAATCTGGGCTTTGTAGAGTATCAGCAGTTGGCTTGATGTATACAGATGTCTTGTACGAAATAGCACCCCAAGCTCTTGGGACGCCCTTTTAGCTATATCTGCCACGTGACTGCCAAGACATGTTGGTCTCTGCAGTGACTCCCAAGATGTTCAACTGGTTCTGCAATGTGACAGCACTTCCAGATAGCATGATGTTAGGCTCACCGGTGCTGGTCTTTTTTCAAAATAGGACTGCTTGGGTTTTCTGCGTGTTGAACTGTACAAGGTTTTTGTTGCCCCAGTCCTCTATTTCTGGTATAAAAAATATTTTTAATTTACATTACATTTTGACATAACGTTATATGCGCGGCAACTGTCTTTAAATAGAGGAGCTAGTAGCCTGCGTTACTGGAACACAAGTAAGGTCAAACACTATCCTTTAGTCAAGGATAAGGTTCAAACCAGGTAACTGCGCATGTCTCAAATGGAAGATACGCCTAAAACACGCCTAAAATAACGATCTGCATGATTTTTCCAACTATAAGATGGTATGTCCTTTAATTACCATTCTTAATAACTTTGCAATTAGTGTGGGCACAGCATGTCTTGTAGGCATAGGTGCAAACTTTATCTACTCTGCGCAAGAACAAATAAATAATTTGTTTTTGCGGTCCTGCGCTTCGAACCACCACTGGAACGTAATCTACAAAAATCTACAAACTATAGCCTACTTGTAAATGCTCTCGGCACTAAAAGTAAAAGAGAAAGTGTAGGTTTTTAAGCCGCTACCGGATATTCCTTATAACAATATAAAAAAAAATAAGCAGATGACTAAAATCATCCTCATCATTTTAAGTCGACCTTGTCTAATGTCTTGAAATGAGTTTCAATTTTTTTACATGACAAAAAACCGCCCGAAGTCGAGAAAGTATGTTCTATTGTCACGAAGTGTATTCAGTCGTGATTTTGCAGTTTTTCGCTTTTATTTTTTCCTATGAAAAAAAAATAGATTTAAAATCTGACAGAACTTGACGATAAAAATTGAGATTTAAATTATAAAAAAAAATTTTTTTCAACAAAAAATACAAGTTAATTCTATTATAGCACAGAATATCTAGCTACGCAGCAGAAGGTCGGGGCTATGTCTTGTTTTTTGTAGTAAAAAAATAACTGGCACTGCCTGTTTGATTTCGTCTAATCGAGGTTCGTTCACAAATTAGGTTTGCTTGTTCTCTTAAAAACAGTGCCATATCCGTAAAGTTCGATTTAATAGCTAGTTTTTCTGTGGTATTGGGAATGCTGTTTTGTTTGAGTGTTTAGTAAGCAATATAATAGTTTTATTATTTTTTTATGTTTAATTTAGTACCTATAATCCAAACTACTGATGCGTAAAAAAAAGTAGAGGTTAACTTTTTTGCTTTCACATTGCTATTTCTTTTATAACAAGAAAAATCAACCAATTTTATAGGCAATTTAAAATAAATCAATTGCAAGTCAATTACTAAATGAGATGACATTGATCTAATATTAAATTTTTCACAAAAAATATTCTGTTTTCATACAACCTTTACTACAGTCAAAATAGCAAAAAACTCAGGAGATATTATGTTGACCTACGAACTTTCCCCGATACTTTAACCAATGGTTACAACAGTGGCGCACCCAGGAATGTGTCTTGGGGGGGGGGCCCGACAGCTAAAAAGGGCGCCTGTCAAAAATCGTGCGACCAAAAAAAAAAAAAGATCATTATGTCTTGAGCGGGGACGCGCCGAACTACGCCGCTGCTTGGGGGGGGGGGGGGGGCGAAGCCTCATGATGTCAAATTTTAAGCTATTGTTTGTGTTCTATTATGAAATATGTAGAAAATATGTAAAAAAATCTAAGGCTTGGGGCCCCCCCCCCCTGGGTGCGCCCATGGTTACAAGACCTTAGTGAGTTGTGTAATCATTGCTTTAACCCTTTGTTTTGAATAAAGAAAGTGGGTCCGGTGATACCTTATTTTAAAAGCCTCTTAAATGTCGACATAAAAAAATACATTCCTGAGAAAAAATTAAAAAATCCCGAAACACATCGATTTAATTTTTATCAAAATAATATTTTGCAGTAACTCTTTTATTTTACTTTTTATCTCTCTATGGTAAATTTGGAGGCTAATATATCCAAAAACAATTAGATAGATTTTCGAAATTTTTACACCAGGGTAAAGACATTCAAGAGGATTTCAAACTAAGGTATCAATCAACCCAGTTCCTCTATTTAAAATATGTAGGTAAAGTTTAGCCCTTAAAAAGGGAGCGTGGTACAAAAATTTCAAGGCTGACAAAAAGTGTCCCCCCTGCAAACAAAATCGATGTGTTCAAAGGTAAGAGGCCTCGGATAAAAAAAATACCCTGTATATAAATAAAGTCTACAGAAATTAGGTGGTTTTTAACTATGAATAATAGGGACATTTTGGGTCGCGTATATTACACTTTGTTACCGTTATTGTTATTACTGAGTCTGCGCATTAGCAGCTTCTCGCTCCTTTTTCGTTATGTACGGTAACGGCGCCCGGTGCGTACGGTGGCCAGCCGTTAATGTTACCGGTATTTTTTAAGGTTAGTTTTGTATTGTTTTTTTTAAAGCAGTCGAATTTTTTACCAAAATTCGGTAGTTTGGCTTATAAAAAGCCATAAATCTAATAAAAATAAATAAACAAATTTAAATAAACAAAAAGTTGAAGTAGTATGAAACTACTAAATTAACGTTTGTGGTATGTTATCTTTAGTGTGCCAAAATCTATCTTTTTTGCCCTGATTGTTGCCGTTATTCTTAGTAACAATAACGTTAACAGCTGTCAAATTTTCTGTTATTTTAACTGACCCAAAATGTCCCTAATATGTTTTAAAGATTTTAACACCAGTATTTACTAAAGGGTCTACAGTGCTAAGTGCTACAATCCTAGGTTTAAAAGTCTACATTTTGGTTGAAGGTTTAACTTATTTTTCCCGTGAATGCAATAGTTTTTAATATTTATATAAATTGTTCATAAATACCTTGGGATATGGGTCATCTTTTTTCGTTGTAACAAAGACATTATTTCCACACAAAGGTTATAAATAAATAAAAAAAATCAAATATTTTGGTTTAACAATGGTAGCCATATTTAAACCTCCAAATGTCACTAGGTAATGTCGAATAAAAACGGTGTAAGTCAGTGTCAGCTGTCCGCTATATTTTACATGTTAATTTTTTAGGCAAGTTAGCGACGATTAAACCGATGGTCGATTGTTTTAGGGAATGAGTAATTGAAACGGGATTCTAATATATCTTGTGCTTTTTACAGTAATGCATCTACAGATATAGTTTTAAGTTATTTATCTATTATTTAGCTTTGAATATGTTTGTATGTAAGTTTTTTTGTCAATCATGGATTATTTCTATTGTTTTTCAAACTTTAAACCACCCCTTAGGGGTGGCACGACTGCACGGACTAAGTTTCCAAAAAATGACATTTGGTTACAAAATTTTATGTGGTTTTTCTTTATTTCTTCAGTTAATTTGAATTTATATGAGATAAAACTCACCAAGAAATGCTGACTATCATATTGCACATTAGGGTGAACCAAATCTTTGCAGTTATTTGACCTGTGAGTATTAAAATACTCTGCCAATATATGGGCCCCTAAGCTCACACTAGGTACTATAGTTATAGTGTACGTGTGAGCTAATATAACCCTCTAGTTGAATGTTTTTGAATATAACTAACAACTGAAATATATTTTATTCAACTCCAGACTAAATTACCTTTTGTTTGGTACCACACAAGCCATGTTTTGACTTAAACTCAAATTTTTGAAATCTACCCCCACCCTTAAACAAAAAACAAAAACTATAATGTATTTTGTTAAACTCCGGACTCAATTACCTTTCGCTTGATATCAAACACGCCATATTTTCACATAAACTCTAATTTTTGAAATCTACCCCCACCCTTTTATTTGATTTGTGTTCGGTGGATTTGGTTCATTTTTAAATGGGACCATCTCGACCCCAGACCCAGCCTAGGTACCAAATTTCATTAAAATCGGCAAAGCGGTTTTTGAGTTATGCGCGTTGGTCGTTACAGACAGACATACAGACAGACAGACAGAGAGACAGACAGACAGACAGACAGACATACAGACAGACAGACAGACATACAGACAGACAGACAGACAGACAGACAGATAGACAGACAGACGGCGCAACAAAAAATTTCAAAATCATCTGAAACGCAAAGATCTATAAAAAATTTTGAAATCGGAACAACTTTTTTTTTCTCGAAAAAATTAGGATCACCATAGCTCACACTACTATAGTATAGTATATGTGTGAGCTAAAAATACACTTAAACCGGTCGGTATCAAGTCTAAAGACTTGATACTTAAACCCGGTCTACAATGCTAAGTCTTAAGGTCTTAGTAAATACTGGTGTAAAGGTCTATCTACAAAATTTAAAATGTATCAATTTTTTCCAGGGTCTTTTTCTAAAAATACTTGGTAATAAAGGATGAATTTAATGGTCTCTTTAAACAATGATTTAATTCAACAAAATATTTAAAAAAAAATTAAACTTGTATTTATAAATTCACACCAAGTTCACACGGCATCGTTTTCCAAGAAAAAATGTTTAGTTTTTGTGTCAACAAACTATTAAAGAACAAAATAATGCCTTGTTGCGCCGCAGGGTAACCTTGGGCGGTAATGATATTCCTAAGAAAATAATCAACGCTAATTATTGTTTTACTGCCTGCATCAACTACGACAGGTGAATGGTTTCTTTTTATTATTAAACAAATGAAAACGTAATAATCAGTGGCAGCTGCTACAGGGAGACCAACGGGGCAGTGCCCTCAAAAAACTAGACAAGAAACAGTATTCTAAATTGATTTATTTAAAAAAAGTTAAATCTTCCCTTACGACATGATTGTCTAGTTCTTTTTATTATCTGTGGATAACAACAAGCGATTAATTGGGTGAACTTTTTTAGCGTAAATAATTACAAACCGGCAGGGCCGCGCGGGGCAAGGTTTCAATTTTACCCGTTTTTCAGCCGTGTATGGGTGGCTGTTCTGGCGCGGACGCAGGACGAATGTTTGTTTTAGTTGAAGTTGGCCATCATCGTCGTGCGGAAACGTTCGTTGCCCTTTCTAGTGTTGCCGGTTCTATCCTTAGTGAAGGCGTATGAATTTGTTTTGATTTGGGGTTTGTTGGTTTTCGTTATCGTTTGTTTATAAAATGGAAATAAATACAGTCGATTACATAATTAACTGTGCAAATTTAAATACGTGGACATATGAACTTCGATTACAAATAAAATCTTTAGGGTCACATAGACCGGACCTAAAAATTAATCAAAATTTTAGTGTAAATAATGCCGATTATATATTAATTATACGATGCTGAAAACTGGTTGTGCGAACAAAATAATACCTTGTTGCGCCGCAGGGTAACCTTGGGCGTTAATGATATTCCTAAGAAAATAATCAACGCTAATTATTGTTTTACTGCCGGCATCAACAATATGAATGCGCATTCAAAAATATGAATGCGTCGCCTGTTTTGTCCAGTGCTTTTAAAAACTGTTTGATCAATCCAAGTTTGATGTGCAAAGGCGGCAAGTAAATATTATCTTGCGGGACTAATAAGGGCGACATTTTTCTGATCGGGGGTAAATCTTTCTCGCAAAGGCCAGTTCCGTACAATGTAATGCGTGCTCGGCTGTCCCATTCACAAAGAATGCATTAATATTATTTTTAAGTTTTGGTTTGTTTCCATGTATATTTTTTACTTTTTCGGTATTTTTTAAAATCTTTATCCCTAGCCCTTTCTTATGGAGTGATCTTTTTTCACTTTTTGTAGCGAATTATTTCTGTTTTTCATCTTAAAAAAAGTTAATCTACTTTATTTGGAAGAAGCAACAATTATTGGTAAATCAAGGATAATACGCGATAAAAAATTTTACCATTCATATATATTTTTTGTCATTTTCAACTATAATTTAGGTGAATGTTTTTTGTTATTAAACAAATAAAAACGTAATAATCAGTGGCGGCTACTACAGGGAGAGCAACGGGGCGGGGCAGTGCCCTCCCAAAACTAGACAACAAACAGTATTTTTAGTTGATTTATTTAAAAAAGTTCAATCTTCCCTTAAGACATGTTTGTCTGGTTCTTTTTATTATCTGTAGATATCAACAAGCGATTAATTGGGTGAACTTTTTTAGCGTAAATAATTACAAACCGGCAGCGCCGCGCGGGGCAAGGTTTCAATTTTACCCGTTTTTCAGCCGTGTATGGGTGGCTGTTCTCGCGCGGAGGCAGGACGAATGTTTGTTTTAGTTGAAGTCGGCCATCATCATCGTGCGGAAACGTTCGTTGCCCTTTCTAGTGTTGCCGGTTCTATCCTTAGTGAAGATGTATGAATTTGTTTTGATTTGGGGTTTGTCAGTAGTAAAAAGCCTTGCTGGTCGTGTGTCATTGTTTGTTTTCGTTATCTTTTGTTTATAAAATGGAAATAAATACCGTCGATTACATAATTAACTGTGCAAATTTAAATACGTGGACATATGAACTTCGATTACAAATAAAATCTTTAGGGTCACATAGACCGGACCTAAAAATTAACCAAAATTTTAGTGTAACTAATGCCGATTATATAATAACTATACGATGCTGAAAACTAGTTGTGCGGTTGTGAAAAAAGAAATGCTTTTTTTTATATTTATTTCTCTTGTTATGAACAGTTCACGAAGTGATCCTGCGTGCAAAGGGAATGTGTGATATCAAGCAGTTTAGTGAAAAGTTAAAAAGACACAAAGGAAGTGGTATTCATTTAAATAACCACATAGAATTTTCTATGCTAGGCAAGACTGATATTAGGTGCCAATTGGATAGTGCCTATAGGCAAAACATTACCAAACATAATGAAAATGTGACAAAAAGTAGACATATACTTAGTAGGTTAATGGACTGTTTAAAATTCTGTGGGATTTTTGAGGTTGCCCTGCGGGGCCATAACAAAGAAAGGCGAATGGAATTTATCTATAAACAAATAAACTTAAAACTACACCAAGTAGCTGCTTGTTTGGAAAATACTAAAATAAAATTTTTCATGCATTTTAAATTTCTGCACCCTCCCCAATTTAGAACGTCACCAGCCGCTACTGGTAATAATAAAAGCACTTTTTTTAATAGTGATAGGTACAGGGTATTCCATAGCCTTCTCTGTGTTTGGCTTTTTTGCGTTTATTTTTCTTAATAAGTAGTGATTTATTTTTCCATCGGTGGCTGTATAAGAACCCAGACAGCACAGGACTTCCAATGGACGTTCATTTGAGGTCCATTCTAATAATAATATGACGTAATAAGGAACACTTAAGGCTAAGTAACTAAAAATACTCTGCCAATATATGGGCCCCTAAGCTCACACTAGGTACTATAGTTATAGTGTACGTGCGAGCTGATAAAACTAAAACCTGAAATATATCTTATTGAACTCCAGACTAAATTACCTTTTGTTGGATACCACACAAGCCATGTTTTGACTTAAACACAAATTTTTTAAATCTACCCCCACCCTTAAAAAAACAAAAACTAAAATGTATTTTGTTTAATTCCGGACTTAATTACCTTTCGTTTGATATCACACACGCCATATTTTCACGTAAACTCTAATTTTTGAAATCTACCCCCACCCTTTTTGAAGAAAAAAAAACTAAAATGAATTTTGTTTAACACCATACTATATTATCTTTCGTTTGATATAACACACGCCATATTTTCACATACACTCTAATTTTTGAAATCTTCCCCCACCCTTTTATTTGGCTTGTGTTCGGTGAATTTTGTTCATTTTTAAATGGGACCATCTCGATCCAAGACCCAGCCTAGGTACCAAATTTCATTAAAATCGGCCTAGCGGTTTTTGAGTTATGCGCGTTGGTCGTTACAGACAGACATACAGACAGACAGACAGACAGACAGACATACAGACAGACAGACAGACGGCGCGACAAAAAAGTTTCAAAATCATCTGAAACGCATAGATATATAAAAAATTTTGAAATCGGAGCAACTTTTTTTTTCTCGAAAAAATTAGGATCACCATAGCTCACACTACTATGGTATAGTATATGTGTGAGCTAAAAGTCGGTGCGATGGGCTATAACAGAAATTAAAGTCTTTTTCCTTACGAGAATAATAAAATAACATGATAGATGATAGTTACAGGATATAGTTATTTCTTCTACCTGCTAATAAGAGCAGGACCTACACCTCTGACCCCAGACCGCACAGGTTCTTCAATGGAAGTCCTGAACCTAAAATGGACGGTCAGTAGCCGTCCACTAGATTATAAAACTACAATACAAAATATGTCCCTTGATGTCCAGAAATGTTCGAAACGGACGTCCAATCGACGTACAAAAGTGTCGTCCATTGGACGTTCGATGTCCAGCTGTGGATGTGTCCGACAGATGTTTTTGTGCTGTCTGGGTTATGTATGCCGTGGCCCTTTAAAGGTGTATCAAAGTCTAGAATAGACCGGTAGTGAGTTTCTTTAGCATGCCATCTATCCAAAGTAGCAGAAAACTTCAAAACTAAAGCAAAAAGCATAGAAAAGCCTCATCTCTACGTTATCCAGACCACTCCAACATAATTATCTCTTACATTTGGCCACTCAGACTGTTACGCCTGACCTATCTCAATTCCACTGACCTCAGCTCAAAAGTGTTCTCCTTCAAAATGAACGCAACGTGGCTTTTTGTTAGGCCTGCATGAAAATAATAGAGGCCCTGCATCTTATATTACTAGTTAACATACTTTACCAAAGCCAACACAAAAATACAGGCCACGATCCCGAAAAAATCAGCTGTTATCGTGAGTGAATTTTAGATTGGGTCTGATGAGAGAATAGAGATTTATTTGTGATATTTTCAAAATGGCATTATAGATTTTACCGAAAATTTAGTAAAATATTCCCAGATACTATCCCGATATTCCACCAAACTTTTGTAAGGATGAAAGAAGATCTAAAAACCAGGACCGAGTTTATTTTATTTTTAAATCAAATATTCATAAACCGTCATTCCATCTTGAATATTTTAAAGAAAATCTGCTGTAGCGTGACGTGACCATCAAAAAGAAATTCAGCCTACGCTGTGACGTCAACAAAGGTGTAGATCGTGGGCCATTCGCTTTGATAGCTCTGACTTTACTTTAAGATTTGGTTAGAATTTTATGTTTTAATATTTCTAAATGTGTGATACATTCGGTCTCTATAACTGGTTTGTCAAATACGCTTTCTTCTAGTGGTTTGAAATGTGACATAGGTTAAATAGTTATGTATATTTATAAGCTAATAAAACAGGGCGTCTAGTTCTCTCTGGCCATATTGGCCACTCTCCAAACTTTCGTCGTTGACCGCTCGGTTGGATATTGGTTTGCCTAAAATGCAGAAATTCCCAAATTTTGAGATCGTAAAGAGATATTTAAATTACATATCGTTATATTATGTAAAAATTTTCAAATTTTGAAATTGTAAAGATATATTTAAATTACTTATCGTTATATTATTGGGTACCCTAAGTTATAAAAACTCAGACTTACGTACCACTGCTTCCAGGATTAAAAATAATATATTATTTTACTTATATTTTAAGTCTGATGGGGGAAGGTACTACTGGGCGTACCCAGGCGGGAGGTGGGGGGGCTTCGGGGACCGCCCCCTTCCAAGGCCAAGATTTTTTTAGATATTTTCGACATTTTCATAAATACAAAAATAACATAGCATAAAATAGGGCATCAGTAGGTCTCGCCCCCTTAAAACATATTCCCGGGTGCGTTACTGAAAGATCTGAGCACGAGCAAATACGTTTGTTCGGCCGTTGGTTTCTGGTGAACATTTCTTACTCTGAGGTGCCCACGGATTGAGTGCCGGTAAGGTATAAATGACAAAAAAATTTCGATTTAGATTCTGATTTTCTGGGAATCGCTTGCTCCTGCTTGGTCTTAAACTAAGATGTTAAAAAAATTTATCAAATCAATTTATCTACAGGGTGGTTTATTAGGCTGATTTCATAAAAAGCGTTAAGAGTAAAATACCTTTGTTTTAAAAGATATCGGAAAATCCTCAAATACGAAATTGCAAATAATGCAAGGACCTAAAACTATAAACAACAAGTGAAATTAAAGAAATAAAAATAAGAGAAAAGCTTTTCTGTCTGAGGCCGGGACCGGAATCTCTTGCACTGTACGCAAACGTTCTAAGTATTGCACTACCGAAGACCATACATACATTTTCGGAAAACTTTCATCTATGCAGGTGCGCGGTGTCTCAATACAGGAACGAAAAATTCTCAGGGTATTAACTCGACCAAGTCATCCAACTGATCGCTTAAATTCTTCTTTCCCACTGTCAAAGGTGTTAGAACGTTTGAGGACAGAGCAAGAGGTTCCGCGTTCGAGTCCCGGTCGAAGACAAAAAAACTTCTTTCTTAATTTTCATTCTTTAGTTTCACTTGTTGTTTATATCGGAAAATGTTATGAAAAGTGGTTTAAATTTAAAAATTACGGCAGATTCTCAATTTTCAGAAAAGGCACATCCTGAGTTAAGATTCGGAAAAACGTCATTTAGCGAATTTTAGGGTAGGAAATCCCATAAGACCAAAATGGTCAAACTTTGAAAATTCATATTTCAAAAACTATACAGTTTATCAACAAAAGCATCGAGTTACAGTATGGTGGGGCCATAGAGATGCGAAAAAACCACATCCTGAGTCAAGATTCGGAAAAACTACATTTAGCGAATTTAGGGTAGGAAATCCCATAAGACCAAAATGGCCAAACTTTGAAAATTCATATTTCAAAAACTATACAGTTAATTAGCAAAAGCATCGAGTTACAGTATCGTGGGGCCATAGAGATGCGAAAAAAATACATCCTGAGTTGAGATTCGGAAAAACGTCATTTAGCGAATTTTAGGGTAGGAAATCCCATAAGACCAAAATGGTCAAACTTTGAAAATTCATATTTTAAAAACTATACAGTTTATCAACAAAAGCATCGAGTTACAGTATGGTGGGGCCATAGAGATGCGAAAAAACCACATCCTGAGTCAAGATTCGGAAAAACTACATTTAGCGAATTTAGGGTAGGAAATCCCATAAGACCAAAATGGCCAAACTTTGAAAATTCATATTTCAAAAACTATACAGTTAATTAGCAAAAGCATCGAGTTACAGTATCGTGGGGCCATAGAGATGCGAAAAAACCACATCCTGAGTTGAGATTCGGAAAAACGTCATTTAGCGAATTTTAGGGTAGGAAATCCCATAAGACCAAAATGGTCAAACTGAAAATTCATATTTCAAAAACTATACAGTTTATCAACAAAAGCATCGAGTTACAGTATGGTGGGGCCATAGAGATGCGAAAAAACCACATCCTGAGTCAAGATTCGGAAAAACGCCATTTAGCGAATTTTAGGGTAGGAAATCCCATAAGACCAAAATGGCCAAATTTTGAAAATTCATATTTCAAAAACTATACAGTTTATTAGCAAAAGCATCGAGTTACAGTATCGTGGGGCCATAGAGATGCGAAAAAACCACATGCTGAGTTAGATTCGGAAAAACGTCATTTAGCGAATTTTAGGGTAGGAAATCCCATAAGTCCAAAATGGCCAATAGTCAACTCTGATTTTATAAGTCAATTATGAATTTTTTTTTTAGAGAATTTTAAGCTGACTTGTCTAAAAATTGAGAATCAGTCGTAACTCTAAATTCTAAACAACTTTTTTTAATAAATTTTTTATCAAATCAGCCTATTAAACCACCCTGTATATTAATTGATCTGACTGATTTTCTTAACATGGTAGTTTAATATCAAGTAGACTCAAGCCGTGGAGACACTGTAGAAATGGCAAATTAAACAATGTATTGTTAAAACCAATGATTAAGCAACAAGTTAAAACTAGAAAACAATAGGGACTTATTGGAATAAAATCTGACTTTATTTTAGAGTCGGCTGTATTCTGACAGATTTACAAAGAAAATTGACATACATATTCAAGTTTAAAAATAAAGTCTCTAACTTTCATTTAAATACACAAAGGCTAAATTTTGGAAGAAAGCAGCTGCTTCTTATATGTAAATCTGTCACAATACTGCCGATTTTATTCCAATAAGTCCCTAATGATTCCAAGCAACGAACATTAGCAAATAAATATCTTAAGAAAAGGGAAAAATCGCTTCCCATAGACATAAAGAGACATAGAGCGATCTCTAGGCAACGCACGTGCGGCTGTCGGTGTATAGGTGGCTCTATTGGTGAAAAGATAGAGGCGCAAGCTACACATAGTGCAAAAATGAAGCGATTTGGCGCTTTTTAACGGTTTGAGCGTGCCGCTATTAAAATTTACGAATGAACCCCGTGTTCGGTTTATACGACTTTTTTAAAATTAGAGAAATTCAGGTATCTAAGTACTCCGATAATAATCATCTGACGTTAACGTTAGACAACGACAGTTTAAAACCAAAAAAGCAGGATCTTAATAGTGGAAAAAAGTAAAAAAGACATTGTTTTCGTTAAAAACTATAAGCTCTTTGATTGTAAACAGTGGAAGAAAGTGCATTTTTTTGAATATCGTAAAACAACCGACCAAGTGATATAATATACACAATAAATTATTAAAATCCCTCACAGCCACATAATAATGGATTTTCGGACAGAAACTGCCGTAAAGTCAAATTTAGACAGAGTTTGAGAAATGAGAAGGTCCAAGAAATTATAGGCGTTAAACACGCAAGATAAAAGAGGACAGTTAAATTAATCAAATAGGATGGTACGTACAGTGTACAGAGTGTTCTTTCTATGCTGGTACGGACACGTATAACTCAGATTTAAAAAAAGCTAGAGAAATAGAGAATGGGAGAGATTGAGCTGCAATAAGGGTAATCGCTATGCTTATTATTGCAACAACTCCCTAAAGATACAAAACGATCCCTAACCAAAGTCGTAACTTTTTACTGGCCCATAAAGAAATAGTGATTTAAGTTTGAGTGAAAATCAATATGAGAGGATGAGTTTTGTTTTGTATACTTACAGTCTTACAAATCACCTCCCGTGCAAGCGCTTATAAGAAGCTGTAAATGAGAAAATTTTACTTTATTAAACAAGGACTAAGTAATTTATACATTATATGTATATTATACATCTCTAACCTCTAACCAAGCACTGATCTGGGTCAAAATCTAGGGAGGGATAATAGTCGACGAAAATTTTTTTTGTAATATAATTTTTTTTCTAGGGGCAGGTAATTCTCCTGTTTTCCCTTATTCCCCCCCCCCCCCCTCAAATCCGCGCTTGCCTCTAACCCAAGAGTCTAAGTAAGTCGTAATTTTAAAGGAAAACGTTCCAAAAAGTTTGTGGATAACCAAGCAGTGGCGGCTGCTACAGGGAAGGCAACGGGGCAGTGCCATGGGCGTAGTCAGGGTCTCGCTCAGGGAGGGGCAAAAAAGCAAAAAATGTACATTCAAATAACCTTAATTTAATTTAATTGCGAATAAACCTTGATAAAACGTCTTACTGAATGAGCTAAAGCCAAGACGGGGCAAGTGACAAGCCTGGGTGGGGCAAGTGACCCACCCTGCCCCACCCTGACTACGCCCGTGGGCAGTGTTCTTCCCAAACTAGACAACAAACAGTATTTTTAATTGTTTTATTTAAAAAGAGTTAAATCTTCCCTTAGGACAGGATTGTCTAGTTCTTTTTATTATATGTGATTAACAACAAGCGATTAATAATTACAAGCCGGCAGCGCCGCGCGGGGAAAGTTTTCAATTTCACCCGTTTTTGAGCGGTGTATGGGTGGCTGTTCTCGCCCGGGGGCGGAAGAAATTCTTTTTAGTTGACGGCGGCCATATTCATCGTGCGAAAACGTTTGTTGCTCTTTCTGCGTGTTGCCGGTTCTATCCTTAGTAAAGACGTATGAGTTTGTTTTGATTTGGGGTATGTCAGTAGTAAAAAGCCTTGCTGGTCGCGTGTCATTGTTTGTTTTTGTTACCGTTTATTTATAAAATGGAAATAAATACCATTGATTACATAATTAACTATGCAAATTTAAATGCGTTGACATATGAAATTCGATTACAAATAAAATCTTTAGGGCCATATAGACCGGACCTAAAAATTAACCAAAATTTTAGTGCAAGTAATGCCGAGGGGTGTTCCAAAAAAACTTATAATAGAAAATTTAATAAAAAATTATACGGTGCTGAAAACTGATTGTGCAGTTGTAAAAAAAGAAATGCTTTTTTTTGCTTTATTTGTATTGTTATAAACAATCCACGAAGTGATCCTGCGTAGGTGGTAAAGGGAATGTGTGATATCAAGCACTTTAGTGAAAAGTTAAAAAGACACAAAGTAAGTGGTATTCATTTAAATAACCACATAGAATTTTCTATGCTAGGCAAGACAGATATTAGGTGCCAATTGAATAGTGCCTATAGGCAAAACATTACCGAACAAAATGAAAATGTGACAAAAATTAGACATATACTTAGTAGGTTAATAGACTGTTTAAAATTCTGTGGGATTTTTAAGGTTGCGCTACGGGGCCAGAAAAAATAAAGGCGAATGGACTTTATCTATAAACAAATAAACTAAAAACTACACCAAGTAGCTGCTTATTTGGAAAATACTAAAATAAAATTGTTTCGTTAAGTTTTTTTGACCTCATTTTTCATGAAATTTCAATTTCTGCCCCCCCCCCCCCCACTTTATAACGTCACCATCCGCCACGGTAAACAAGTTTAAATAAGCGTAACTACTAACAACTTTTTTTTAAATTAATAATGAGTACAACTGCCCTAAATATTCGATTTTAAATGTTTTTTGAAAAAATGTATTTTGTGTACTGGGTTTAAGTTTTTACGTGGTTTGTGGTAAATATAAAAAACATTGTTTATAATAAAATGATCAATAAACAGAAGCCCCATTAAAATATTAAATTTTAATGTGGCTTCTCAAATAGACATTCGAAAATGTTGACATTAATTTCATTGATAATTTAGTTAAGGTGCCCTTAACCTACTTTTTGGAAAAACACGCTCACTGTCTGACTGGCGAAAATTTCCCAACTTCAAACGTTAAAAATAACAAAGCTTTTTAAATATTTATAGAGCAGCATTCGAGATTCATGCTCCTAGAGTGACTATTGGTATGTACTAGAGACCCTGTATGTATGACATTTTTACTAATATCTTTAAAAGATGTCATACATACACAAGGGTGGTTCTGGGGCCAAATTCTGGGGGGGGGGGTAATGGTCAAGCGGTAACTGTAAATTAGGGCACAGGAAAATGCTCATATGACAAAAGCACACAAGAAAGGGGGAAAAGTGGGTCTAGTGATCCCGTTTCTGAAGCTCTCTTGAATATCTTTACAACCGCGTAAATATTTCGAAAATCCATCGATTAGTTTTTGAGATATTTGCTTTCAAATTTCTAAATTTAACATGGAACGATATAATAAAAATAAAATCCAAAAAATATAAAATTCTAATTAAATTTTTATTTTATCAGTCCATGTTAAATTTCAAAATTTGAAAGCAATTATCTCAAAAACTAATGGATAGATTTTTGAAATTTTTACACGGTTGTAAGGGCATTCAAAAGGCCTTCAGAACAAGGTATCACTAGAGCCACTTTCCCTGTTCAAAATATAGGGGTAAAGTATACCCCTCGAAGGGGGTTCGTGCTACAAAAATTTCAAGATAGCCAAAAAGTGTCCCCTTTGCAAACAAAATCGACGTGTTTCTGCGTTTTTTTTTATTTCCTGATAATTTTCGATAAAATCCATGTGGATCCTTTTTAAATTGTCACCTTGTACATAAACAGCGAGTTGAGTGCTTCGATAGTGAGACCTAACGCAGACATAAAGCTTGGTCATTGATATTAGAGAGTTTAAGTTGTGCTACGTATTTTTACGTAAGCATGAGATTTGACAGATACGCAAGCGCACTTCGTCACACCGTCGTCAAGGTCACGTTAGGAGCTTACGTATTTACGTTAGCTTACGGCAGTCTGCGGGCACCTTAACGTTACCAAAGAATAGAATTGGTTGATTGACCGATCGAAAAGTGAGGCCTAGACGATAATTTCCGTTTCCAGTATAAACGATTCTTTGCAAATATATTCCTACTGTAGTTGAAAGGACAAAAAACAAAATTGTAACATTAAAAAAACACAGTGCCACATTCCATATTCTCTGCTATTAGTAGACTTGTTATGGTAACGTAAAACCATTCAACTTAAACTCAAATTTGGAACAAAACGTAGAGCGATTAACGTGCAGTTTTACGTAAAAACACGTAGCACAACTTAAACTATCTATTGCCAAAATAAACTGAAATGCACTATTGCCATAAATTTGTGTTTGATAATTTAAAGACGCAATTTACAAGCGACCTAAAAATTTTGACACGATTTGTAAACTAAGAAACTGGAGCATCTGTTCAAGTGTCAAGCACTTCAATACTATAACGACGACTTCGTAGAATGTAACTTTACCACTTTTGCCACATCTTGATGGTTTTTCCGAGGTTTTTTCTCAAAAACCCAAAAAATAATTAAAATTTTTCCTTTTAAATTTAATAGCTTGATAAGATTTACCAAATTAGTATGGTATTACTGATTTTGCTCTCTGCCGTTTTTTTAAAAACACAAGTTTGGGTTGGGTGAAATATTAGGGACTAATTGCAATAAAGCCGGGCAATAATTGTGCCGGGCACTATACTGACAGTTTCGCATTATAAGAACAGCTGTCTTCTTTGAAAATTAGGCCTTTGTGTATTATAAGAGCCGGAATTAATAGTGCCGCCACTATTAATGGAAAATAAACGACTGGATTTATAAATTCGACTTTGATATGTCAAACAATCAGATTAAGTCAGTTTTCAATGCGAAACTGTCAGAATAGTGCCCGGCACAATTACTACTACTACTATATCGGTTTAGAACGTTTTTCTACGATGTCCGACGCCTATTCTCCACCTCCTTCGATCCTGACAAT
This sequence comes from Aspidapion aeneum, assembly GCA_963576565.1. Classification (NCBI taxonomy): domain Eukaryota; kingdom Metazoa; phylum Arthropoda; class Insecta; order Coleoptera; family Brentidae; genus Aspidapion; species Aspidapion aeneum. The sequence goes on along the minus strand of OY755044.1, from coordinate 18,837,849 downwards.
CTTCCTCTGTCAGGTTCTTTTGACTCATTGATCTTTGGATTGACTGTTGCCATTCTAGTTTAGGACGCCTTCTTTTTCTGCGCCCTATTGGTTGCCATTCTAGGACCTGCTTTGGTAATCTTTCGTCGTTCATCCGTTGTATATGGCCGTACCATATCAGTTGCCTTTTAGTGATGTCATCCGTTATGCTTCCCTCGATTCCCATTCTTTCTTTTATGATCTCATTTCTTATGTGATCTATTCTAGATATTCTCATTGATCTTCTTATTGCATCCATTTCGACACTTTCCATTTTTGTTTTGTATTTTTCTGTTACGCGACAAGTCTCTATTCCATACAACAGCGTGCTTTTGACCATTGTTTCATATATGTTAAATTTTATATTCTTTTTCATCTCTCTGCTCCATAGAATACTGTTAAGACATCCAATAACTTTTTTTGCTTTTACTATTCTTTTTTCCAATTCTTTACAGTGTGTTCCTGTCTTATCAAATGTGACACCCAAGTATACATACTCATTGCATGGAGATATTGTTTGTCCATTTTCTAATACTAACTCACTGGATTCGTTTCCAATACATAAGTACTGTGTCTTGTCCACGTTTACTGTTAATCCCCACTTTTGGTATTCCTCTGTTAACTTTCTCATCATATACTCCATGTCTTCTTTATCATTAGCCACAATTACTTGGTCGTCAGCAAACTGTAGTGTGTATATGGTAAATCGGTCGTTAAGTTGTATTCCCATGCCATGCACTTTACGTTATAGTTTTTTAGAGCAACTGCGATATATATTTTAAAAAGAGTTGGAGAGATACAACATCCCTGTCTTAAGCCTTTTGTTACTAGGAATTCTTTTGAAAGTCGATTTCCAATTTTAGTTTTAGATTTTGACCCTTTGTATAGTTCTTTTATCGCTTTTATGTATGTATGATTGATATTAGTTTGCTCTAAAACTGTCCATAATTTTTCTACTGGAACGGTATCATATGCTTTTTGTAGGTCCACAAAGGTAACATGAGTCTCTATATTTCTGGCGCTCCTTTTCTCAATTACTTGTTTAAGACAAAAAACATTATCACTATAAGATCTGCCTGCGCGAAACCCACTTTGCTCTTCTTCTACTTGTTCATGAAAATCATTCTCTATTAGATCTCTAAGAATCCTACCGTACAATCTACTTCGAGTACTGGTCACTGAAATTCCTCTGTAATTGTTGCAATCCAGCTTGTTTCCTTTTTTATGTATTGAGGATATGAATGCAATTTTCCAGTCATTAGGAACTGGATGTCCGTTTATGCATTGATTAATAATATATGTGAGATTTTCGAGTAGTTTCTCTGATCCATATTTGAGCATTTCAGCATATATTCCCCCAGGTCCGCTAGCTTTTCCGGATTTAAGTTTTTTAATATTATTCTTTATCATTTCTTTTTCGATGATTACTTCCTCTCCATGTACTTCTATGTCCCTTCTCGGAGAGGCTGCCAGATATTCGGGTCTCGTCCCCTGCAGCAGTCCCTTGTAGTGTTCTGTCCATTGTTCTGGTTTGATTATCTGGATGTTTACTTTTTCTTTTGTTGGGTTTTTTACTGTAGAAATGAATTTCCATACTTCAGAACTCTGCCTACCTCCTACGTGTGTGTTTATGTCATGGCAGTTGCGCTCGAACATTTCATTTTTTTCTGTGCGTATCAAATTTCTTAGCTGTCTTCTGGTTTCCCTGTAGATTTCTAGGTCTCTTTGCTCCTTCGTACTGAGCCATTTCAAGTATGTGCGTTTTTTCTCTTTAACCATTTCCTGTATTTTGTCCGTCCACCACATCTTCCTGTTATTTCTATTATCTCAATTACTGCATGGCTTTATTACAATAAGTCCCTATTAACCGACTCGTCCATCGCTTGAAAAGGTCTCAATTTTCTACTGATTTTGTAGGCACACTAGATGTATGCTGCTTTAAATAACAAAAGAAACTAGCTGTCGGCACCCGTTCGGATAAAATGGCGAAAAATGTGGGTCATATTCGAAAATCGGCGAAAAATTATGAAGTAATTCCGAGCAGAGCGTTTTGGCAAAGGAATTGAATTTAAAAATTCTCGCGTTGGTGGAACTGATTGTGAATTGTGACTTACAATATCTTCCAGTTTAGGACGGGTGAGAGTTCGGAATATTGAAATGAGTAAAAAATATTCACTGTAAAAAAGGTCCGCTGTACTTTTAAAGGCAATTTTATCAATATAAAAGTGATTACTTGATAGCTAGATAGAATCAGTAATAGAACCAAGGCAAACAAAAAAATAAAGGCCAAGACCCTGAAAAAATCAGCTGTTGTCGGGGAGCTCACTTTTACATTGGGTCTTATGGGAGGTCAGATGCTTTTTTTATGATATTTTCAAAATGACACTATAGATGTCCGCGAAACTTCAGTGAAATATTCTCAGACACCATCCCGATATTCCAGCAAAGTTTGTAAGGATGCAAGATGATTAAAAGTTTCAAATCTTTAAGATTTAGCATTCCTTATTTTAAATTCAAATTACCCGCCATGTACCACATGCCAACTGTTAGATTTGACATGTATTTGACTTTGTCATCTGTGTTTGTCATGCCATCTGTTTATTTGTTTGTATAGTAAAACTTTTTTGATTTTTTAATGATTTTTTACTATAAAGTTCATTTAGAATCCAAAAAACCAGCGTTAATCTTTGATCTTTACAAAATAACACTACAAAAAAGTCATTTTTTGATGATGTAATATTTGTAAACACATGTAAATAACTATATTTAGATTTAAAAGTCTGCCGTGTGCCGAATATAAACAAATTGATGTAGGAAATCCGATTTCTTTCCACGCAGAAACGAACACATTCGCTTCTGCTTTAAATTTAATTTTTGTGTGAGCTAATTCTGCAAGAATATAGTAAAAACAATCTCAAAACCATCATTATTTAAAAAAAATCGAATATTTATGAACCGTCATTCCAACTTCAATATTTTAAAGACAATCAGCTGTGCCGAAATGGATGCAATAAGAAGATCAATGAGAATATCTAAAACAGATCATATTAGAAATGAGACGATAAATGAAATAATGGAAATCGAGGAAAGCATAACGTATGACATCACTAAAACTAAAAGACAACTGATATGGTACAGCCCTGTACAACGGATGGACGACGAAAGATTATCAAAGCAGGTTCTAAACTCCATATCATAATTTTTAAGGTAGAATGGCAACCAATAGTTTGCAGAAAAAGACGGCATCCTAAACTGGAATGGCAACAGTCAATCCAAAGATCAATAAGTCAAAAAACCTGACCCGACTGAAGATAATTTTCCACATCGAAGTAGAGACCTGTGACAATAGAATTATAAGACTGGTGTAAAAAATCTACTTTATTTAAATATTAATACAACATGATGTTCCCCATCAATATAGTCCCCTTCTCTATCGATGCAGCGTTGCATGCGTTATTTTCCAATGTTGGAAGCAATTTTGGAAATGATCAGAAGAGAGGCTGTTAGAAGTCTTGCCGTTTTTCCCTTGACATGTTCTAATATTTTAAAACGGGTTCCTTTTAACGATTTCTTCACTTTCGGAAACAGCTAGAAGTCGCAAGAAGCCAAGTCTGGTGAATATGGTGGGTGCTTAACGATGGGGATCTTCTTATAAGCTAAAAACTGCTTAACGAATAGGGCATTGTGGGCCGGTGCATTGTCTTGGTAGAGCAGCCACGCGTTGTTCTTCCACAAATCTGGAAGTTTTTTCCTTGGACGTTCCCTTAGCTACATCAATACTTCCAAATATAAATGTTGGTTAACTGTTTGACCCTCACCCGTCCATTCAATAAGAATCACACTCCTAATATCGAAAAGAAAAACAATGAGCATCGCTGTTTTGAATGTGTTGGAACGCCCTTCTCGTCCATCATCTTTAACTTCTTCAAAACCCTCGAAAAAGCTTTTATGCCACATAAAAATCATTGCATACACTGCTCCCCGTGGATATCCTTTAGCATTCGAAAGCATTCAGTAGCTGTTTTTTTGAGTTTTACTTTAAATTAATACGTTGCTCCATTTTTTTGGTTGTCGTAATTCCGTCAAATAAGCTATGCACGATCCGTTTCAAAACATTGGGTAGCCAAACTAGCAAAGGACAGACGACAAGATTGCGCGCGGTAATAGAACGCACATCAAGGTGAATAACTCAAACCGCCCGAGGCGTAGAGATTTAAAACCTATTAGTACGGGGGCCAGTCTTAAAATTTAATTGTCACACCTTGTATGTCATACAGGGTCTCTAGATCGAAGGAGGTGGAGAATAGGCGTCGGACAACGTATAAAGTAGTAGTAGTTCAGCTTCTGCCTGGGCCATAATATCACACAAAAAAATCTCATTTAGTTTTTAGACTTGACTCACTGCCTCTTAAAAGGTAACCCAAGACGATTGAAATTCTAAACTTATTCTCGCATTCAAATTTTCGATGGGTCCCTAAAGTTCAATTTTGTATCAAGTTACACAAAACCTTGTTTATTTTTTTTTGATCTTTTGGGCCCTACAAGCAGTTCCATAAGACGGGTTTCTCAAAAAAAAACTTTACATAAATTCATAAAATAATAATGTTTGTTATGTTCTTATTAGGGACTTATTGGAATAAAACCTGACTTTATTTTAGAGTCGGCTTTACTTTGACAAATTTACAAAGAAAACTGATAGCTGACCTCTCAAAATTGACATGCCAAAGTCAAGTTGCAAACTTCATTTAATAAAAACAGCCACTAAAAAATCCGGTTCTTACCCACATAGCACAATCACGTGTTTAACATGTAAAAAAGGCGTGATAAAAAAAAACGTTGATTTTAAAAGCTGCTAGAAAAGAACGTTTATTTCATATATGAAAACAAGCATAATAGGTCATTCATTAACTTTATAAAAAATAACGTTGCTAAAAACTGCGTTTTAATAACGACATTATCAAATTAAAACAGCAATATTTTAACGTTAGTTTCAAGTAATTTTTATAAACGTTAAAATCACATGAGATTCACGCCTTTTCTACACGAATTTTAAAACGCGACTTGCATGGCTTTTCTACCGAATATAATTAAGATTTTACTACCAGCAGCGCCACCTATTGTCGGGATTTTTCACTGACGAATTCTATCAGACAGTGCTTTGGCCTCTAAACTCCAAAAACCTGTTAAGGAACTGATCCCTGATCCACGATCACGACGCATCTGTTATTAACCTGATAAAGACACATTAATATTCTGTGAAAGTGTTTATTGTTAAAAAATCTTGTTTAGCTTTTAAAAAATACATAATGTATATAGATAGATATATAGATATTTTGTCTTGCCTTAAGCGCCATCTTTAAAATTGTTTTGTAGTGTTGTAGTCTTAAACTAGTAAACTTTTATAACTTCCTTTCGCGTCTCTTTTAAGTTAAAAAAATGTTATTAAAAAAACGTGACCAAAAAAGACGCAAAAAGTTAGTAGGTTTGAGAAGTCTTAATCTAGTGGCGTTTTAGAACATGTTGTGGAGAACTTTTCAAGTGTGAATTTGGTACCTGATAAAAACACGTTATATACACAGCACCAGAAACTTCAGCAAAAAGTACATTTTTATAGCTTGATCTCTCCTTGTTTTTAAGTTATCTTTAAGCATGTAGATTTAACAAAATAAATATTACATGGTATGAGGTTGTTTTCAAGTAAAGAAAAACTTTGTTATTTTTGTTCACGTTAATTTAACGTTGATGTGATTTTTGTGCTATGTGGGTAAGTACACAAAGGCCGAATTTTGAAAGAAAGCAGCTGGTTATATGTGTAAATCTGTCAGGATACTGCTGATTTTAAAATAAGTTCGGGTTATATTCCAATAAGTTCCTATTATCTTGATCTCAACTTTTATTTAATTTTAGTTTAAAGTTTATTCGTTGTGTTTGGGGAAAATATGGCTTGTTTGGTATGATACAAGAATGGTAATTGAGACCAAATACTTTTATTTATTTATTATTTTTTCTACGGTCAAATTACCCACATAGCACAAAATTCACATCAACGTTAAATTAACGTGAACAAAAATAACAAAGTTTTTTTTACTTGAAAACAACCCCATGCCATGTAATATTTATTTTGTTAAATCTACATGCTTAAAGATAACTTAAAAACAAGAAGAAATCAAGCTATAAAAATGTACTTTTTGCTGAAGTTTCTGGTGCTGTGTATATAACGTGTTTTTTACACTTGTTATTTTCATGTACCAAATTCACACTTGAAAAGTCCTCCACAACATGTTCTAAAACGCCATTAGATTAAGACTTCTCAAACCTACTAACTTTTTGCGTCTTTTTTGGTCACGTTTTTTTAATAAAAAATTTTTAACTTTAAAGAGACGCGAATGGAAGTTATAAAAGTTCACTAGTTTAAGACTACAACACTTCAAGACAATTTTAAAGATGGCGCTCAAGGCAAGACAAATTATCTATATCTACATTATGTTTTTTTTAAAAGCTAAACAAGATTTTTTAACAATAGACACTTTCACAGAATATTAATGTGTCTTTATCAGGTTAATAACAGATGCGTCGTGATCGTGGATCAGGGATCAGTTCCTTAACAGGTTTTTAGAGTTTAGAGGCCAAAGCACTGCCTGATAGATTTCGTCAAAGTGAAAAATCCCGACAATAGGTGGCGCTGCTGCTAGTAAAATCTCCAAAATATTCGGTAGAAAAGCCATGCAAGTCGCGTTTTAAAATTCATGTAGAAAAGGCGTGAATCTAATGTGATTTTAACGTTTATAAAAATCACTTGAAACTAACGTAAAAACATTGCTGTTTTAATTTGAAAATGGCGTTATTAAAACGCAGTTTTTAGCAACGTTATTTTTTATAACGTTAATGAATAACCTATCAAGCTTGTTTTCATGTATAAAATAAACGTTTTTTTCTAGCAGCTTTTAAATATCAATCAACTTTTTTTTCTCACGCCTTTTTTACGTGTTAAACACGTGATTGTGCTATGTGGGTAATTTTTTAAATATAGATATTGTTTGTTTATTTAATGAGTAGGTAAGCACGTATACAAAATCGATAACCTTAGCATCATGCTTGCATCATATTTCCATGTTGAGAAAATTGTCGATGAAAATCAATAACAAATCGATTTTCCAAGAATGCAAATTACGCAATATTTCGTTTGATTTTTATTTAGGTAATAGTAGGTATATATTATATACCAAGGGATAAAAGTGGCATTTTTTATCCCGAGGCGAAAAGTTTGTACAATTCGTAGAGGGATAAAAAGCCACTTTTATCACGAGGTTTATATGCTATTTTTCGTACTTTTTAGTTTATTTTTGGAGTTTTTTTTCTATTCTTTTGGTTTTTTTAAGTTTTTTTTTATTTTTACTGTTTATGTCTGAACAGTAACTTTTGATTTGATTGATTTTTTTGTTTATTTGTTCATCTCGGGAAAAAAATGTGACAGCTTTATCCCTAAAAATCGGGATAAAAAGTAAACCATACCGGGTGGGCCAAAAAAAACCGGACTATTTTTTTTCAATATAACTTTTGAACTATACAAAAACTGCACTTTGCAGAGAGTTAATCAGAGTTTTGACAATATATTTTTTTGTCGGTCATCTTAAAATCCAAGATGGCGAAGGAAATTAAAATGTACTCTCCACAGATGCTCGTTTATTCTTGTGTTGCAAACATATTATAATTATTGTTTTTAATTAGTAAAAGTTTCTAAAAAAAACATTTTTAGAAAATAAGAATAAAGACGCTGTTTTAGAGAATTAGGTAAGATTGTGCCGCCATCTTAAATTTTAAAACAGCGATAAATTTTTATCATGGTCTTTGAAAAGCAATCAATTCTCACCAGGATGTTTTTTATTTTATCAAAATCAGTTCAGCAGTAACGAATTTATAAGGAAATAAATGCAGTTGAAACAAAAATATTTTTTTTTAGATTTACCAAACCAATTTTGCTGATTCGTACCTTGTTGTGCGTGGCAAGAATGCTGCTTTTTTACTAATTTAAAAAAATAATTAAACCATATTCACAACACAAGAATAGACGAGTATCTTCGAAGGGTACAATTTAATTTCATCCGCCGTCTTAGATTTTGAGATGGCAAACAAAAAATATATATACAGTGAAACCTCTCCTTGCGGACACCTCTATTAAGCGGACACTCCCTTTAGGCGGACAAATTTGTTGGAACCAAGCTTTTGCCTATGTATTTACATGTAAAATTCCCTCCTATAGTCGGACACTCTAATAACCGGACGCGGACAATTTTTTTTTGGTTAAACAATTCTGAAACCTCCCTTAACCGGACGCGAACCTCTTAAAACGGGACGGAGCGCTGCACGACATGGGCATAAATATTATGTAGTATGTTGGCAACAATGCACTTTGCAGCCGGGGAATTACCTCTTTCCGTTTTAATGCGGTGACTAAATATTTCTGTCGTATTTACAACATTATTTTATTCGGCGGGACTGCTGTGTTTATTGTTCATTTGGGTAATAGTAGATCTCCTTGAAATGGCGCCTAGTAAAAAAACTTCCTAGTTTATGTGAAAAAATGGAAATCGTTAACGTTTCGGAGAAGGAACATCTATCAGCACGAAAGATCGCCGAAAAATTTAATATAGGAACATCTCAAGCAGCGGAAATTGTTAATAAATATATATCAAAATTTCGCAAGTTCCCTCTCTTAAGCGGACACTTCCAATAAGCGGACAAAATCGACGGAACCATGAGTGTCCGCTTATGGGAGGTTTCACTGTAGTCAAAACTCTGATTAATGCTCTATAATAAAAAAATAATTTCCTGCTTTTTTTTTGCCCACCCAGTATTTGCCAAAAGTGCGAAAAAATTTTCCATTTTTATCCCCTTTTTATCCTTGGAATGAATAGTGATCATGTGGAGGTTCTTTCACTTTTCACAGTGGAGTACCTAGAGTCAGTGTAATAATTGCCTATGACTGTAGTTCCAAAGTGCGAAAAATAGCGTACATACCTCATGATAATATTGTATTTTTTTCCCTTGGTATATAATATGATATACTATTATGTTAAAAATTATTTTTATATTGCTTTTAGTTCCCCTACTTATTTCCAATTATTATTGACGCAACATGAAACGACATAAAATAAAAAATAAAATGATATATAGGAACAGGGGCGGGCGGTTCCAGAATTTTAAAAGTGAGACAGTCTAGATTTTTTCGCCCATGTTTATATATAGTTCAATGAATAGAGGCCAAAATAGGGGGGTTAAATTAAGCACACCACTGGAGCGGTAAATATGAAATATTTTTTACTATGTTACACAACGTTTAAAAGGAAATTTTATTATCTACAATGAAGTAAAAAACTATTTTTTTGATAAAGTTTTCAGAAAATCAAATAAAACCTGTGCAAAACATAATTTAAAGAAAAATTAATTAAATGGCTCCCATTTACGGACGTCGCTGGCGGGTTCGTTGTAAGTCAAACCCCATCGAGTTATACACCGTTGAAAAGAGAATTTTACTGTCAATAAAGTGCATCATAGCATTTTTTAAATTAGGCTTAGTTTTTGAAAAAATTAGATAAAAATTGTAACAAAAATATTTTAATTTGTGATTTTTTAAAATTGGTTAAGTTTACGGGCGCCTCTGAATTTATAACCATGAAACCAATCCGACTTTCTTGTACAGAAATTTAAAGGAAATTTTATTTGCTACAATAATGTATAACACATTTTGTTTAATAAACCTTGGTTTTAAAAAAAATCGAATAAATCATGGAAAAAACATGGATATTTTTTTACTTTTTTAAAATACTTCAATTAACGGACGCCGCTGAAGAGTTTATAAATAATTGACCCCCATCGAGTTGTTCCTTTTTCAAAAGGAAATTTCATTGTCTACAATAAAGTATATTACACATTTTTCTCTTAGAAGCGTATTTTTTGAGAAAATTTGAGAAAACCTAAATATGTTAGATTTTGGGAGTCTGGGGGGGTTTTTGAAGAGGTGGTTAGTTTAAGGAGGTGTTTGACCCCTAAGCTCTCTTACCTTTTTGTACGTCACTAAATTTACACAAAAAAATAAAAATAAATAAAAAACGTGCCGTTTAAAGCACTAAATTTTAAAAAATGATTATTTTATAACTTACTTACTTACTTTAAGTAAAAAGTTACTCCCATTCCATTACAATATTTAAAAATACATTTAAAGAATGGATTTTGTAGCCGATAAAATTCTCTACAAGATATGTTCTTAGAACTTTTACCCTAGAACAAAGTATTTCGGAGCTTATGCCGTCTAAAGTAGAAGAAATCTGAAAATTTGCCCAAGCACGTGATTTTAGTCATTTTTGGAAATTACGTAGCTCCGTTACTACTGCTCGCAGAATAACTACAGTACCACCTTATTGTAGATAATTATATCCTCTAAAAAATTTCATATAACTCTTTTTGCGATTTAGTGTACTGGAACGAAATTAAAGGCAAAAAACTACAAAAAGTGCCAATTTTTGATGGTTTTTTCAAGATGGCGGAGTAAGCACAGGGGTGGGGGTGACGAAAACTCAGATTTTTAACTACCCTTTCGACCTTAATAACATATCCAAAATTCAGAATTACCGGACCTTTTGTAGGGTAAAACTCCTCTATTCTTCTCCTCTATTCTTCTATGTACATAGAAAAAACCTTTAGGGTGGACCCGAGACAGTTTTGGGGCGGGGGCGAGAATCCATGAGGCCGTATTTTATGTTATTTTATGTTTGTATTCATAAAATATGTGAAAAATATCTCTGAATAAAGAGGAGGAGGGCGATCGCTTACCGCCCCCCTTCCTGAATCCGCCACTGCACAGACGAGACAAACAAACTGGGGCGCGGGCGTTACACAAATTGGCTAAACAGCTACAGTAGCTATCTTAAAATGTCGTGAAACTCGACCCTAATAAGCTGCCAGAAAGCTAAGAGAGCTATGCTTCAGTTCTCGTATAGCTTGACGCATGAATAAAGTTGATAAAAAAGAGAATAATTGTCTATAGATAAAAATTTGCATGGAATTTTTTTTTATAACAAGCTGTATAAAGAGTGATTCCAATTTGGGAAGGTACTTTTGGGAATACAGAAAAACTGACCCCCACCCTTTGCAACCGTTAAATTTAAAAATATTTTAAAATGGTAAAAAACAACCCTATCCTAATAGATCTAGCCGTTATTTACGTAATTTTTTAAAAAGGTTTTTTTGAGCGTATAACTGCTACGCTTGAATAAAAGAGCTAAAAACAAAAGGGGCAGATTTCTGTTGTTGTGTGTTATTGTTGTGTCTCGAAAAATCTGACAAGAAAGGTCCTCATTTCCCCCCTCCCCACATACCACAATCACGTGTTTAACACGTAAAAAAGGCGTGAGAGAAAAAAACTTTGATTTTAAAAGCTGCTAGAAAAAAACGTTTATTTCATATATGAAAACAAGCTTAATAGGTCATTCATTAACGTTATAAAAAATAACGTTGCTAAAAACTGCGTTTTAATAATGTCATTATAAAATTAAAACAACAATGTTTTTACGTTAGTTTCAAGTGATTTTTACGTTAAAATCACATTGGATTCACGCCTTTTCTACACGAATTTTAAAACGCGACTTGCATGGCTTTTCTACTGAATAATTTTGAGATTTTACTAGCAGCAGCGCCACCTATTATCGGGATTTTTCACTTTGACGAAATCTATCAGGCAGTGCTTTGGCCTCTAAACTCCAAAAATCTTTTAAGGAACTCCCTGATCCTTCACGATCACGACGCATCTGTTATTAACCTGATAAAGACACATTAATATTCTGTAAAAGTGTTTACTTTTAAAAAATCTTGTTTAGCTTTAAAAAAAAACATAATGTATATAGATAGATAAATAGATATTTTGTCTTGCCTTGAGCGCCATCTTTAAAATTTTCTTGAAGTGTTGTAGTTTTAAACTAGTGAACTTTTATAACTTCATTTCGCGTCTCTTTTAAGTTAAAAAAATGTTATTAAAAAAACGTGACCAAAAAGACGCAGAAAGTTAGTAGGTTTTAGAAGTCTTAATTTAGTGGCATTTTAGAACATGTTGTAGAGGACTTTTCAAGTGTGAATTTGGTACATGAAAATAACGAGGGTAAAAAACACGTTATATACACAGCACCAAAAATTTCAGCAAAAAATGGATTTTTATAGCTTGATTTCTCCTTGTTTTTAAGTTATCTTTAAGCATGTAGATTTAACAAAATAAATATTACATGGTATGAGGTTGTTTTCAAGTAAAAAAAAACTTTGTTATTTTTGTTCACGTTAATTTAACGTTGATGTGATTTTTGTGCTATGTGGCTCTGGATACGCCTTTATTTTATGTATAAGAATTTATTTTGAATGTGCATTGCTTTTTAAAATGTTTTCTATAAATATAATTGAAAATAAATAAAAAATGGGTCATTACCCATTCAGAGCCAATTTGCAGCATTTAATAATTTCACTGGCAATAGATATATATTTTGGTTTATAGCGTTTCACACATTAATTTTTGACAAAGTACATACAATGCAATGTAATAAAGCTCAGCAATGCAGCGTTTTAATAATATTGTTCATATGCGGCCCTAAAAAAGGAGAGTTTTCTGCAAACACTGGCGCAGCGGTTCTGCAAAAAAAGTCCAAAAGGGGGGAGTTAGTATAATGATAAAAAAAATAAACAAAAATAGTAAATTTTTTTGGATTATTAGGTGTTTAAATTATACCTTTTTCTCTTTAATTATATTTTAAATATTTTCTGTGAGGCAATAATAATCCCTTAATTTTTAGTTGAAGAGCCATTTTCTTTACTCAAACAGAAAGCGCCTTTTAATTTTGGAAAACTGTTTTTCCGTGACCAAAATAAAGATTCCCTCCATTTGATCAATTTTTCTAAATCACCCGAAATTTCCCAACTGCCGTCGGCAATATTGGTGGAAGGGGGGTAGAGGGACCCCATCTTAGCGACGCCCCTGATTAAAATTCATCGTCCGTGGGCCATTGACTTTTGTCAAAATGAAATAACATTCGCGGACCGTTTTTAAAAAAATTAATGCGTCGTTGTTTGAAATAATTGCCGCTGAATTCCGGAAAATGTTAGTTAGTTTGATAAATTGTTATTGAATAGGTCTGCAACATTTTTAAACGTTTTTTTTCGTTTACTAATTAAAAAAAGTTCTCTTGCAAATCAAGCGCGGATCTGGGCCTAAATCTAGGGGGGGGTAAGGGTCGACAAAAATACACTCTTTATTTAAGTTTTTGTTAGGGGAGGGGGTAATTATGCAGTTAGCCCGATATTTATTAACTAAAAATCTATATACAGTCGAACCTCTATAACTCGAACTTCAAGGGACAACCAAATCAGTTCGAGTTATGGAGAGTTCGACTTATAGAAATTCGAGTTAAAGAGGTTAAAATTCATATAAAAAGTGCAGGGACCACTTAAAAGGTTCGAGTTATAGAGAGGTTCGAGTTATAGAGGTTCGAGTTAGAGAGGTTCGACTGTATTTTTTTCTAGGGGGGTATTTACCACAATACCCACCTCAAATCCGCGCTCGTTGCAAATAAGGACTATACAGGTATGATTTTGTGGCGTTGTAAAACTTCACAAACACATTCAATATCTAAATATAAATTTTCTAAACCAACTTAAATCACCCCAAACGTAAAATAATCACCATTATCTTTTTTATTTCGGTAAAATCCGTTTAGTAATAACGAATTTATAATAAAATGAACGCAGACAGGATTGGCAATGCAATCGAATAACCTGTAAAACAATGGTTGAAATAAAAATAGATTTTTTGAGAACCACCACACTTAGGTTAGGTTTGACTATGAGTGGTGCGACTGTCGCCCCTCCACTGCGACTCAAGTGGTCTATTGTGGCTCATCCCAACTTAAATATCACCAATACCTATCTCCTTTATGAAGCAGATCAGTTTGTTTGGTGATATTTCCTCAAGATCTTGAGGCTCTATCTGTCCAGGTCCGAATATTTTCGCCCTAGTTCTTTGTCTTGCTACGCAGTGGCAGATTAGATGAAGTGGCGTTTCCTCCTCAACACCACAGAACACACTTGTTGTGTGGTGGAAAAGCAGTGCTTTTCTAAAAATTAAAGAAACACTAAAGTATTTTCGGAAAACAGGAATAAACACGCCATTTTGATCAATTAAGTATGATTCTGTCCGCCATCTTAAATTTTAAGATGGCGATAAACTTTGATCATTATCTTTAAAAAGCAATCAATTCTCACCAGGATGCTTTTTATTTAAAAAAAATCGGTTCATTAGTAATGAATTTATAAGGAAATACATACAGACATGATTGGCACGGCAATCGTATAATATGCAATAAAATGATTAAAACAAAAATGTTTTTTTTAGAACCACTGAATCGATTTTGCTGATTTATACCTTATTGTGCGTGGCAGCAATGCAGCTTTGTCATGAATTTAAAAAAAAATATTAGCACGTGCTTGCACCATAAGAATAAACGAACATCTTTGAAGGGTACAATTTAATTTTGTCCGCCATCTTGGATTTTGAGATGGCGGACAAGTGAAAGATATATTTAGTAAAAACTCTGATTAATTCTTTACCAATTAAAATCGAATGTATAGTTCAAAAATTATAATAAAAAACAAATTGTCCGGTTTTTTTTGGTCCACCCGGTATATTTATGACTGTCACTCATTGTCATCTTTAAAATTTTAGTAAGGCCCACAATTTTAGAACCGAATTAGTGTCCCTATGATATTTATATATTTTGCAATTCTGTATTTTGCTTAAAAAATTGCCTAAATCGAATTTGTCGCCTTAAATACAAGAGTGACTGTTTGCTGTTCTCGGGTTCCGTTGAATCCGTAAATTTTTCTAAAGGAAAATAATTGTAAAATAATACTTTTCGTAAAAAAAACTGTACGGAAAGTGTTTGTTTTCTCGGTTCAAAAAAAATTCTAAATTTATCTCTTTCAAGCCAATTAAGTGAAAGTTAATTTGCAGAAGTTTATAGAGATATCTCAACACAATCAGAAATTTAGATGTTAAATTGTAATCGTAATTTAAGTTACGGTAATAGCCTATAATTTCCTTTAATTTTTTGCGCATTTATGATGGCATAAAAAGCTAAACTTTCGATCTTAATGAATTTTATGCTATAATACTTAATTATTACAACAAATCTTAATTACATCTTTGATTTTAACAGATGTTTCCTCATAATTGAAGCAATTGTTATAATTAAAGAACTTGAGGAATGTCCACGGTTTAACAAAAAAATAAATTGTTTGGAGCTAAATATTTGGCAAGACGTTTTTAATTTTAATCTCGATTTTAGTTCAGGCAAGATTCGGGAAAATCCACTTTCTAGAAGCATTTTATATTACTTTTTGGCAAATGGGCAATTCCCCCTATTTTGACCCCGCTGAATCCGAATATCCCTGTTGCCAACTCGGAATATTGACAGGGGCTGAGATATTCAAGATGGCGGCCAAAATGGCGGCGGAATTTGAAATTGCCGCTGGAAAGCCCAAATTGTCAAAGGTGTACATTTAAAATATATATTTGTATAATTAAAAAATAATAATAATAACATATTATTTTTTTTTAATGGCTGCAAAAATCTCCAAAAACTCCCCCAGACCCCCAAAATCTAAAAGTTTGAGGTTTTTTCAAATTTTCTTAAAAACTAAGCTTCTAAGAGAAAAATGTATAATATACTTTATTGTAGACAATAAAATTCCCTTTTCAAAATGGTATAACTTAATAAAGTTAGACTAATAACAAGATCTCCAGCGGCGTCCATTAATTGAAGTAATTAAAAAATGTTGGGAAAATACCTATGTTTTTTTCAAGATTTATTTAATTTTTTTAAAAACTAATATCTTCAGAAAACCATGTATTACACTCTGGTATACTCAATAAAATATCCTTCAAAATGACGTATAACGTGATTACATCGGTTTTATACATAAAACTTCAGGGGCATCCGTAAATTAATTTTGAAAAAACAGAAAATAAACCATTTTTGTTAAACGTTTTATCTAATTTTCTCAAAAACTGAGCGTAACATGAAAAAACTTGTTCTACACTTTTTTGTAGACAGGGCAATTCCCTTTTTAAAAATGTAAAACTCGGTGGGGTTTGACTTATAGCAAACTCTCCAGCGACGTCCGTCAATGGGGGTGATTTCAACAAATCATTTAAAAAAACATATTTTTCATAGGTTTTATTCAATTTTCTTAAAAACCCAGCTCTTTATCAAAAAATGTGTTCTATACTTCATCATAGCCAATAAAATTTCCTTTTAAACGATGTATAACAAAGTGGAAGTTATTTTATATTTCCCGCTCCAGTGGTGTTCTTAATTTAAAGAAATTATTTAAGATTAGTCCAAACTAATCAATTTTGTGTCTTATTAGCTTTTCGGTGGATAATAAAGAGCGGCGGATGAAAGTACAAAAGGTGGAAAATACAAAAGGTCGAATGTACAAAAGGTCAAAAGTACAAAAGATCAAAAAACAAAAGGTCGAAAGTTCAAAAGGTCGAAAGTATGAGTACCTAATTATGATTATGCCCCCTCCCCCCCAAACCGTTGCATAAAATTTACCACTTTATTTTTAGTTCCATATGCTTAAAAAAAATAACCAAAAGCACCTGTGTCAAAGTTACTACTGTTACTTTCTGCACAAAAATATTGCTTAGGGGGGGCCATGGCCCCTATGCCCCCTTCCCTTATAACCACCGGTGTTTTTTTGCGTTAAAGAACTTATTTAGATAATTTATTTTAATTTGGAAACATTTTATTTTAGTAGGTATAAATTACGAACCTTTTTGAAGTATTTATCATAACATTAACCTCACTTTGTAATATATCATTTAATAAGAAATTGTCTTATCCTCAATAAAGAATAAAGGCACATTTTTTTCTGAAAATCTTAGAAAAAATATTTAAATATGCAAGAGAAACTGATTATTTCATTTATTTTTTAAAATAAGTTTATATTAGTACGCCCCTGAAGCCTTAAATATGGCAACAACCCGACGTTTTAATAAAGTGTTTAAAAGAAAATGTTATGTTCTACAATAAAGTATACTACATATTTTTTCCTAAAAAGTGGAGTTTTGAAAAACCTATAATAAACATGTTTTTTCTAAATAATCCCAATTTACGTACGCCACTGAAGAGCTACTTGCTTTTCCTAACCTTATTGACCAATACATCGTTGGAAAGGGAATTTTATTCTCCACAAAAACTGTTTGGGGGGGATTTTCTCCGTCCCTGTCAATTTTTCGAGTTGGCAACAGAGATATTCGGATTCAGCGGGGTCAAATTAGGGGAAAATGGTCTGTTGCCAAAAGGTAATATGATTTGCTTCTAGACCGAAAACGGAAAGCCTTTTAAAATAATATGCTCTATTTAGTAAGATATTTACCAATGATAAGCTGAAAAAGGATAATTGAATGAAGTGATATTTTTAACCTAAACTTAAACAATTTTTCTTCCTGAAGATTGGAACTAGCACAAGTAAAAGATATCAGTTGGTAGAATTAAAAGCTGGTAGGTCTCCTATTTAGTAAGTTCTTCTGGTGTGCCTCAAGGGTCAAATCTCGGACCACATCTTTTTACTATTGCCTTCAACAAAATTATTTCCAAGGTAAAAAATGTGGAATTATTGGCATTTGCTGATGATTTAAAATTTTTTGTTGAAGTCTCATTGGAGGATTGTAAAACAATTCAAAGAGAATTTCAGGACACAGCCCTATATTGCCAGGACAATGGTTTTAACTAAAATTTGTGTAAACTGAATTGAATTTGACTATACAATAAATGATAAAACCTAATACGTATACCTGAACAAAAATACCTGGGTATAATGGTGTAAACTTCGATGCTAATCTTTCATTTTCATCACATATTATTTCCAAAATTGAGAGTGCCCAAAAAGTTTCTGGGTTTATTTGTAAAAAATTTTAACACTGAAGTAAGCATCTACTTATTTGACAGTCTAATATTGCTAGTACTGGAATATGGAAGTGTTATCTGATCCCCCCAATATGACATTTGGATTAGTATGATTGAGGGAGTTCAAAGAAATTTTTAAAAGTCATGCCCTTTAGAAAATTTGGTTTTATCCACAAAGAGGCTGTGCTAACGACATCTTGTTAGAAATATTTAATAGATTGTCACTAAACCAAAGACCCAATTTTTTTTACCAATAATGTATAGAATTCTTAAAGAGGATGTTGATTGTCCTAATATAATTGAACAATTTTTTTTGCCATAAATCGAATCAATTCAAGGCCGAAAAATATGTTTTATTTAGCTTATCCACGAATTAATCTATTTAAAAGCTCTCCTGTCTACAATTTATACAACTTATGTAACAAATATGCTTTAGATGTCGATATTGACAATGTTAGCTATAAGGATTTTAAAAAAATTATAGATCTAAAAGTGGGCAATAGTTAATTAATTCCATTCAAGTCAAGAATTAGTGTTATTATAAGTAATTATGTAATTTGATTTGTTTGGTATTTATCATGTGCAGTGTTAATGAAGTATTTTATAGTATAGACGTCCTTTTAATGTAAGGAAGTATCTGTGATTGGCTTGTTACTTTAGATACTGTTGAATAAATAAACAAATAAATAAATAAATAGATAACACGACCGAACCACAACAAAATGTTCACCCCTAAAACAGACCAGGATATTCCTAAATATTTTTCGACGCTGAATTTGTATTGGGGGTTCAAAAAGTGTGTAATTTTTCCTAGTTGGTCAATTCCGAGGTCAATTCCTATAAAATCAACAACAAAAAAAGTAAATTTGGCACACCATTACTCCGATTTTAATAACTTTTGGTACCTATTGAAATTTTTGATTATCAAAAAATTGCCAATTTCGTTCAAACATGTACTAAAATTTAACAAAATTTTAACTTTAAACTTATTACAAAACTAATTATTATACAACAATAAAAAGTGCTAGATTCTCTATCCCCTACACCTCCCCCAGTTTTTCCTTTTAGTTTAAATTAATGGTAGGTAGGTAATCAGCTTAAAATTTCACAGGCAATTTTATTTATGCTAATTATTTCTAATATAGTCGTAATAACTACTACTTACAGTACACAAAGAACGGTCAAGGTCACGAAAGAGCCTTCAAGATTGCCCATACAGGCATAAATGGACATAAGGCATGTAGGTAAATATGGCGGCTATATATGGTCAACCACGTCGCGTCCTTGCCACCATATGTGTGAAGTGTTATTGTCAATAAACGGACAATGAGTATATTTTACTTATATACATACTCATACTACCTGTGAATATGTAAAAATTATAAATATTAAAATCATAAATAGATAAAGTTCATTTCATTATGCAAGACCAACAAAAAAATACAGGCCACGACCCTGAAAAAATCAGCTGTTCTCGGGGGGGGGGGGGCTGACTTTTACATTGCGTCTTATTGGAGGTCAGGTTTTTTTATGATATTTTCAAAATGACTTTACAGATTTTCGCGAAATTTCAGTGAAATATTCTCAGACACCAACCCGATATTCCACCAAACTTTTGTAAGGATGCAAGATGATTAAAAGGTTATCTTCAAATTTAGCATTTCTTATTTTGAATTCAAATTACCCGCTATGTACCGCATGCCAACTGTTATATTTGACATGTATTTGACTTTGTCATATGTGTTTGTCATGAAATTTGATTATTTGTTTGTATTGTGGAACATTTTCGACTTTTTTGATGATTCTTTACAGCGTTAATCTTTTTAAAACAAAATTACACTACAAAAATAGTAGTTTACCTAACTAGTGCGGAAAGTGCCTCTTTTCCGCACGCGATTGCAGATGGCCAAACGACGCGATAGCGGAGTTTGGCCAGCAATCAAGTGCGGAAAAGACACTTTACGCACGAGTTAGGTACACTATTTTTTCTATAAGCGTGAGGAAAAAACTAAAAATTAATCAGAAAATTATTTATATTCAAAACGTTTTAATCAAATCAATTATTATTATTCACATTCTAGCGGCTTCTAGAACTGACTGGGGTAGATCTTCGTCCGAAGAATCCATTGAAAATCTGATTTTTTTGTTTGAAAAATTCAAAAGACGCTTGTATTTGCAAAATTGGCTTTGTTTTGACAGTTTGTTTGTACTTTGTTGCTATGGTGATTTAAGATGCCAAATCTAAAACCACTAGTGTTCATTGTTGTTTGACATTGACAATGACGATATTTATACCGGGGAGGTTTAAAACTTATAATTTGAACCTATTTTACTGAAAACTTTATTTTATCGAAAATATTGAAAATATAGCAGAATTTTAGTCAATTTGAATATTTTTAGGATATTTCGTGTGCTAGGAAAGATACAAATGTATTTTGAACGGTCTAAATGTTATAGACCACCTCAAAATCGTAACAAATTTACTTTTCCGCACTAGTGCGGAAAAAATATTTTTCCGCGCTAGTGCGGAAAAGTGGCACTTTCCACACTAAAATGCGTGCGGAAAAGTGGACTTTTCCGCACGCTTATAGAAAAAACATTTTTTGATGTTGTAATTTTTGTAAACATATGTAAATAACTATATTAAGTTTTAAAAGTCTGCCTAGTGCCGAATATAAAGAAATAGATGTAGGTAATCCAATTACTTTCCACGCAGAAACGAACACATTCGCTTCTGCTATAAATTTAATTTTTGTGTGAGCTAATGAAGCGGCTCTAAAAAATTAAGGAAAACTATACATCTAAAAAAAAAATTTCTGCAGGAATATAGTAAAAAAAATCTCAAAACCGGCTTTATTTTAAAAAAAAATTAAATATTCATGAACCGTAATTCCAACTTCAATATTTTACAGATAATCAGCTGTGTCGTGACGTGACCATAAAAAAAAATCAGCCCCCGATGTGACGTCAACAAGGGATCGTGCCCGTCCGTTTTGATAGCCCTGCATTATGTTTAGGACAACTTTTTTCGATTTTTTTTTCGCTGGCCTATGCTATTAATTATGGTAAAGAGCTGATTACTGTCAAAAAGTTATCTCAAAAATTATGAAATAAACTGAACTGAATATGCCTATTACAAACTCAATTTTTTTTTGTACCACAAAACTAAGGAGCACCGCATATATTTATTTAGGAAAAATCATTTTACTGACTTAAATTATAAAAAGTGCATTGTTTATCCCTCTTTTTAGGGATAAAAGTGTCACGTTTTATATCCGGGATAAAAAATAACAGTAAAAATCAGGGATAAAAAGTGACATATCAGGGATAAAAAGAAAAAAAACAATTAAAAACACAAACCTAAACGTAAAATACAAAAAAAAATGGATCCATGACAGATCTGACTAGGATAGGTCAAAATACATCCAAATAACACATTTTTGACGTTATCTCCAAAAAAATGTTTTCGAGACCTAAAGTATGAAAACTATCTTATAAAATTATTGATAAAATTATGCTTTGATTCCATGACAAATTGTTTGGTTCAAACTTTTCGCCTCGGGGTAAAAAGTGCCCCCCTGTTCTCCCTTGTTGTATATTATATTATTTTGTTACAAGTTTTGTTTTTGATTTTTCAAAATGAAATTAAAACAAAAATAAAATTACTTGCCGCCGGGTATTTTTAGAGGACTTTTGAGATATTTATTATCCGGTGTCCGAGACCGTGAAAAATCCTCTTTTTTCCCATCTTAAACTACACTGCTCGAGATTTTTCTCATTTTTCTCTTTTGTGTTCTTTCGCTGACCGATTCACGGTTCTGAAACGGTCGCTGCTTTTCCTTTACAAATCCGCCTTTTATTATTATTTTTCTATTTGTAAGAATTTTAGTTATACCATAGAGTTGCTATAAAATAGAAAAAGATAAATTTATAGTCGAGTGAAACCAGAATAGGTATAAAACAGTCACGTAATACATTTTTTTATTAATATAATAATTGGGGCTTAGTGCCAGGCAGTATTTTGATAGATTTTTATTAAAAACTGACAGTTAATGTTTCACAATTGACATAACAAAGTCGAATTTAAAGACAAGTGTTACACTTACCTTTGATTAAGTAAGGCAGTATTTATTCCGGTTCTTGTGGTAAGAAAAGGCGTTACTTATATTGAGAGATCACAGCTGATCTTACAATAAAAACTGTCAAAATAGAGTCTTGCACCTTGCACTATGACTCCCTGGTTTTATTGCACTAATTCTCTATTATTTAAACTAGTTTTTTTTAATTTAGTTAAATCGTGTCCCGTGATATATTGATAAAAAAAAAATTAAACTACCCTAGATCCATTGATAATAGATCAAACAATTTTAAGTCATCGGGTGTTTGCCTCCTCGTTTTATGGCAAAAGCACATTAATTATTTTGGTAAAGAGATTGGTTTTATATCTTAAAAACTTACAAAGATGTTAAATAAAAATTGGGTAAATAAGTTACTTTTTTTTTTAATTTTGAAAAAAATATATAATCTTTGTTAGTTTATAAAATGTAAAGTTAATCTCTTTACTATATTAATTGCTCTTTTTTCCCAACCAAAAAAGTTTTTACAGTTTTTCTCTAAAAGTAAGTTAGCGAAAGTAATATGTTAAAGTTTATAAAATAAATGGAAAATGCCGCCATTTTGAATTTATGACATCCTATAGGCTCTCTATTTAAATTTGAGGCAAACATTCAGCGACTTAAAATTGAGTAATCTACCACCTTGACTAATCTTAAATTTTATAATTTGTTTTAATATTTAAAAAATAACAATTCCTTTTTTAGTTCTTGAAACAAAAAGCTTATTAAAACGAAAATTAAATTGACGTTCTATTGCAAAAGAATCATAACCCAAACAATTTTTCCGTAAATTTGATGTGGCAAAAGCTAGAAGCAAAAATTTGTGAAAAAACATGGAAAAAATTGCAATCTTGGATTCATGGCGTCACACTGGCGCCCTTTTTCAAATTTGAGGCAAACACCCGGTGACTTAAAATTGAGTTTTCTCTAACCAATGGGGTAGTCTAAAACTTCTTTCATAGTTTTTTTTCGGGTAAAAAAAGTTACTGTCTTTTAGTATTAAAAAAATAAATAAAATCTTTGTTAGTTTCTAAGATATAAAGCTAATTTCTTTTACGATACTTATCTATCTTAATTGCTGTTCTATTGCAAACAAAAAAAGTATTAACAATTTTTCTGTGAAATTAATTTTGCAAAAGGTACAAACCAAAGTTTGTAAAAAAATATGAAAAAGCCGCCATCGTGGTTTTAGGACGTCACATTTATTACCAATCGATCTAGCGTAGTTTAAAAAAATTTTCCACAAATATCCCACGGGATACCATAGTCATCTCAACTAATACTTATTATTGTATTCAATAAAACATGCATATTAGACTATTTGTCTCTTTAGCAAAGAGAATTATTACAAGGGGATCAATCCCCACTCCGAACTAATCAATATAGTGGGTTTACGCAGATTTCTCAGGCATAAAAAACCAAAAAATTGCAAAACACGCAATCTTTCCAAGTGACTTTTCGTTATTTTATCAGGAAAAATGGGACACCCGGTATTTAATGTTTTAATAATAACTGCTTTCTGTATCCATTTATTGTTAATTTTGTTTATTCAAAACAGCATTGTTTGGCACAGCATACAACCGCCGCTTTAATCATTTGTATTCATTGCCTAGCCGGCTATTTCAGCGGCGTAACCGGCCGCCTTAACTGGGGGGGGGGGGGTTCGGTTCGTGGGGAGGGTGGAGGGAAGAAACAAAATTTAATTAAAAAGAGATACTAGTTAGCTCGTTAGCTTTCGTGTTCATTATTTAAGTTAAGCGCTATTCTTTGAATTAGGGAATGCTTCTGATTGGTATGTGCATGTAATTTCACTTCCTTTTAATTAAGTTACATCATTGTTTAAGTGAAAAGTTTACAATAAAGACCAGTAAAATGACTTTTATCAAAAATAATGCCAACTATGTCAATAGGGAGATGAATTAACTAATTCGCCCAATCAGGTGTGTGTATTAATGGGGGAATTTTATTTTTTCCCTAATTTGAAGAATTTGGTTGGTGTCCATTTCATGGTAATTATTTTTTATTATTAATAATAAAATAATAACGCCCTTGCCTTTCCTCTGTAAATGCTTGTTACGCCCATGCTTGGTTTTGTATTTTAGTAGCACTGTGTACAC
Organism: Aspidapion aeneum; assembly: GCA_963576565.1. Lineage (NCBI taxonomy): Eukaryota > Metazoa > Arthropoda > Insecta > Coleoptera > Brentidae > Aspidapion > Aspidapion aeneum. The sequence continues at coordinate 18,813,594 of OY755044.1, read as the reverse complement.
ATGATAATGCATTTTGCATTTTACTTGCCAATCTAACAGAAATTTGTATATTTTCCAATGAATATAAATATAAAACATTCTTATAGTTCCAAAAAAATTTGAAAATAAACAAGCAAGTAGTAGAGTAAAACTAGGTAGGTACCTATCACATTTGCCTCGACATTTTTCAGAAAAATTAATAATTTATGGGAGATGGGATACATTTATGAAATTTGGCACAGAGCAAACGCATATAATTCCCTGAAATTTTCCACACATGTTAATATATCGCCATTTTTTCTTGTGAGATGCCAAAATCGACGTTTTTTTTAAATTCTTTAGACAATGTAGCCAAACGCTAAACTTAACAAAATAAGAACCAAGTTCATCTTCTTCTATTTTTTAATTATACTTAAGCTGAATCGAGCCTTAAAAAGCAGAAACGCAGGGTCTTCCAGTTGACGATTATTTGCCCGGTAAACTTTTTGTTTAGTCGTTTTACTTTAAACCTACATGAATTTCTTTTAAAGTTTTATTTGATAAAAGTGTTATTCTACACTAATAATATAGTAACACATCATTTTATTAGAAAAATTTACTAGCTTTTAAAAAATGTAGGCAGTATATACAGGTTGTGAAGAAATTTAACAAATAAGAACGACGACGACGAATTTGTACGACTCGCCTATATCATTAAATCGTGTCTGAGCCACAGAAAAATTAACAAAAACGAAGTAGATTCTTGGAACCGTGGAAGGGTACTATATATGAATACAAAATTTGGCAAACAAGCACAATTATTTGAAAATTCAAAATTTTTGCCTGGTCTATAATGTTTATGTCAGTCTTTAGTTGAATATTATGCTTTTGCGTTTTTATTACAATTAAGCATACTTTTATAGGGTATTATTCTTCCTTTTTTGTGCTTTTAATAGTATGTGCGTTAACATAATTTTGTTTTTTTTTTTCAGAACGAGGTTCTCTGAAGACACTCCTAAAGGCTGTTGCGGGTTCTTACAATGGAAACCGGGTTCGCTGCGATGGTTCATAGCGTTAATAGCCTTGGTAGCTGTATGTTGCGTGCTGGTGGGGACAGCTTTAGGGGCCATGAGACCTGCTGGGAGGGACCATCTTACTGTTTCGTTACTCATGATAGGTAAGTAATCTATGACTAGAAATACCTAGCAATACTCACAAAGGGAGAGGGCAGAACATGTCTTTGGTTAATCAGGCTAAAACCCACCAAAGGTTGTATTGCCACTTAAAGAAAAGAAGTGGATTGCATGAAAAAATATAAAAGTTTATTTTCCTTTAATAATAATTTATTCGAGAAAAAATCAAAACAGCTAAAAAGGCTTCCTGGTAGCTCATTTTATGGAGGGTAATTATAAAGCTCGTTAGCCTAGATCTACGGCCTTTTAAAATCCCCATTAATAATTCGGTTTATTTTAGCTGATTTTAAAAGTACCTAAGGACTCTTTTATTCAATTGCTGAATCTCCGCCATAAAAAGGTTTTGGCTAAGTGGCGTAAACTTTTTTCTAATTAGCTTAGTTTTTTCTATATTTTTGTAAGAATATTCTTTTTCTCTCTGTGATTTATTTGCTCTGGTATGTTTTGTTGTGATCTATTGATTCTGTCTTTTATCCCTCTCTCATAATGATGTGCTTAACTTGTTCCTGGTTCTGATTTACACATCGTATAATACAACGCAGACTCAAGAATATGCAGGAGTAGGGGAGCGGTTAATTAGGAGCACCTAATGAAAAGATATGTTTTAATCAGGAAAACATCAAAGCTAAAACCTACAACTTATTCAACTCAATGTTTTGATTGTTCTTAAGTAAAGATCAGTCTTTAAATTAACTAAAAATATAAATTCTGCACCAGGTTTAGCAAAAAAGTTGCATTTTCCCCATTACCTCACACTGTCGGGTAATTGAGAACGCAAGGGTAATAAGGAACAATAAAAAATAGTAACCAAGAAAAAAGGGGTGGCGGATAAAAGGTCGAAAACATAAGATCGAAAATACAAAAGGCCAAAAGTACAAAAGTACATAAATTCGAAAATACAAAAGATCGAATGTACCAAAGGTGGAAAATACCAAAGATCGAAAACCCAATATATTGATAATAAACCCAAAAAATAAAAATAAATTGTGATAGATAAAAATCAAAAATAAAAAAACCGGTTTTATAGATTTTTCTTGGATAATATGAGGTTAGGTAAAAAAATTAAAACAAAAGTAACTAGTAGACCTTTTTATCACCCATAACTTTTTTTCGGTAGAAGGTGTAGTTTCGCTGAAAACCGTGAAAAACCACCACCCACCACTAACAGGTCATCCCATTTCACCCTAAGAACTCGGATCGAGTCTAATTTATTTTTCCTGGTGGCTACGATAGATTTTTTTAGTTTCTATTAGTTTCAATCTGTTAATTTTTTCCCTTCCAAAACGTATTAACTAATTATATTGTAGGGTAATGGGGAACATACTTGAGGGTAATCGGGTGTTCTTAATTACCCAATTTTACAATTTATTTATTTTTTTAGTACTGACATATTTTATTTAATTAATTCTAGAAGTATGCATTTTAGGTTAGAGCTGACATGTCGTAGTATGAGTAAATTATACAAAATATATTAAAATTTTGTTACATTTGTTTACATACCTTATTTTACGCACAATAAAAATAACAACAAAGCTGCGGAAAACACCTGTTCAGACCACGCTTGAATTTCGAATAAGGCCAAATTGCTTGCGCTGTGTAAACACTTCCGCTTATGGTCAATATTCCAAAGTACACATGTATTTCCAAGGATGTCATTAGCGGTGTAAAATTCGTGTTCTCCATTACCCGCTGTTCTTGATTAGCCGCCGCTCCCCTACTCATTTGATAATATCTGTTTCATAAGTTAAATTAGAATAAAAAAGTCAAAACTCGAGCAACTACTAAAGCAAGGGAAATACCGGCCCCTTAGAAAATGCTTCATATATCGGAAAGAGCGCCGGATTTACCTCCATGGCCCGTATTACCCCACTTTCCATATAATCTACAAGCTTAAGTAAAAAAATGTCTAAAATATAAATTAAAAATTTGGGAATTAGCTTCAATTTTTTATTCCCTAGAAAATATAGACAGAGATCAGCTTTTTCTTGTCTGTTACATACGTATATGTGTACGGATTTTCCAAATGGCCAACACTTTAATTAACGTGTAAACTATGCAAACAAACAGAGTTGCATTGTATCCCAGCTTATCAAAAATTTACAGGGCATTGTCCTGCATTAGCGTTTGTGGGGGCTCTTTCGGTTTGGATTTCCGGCATTTTCCACACTCTTTGTTTTTGGGTTTAAAGAGATTTGTTTTGGTTATTTTAAAAAATAACTTTTTTACCGACCCTACATTAATTATCTAGTTTTTTATTATAATTATATTTGTATCGTAACGAAAAATAAATGGATCCATGACGGATCTGATACCTTCCTAACCCATTAGCACACTCCAAGTAAACTCCATGCTATATGAACCTTAAAAACAGTTTTTTGTAAATATCTCTGAAATGAAGGCTCTTACCAAGCTTTTGGTCAAAACACAAATTTTTGAAAAAAATGCGCGTTACAATATTCCGAAAACCGCATACTGATGCGACGCACAGTGGGGCAGAAGCACAAAAAGTTGCGATAAAGTCCCACAGTGCAATGGATGTATTCCTTTGTAGTCAGGAATGTTTAAAATTAATTACTTAGTGAGCCAAAATAAAAAAAATTGACCCCGAGCTGTTAGTCGAGGTATAAGTGGTCGAATAAGCTTCAAAATATTTCCTAAAATACTATGTACGACGGCAATGTTTACAAAATGTTATATTATGTTGTCGACTCTACAGAAACGGAAAGGCCAAGTTTGCCCCCTCCCCAATAACTAATCATCCCCCTGAAAAATGAAAACACCTAAACCCCTCGAAAAAAAAGATTACAGAACCGACATTAAATTTTTACACACTTTTCTTCTGTCTGACTTTCGCCATTTTTAAAACGACTTGACAGAAGCTTTCAGTGGCGTATATAAGGGGGGCTGGGGGGCCGGGGCACCCCCGAAGCTAAGATTTTTCTAGATATTTTCCACATATTTCATGAATACAAACATAAAACAGCATAAAATACGGCCTCATGGGGTCTCGCCCCCCCCCCCTCCCAAACTGTCTCGGGCCCACCCCGAGACATTTTTCTATATACGCCACTGGAAGCTTTCTTTGTTTATAAATAATCATTTTTATATATTATACTAAACAGAACAAAAAATAATTTAACTATATTAATAAATCAAATAATAAGTTAAAAAAACAGATCGGTCTGAAAGCGTAAAATTAACGTATAAACCTCGTTATAAAAGAGTATTTTTATCCTTTAGCGAATTGTAGCTTTCGCTACGCTCATGCTAAAAACTTTTTACCTTGAAATAAAAAGTGTCACTTTTATCCCTTGGTATATATTATAAGAACAGGGCCCTCTTTAATCCTTATTTTAGCGATAAAACTGTTTCTTATCCTTAACATTCAAAATAAAAGGCTCTATCTGACATTATGTTTTTATTAAAGTAGCTGAAAACCACATAATTATAATTTAATTTTAGAGCAGAAAAATCTAAAAGTTTAAAAAATATCTCCTAAAATTCGTAATTAGTGTCTTGTTAGCTATTGGCCAATTATATACCTCGCTACGCTCAGGCTAAAAACTTTTTGTCTTGGGATAAGGTGTGACTTTTATTCCTTAATATATAATGAGTATAATAATCATTAACGTATTAACCGGTTAATACGTTAATGATAATAATAGTATGTGTAGATGTTTATGTATTTAGTAAGTTATATTTTAAATATCTATAACACAAATTTCGCTAAGTTTGGAGAAAAATGTTAATATTTAAAAATTAATTCCGGCCTTATTAGCAAAAACTAGCAGCTATGTAAATGTGGCATCATTTTAAAAGGGAAGGTTCAATAAAAAATGACATGTGAAAACTCGCCCGCGACTGCGGGCGACAAGTTACTTTGTGTCCACGTATATTTTTAAAATTAAAGAAAATAATACATTTTTGAAAGATTTTACAAAAATGGCAGTTTGAAGAAAAACAACCAAAAATTTTGCATTTTTTTTATACGAGAATAATGTACTCACAATAGTGATTATCTGACATAATTAAAATTATTTTAACCAAACTTGATCAACATTAAAAATTGTGACAAATTTGATTCATTTGTTTTCTTAAAATAACTACGCAACGTCAGTTTTCAAAACACGCTCACTTTGACAAGGAGTTTTATTCATTTGTTTGACGTTTGTCAATCCGAAGCTAACTTGCTATGGTACAGCGATTGTTAATAAATAGTTTTTAGTAAAAATATCTCCCATATTAAATAAATGAGTTCTGCACTAAATCGCATGTTTTCTTGATTTTGCCCCTCTGTGCGACGGTCCGTGAAAAAGTTAGCATTTATTAACTGTCAAAAAACTGTCATTAGCATTGATGAATTTCGACCAAAATCTAATCAGCTCGTTACAGTATCCAATACTATTTTACCTAAAAATTTCATGAAAATCGGTTAGGCGGTTTAGGAGCCACACACACACACACACACACACACACACACACACACACACACACACACACACACACACACACACACAGACCGACATCACGACGATAATGCTAGGGTAGGTCAAAATACACCCAAATAAGACATTCTCTGCGTAAATTAAAAAAAAAATTCGTGCGGGCTAGAAAGGTAAAAATATAATTTATTTTGGAAAACGTCTATCTTGCATTGCTGCCTCTTTCACAACTAACAGCTTTTACATATGAAGAGCTCTCGGGAATAAGGATGAAAGTCCATTTTTTTCAAATTTTAGATTTTGACAAATTCGTATTCTCTGATATTTTTTTCATCTATATAACGAATGAAAAATCTTAAAATAAAAGTCTTTTGCAAATTAAAAAAAATTTTAAAACAATTTAATCTCTTGCGGGAAAAAAGATGATAGTCCACAGAAGGGGCAACACACCCGAACCGAACCGAACCGAACCGAACCGAACCGAACCGAACCGAACCGAACCGAACCGAACCGAACCGAACCGAACCGAACCGAACCAAACCGAACCGAACCGAACCGAACCGAACCGAACCGAACCGAACCGAACCGAACCGAACCGAACCGAACCGAACCGAACCGAACCGAACCGAACCAAACCGAACCGAACCGAACCGAACCGAACCGAACCGAACCGAACCGAACCGGACCGGACCGGACCGAACCGAACCGAACCGAATCTTTGCGAAGTTCTCGTGAAAAAAGATGAAAGTCCATTTCATGATAACGTTTATATGGTCAGTCTTTTTTTATAGAAAGAGAGGATAATGTCAGTCTTATCAAGAGAGAAAAATTATTCAAGAATTTTATTTTTGTTTTAATATTTTGCGATATATTATTGATTGAATTTTCCATTTTTATTGCGTTAAAAGTTATTTTCAAGTAATATATTATTAAAAAACAGACTTCTAGCTTTTTCCGAACATTTTTAAAATTGATCCTGTCGTGGACTATCATCTTTTTTCTCGAGAACTGCCGTCATTCGTCAGAACAGGAAGTCATAATTACCAAACGGTTTTAATAGTCGACAAATAGTTAATAGAACTGTAATTTGGAGTCTTTGGGCTAAATAAAGTGTATTATGTTTTTTCCCAAATCACCATGGGTATTTCAAAAAAGTAATTTTAAATCTGAAAATTGATTTATTGAACTTTTACACTTTTTGGACTTTCATCTTTTTTCCCGAGAGCTCTTCATATTGATGTTCGCCATTTTGTTTCACAATATTTATAGTCTGGAGAATAACAAAGAACATATACATATTGGGGACGGCTTTCCTAAAAACTCTTTCTTGTCATCGTCGTTTCACCTCAAAAACGGTTTTTCTAGTAAAACACATACTGCATCGTACACAGGGAACATTGTGCAAAATAATTAAAACAAAAACCGAATCAGAACCGAATGTAAACAATACGCTGGGAACCGAACACTATTTCAATAATGTAGGCAGGTTTCAACACCTGATTCTTTGCCCTTCCAAAGCATGCGACGTTGTCATGAGAATCAACGGACGCATTTACTTCGCAGCATATCGAGTAGACAAACATGCTGCTGAAATTTTTTAGAACTTTTATAGGGTAAAGGCGGGTAAGAGCACGTACTTAGTAGAAAATCGCTTGCCAAAAATAATAAAAACCAAATTTCAATACTGCTTTATTAAATTAATATTGTTTACTCTATTGGCAAGAAAAACACGTACAAAAGCAAACAAAACACCCTAAACTAAAGTTAAGAGCCCGCAGATAGGCTCCTAAGAGTACGCAATATACCAAGCAGCACATTGATCACATTGTATCCAATCTACTTACATCCGGAGGATCAATGTATGTTTCTTTGCACCTAGGACAAATACATTTTGCACTTGTATTGGATTTCTTAATGTTCTTATATTTATTGTCAACCATTATTCCACATCCGGACTCTTTGTCTGCGGACTCTTTGCTAACATGTTCTGTCCAAACAATTTTTTTTAAATTAAGGACATACGGCAACAATCTACCAAAAACATATGTTTTCATAACCTCACAATACCATGCAGTTTAAAATGTTTATTAAAGTTTTTTTTTTAAACATACACAAAAATTATTTAAATTACATCAAGAAGTTATAAAATAGCTTTTTTACCTTTATTTCATCGTGTCACTATTTTCACACTAACAATGTTGCCAGTTCGGCATTAGCTTGTCTAAAAATCGCAATGCGTACTCTTAGAAGATGCGGACTCTTACCCTCCTTGACCCTATTTTGATTATTTATTGTTGTTTCGACTCTACAAGGGGTATTCTTATTGTTTAACAATATTCATAAAATTGAAAAAAATATATACAAATTTTTAGGGTTAAAGATCTCAGTAAACATATTATCCGTGAAAATTTAAAAAAAAGTATTTTTTAAATTTAAAGCTTAAGTGTGTACCCCGTTCTACCCCAGGTTCCCCTAAGAACACATTCGTTCATCCGTGCTTAAAATGATAACACGACTTCGTATTAGGCAAGTTAAAAGAGTTAAAAAACTATTATTATAAAATTTGACTTGCAAAGTAAGGAACGCAATAGATAGGTAGGTGCTCTTGCTTAAAACGGCATTTAAAATTATACAATGCAAACAAATTTAAAAGTCAATTAAGTGCTGCTAACAAGTTTTTGCTTAAAATTCACCAAGAAATTGCGCTTTTGTTGGTTTAACAAATTTAGGCCTAAAAAGTGCTTTATCAAGACTTTTTTATACAGTAAGAATTAAACAAATTCCGTCGTTTTAGGATCTCATGAATCAACCACTGCCCAAGGCAAATTCGATGGTGTAATATCCAACATCTTACAAAGGGAACTGAACCTAATAAATGGATGGTGTAATAGGGAGGGACTATCAACCAACCCTAGAAAAACCACTATAGTACCCTTCACAAGACGGCGGAAACTGAACCTAACAGAACCCACCGTCGAAGGGATACGCATTCGTTTTCAAAAGGATGCCAAATACCTGGGACTGATTCTGGACCAGAGACTAAATTGGAACACCCACCTGGACAAGGTAATCGGCAGGGCCAAAAAGGCCTTGTGGACATGTACCAGAATTTGTGGGAAGTCATGGGGAATGAAATCAAAACAAACCTATTGGGTATACCTAACGGTAGTGAGACCGATGAACACATATGTCTCTATTGCTTGGTGGGCAAAAACTAAGCAAAAAACAACCAGGGACAAACTGGCACGCGTGCAAGGCATGGCGTGTAGAGTCATAACATCAGCAATGAAATCGACACTTGTGGAGGCAATGGAGGTGATGTGAAACATTCCCCCCCTACACATTTGGGTAGAGAAGGAGGCCAGGGCAGCAGTGGCAAGGTTCAAGAGCCTAAACCAAGAGCAACCTGGACAAGTTAAGGGTAACTTTGCGGGCCTGGCTGAGGTATTCCGAAATAACCGAATACTTAGCATGCCAACGGACTACATGTTACCCAAATACAGCTTCGATGTACCTTTTAAGGTTCTTATACCAACGAGGAGGAATGGCGGGAGAGACCTGTTCAACTGCTAAATGCCGACCACGTATGGTATACAGACGGATCTAAAACAAAAAATGGGGTGGGTACGGGTGTGACGGGACCACGGACTGAAATATCTGTGGGACTCGGAAAGTTAGCAACCATATTCCAAGCAGAACTACATGCAATCGAAGTGTGCGGTAGAGAGATTACCCGCAGGGACCTCTCAAACAAAAGCATCAAAATCATCTCAGATAGCTTATCAACTCTAAAAGCATTAAGCTCACACAAAGTTCAATCCAGACTAGTCTGGAATTGCCTTGAAACCCTAAGACAGGCCAGCAGAACCAACAAAATCAGTCTTGTCTGGGTGCTAAGCCACACGGGAGCTGAGGGAAATGAAAAAGCAGACGCACTACAGGGCGGGAGCAGAATCCGCACTGGTTGGACCGGAGCCTTACTTCGGCTTACCTAAGGCCACAGTCACGAAAGAAATAGGAGAGTGGGTTGTTAGAAAGGGGACTCAAAACTGGCGGGCAACCCCGAGACAACAACACTACAAAACCTTTTTAAGCAATCCAGACAAACACAGAACGAACCAAACCAGGGCTATACACAGGCCAATGCCGACTCAACAAACACATGAACAGACTGGGAGTAAGCAACACACCAGCGTGTAGGTTCTGTGGTGTTGAGGAGGAAACGCCACTTCATCTAATCTGCCACTGCGTAGCAAGACAGAGAACTAGGGCGAAAATATTCGGACCTGGACAGACAGAGTCATGGGAAGACCTTTACCACGCCTACTTTTTTTTCTTAAACGGTAAAGGACCTATCTACCTACTAGTAAACTTAAATAAAATATTACATTATTTTGTTTTATTTTTTTCTGTTCTTTACCTTGTGGTATAGGCGAGAAAAGTAATGAAGATAAAATTCTTTCAAGATAGAAACCATTAAAATTAGTTCCTTGTAATAGAAACTAATGAAACAAATATTTAGAACAGTTGTTTGCAATATGGCAGTTAAAATCCCAGTTAAAATTCTTTATTTGTTGAATCGAATTTTTCTCATGTCAGTGCAGTAAATGACCTAAAAAATTAAAAGAATAGTTATATTTTTTTACACAAATTTTTATTAAACAATTCTGTCGTCCCTAAGACGAAAGCCGCATGTAGATGTTCTACGTTGTGAAAAAAACGGGTTTAATGTTTTATACTTTTTTATATAATTTTGAAATAAAAATGATGCGGTTTTATTTTTTTATTTTTATTTCCAAATTATGAGACGATAAAAAACTAATAAAACTTTAAATCCATTAGTTTCAAAACGTTAAATTTCTACTTGCGGCTTTTTTCTTAAGCGCGGATTTGGTGGGGGGGGGGGGTAACGTGGTAATTACCCCCCTCTAGAAAAGAAATATGCACTTGTTGGAAATAATTAAAGGAAAAACAGAAGAACTTCCTCCCTAGAAAAAATTTTTTATTACAAATTAGTTTTTCGTCGACTATTAACCCCCCCCCCCCCTTGATTTTGACCTAGATCCGCGCTTGTTTCTTCTTGGGAGGGCAGAATTACCAAAAAAAAACTTTTACTTATAAGTGTTCCGGTGTTCCTGACCATCATTAAATCGCTGCGGCGCTGGAGGCTTTGAAGAAAGGTATTTTTTTATAGAGGTACCCAGTGGAGGTCAGTAGCATAGAAACTTTTTTGCGGATACCAGCCACAGGGAGGAGGGAGTTTAACAGAGTAATTAATAACAGATAAGAAAGAACAACTGAGAAAAATGCTGGAAGAACTGGAAACAGCAGCTAAAAATATAGGCTTGAGTATGAACTACACTAAAACTAAAATATCACGATCAGAATAAACCAATAAAAATTAGAACAAGTAGAAGAATCTATATATATTGGGAAAAAATTATTAAACTGAAAAAGGATAACCAAACATATACATAAGCAACATATTAAAAAATATCCTCAGTACATTAAAACGAAATTTTATAACCAATGCATCCTTCCTGTACTCATCTATGGATCCCAGACCTGGACACTTACAAAATCAAACATGGATAAAGTAACAAAAGCCCAAAGATCAATGGAAAGACAAATGTTACATGTAAAGCTAACAGATAGAGAAAGGAATAAATGGATAAAGGAATAAATGGATAAGAAATAAAACAAAAGTGAGGGATGTCAAAGGAGAGGTAGCAAAATTAAACTGGAAATTTGCCGGTCATACTATCAGAGAAAGACGATCGTTGGAACAAATGTATTGTAAACTGGAGACCTTGGGAAAATAAAAGACGTAGTATGTCCAAAAATGGACCGAAGAAGGCTAAATAAAACAGGGTAATTACCCCCTGCCCCTTCTAGAAAAAAGCTAACGCACAGTTAGTTAATTGGTGCTTACACCTACCTAGAAAAATTGCTCATAAAAATTACAATTTTTTTGTCGACTATTACACCCCTCCTAGATTTTGACCAGATCCTCGCTTCGGCGAAAGAAAACGTAGCTGTATTTATTAAACTGCTCTGAATGCAAGTGTATATGCGTATAGTGTATAAAGTAAAATTTTAAAAAAGAAGAAAAAATAGGTATTTTTCATGCGTGAGAGTATAACGGGTACGAACACCGGTTTGAGGAGACATTGTCCCCTTCCCCCCCCCCCCACCCTTCTTGACCCTTGACTGTTGTGTAAATTATCACACAGTGATCGCAAACAAATTTTAGTTTATCGACCACCATAAAAATATAAAAAAATAAATAAATAAAAAGATAGAAACTATTTTTTTTTGTAATATTTTCCCAAATTTTTTTTTAGTACTTAACATTAATTGGTAGCCTTATAGAACTGTCAGATAACTATAGGAGAAGTCTCCTTATTAGTTTATTTATTTGTCAAAAAAATTAAGCTTATAAGCCCTGCAAACAACCAATTTTCAAAAACCCATATCTGCTGTATGCATTTTATGTGGCATTTTCTGTTCTTGTCCCCTAAAACTCCAGCTCATATCTCTGTAAAACTCTCATGCCTTCCTCTTCTCTAAAATTCTGTTTTTATTTTTAGGAGTTGGAATAGTCCTGATAACAGTCAGTGGCGTCGCATGGCGGCTAACTTCACACGACTCGTCGACGTGTCGATCGATGCTTGGATTGGGATCGACGGAGTCGGTTGACGTTTGTACGCGACGCTTCGTTCCGAGGCTGCCGCCATCTTACGGTCGACCGCATCATCCCTACGCGGCCATGATGTATCCAGAGTTTCAATATAGGTAAAACAGGGAAATCGACACAAATACATATCAAATTTAACAAACAAGATAAAAGTATGGAGGACACCAAATGTACTCCAACTTAATTTTGATTCAGTGGCGAATCCAGAGATTTCCACAAGCGAAGGGCCAAATATTAATTTGTTGTTTTTAGTAAGTCCGTGGTGTGAAAGCACCATAGACATGTAAAATGCACCGTAGGAGAAAATATTTAAAAAATAAAGTAAATATATGTATTCATTTGTCCTTATTTGACGACTACAGTTTTGTTATTTTAGGCCTCCACCCCCAAGTTACCAAGCCTCAATGCAGGAATATAGATTAAGACTGCTTCTGCTAGACAGGGGCAACAGCCCCCAGATCCAAGCAGGATTGCAAAACGCTGTTTCGCCCCCGCCAACATATAGAAGCCATGCTGGAAGTCTATTAAGGTAGAGTGAAAGGCTATACATGGATTAATGAGTTGAAAAGAGATATAAAACACATTTTGTTTTGGGTTGATTCTGTTTTGGCAACATCGCATTATTGGTTTCCTACGCATCTTTCTTTATTCAAAACATCTGATTTTTAGACGCCTCACACTTCCGAAGCATTACCGGTTAAGAAGCTAATTCTTAGAGTACCTATTATCTTCCAAAAAAATAGGTTTTAATTTAAAAAATATTATAGAAAAACACTTGCATCTTTGCAAACCCTCCAGCTCCGACGTAGACAGAGATACATAACCTTTCGATAGACTGAATACCGCGTCGTAAAGATTCGTTTTGTACTTATCGCAGAATGCAGTGGACAGCTTGCATCTCTCTCAAACCCTTCCAGCATGAGCGTAAAAAAGATACGGCGGGTCAGACTGACCCGATATACTGGACTGACGTTAGTGGTTTAGCCATCACAGGTCCATTTAAGTGCGCGATGCGATGTTGTTCGCTAGTTTTACTTAATTTAGCAAATTATAAAAAAGTTGTAAGTAGTTATTTATTATTTTATTTATTTATATTTAATTTTTTATTTTCATTTTAGAGCGCCTTTATCGAGTCGGAGAGACGCCTCGCAATCAGAATACAGCTGCCCCCCCTCCTACCGATCTCAGAACAGCTCGCATCGACCTGGCACGCTGCAGGGATCCATCTTGCACTCGCGGGAACACTCACTCAGCGTTTCGGACTCGAACCCATGCGAGTCCGTTGTAAATGTTGTAAATATCTTAGGTAAGCAGCTCTGAAGAAACTTATTAACAATATTTTCAAACCTAAATTTTAGTATCCGTGAATTTAAAAATGAAACAAATTTTCGTGGCTAATCGGGTAAAAAAAGTTTTTTATTTCTCTCATATTTTTCCGTGGGTAGCTCGAAAACTTTACCTCACGGGGGTCCAAGATCTAATGGACACCTAATAAGTGTTGACGGTTAACTGTGTCGTCCCCATGGGACTCCTTAGAACACGGCTTGCTCAATGGGACACCCTTGCGAAGATAATAAGACCGTTTTGTCTCTCATTCTACTTCTATAGTGAGAAAACCCTCGCAAAAAGCGCCATCTACGAGATTGACCAAGCAGTGTTCTGAAGAGTCCTATAAGGACGAAACAGTTAAATGTCAACACTTGTTTGGTGTCCATTAGTTCTTGGACCCCCATGAGGTTAAGCTTTCGAGCTACTCACGGAAAAATATGAGAGAAACAAAAACTTCCTTTTACCCGATTACCCACGAAAATGTTTTCCTTATCAATGAGCTTAAGAAATTCGACAACAATTTCATTGGGTGGAACTAGATTTTTCTTTTGTTTTTATATTCACATACTGTTTTACTATTTTTGTGGAGCAGTTTTTAATAGTTCTTATTCCCTTTTAAGGAAGTACCGAAGAAGACATAGCCCTCGACAACATAACCTTGGACTCCCTCAAAATGGAACCAGAACATGAACTGTCCACCCTCAAAATGCTGCTCAAAGGCAGTCATAGCGACCTTGAGGGTTCCAAGGATGGGAATCTAGTGACTATAGTGCAAACAAGTGATCAGAACCCGGTAATAGTTACGGTCAGTGGGTGCTCGAATGATAACCACTCTTCCGTTCAGATCACTGAGATCCCCAGTGAGATGGAAATTCTGGCGCATTTATAGTCAGGTTTCTCAGAGTTATACGGATTGGATTGAAAATAACTTCAACAATCAATTCTGAAAAATCCCAGGCAGCTACATACAGTGTGGAAGAACCAAATGGAATAAATTCGATAACGAATAAATGAGGGGTGTTGGGAAAAACGCTTGGACACATCGATTTGTATTTTTAATTGCGCATTTTTTTAAAAAATTATACAGTGTGTCCCATAACTTAGGGGCCATAGTGCAGGAGGTGATAGAGGAGGTTATTTCCGATATAAAAGTTTATATAACATTGGGGCAACACACATCTGTTTTTAAGATATAGGATTTTTAAAGTTAGAGGAGTGGGGGAAATAGGGTTTTACAAAAAAAAGTAAATCTGTCAGCCAGCTGAATACTCAGCTAATTATGATTCAAAAGTGGTATTTCTTTTTTTGATAAAAGTACAAGTTGAGGAGATACAGGCTGTCAAAATATCCTCCAAAAATGTATACTAAATAAAATAAAAATTAATTTTTGATTACTGGTTTTTTTTTAAAATATCAATAATATTTTATTATTCTGTTCCGCTAAACAATTGTTTTGATTAACAAAAAATATTTAAAAAAACATTGCGTTAATATGGCATTTATCAAAGTTTATACCAAAAAAATAGTTCTTTCTAAAAAAATTGACCTACTAATTTTTTTTCGAAATAATTTTTTTTTCAGTTATTGCTCTTGTTCTAGTACACGACTTTACCCAATTTCATATTTTTACTTAGTTTTTTTTAAAAGTTATCATCAAAAAACTTTCCAACTTTGATGCTCTGTATCTCGACAAAAAAAGAGTTTTGACCCATGCATTATAGGAACTTTTTTATCAGACATGACTTCCTCTATCACCTGTTGGCCTATGGCCCCTATGTTGGGACACCCTGAATAGGGTGTGACAGTGGCCAATACCAACTTTCTTATTTAAAATGCAACCCCCTGTATATTATTTATTTTTTGGATACTTCAGAAAATTCTAGATATAATTCATGTATAATATCGTATACCTGCCTAAGTCTAATCATTTTGAAATATTGACTGTTCAAAAAAGACAATTTCCAATTTCGAGGTGGAATATTTTGAAAATGGTTAGAACTATGGAAAAACGGCTTACATGTCCCTGTCCTTATTTTTAATTATCTATCGATTGACAGAACGAAAAATCGGAAATTCTGGTTAAACCGGAAGTTTTCTTATTTGGTGTCAATCGATAGATAATTAAAAATAAGGATAGAGACATGTAAGCCATTTTTCCATAGTTCTAACCGTTTTCGAAATATTCCTCCCCGAAATTGGAAATTGTCGTTTTTGAACTGTCAATATTTCAAAAATGGTTAGACTTAGGTATAGAACATTGTACATAAATTATGTCTAAAATTTTTTGAAAAATCCAAAAAATTAATAATATACATTAAAAACAAGACTGTTGGTATTGGCCACTGTCACATGACACACCCTATATAATTTTCTTCTTTGAAAGACATGTTTAAGTGTTTAAGCGTTTTTCCCAACACGCCCTCATTTAATCCAAGGGCCGTTCTGGAGCCAAATTCTGGGGGGGGGGGGGGGCAGTAATGCTCAAGTGGTCACTGTAAATTAGGGCACAGGGAAAAAGCTTATATGACAAAAGCACACAGGAAAGGTCCTCTTAAGAAAAGAGCGCACACGTCAATAAGCGCACACGGAAAATAGCGCAGACGGAAAATAGCGCACACGGAAAATAGCGCACACGTAAAAAAACGCACATAGTAAAACAGTGCACAATGAAATAAAGTTAAGCTTCTAGAATTCGAATGTTCTGTGTAAAAAAGTAACAGGTTAGGTTATTAGACGATTTCGCCAGAAAAAAGACGAGAATATTTATATTAAAACTTTTGATATTTGAATTTTTTTTTACAAATTTGTGTTTTAAAAAACTTTACACAGAGCTTACACCGGCACACGAAATAAAAAACTGTTCGATTGCGGGGTTCATCTTGACTGTACACCACAAAACTTTAAATTAAAATTAAAATTAAATTAAATAAAAAAACCGTTGCAATTTTTCGCGCAAACAAAACAAGTTGCGCAAAACTCTGAAAATTGCAAAAACTTCCAAAAAAATTGATGAATGATGAAAACGTGGATTTATAAAGTAGTTCTGCGCAGTGGTCAAATAGCCTTTGACTTTTTTTATATGAGGTTAGTAAGTTTTGTCTCTGTGCGATTTTTTTCGTATGCGCTTTTTTCCTTTGCGCATATTATTCCTACGTTTTTTTCCTATACGTTTATTATCGGGAATCTAATAAAGCCAACAAAAATATTTATTTTAGCCTTTAACTAGTCTGTAGCAGCTACCAGCCTTTATACCTAATATATTTTTTTCGGGCTCGGGGAGGGGGGGGGGGGTAATTACCCCCAGTACCCCCGTAAAACCGCCGGTGATTTATTCGTTATCGAATTTATTCCATTAGGCTGTTCCACACTGTATATAAATTCTTCTGTAATGTATGTACAGAGCGATCCAAATTGGACACATTTTTATTTGTAACTCACATGGAAGTCCCTAAACAACCCAATTTGTATTAAACTATATCTGAGTTCTCCCTAAAATTGGTCCTATTCATTGAAATATTAATTTTTCATTATGCTAGATAGTACAAATAATTTTTTGTGAAATTAAAATTAACTATTTTACATAGCTACATAGATTACTGAGTTGATTCCCTCAACGACTGTGTCTAGTGATTGATTAAAAACGGTTAACTTCACTTAATACACGTACGTATTACATATAGGTACATCTGTTCAAGGATTCTTTTTTGCAGCGCGGTGACGCAGCGTTACCGCATTTTTCTGAAGAATGCATGCAAGGCGAACGCGCGTTTGCCGCTCAACGGTGCGCTGCAGAAAAACGCGTGTGTGTACCGGCGCTAAGAATGACTGCTACATGTGGGCCGTCATAATAGGGTGTTTGACAGTAGTAAAAAATAAATATATATTTGTTTTTAGATATCTCTTTAGGTCTTGGTAATGCTAAAAACAAACTTTTTTGTAAAATTTTTTCTCAAATTCATAGTTCTTTTAATTAAATAAATTCATTGAATTAAAACAATTAGCCACGTGATTTAAAACAGGCGGTCTACCAATCAGCTGCGAGTGACGTCACAAAACAGTAAACGCCTCGAACGAACGTATTTTCTGTGTTATTTTCTTATGGATGGTCCTACATTAGATTTTATTTTGTGTTTTGCTTATAAAAAATATTTTCAATGGAAAACGGATTCTCCAAAGCCGATAGCTCCAACTTGCCAATGCTGCATTCCTTTATGGTGGCAGGCTTCTTTGCCAACAACAGTGATTTTTGTTCTGCGGAATTTAGAAACGTTAAAATGTTGATGTAAGTATTCGATGAGTTGTTTTGTATATAACTGAAAGTTCTTTTATGATATTCTTCGCCTACTTTTACTCATTTACATTTTGAGGTTAGGTTATGTGTTTTGCTTTTTTGTTTAATATGCCACTTACAATAGATTCAATTAAATACCCAATCATTATTATTTTAAGCATTAAGAAACAATCAAAAATTGCAGGACAGGGAGGCAAAAAGTATACAACGACCAGCAATACTTAAAGTACTGCATAGGTTACACTACATAGTCCTGCGTAGGGACTGCCTAGTCTTGCATATGCACTGCTCAATCCTACATTTAGCCTGCATGTGCACTGCCTAATCCTGCATTTAGAGGTACTCCCTAGTCCTGCCTAATAACTGCCTAGCACCGCCTAAAAATTTGTACACCTTTCTGCCTATTACAGTAATAAACATAACCTCAAAAATTTCATCGTCATTTACGAAATAGTTATATATATTATAGACAACGTGAGAAAAATTAATAGAAACAATTTAGTTATACTCACATCAAAGTGATCTTCACAAATGTAAAGTGAAGATGTATTAGAGCAAGTTTTAGCCACTTTTTCCGTTCTTTTACCGCTGTAGGCACATGAATAAATAGTTTTTCAGGTATTTTTATGCTAGTATTCGAACACTGAGGCACTACACACCACTTATAGGACATTTTTTACATAAGAAACAGTAAAAACACAGACCAAAAACAAATAAACACTTGAATGCCGTGTATCTGTCTGCGAGTTTACTGCGCTGTGACGTCATTGCAACCCAATGCTAAAAATGCGCGTTTTAGCGGCAACTTCAAACCGGAAATTAAAAAACTTGATTTTAAATGTAGTCATGATAAACCATACTATTTTAATAATGTTGCGTAGCAAATTAGTGACCTATGTATCATTCTAAACACTTCTAAAATTTGTCAAATACCCTATTGAAACAATTGTATCCAGCATAGAAGGTCATGTTTTAACACGATGTAACGTCAAACAAAACATCAAATTGTGATGCTAACACAAAATGATCAATTAAGAAAAGACATACGTTGGGTAGATATATGTCAAATTGTTTCATCACTGGTGGTCCAGCTGATTTTTGTAAACAAAAGTTAGATATGATATCTCTTTAATGAACAACTATTATGTTTGAAATTTTTTGAAAACCAGGGCCATTTTCAAGCTCTTATTTGGCATATCCTTATAAAATGATATTTTTTAGACGTATAGTCGTTATTTTTTTTAGCCAGCTTGATTTGTCTTTACACAAAACTTAAAATACAAGTCAAGCTGATCATTTAGTATCAAAGGTAAACCGAGGACTTGGGAAGTAAACAAATGGGGGTAGGTTAGTGGATTACTTTTGATGCTAAAACGAACACATTATTTTCTTTGAATTTTAATTTTTGTGTAAAGAAAAATGAAGCGGGCTAAAAAAAATAAAGACTAAACGTCTCAAAAATATTATTTTATAAGGATATACTAAAACACAGTTGGGAAATTCGCTTGGTTTTCAAAAAATTTCAAAAATATTAGTTGTTCTTTAAAGAGATATCCTATCTAAATTTTGTTTACTAAAATCAGCTGTACCACCAGTGACGTGAAAATTTGACACATATATATAAGATTCATAATGGCTGCCCACATGATGCAATAATTTTTTCACTTGCTTTTCTCGGACAGATATATTTATGACGTACGTGACTTAATATCCCATGTAATATTCAAAATAATGTTCCTCATTTTTAACAAACATGTACATACCTAATAGTTTTGTTATAAATTCTCAAAAAAATATATACATTATTTTTAAATGGTTTAGTAATAATTGAGATTTTATTAACTAAGTATTGCTTATCAATATGTATAAAATATATATTAGGTATTAGTATTTTTTCGGTACCTATATTAATATGTATATTTTTGCGATATTATGTGCCTATATTTTGTAAATAACACCCCGGATGTATGCAAATTATTATAAATAACATTTCATTAATTTTAAACGCCCAGTGTATATTTTAAAAATACCAACAGTATAGTGAGTAAAAAAATTAAATAAAAAATTTTACTAAAAGTTTTTTGTTTTTATTTGTCACTTAATAGATAATTATTGAAATAAAGGCAGGCTATAATAGTGTCAGACACAATTTTGACACCTTCACATTGTAATATCAGCTGTGATCTTTTAACACACGGCCTTTATTTACTATATGAACCGGAATAAATAGGTAGTGCATTCTTTTATTTATTAATTGAAAATAAACGACGAAAATTTTAAATTCGACTTTGGTATGTCAATTTTAAAAGATTAACTGTCAGTTTTCCATGTGAATGTGTCAAAATAGTGCCTGGCACAATTATAGCCTGGCTGTATTTTAATAATTCTCTATTGATACCTATGAACAGCAGAATTTTAAAAAAAAATATTTGATTTTTATTTTTTTAAATTATATTTATTATTAATATTTATATCTTTGTTAATAATAATAATAATAATAATAGTTTAGTATCTAGTAATAAAAACCTCCAAAAGGTCCGTACGAATATGGTCGTCTTCTTCCGTTAATAATTACAATGGGAAAAATTCCAGCACCACCTCCAAAAAACGGCCGTCCTCCACCAAATCCAAATGGACCTCCGAAGCCTCTTCCTCCTAGTCCACCAAAACCTCTACCTCCACCAAAACCTCTTCCCCCACCAAAGCCTCTTCCGCCACCAAAACCTGCAAAAATACAAAATTTTATCCTCTCAGTGGCCACAAATTATGTCTATAAGAAGGGTAAATTAAATGCTTTAACTTTGCTAAAAATTTACGAAACTGGGCGATTGGTCCTGATTGGATGGAAAGTCTCAGTATAAATAAAAAAAATCTGCGTTAGGGTGCGTATCTCCCTTTAAGAGAATTACTCTCAAGAATTGCTTTGAGAGTATATCTTGCAAATGGACAAATATCAAGGAGTTATTGCTAGAGAGCTTCGATCGGCTATCAGACAGCACGTGAATACAGAGCTAGTGGACAATTCCAATCTATGTCGGAGAGTAACTCTCAAACTTCCAATTGATTTTAAATACCGACATCACCATTGCATAAATCTTGGAGTAAAGAGAACTACTATCATACGAATCTAAGTCTTCAAAAATTACATATATATAGATATAACCAAAAGTATTACAACAAAAATATAGGTGAAAAAAACTTCGCAAAAAAATAAGGTTTATAAATGGCTCTTCTGTAAAATGCAAGAAGTGAGTTAACAACTGTTGCCAAATAACCACGACAGTATTTTTCTCGTCTTTTTTGTGTATATTGCTTGACTAAAGCTAGCTAGCAGAGCTGCATAAAAAAAGTAACAAAAATATTTTTAAAAAAAATTAATTTTTATTTATAAAAGTAAATATAAAGCAATTAAATCATAAAATCTTGTAGATTATTTTTTGAGTTGATTGTTAAAATATAAGAACTTAATTTTATAAATTGTATGAAATCACATAATAATATTCTGTGTGATAGATATTCTTTTTACCTCCAATTCCTCGACCTCCTCCAAATCCACCTCCAAAGCCGCCACCATGGCCTCCTCCTCTTGGAGATCTCTTTATTCTGGAGTATACGGAGTCATCAAAGGTATCTACCAAACAAATTTGCCAAGTAAAGTACTAGTAGACATATTCAGCGGTCGCGCTGCTGGAAATGGAACAATTCGCCGCGGCCAATTAAAAAATTTGTAGTATTTTTATATTAGTTTAAAAAAAACTACTTTTTAAAAAAGTATTATTTTGAAAAATAATTTTTGTAAAATTTTGAACTTTTTTTTTATAGATTAGTTTTTTAAAAAACTACTATTGAAAAAACATTTTTTTGTCGAGTTTTTTTGCAAAATATTGGTGGTCTCGACACCTGTTAGGATATGTTTGCGATAAATTGACCACTGTGAGGTTTAACCCAACAAGAGGACAGGGAAGCTATGATTTTTTAAAAATAAGTTAAAATTAAAATAAAAATTAAACAAAAAAAATTGTCTTAGCGGCAAGCCGGCCGCGGCGAATTTTCTGTTTCTGTTCTGCTGTTAACTAAAACGCCGCAAGTGATTTTTTTTTCGAATTTGAGTTTTTGATCTCTATGGATCCTCTATTATGTCCTCTATGTCATAAAATTACAAAAAGCTTTCTAGTATAAAAAAAAATCTTTAAAATTTTTTGGTGGGTTCTATACACTCAACTTACGTTTTGGAAATCCTGAGGAGACATCAAATACCAATATTATAGCAATGATCACTATGCCTATAAAACATCTCATTTTAAAAAAACCAATGTTTGGAAAACTTATTAAATCAATAATCAAATCCGAACGAGATCTGGTATATCGAACTGGCGATTGTTGAGCATTCAAATAAAAATAAGTTTATAAACTTATAGGTGTAAATTGCCTGTAAAAACAAGAGAAAATTCTAAAAAATAGGGTGAATCAAAATATGTTATTATTTATTTGAAACTAGACAATAAATTAGCAACAAAATTTCGGACCAATTTTTTTATTTGTTTTAAGTAAGACGTTTCGGTTAATAAGTATCTCTAACCGTTTTCAAGTGTAAACTAAACAATCCAGTCTACTACTTGGTGTGCGGCCAGATGTGATGGGCCGCCCCCTTTTTAATCCTAAGACGTTTGTTTTCCATAAGGAGTAGTTTCCATATGTTTGGTATGTCTGTGCTCGGTTGACTGAAAACTTGTTTTCGCCAGTGCGATTCTTTACGCAAAACTTTAGCTTCAGACGATTGAATTCTGTGGTTATTTCACGCGGTATGAACCGCTAAACCGGATTTCTTATTATACCCCAATTAGGTAGGTACTTTTTTGATGTTCCTTTCCTCTAACCTAAACAAGGCGTTTTGTTTTTCCTACTACAGGTGTTGAAAAGGTAACTATTCATTACTCGAGTACCCGTTACTCGACAAATAACGGAGTGACGAATACCGATCCGAAAATTAAATGACTTTCTTTCGTTACTTTGATTCCTTCGATTATTTTAGTATTCAGTAATCACTTGAAAGTTGGTAATCCAAAATCAGGTAGTAGCTATGATAACTTAAGTTAAGAACTAACGCATTTAAATTGTATTTGACAGATACGTTTTTTAAATATGTAGTATCCACAATCTACATATTATGCAAAATGTATTTTTTTATTTTTGTTGTTTTTCCCCAAGCTTTTTGTATGTTATTTGAGTTCTCGTCTAAGATTATTATTAGCTCACACATATACTATACTATAGTAGTGTGAGCTATGGTGATCCTAATTTTTTCGAGAAAAAAAAAGTTGCTCCGATTTCAAAAATTTTTATATATCTTTGCGTTTCAGATGATTTTGAAACTTTTTTGTTGCGCCGTCTGTCTGTCTGTCTGTCTGTATGTCTGTCTGTCTGTCTGTCTGTCTGTCTGTCTGTCTGTCTGTGTGTCTGTATGTCTGTCTGTAACGACCAACGCGCATAACTCAAAAACGGCTTGCCCGATTTTAATAAAATTTGGTACCCAGGCTGGGTTTTGGGTCGAGATGGTCCCATTTAAAAATGAACAAAATCCACCAAGCACAAGCCAAATAAACGGGTGGGGGTAGATTTCAAAAATTAGAGTTTATGAAAAAATATGGCTTGTGTGATATCAAACGAAAGGTACTTGAGTCTGGAGTTAAACAAAATACATTTTAGTTTATTTAAAAAAAAGGGGGGGTAAATTTCAAAAATTAGTGTTTAAGTGGAAATATGGCGTGTGTGATATCAAACGAAAGGTAATTGAGTCTGGCGTTAAACAAAATACATTTTAGTTTAAAAAAAAAGGGTGGGGGTAGATTTGAAAAATTAGAGTTTAAGTCAAAACATGGCTTGTGTGGTATCAAACGAAAGGTAATTGAGTCTGGAGTTCAATAAAACATACTTCAGTTTTTAGTTATATTAGCTTTCACGTAGATACACTATAACTATAGTACCCAGTGTGAGCTTAGGTGCCCATAGATTGGCAGAGTATTTTTGTCTCGGTTTTTATTTACTTTTAGATTTTAAGTATGTATTTCTTTGTACGTAAGGCATTAGATTTTTAAAACAAAGTTGTACACAGAACAGTTCCTACGTAATTCCTACCCTTATTTTTTTAATTTTAGCCCGCATTTTGAAAATTTTAATTGAATATTTCCATAATATCAATAACAAAAATTTACCTAAGTAAATGATCTTCGAATTAACGACAGTCCGAGAATTTTGCATTAATTGTATGATTGAATTGAATACAGTTACAGTAATCAAAGTAACGATAGTAACGAATATATAAAATTATTACTTAAAAGTCGAGTAACCATTAGTAACGAGTATTCAAAAGTAACGAAAATCAACACCTCTATTTCCTACATGATATTTACCACGCTCACACGGGATTTTGTCAATGTCTTCCTCATTATTTAATTCTGGTTTTGTTTTAGAACCCAAACTCCTTATCGTATTTCCCGAATAGAATACTGTTTTAATATTATAGTATTGTCATATGTTTTCTGAAACCTTTTGAACATTAAGAAAGGATTATTTTTTTGAGAATTTGCTACGTTTGGTTTGTTTTCTAATTTTATAGATCGTTGTGTTCTCCAAAAAACCATTCTGTTGTACTTAAATGTTGTAAAACTTAATTTTCATTTAAAAATTCGTTTGCCCATCTTTGAAATGATGCTTGTAAGAAAAATGCTTGGTCTATATTAAAAAGTACCTATTTTAAATATGAATGTGCTAAAAGAAATTCTTGCAGTATCATTAATTTGTTCAATCAAAACACTGGTTAATTTAGGCAATTATAGCAATTCTTTTTACAAAAATTACACTATATTTTAATTTTTGTTCCATCTCTGTACAAATAAGACGTACCTATTGGTTCTGTTTTTGTATTTGTTTGTAGATATAAATTAAGTATCTTTTAGCGGTTTTGTGTTAAATGGTTTATTTTTAAAAACGAAAAATATGACGGAAATTTTTAAGATACATGTTTTGAGTTTTAAATTTACTTTTTAATGCAGTTGATCTTTTTACTTTAATATTTTTATGAACGGTTCTCATATTTTAGCTCACACATATACTATACTATAGTTAGTAGTGTGAGCTATGGTGATCCTAATTTTTTCGAGAAAAAAAAAGTTGCTCCGATTTCAAAATTTTTTATATGTCTTTGCGTTTCAGATGATTTTGAAACTTTTTTGTTGCGCCGTCTGTCTGTCTGTCTGTCTGTCTGTATGTCTGTCTGTCTGTCTTTATGTCTGTAACGACCAACGCGCATAACTCGAAAACCGCTTGGCCGATTTCAATGAAATTTGGTACCTAGGCTGGGTCTTGGGTCGAGATGGTCCCATTTAAAAATGAACAAAATCCACCGAACACAAGCCAAATAAAAGGGTGGGGGTAGATTTTAAAAATTAGATTTTATGTGAAAATATGGCGTGTGTGATATCAAACGAAAGGTAATTGAGTTTGGAGTTAAACAAAATATATTTTAGTTTTTTTTAAGGGTGGGGGTAGATTTCAAAAATTACAATTTACGTAAAAATATGGCGTGTGTGATATCAAACGAAAGGTAATTGAGTCCGGAGTTAAACAAAATATATTTTAGTTTTTATTTTTTTAAGGGTGGGGGTAGATTTCAAAAATTTGAGTTTAAGTCAAAACATGGCTTGTGTGGTATCAAACGAAAGGTAATTTAGTCTGGGGTTGAATAAAATTTATTTTAGTTTTTAGTTATATCAGCTCACACGTACGCTATAACTATGGTAGATACCTAGTGTGAGCTTAGGGGCCCATATATTGGCAGAGTATTTTTAAATATAGCTGTATTCACTCTGACTTGTTTCCTTATCCCACACGGTAAAAAAATTGTCTTAGATCAAGGCTAATTGCTTTGGAGTAAAATAATTTGTGCTTTTCTATTTACCAAGAGAATATTTTTTTGATAAAGCACAAGAAATGTCTTGCCTCTTTATTTTGATGTCAAACAGAAATTGTTTTATTATAAATTGGAACTGAATTAATCTAAGGCACCGTTTTCTCTGGAAGCAAAATATTACTTATATGAAGACAATTTGCTTTGTTACAAAATGGAGGATACTGAAGCAAAACAATTAAAAAAGAAAAATCTCATTTCGAGATTAAACGTTGCGTTGAACTAAAAAGAAATATTTTATTTCAAAACAAAATGATTTAAGGTAAAGCAATTTATTTAAGAAAAGTACGTGTTTTCATTGGAGACAAAATTTTTTAGCGTGCAGCGTAAAATTTAAACTAAAATTTGGTGATTCTCTTTTCTGAAAAAACTAAAATTCTAACAGTTTGCGTCCTCTAAATATCACTCCTGTCCCCCTACATTTTTCTTTCAATTTATACAAATCTCATTATGTGAGAAATAAATGACACCTTCCTAGCTAGCCTATTATCACACTTCAAGTGAAGCCATGATAATATAGTAGCCTTAAAAACAGTTTTTTGTAAATATCTTAGAAACTAAAGCTCCTACAAAGTTTTTGGTTACAACATTATTGTATTATTAAAAAATATAGTCTATTTTATCCCGGAAACAGGGTATTGATACGATGCTCCGTTAAAAAGTTAGCATTTTTAAAAGTTTTTAATTGTCAAAAAACTGTCACTGTCGAACACTATTGTACCAAACATTTTTATAAAAATCGGTTCAGCGGTTTAGGAGCTATCGTGTTATGGACAGAAATAATATACACAGACACACAGACAAACATCAAGACGATATTGCTAGGATAGGTCAAAATACATCCAAATAACACATTTTTGGCGTTATATCAACAAAAAAAAAATCGTCGAAAATAATACCTTCTAGCCATTGCTACGCGGGCTAGGAAGGTAAAAAACAAACAAAAAATGTATACATATACGTAAAAAATATATTTATTTGATCCATGATGTTAGTGAATAGAGAGCTCAATCAGCTAACTAATATATCTTTTGTTGTTATAACGGAAATTAATATTACAACATTCCAATAAATTGCATTACATTTTTAACCAAGGAATCCTGATCCAGCATTGGCGTTAGCACTTGCGAATGATCCTCCTAAAATAAAATAAAAATAATAAAATAAACAATATATAAAAATAATAAATGTACAGTAATATACAAATTAAATAAATAGGTTAGAATTATAAACATAATATTTGCAAAAGAATAATGGGAGTGCCCAACATTGAATTATTATTCAAACAGTGGCGCACCCAGGAATATGTCTTGGGGGGGAGGTCTCGAAGCCTCATGATGTCGTATTTATTGTTATATTATCTTTATATTCATCAAATATGTGGAAAATATCTAATTAAAATCTTGGATTTGGGGGAGGGCGGTCCCCGAGACCCCCTCTAGGTGCGCCCATAATACAAAGTCACTGGAAGAGATACGTCAATGCATTGGTATGCCTGAACTGATTTAAAAAATCTTGTGTAAAATGGAAGCAGGAAGTCTTGAAAATGTATGCTTTCTTTTTCCAGTTCTGCCGTCTCTCATTTTATAAAAGTCTTGATTACTTAAATAATATTTTAATTTCTCTCTAACTTTAAATAAAGTAAAATATAAATTAATGTATGTATGTAAAATTTAGAAAGTTACCTCCAAATGGACCGCTAAATGAACCAGCTCCTGCATTTGCCCCAGCACTAAAATAAAAAAATATATTTATAAAAAAATTGCGCCAGTTCGTGTCGAACGTACAGCCATAAGACCTAGCCGATGAAAATTGAATTTTTTTAATTAATTTGTAAAAGCTACATTATTTTAGCTGCTGTCATTTGAGATAATATATCTATTTATAATCCCTACTCAAAAGTGAAGAGGAAATTGTTCTGCCTATTACCGTTTTTGAGTTATTTGACAAAAACTAAGTTTCTATCAATCTTAAAATTCAGAGCGTCGCGATGCTCCTAATGCGACGTGGAACAAAAAATATTTTTTTTCCTAATTCCGTATGGCGTCTTTAAACAGCAGGCCAATTTTTATTAAAACCACCCAATATTACCTGCTGTCGTTTCTGAGATATATAAAATTTCCTATTTTCAAAAATTTTGATGCTGTGACAAATTTTGTTGAAAATGTCATTCTCAATCTAAATTTGAAAACCGAGTTTGAAAGCCGGGTTCATAAACTGCTGTGGATCCTCGGATATAATTTTTTTTAAATTTTTTTATATCTCAAAAACTGTCACTAACGAACTTCAACAAATATTGTTAAAAACTTCCTTCTTAAGCTAACCTTGAAAATTTCGTTTTGCTACTTTTAAATGACCTTTTTATATCTAAAAATAACAAGTGACAATTATATATCTGAAATAAGGGATAAAAAGTGTACTTTTATTCCTAAAGAGCTAAAAAATAATTTAAATTTACAAAATTGTAAAAAACTTTTTCGCCCTTTAGTTGTGAAGAGTTTCGGTAAAAGATAATAAGTAAAAAAATCGTGATAAAAAGATACACAAATAAAAAAAGGTAAACATTAAAAAAAAAACGTAAAATCTCCAGAAAAATGGAAAAAACCCGGGAAAAAAGTCAAAAAGTGCGTAAATTAAACTTTATATATTGTATACCTATACGAATCCTTTAAAAGTAAAAACTTACCCCGAAAATCCAAGCTGAGGTTGAGGAGCTAAAAATATAATAAAAAGTATTTTAAAATTAAATACCTCTCACAAACATTTAAAATTTATTTTAAAATGCGTGCGCTGCCAAGAGGTATTTGCCATCATGGTCTATAACCTATACATTGAATTCCGATTTGGGCAAAAAGGCGCGGCATCACACTGTGTTTCAAAATCCCAAACTAGCTAGAAAAAATATAAAGTATTGGCCACAAGCAAAACAAAATATATATTTTTATTTCATAAAAAGACATTCCATAACCATACACCCACATAGCTGTTATTTTTTACTAGAAAACAACCTCATACCATGTAATATTTGTTTTGTTAGTTCTACATGCTTAAAGATAACTTAAAAGCAAGGAGAAATCACGCTATAAAAATTTTTGCTGAAGTTTCTGGTGCTCTTTATTAGTAACGTCTTTTTTTACCCTCGTTATTTTCATGTGCCATATTCACAGTTGAAAAGTCCTCCATGACATGTTCTAAAACGCCACTAGATTAAGACTTCTCCTGTTTTGGGTATTATTTTGTCACGTTTTTCTCTATATGTTTTAAAGCGCTCTAGATAAAGACTTGTTAAAAGTAATAACTTTCTGCGTCTTTTTTATCACGTTTTTTTTTAAATAACTTTTCTTTAACTTAAAAGTGACGTGAAAGGAAGTTCTAAAAGTTCATTAGTTTAAGACTATTACACACTTAAGATAATTTTAAAAGATGGCGCTCAGGGTAAGACAAAATCTCTATACATGCATTATCTTTTCTTTAAAAGCTTAACAACACTTTCTCACAATATTAATAACTGATGCTTCCTGATCGTAAAGCATCAGGGATCAGTTCATTAACTGGTTTTAAATTAGTGAACTTCTAGAACTTTCTTTTGCGTCAATTTTAAGTTAAAAAAAGGTTATTAAAAAGAACATGCTTATTACTTTTAACAAGTCTGTATCTGCAGGGCATTTAGAACACGCACCTTTTTTTTTATTAAAAAAGATATAGAGAAAAAACGTGACAAAATAATACCCAAAAAGTTTGTAGGTTTGAGTAGTCTTTCAAGTGTGAATTTGACATATGAAAATAACAAGGGCAAAAAAAAAGTTATATACACAGCACCAGAAACTTCACCAAAAATTACATT
The DNA here is from genome assembly GCA_963576565.1 of Aspidapion aeneum. Classification (NCBI taxonomy): domain Eukaryota; kingdom Metazoa; phylum Arthropoda; class Insecta; order Coleoptera; family Brentidae; genus Aspidapion; species Aspidapion aeneum. The sequence continues at coordinate 18,783,874 of OY755044.1, read as the reverse complement.
TTTTTGGCTTGATTCCTCTTTGTTTTTAAGTTATCTTTAAGCGTGTAGATTTAGCAAAATAAATATTACATGGTATGAGGTTGTTTTTTAGTAAAAAATAACGTTAATATTTTTGTTCACGTTAATTTAACGTTGATGTGATTTTTGTGCTATGTGTGGGAGTAATTAAATAATTAGTTTTGAAGAATCATAATAATATTATTGTGTTTTAATAATTTAAAAACAGAAAAAAACCTACCTGCCATGATAGCACTAACACACATTACGAAAAAAGCTAGGCAGACTAAGAATTTCATTTTGTATTGGTGTTTTTTTTACGTAGGTATACTTTAGACAGAAGTTAAAAGTTGAATGTGCTTTTTGGATTTGTTAACCGCCTTTTTATACAAGAAAAAGCTAATTACCTTTTAAAAGTTTAGTTTGAAACGAAGACTTGTTTTTGGTTTATTAATTGAAAAATAAAATGCAAGTACCGCAGAAGATATTAAATAATCATCAAAAACTAAAAAGTAATAGGGAAATCCACGAAAAATCCGGTACAAAACATAAACAAAAACCTTTTTTTACAAATTCTAAATTATATTTATTAAAAATATAATGAATTAACTTTACATAATATTACTTGTTTAGAAAATCATTTCCAAACTAGAAAAAACCTTTCATTTTGAAATTTGTATTGGAGAACTTGGATTTACTTTTATCTCAATTCTTTTTACGAAATACCATTTTCGCGTACATGGCTTTTTTTTACATAAAATGTTTTTGTTATGATTTTACTCTTTTTTTAAAGGATTTAGATAATATTTAAGTTTTAAAGTAGTAAAATATGCGGAATATAGTTCAAAACTCTTGCAATGCCTTATTAAACATGTTGAGGTTTTTTAAATTTTTCCTATGGTTTTATCATAGTTCCTATCAGCCTTCTAAAGCTCAGCTTTTTAGCGTTCCTAGAAGTGGGCAATGATACTTTTACATAACTTTACTTGTATAGGGGAGGTAAATTTATTAAAATTTTGAGTTTTGTTAATTTTTTTCTATAGTTTTATCATAGTTCCTATCGGCCTTTCAAAGCTCATCCTAGCGTTTCTGGAAGTGGGCAATGTTACTTTTACATAACTTTACATTTGTAGCGGAGGGAAGCACATTACAGTTTTGGGGTTTCTAAACTTTTAGTGGTCAATGTTACTTTTACATAACTTTAAATTACAGTTTTGGGGTTTCTCTTTTTCCTATATCATATTTGCTATCAGTCTGCCAAAACTTCGCTTTCTAGCCCTTCCGGAAGTGGGCAATGTTACTTTTACATAAATTTACATGTATAGGGGAGTGGAGCAAATTAGTATTTTGAAGTTTTTTGATTTTTTCCAAGAGTTTGATCACAAATTTCAGCTTTCTAGCATGTCTGGAAGTAGAGTAGAATTTTGATGATCTAAACTTGAGTGGGTTTGCGAGTGAGTGAGTGGCAAATTTGACATTTTTTGAAATTTCGTAAGTACTTTTCTACTTTATGTTGTTGTTAACTTTATGAAGATCTACGACTGTGCAAAGTTTGAGTTTCGTAGCTCATTCTAAATTAGAGTTTTAGATAGGTCAAAAACTGATGAATCTTTCATCTGTCCCTGGATAGGTTTGATAGATGGGCTGAAATGTTTCAAGAAAAGGTGTCACAGCAGTTTACGCGAATTTAGCGGGGCACTGCCGTGCCCCCAGATTATACTGATTCATCAGATCCATCATGGATCGATTTATTTTTTGTTGCTAGTCAAAAAAAGATTTTGCATGGTGTGAACGTCCTATTTTGTTATTTATTTTTGATTTATTGTGTTTTTAACACAGAGACGCTATACAGCATAAAATATTTTTTTTGTATTTACTTTATTCATTTATTCAGGCAGGTACCTAGGTAGCCAATAAAAATATTTAAATGAGACAAACAATAAAAAACTTGCTAATTCTAATAAATCGTTTTGTTTTTCAGTTTAAACCAGAGATCTGGCTGATTTGACAAAAGGACTTGGGCTAAAATATCCTATAAAAAAGTCCCCAACACGTAACCATATTACAGTTTTATAAAAGAAAGCAAGTATTAGTATAAAAACTTTTTATCAATTTTTTTGTTTTACAGAAATGACCATTTACGGTTTGCTTTTTTAAATTCCTGTATGCTTTCTTAAATGAAACAGAACATTTTTATTTTACTTTTTATTTTTAATGACACATTTTTTTGCACTTTCGGTATAAAAAAGCAAAGTTTTAGCCCTAATTTTAAATGCTTTGGATATTGGATATGTGTGTAGTTGTTTCACGATAACCAAAAAACTACTGATCTAATTTCACGATTGCACGGCAGGGTTGTGTATTATTTCCTCTGCTTTTTAACATGTATTCAGGAAAGCTGATTTAGAAAGCTCTTGAAGACCTAAACTATGGTATTTCTCTAAATTGTGTACTGACCAACAACTTATGATATGCTGATGATAACGTCCTTCTTGCAAATACAACTTAAGGCCCTCACAGACTAATAGAGAAAGAAGCTGAGGTGTGTGAAAAGTATAACATGCGACTGAATACAAACAAAACAAAGGTAATAAGCAAACAAGATATTGAATATGTACAGCTTCCTGTAAGAAGTACCCCAACTGAGACAGTATTAACCATTAACTATTTAGGAGCACAAATAAATAATAATTGGGACCAAATAATTAAAATAAAAATACGAATCAAGAAAGCCAGATCCTACTTCAATCGTATTAAAACTCTTTTGTGTAATATAAATATTAGAACTCTTTTATTAAAATGTGACATGACGTATTCTCTATATATTTGTATGGCGTAGAATCATTAACATTGAGGGAGACAGCTTGCAGAAAACTCTAGGAGTTTGAGATGTGGTGCTATACCGACGCATGCTAAGAATATCATGAACTCATCACATAACCAATTAAACTGTTTTAACACGCATGTAAAAAGAGCATGAAAAAAACGTTAGCGAAATACAGCAATTGGAAAGGTGGACGGTAAGAGAGGTCCTGGAAGACGCATAATTTCATGGTTACATATCTTGAGACAGTGGACCAGAAAAACGTCTGCAGAATTATTTAAAGCCGCTTGCTGTTAACAGGAAGATCGCCCAACGTTAATTGAGGATAAGACACTAGAAGAAGTAGAAGAATATACGTCATTTTGTTCATGTCAAACCTAAAGCATGGACGCACCCAGGGGGGGGGGGGCTCGTGGCCCGGCCCCGGGCGCCTCAAGTCTAAGATTTTTTTAGATATTTTCCATATATTTAATGAATTCAAAGATAACATACGACATTATGCGGTCTCGACCTTCCTCCAAGACATATTCCAGGGTGCGTCACTGCCTGAAGCATATAATATTTGTGAGTCTTGTAATTTGGTCTGTCTGTATGGTTGTCAGTCCGTATGACAATATTTCCTAGTTTGCTGGACCGATTTTTCTGAAAATTTCAAAAATGGAAAATCACCGTTTTAAGGGAGGGGGTTTTTAGGGTTGGAAATTTTTTTAAAGATTCTAGTTTTGAGTAGTGTGTTAATTTTCGAAGGTTATTTCTTATAACTTTATTTCTTTCTCTCATTTAAGTTCCTCAGATATTTCCAAAAATATATATTTTACGAGTGTAGATAGCAGTTTAAGCATACATTATACGTGCAAATTATAAGATATGCAGATGTAAGATGCGCATGAGTATTTTTTATTCGATACACAGAAGTAGTAAAATGTATAGGTTTCATCCAATTAACGTAAGTTGATTAATCCACTGTACACGAACATTAGTATAATAAACACTTAAGACTATTTCGAAATATAATGTTTGTGGACATCTGAGGGCATGGAAATGCCCGCCAAGTTATTTCGGAATGAGCTACGAGCACTGTCGTGGATCTTCATAGAGTTAAGAACCTCTCGAAGTTTCATGGACTTCTCTAAAGTAGTAAAGTAAATAAGAAGTTTCAAAAAACGTCGAAATTGCCACTCACTCACTCACTCATGTATAGATCATCAAAATTCTGCTGTACTTCCAAACATGCTACAAAGATGAAATTTAAGAGACTGAGAAATTATGACCAAACCTCTGAAAAAAATCAAAAAACCTGAAAAAACCCCAATATTCTAATTTAATTTCCTACCCTATATATATACATGTAAAGTTATGTAAAAGTAACATTGCCCACTTTCAGAAACGTTAGAGAGCTGAGCTATGGCAGACTGATAGGAACTATGATAAAACTATAGGAAAAAATTTAAAAATCCTAAAGTTTGTATTTACTTCCCTCCCCTATAAATGTAAAGTTATGTAAAAGTAACATTGCCTACTTCCAAAACCACTAGAGACCTGAGCATTCGAAGGCCGATGGAACTAAGATAAAACTATACGAAAAGACTTGAAAACACCAAAATTTTAATTTACTTCCCTCCCCTATAAATGTAAAGTTATGTTAAAGTAACATTGCACACTTCCAAAAACGCTAGCGATCTAAGCTTTGCAAGGCTAATAGGAATTATGATAAAAGAGAAAAAGTTTAAAAAACCTAAAAATTTTTAGGTATTGCAAAAGTTTTGAACAATATTCCACATATCTTACTACTTCAAAACTTAAATATTATCCAAATCCTTTAAAAAAGGAGTGAACTCATATCAAAAACATTTCATGGAAATATTTTTCTAAGCTTGGCTTTACTTGTATCTCAATTCTTTTCACGGAATATCATTTTTGCGTACTTTTTTACATGAAATATTTTTGTTATAATTAAATTAATGTATTTCGTTTATTCACAGAAAATTAATGCTTAAATAATTGATTTTACCTACAATTTTCATTTTCTGTACGTGAATTTAATTCGGAAAAAACATATAAGGCCATCTCAAATAAAGTATATACTTATTTATTGGTCATTTTAGCCTTAAGACACTCGTAAAACATTCGTGTGCGTGCAAAAGTGCAAAATTACAAAACAGTTTACATCGTGAGTGTCTTAAAATTAGATAATTATACACTTAGACTGTTTAGTAGTTGTTATTGTGCGGGCTGAAGTAAACTATACCAAAGAAACGATATTTTTGCTTGTTTAAATTAAGTTTTACCTATGTTGTGATTTAAGTTTTACCTATTTCTTCACTTAAAACACACATGTTTGATGTTTAACACAAAGTTGTAATTAAAATTAAGGTAATTAAATTAGAACTAATAATAATAAGTACCAGATAAATTTGTAACAATCGCTATAAAGTAAAAAGGGTATATTTTTTATATTTGGCATGGTGGGACCGAGGGGTAGCCGAGGGGTGGCTCGATCGCCGATGTTTGTTCACCAAAAGGAAATATTAACGGTATTTCCTGAGGTACTTCCTGGTATTTCCCAGTATTTTCTCAAATTTCAATGGTATTTCCTAGTATTTCCCAAGTGCTTCCCAAGTATTTCCTGGTATTTCCCCTAACCTCTACACCAAAAGGAAATACCAAGCCTCCCCTCGGGGGTGGCTTGATGGCCGATTTTTGTACACCAAACGGTATTTCCCAGTTTTTCCTAAAATTTCAAAGGTATTTCCTAGTATTTCCCAAACACTTACCGGTATTTCCTAGTATATTTCCAAGGAACTTCGCAAAATTTCCTGGTATTTCCTCTAACCTGTACACCAAAAAGGAATTACCGACCCAGCCGTCGGGTGGTACCTAACACCCAAAGCTAAACCCGTCGGGTGGTACTTAACACCCAAAGCTAAATATTTAATAGAGGATTCCCGATTTTTTGGCTTCAGAATCCAAGATGGCGGCTGCCATAGATTCCCCTTTAGGAGAAATTAAATTAATTTTGATGGATTCACTTTGAGTAAGACCTATTTAATTTAAAACTGTGGAAAAATTTAACACCTCTCATTTCAAAACAAAATAACGGCTATATTTTCAAAAATTAGATTTTCTTTAATATTCCCTTTTTTAACGAGTTCTATTAAAGCTATTAGGGACTTATTGCAATAAAGCCAGGCGATAATAGTGCCGGGCACTATTCTGAGAGTTTTCCATTGAAAACTGACAGATGATCTTTCAATATTGACATACCATTAGTCAGAATTTATAAATCCAGTCATTTATTTTCCATTAATAATAGCGACACTATTAATTCAGTTTCTCATAATACACAAAGACCTTATTTTGAAAGAAGCCAGCTGTTCTTATAATGCGAAACTGTCAGAATAGTACCCGGCACAATTACTGTCTGCCTTTATTGCAATAAGTCCCTATTGGAATAAAGCCTAGCTTAAATAATATCAGGCCGTATTTTGACAGTTTTACATTGGAATATGACAGCTGATCTTTCAATATACCTAAGGCTTTTGTTTACTATATGAACCAATATAGATAATGTCGTCTTTGATTAAAAATAAATAAACGACTTATTTTTAAATTCGACTTTGTTATGTCAATTTTGAAAGATCAACTGTCAGCTTGCAATGTAAATCTGTCAAAATACGGCCTGACACTATTACTGCCTGGCTTTATTCCAATAAGTTAGGTGTCTTTTATCTAAATAAGTGATCTCGTCGTGACATGACGTCTGCATCGATTTTCATGAAATTTTTAGCAAAAATTGTTTGCGATTTTGTAATGAGCTAAAAAATGGTTTTTGAAAATTTAACGGTTGTAGTTTTATAGTTAGAAAATTACCAAAAAAAAATTTGAACGGGTCGTCGAGATTTTCCAGATTCTCGTATTAAATTTTTTCATTAACTGATTTAGTAACGGAAATTTTAGGGCTTTTATTTCTGAAATATTTAAAAACAAATGAATTTGCAGGATGAGAAGGCGTTGTTAGATCCGTTACGGGATCATATTTTTATTTAGCTACGGAAAATATTAAAATCCATAATAAATGTTAAAATATAAAATAATTTTTTTTCCTAGTAATTAATAATAGATATTAAATAATAACTGTTTAAATATTTATTTATGTTTCTTTCATTAATTATCGTGCGAGTTCTTACGTAAAATATAAATAAAAGGTACCTTCCGGGCTACGTCACATTTAATTTTTATCAACGCTTCTGTTGATAACCCTATAGATAAGCATTTACGCTATAAGGTGCCAGGCCTCTAGGGTGCGTGTCAACTTAAGAGAATTCCAAAAGGGCTACCCTCGAGAGCATTTCTGGCAAATGAACATGTTTAAGAGAGTAAGTGTCGGACAGTTTTGAGCGGCTACCAGACAACGTGTGAGTTGAAGTGAGTGAAGTAGTATAGGTGCTTACTAGTGGACATAAAGAGCAGGGCCGAACCCTGAAGAAAAAAAACGGAGAGGGGATTTAAAAAAATAATAAAAACATGCACATTGTGCAATTATTTTGTCTAATTGGTGTTCCTGAAAAATTTATTTTACCACACTTTATTGGCAATTTTGAGGGTCGTCCTTAATCCACGGCCTATCTATCTATTTAGCCTTCTTCGATCCATCTTTGGAAAAAAGGCCTCCCCCAATATCTTCCACTCTTCTCTGCCTGTCGCCGTATTCACCCATCTAGTTTCCGCATGTTTCTTCAAATCGTACGGCCATCTCATTTGGGGTCTTCCTCTACCTCTTTTATTTTCCCAAGGTCTCCAGTTTATAATAGGTTTGTTCCATCGATCGCCTTTCTGTCTGATATTATGACCGGTAAATTTCCATTTTAATTTTGCTACTTCTTCTCTGACATCCCTTACTATTGTTTTATTTCTTATCCATTAATTAATTTTTCTGTTAGCTTGACATGTAACATTTGTCTTTCCATTGAATTTTGGGCTTTTGTTAGCTTATCCATGTTTGATTTTGTAAGTGTCTAGGTCTGGGATCCATAGGTAAGTACAGGAAGGAGACATTGGACTTTTGTTTTGAGGTACTCAGGATATTTTTCAGTTTTTAATATGTAGCTTATGTTACCGAATCCTGCCCAGGCCAATCTTACTCATCTCTTGATTTCAGCAATCTTACTCGTCTCTTGATTTCAGCTGTTTGGTTTTCTTTTTTTAGTTTAATAATTTGTCCCAGGTTATATACATTCCTCTACTTGTTTTTTTTTATTGGTTTATTCTGATCGTGATATCTTCATCTGTGTTTGGTATGATTTTAGTTTTAGTGTAGTTCATACTTAAGCCTACATTTTTAGCTGCTGTATCCAGTTCTTCTAGCATTTTTATCAGTTCTTCTTTCTTGCCTGTTATTAAGGCGATATCATCAGCATATCTTAGGTGGTTTAAGTATTATCCGTTTACTTTGATGCCCATTTCTTCCCAGTATAGCTTTGCCTATATGGTATGTATTTGCCAAATGCGACTACCCAAGGTTAAAATAATTTTTTTTTAGGATAAAATGAGATTATAAATTATAATAATTATTAAATTTTCTCACATATTAGTGGAATTTGCCAATTGCGGATTCTTACACATTTAACGCAGATTCTTAAGCTTTGTTATTGTTACGTAATCATAATTAAAATCTACATTCTTCTCCAGTTTTTTCTTCTACACAACGCGTTAGAATTATTCAAAACCAAATTTGACATTGTCGTTTAATACAAAATTATTCATTTATATTGTTTATTTTTAAATACAAAGAAAAAGGAGTTTTATTTAAAAAAATTAATATGTTTTTATTTTATTTTCCATGGGGCCACTAGTAAATAGGGGAAAGGGGGGCAAAATAGGGGACTGGTTCAACCCTCCAAAATATGACTGGTGCCGGTCGGCTGAGCTTAAGTTGGTTTTTGCTCAACATATGATGGTGTGTAAAAATAGCTTGCGCATTTTGTGACTTTTCAAATTTTTTTTTACATTGAACAATTAAACGCGTTGCCCGTAAAATTAGCTTTTTACGTTCTATGATTTTTGTTTGAATTAAACTGGTAATTTGGGGTAAAACGGGGTATTTTTATATAGGGGCAAAACGGAGTATCTTCTTATACCTAGTAACCTACATCCCCATTTTGCCCGAAAATTTTTTTCATCATCACTGAAAGTTGTATTTTATGTTGTCTTTGCAAAAAATGGGCGCAAAATTCGTGTAGGAGAGTCGACAGCGATGACTAGGTCGCTGTAATTCTTTATAAATTTCATAAGTACTAAATTTATTTATTATAAATGTATTTTTTATTACAAAATTTGAATAAATAAAACTTGTTTTACAAAAATATTGATTCTAAATTACACAACCACCTCGGCCGTTTTGCCACATATAGGTACCCCCCTTTACCCCAAATGGGGCAAAGTCAACTTTTTACAAAAATTAAAATAAAAGTATGATGGAGTTCTATATCGCTTAAACTGAAAATTGAAGTATAAAGATAACATATCAAGCCAACTTAATTCCAAATGACAAATGCAATGGTGATCGTTTAATAGAAGAAATATATATATATATATATATATATATATATATATATATATATATATATATATATATATATATATATATATATATATATATTTATCGGTTTCACAACGTTCTACGTCTTCCGATACCCAATCTCCACTCGTTTCTGTTTACCCATAATTCATCATCTAGGCCTCTTAATCTTATTTCGCTGTCTATTCCTTCTCTCCAGCTTCTCCTTGGCCGTCCTCGTTTTCTTCGGCCAGTTGGTTTCCATTGTAGTATCTGTTTAGGTAGTCTTGCATCATTCATTCTTTGTACATGTCCGTACCGCACCAGTTGTTTTGTTCTTATATCAGCCACCACTAAAGCACGTTCACCCACTGTCATAGTTTTTCTTATTCTTTGATTTATAACTCTTTCTCTTTTGGATTTCCCTGCTGCTCTTCTAAAATATCCTTGATTGGCCATACTTCTTACAATGGTGTTATATATAAGCTTTTTGTTATATTTTGATATACTTTGGTCCCAAATTATTCCATTTAATAAAGTTATTGTTTTTCTTTCTTGTACGTTACGATCTTTTATAGCTTTGTCGAGTGTTCCGTCAGCTGTAATTTTTAGACCTAAGTATTTATACTCATCACAGGACTGAATAGAAGAAATAAGCCTATAAAATTAAGTATCCCATAATCCCCTTTCCCCTAGTGGTGATATCAGCATAAGATAAGTATTCAAATAATATTTAGAAAAAAAAATAGAATATATAAACTACTAACCCATATACATATCTATTACAGATACATAATTTGGCTTAGAGATCATGACCTTTCTTGAAATTAGGAAAACGATACAAAGACTAACTACACAGGAAATAAGGCAAAAAAAACGAAAAGACACAATAAAATAAAAATTCAATGGACCATTTTTATTTTTGATAAATTCTTTTATTAATTAATTAATTAAAATTTATTAATTATTACTGATAGTAATTTAAATTACAAAAAAAAACTAATAAGGAAAAAATAGTCCCAAACAACTGGAAAGAATCCATAACCATTATTCAACAAAAGAAAGGCGATAGACTAGATCTAAAAAACTATCGACCTATAACACTTTTTTTTTATTTAGTCGGTTTAGAACGTGTTTCTACGTTGTCCGACGCCTATTCTCCACCTCCTTCATTTGTGTATGTGTATTTTCATTCTAGTTTAGGACGCCCTCTTTTTCTGCGCCCTATTGGTTGCCATTCTAGGACCTGCTTTGGTGATCTTTCGTCGTTAATCCGTTGTACATTGCCATACCATATCAGTTGTCTTTTAGTCATCCGTTATGCTTCCCTCGATTCCCATTCTTTCTTTTATGATCTCATTTCTTATGTGATCTGTTCTAGATATTCTCATTGATCTTTTTATTGCATCCATTTCGACACTTTCCATTTTTGTTTTGTATTCATCTGTTACGCGACAAGTCTCTATTCCATGCAACAGCGTGCTTTTCACCATTGTTTCATATATATTAAATTTTACATTCTTTTTATCTCTCTGCTCCATAAAATACTGTTAGGACATCCAATAACCTTTTTTGCTTTTACTATTCTTTCCTATAACACTCCTCAATGTAATCTATAAGCTTTTCACGAAAATATTAACAGTTAGAGTAACAAAAAACCGAACCAAATAGATCACAGACACCGATTTAATAGCCAATATATATAGTGAAGCAACAACTTCAATCAAAATCCACGAACGAACCAAGTCAATCCACATAAGACGAGGTGTCAGCTAGGGTGACACAATATTCCCTAAACTATTTAACCAGGCCCTAGAAGATGTTTTTAAAAACTTAGATTGGGAAGAAATAGGCATCAAAGTGAGATATGCTGATGATATCGTCTTCATAACAGATAAGAAAGAAGAACTGATAAAAATGCTGGAAGAACTGGATACAGCAGCTAAAAATATAATCATAACAAACACATATGATGATATCACGATCAGAATAAACCAAGAGAAGATAGAAAAAGTAGAGGAATATATATATATATATATATATATATATATATATATATATATATATATATATATATATATATATATATACCTGGGACAAATTATTAAACTAAAACAAGAAAACCAAACGGTTGAAATCGAGACACGCGTAAGATTGGCTGGGCAGCATTCGGTAAATTAAGCTACTTATTAAAATACTCTGCCAATCTATAGGCACCTAAGCTCACACTGGATACTATAGTTATAGTTTATCTACGTGAAAGCTAATATAACTAAAAACTGAAGTATATTTTATTGAACTCCAGACTCAATTACCTTTCGTTTGATACCACACAAGCCATGTTTTGACTTAAACTCTAATTTTTCAAATCTACCCCTACCCTTTTTCTAAAAACTAAAATGTATTTTGTTTAACTCCAGACTCAATTACCTTTCGTTTGATATCACACACGCCATAATTCCACTTAAACACTAATTTTTGAAATTTACCCTCACCCTTTTTTTTAAATAAACTAAGATGTATTTAATTTAACTCCAGACTCAATTACCTTTCGTTTGATATCACACACGCTATATTTTGACATAAACTCTAATTTTTGAAATCTACCCCCACCCTTTTATTTGGCTTGTGTTCGGGGCTGAATTTACACTGGGTCTTATGGGAGGTCAGACGTTTTTTTATGATATTTTCAAAATGGCACTACAGATTTCCGCAAAATTTCAGTGAAATATTCTCAGACACCATCCCGATATTCCACCAAAGGTTTGTAAGGAAGCAACATGATTAAAAGGTTAAAATCTTCAAGATTTAGCATTCCTTATTTTGAATTCAAATTACCCGCCATGTACCACATGCCAACTGTTATATTTGACATGTATTTGACTTTGTCATATGTGATTGTCACATTCGCTTCTGCTTTAAACTTAATTTTTGTGTGAGCTAATGAAGCGGCTATGAAAAATTAGGACTTACTATACATTTAAAAAAAATTGTTCTGCCAGAATAAAGTAAAAACAATCTCAAAAACGGCGTTATTTAACAAAAAATCAAATATCCATGAACCGTCATTCCAACAAATCAGCTGTGTCGTAACGTGACCATCAAAAAAAAATCAGCCCCGGATGTGACGTCAACAAAGTGGAGGATCGTGGCCCGTCCATTTTGATAGCCCTGTTTATACATGGGGACTAACATAGTTTAAAATAAGGACACTGAAATTAACACAAAAGTGGTAATGTTATTTTTTTTATCATTTAAAAATTTATCGCTAATATTTCAGAAGCTATTTATCAAAACTGCGACATATGAGGTATTTTTGGAAAGTATATTCCAAGCCTAATCTATTAATTAAATAATATAAGGAGCATCCAATTTACAAAAACTATAAATCAAGATGCAATTTAAAAGTAAAAATTTCGCGAAGTCGAACACAATTTCATTTATATTCCTACATCAATTATTAATGGTCTAAAAGGGTGGGAAAAAATATAATGAGACACCCTGTTCTTATCTATGGATCTCAAACCTGGACAAAATCAAACGCGGATAAGGTAACAAAAGCCTAAAGATCAATGGAAAGACCGAGGTTGCATGTAAAGCAAACAGATAGAAAAAGGAATAAATGGATTAGAAATTAAAACAAAAGTAAGGGATGTCAGAGGAGAAGTAGCAAAATTAAAATGGAAATTTGCTGGTCATAATATCAGACAGAAAGACGATAGATGAAACAAATGTATTGTAGACCTTGGGAAAATAAAAAAAGTTGGAGAAGATCCCAAATGAGATGGCGGACGATTTGAAGAAACATGCGGGAACTAGATGGATGAACACGGCGACAGACAGGGAAGAGTGAAAGATATTGGGGGAGAAGACTAAATAGATGGATAGAGGTAGATAGTAATTTTTAGTAGGGCCTTTTTATTAGTCACTTTGCCTTTTAAGTACTTACTCTGACTTTTAAATAATGACTAATAAACATTTTAATCACCTCAATAAAATAAAAACAAAACCTACCTAGTTTACAATGACTAAGTTTGGAATAATTCAGGTAAACCAGATAGACAAACTCATTAAAAAATATACAAAAACACAATTAAGAATGATAAAATCAAAAATGATACAAAACACAAAAATACTTGGTTTTTAAATTTGAATATCGTCTTTTACAAATCTTAATAACGTGCCTGATTATAGTTACAAATCAAAGTCATTCATTTATGAAAACCAAATTTCAGCTGATAAACTGTTTACAAAATGTGCAGTGATAAATAATGTATTTCGTCGTCATAAACAATATAAACATTAAAAGTGAAATTATTAAGAATTTTATACTAAATTAAGATTTCTAAACGTGAAAAAGTTTTTTTATAATTTAGGATAAAGCATATTGGTAATTCAGGTAAATTAGTGACAGTTTTTAAAAAATTACTGAAAAAGTTACCTAATCGAAGAATGAGTTCGAATCGTGTCGATCTATTATACTATAGAACTTTCTGTTCACGCTACGAGGACTCCTGGCTGTCAATTGAGATTTCGAGCCAACAAAAGATCTTTGGCCAGTAGCAAGCTCTGAATCGTCACGTGATATGCGAAAGGACATCTATTACGCAGGCTTCTTTTACGAAACGTTGTACTTCTTCAGGGTTAGAGTAACAGGTTTCGCTGCAACCGCGGAATAATGTTTTATAATTCACTATCTTTAGACAGCGCGCGATTAACTCCGTGCTTGCTATTGGTCGAGACTACTACTATGTCGGTTAAGAACGTTTTTCTACGTTGTCCGACGCCTATTCTCCACCTCCTTCGGTCCTGAGAATCATCTTCTGTCAAGTTTTTTTGACTCATTGATCTTGGGATTGATTGTTGCCATTCCAGTTTAGGACGCCCTCTTGTTCTGCGCCCTATTGGTTGCCATTCTTGGATCTGCTTGGGTAATCTTTCGTCGTTCATCCGTTATTGTCTTTTCGTGATGCCATCCGTTATGCTTCCTTCGATTCCCATTTTTTCTTTTATGATCTTATTTTTTATATGATCTGTTCTAGATCCTTCATTGATCTTCTTATTGCATCCATTTCGACACTGTCCATTTTTGCTTTATATGTTGCTGTTACGCGACAAGTCTTCATTCCATACAAGAGCGGGCCTTTCACCATTGTTTTATATATGTTAAATTTTACATTCTTTTTCATCGCTCTGCTCCATAAAATACTGTTAAGACACCCAGTAACCTCTTTTGCTTTTACTATTCTTTTTTCCAGTTCTTTACAGGCTGTTCCTGTCTCATCAAATGTGACACCCAAGTATACATACTCATTGCATGAAGATATTGCTTGTTCATTGTTAAGTTCTAACTCTTGATTTGTTTCCAACACATAAGTACTGTGTCTTGTCCACGTTCACTCTTAACCCCCACGTTTGATATTCTTCCGTTAACTTTCTCATCATATATTCCATGTCTTCTTTATCATTACCTACAATTACTAAATCGGTCTTTAAGTTGTATGATCATGTAGCGTACTTGACGTTTCCAGTTTTTTAGAGCTACTGCATGACGCGATCTATCGCTAATGATTACGAGAAAAGAGCCAATATTTATTTGTTTCCGCCCAAGGAAAAACTTTCTGGTGTTACTGCTAAAAAAATTATTAATTTAAACCGGATAAAAATAAATGTTTGTTTTTAGGAAAAAAAACGGAACCAAACAGAACTTCTTAATTTTTTAAGATTACCTCATTATGAATATTCCTTTGCCGCTTAGTTGTTTTCTATTGGTTATCGTGGTTTATATTAAACCTTTAGAAGCTGAAATTCACACTGGTGGAATATTGTTTCCCAAGGAAACTGAAACCAGGTAAGCTATTTTCCTAACAAATGCCAAAAATCTTTGCCGAGATAGATAAAAATGTGCAGAAATGTCCTGGACGTTTTTTCTTGACGGTCCGTGACGTGATGTGAGGTGGGCGTTCACCTCTGTGCATTCATTTCCCGTGCAAAAATGTGGTAAAAGTATTCAAAGCACACCCTATACAGACGGATTAAAAAATGTCCTCACTCAAAAATTTAAGGACACAGATTTAAACTTAAAAATAAACAAAAAAAGATCCTAAAAAGTAAAGTTAACTTTTTTCTTTGTATTTTTCAGACAAGTATTATCATTAGATGGTCTCTGGAACTTTGTGGTCACCAATATCAGCAAACCATTCGTTGGATTTGACCACCATTGGTACAAGAAGGATCTTCGAGATATCGTAAGTCAATTTTTTAATATCCATGACCTAGATTAGGCAGTGCCGCACCCAGAAATATGTCTTGGGGGGGGATGGGCGAGGGCTTTGGGTGAGACCCGAGGACTCATGATGGTGTATTTTATGCTATGTTATATTTTTATATCTTAGCGTTTTCTTGGTACCAATTTATCTTAAATTATTTTATATTTTATGCCCAAATTATACCTAAAAAAACAGTAATTTACTTTGTCTTTGTTTGATGCAATTGTTCAAAAAAATATTAACTACGTTCTGGAAGAAAACTAAACCTTTGCTAGTCCACTTTTCACAAATTTGAAGATTCCACCTTTCTCCATAGTCGGTCGAATTTATTTTAAACAAGCAACGCACAAGCATGTATGTCACAAGACAGGCGAACAAACCACGCGATGCCTCCTCTGATTTCTACAGCACCAGCGGTCTGCAGAATACAACGTCTTTTGAGATGCCCTTAGCGATAATAGAAAGGGCTTCACAAAATTCATATTGAGCGCCTATTAGAAAAATATTAGATGTGAATTTTAAACTTCTGTTTCTCCTGAGTGGCTATTCTGGGTCTTGAGCGATGTGATTCCCATTTCATGCTTTAGCCAATGGTAATCACATGCTTTAGCCAATGGTAAGCTTTAAATTAGCTCCGAGCCGTCACGTGCTATGCGAAAAGACCTTCATTGCGTAAGCTCCTCCCTACGATCCGAACGCAGGAGAACGGATTTCACTTCAAACGCGTAAAATCCGGTCACTCTGAAGAACGGGCGATTATGCCATTGGTTGAGACCACGGTGGATAGAATAGACCGGTGTTCGGATCTTATATATATATATATATTGATATGTTTGTAAGTTAGATATGATATGAACAACGGAACAACTAATATTTTTTGAATTTTTTGAAATCTAAAGCAATTTTCCCACATTCTTATAAAATATAATTTTCTAAACGTATGGTCGTTATTTTTTTTTAACCAGCTTTATTTTTTATTACACAAAACTGAATGTGATCAATTAGTATCAAAGGTGAACCAAGGACTTGGGAAGTAAACAAAGATGTAAGTCAGCGGATTATTTTTGAAACTGAAACGAACACATTATTTTCTTCGAACTTTAATTTTTGTGTAAAGACAAATGAAGCGGGCTAACAAAAATAACGACTGGTATGTCTAAAAACTATTATTTTATAAGAATATACTAGAAAATAGTAGGAACTGCCTTAGTTTTCAAAAAATTCAAAAAATATTAGTTGTTCATATCATATCTAACTTTTGTTTACATAAATCAGCTGGACCACCAGTGACGTGAAAATTCGACATATCTTGATAAGATCCGAACACCCGTCTATTCTATCCACCGTGGGTTGAGACAAGTCATTTTGCAAAACACTCGACCGCTCAGAGTTTGCTATTGGTCAAAGCGTGTGATGTGGATGGTTCAAGACCCGTAATAGCTACCCTGAGCGCTACCACTGTCTTATCATTGATCTCCTGGTGAAGTTTATAGTGTAATTTTTTAAGGTAGCAGACAACGACCTCTCTTTGATGCCAGTACCAGCCAGTTACAATGACATCACCACCGACTGGCGAGTCAGAGATCATGTGGGCTTGGTCTGGTACGACCGCACGTTTTTCGTGCCCAAGTACTGGTCAGAAAGCGGAAGAGTCTGGCTCAGATTTGGATCGGTTTGCTATGCTGCCCAAGTTGTAAGTAGCAGTTTTTTGCTAAAATGTTAGAATGTTTTACTAAATTTCAAACCGGGGATAAAATTAAAGAACGAAAAATCATACAAATGTTTTGTATAATGTTTTTTGTCTTAAACAAGTAATTGAAAAAAAGACCTATAAAAAGCATATGATACCGTTCCATTAGAAAAATTATGGACAGTGTTAGAACAAACTAATATCAATGTTATATATATAAAAGCGATAAAAGAACTATACAAAGGGTCAAAATCTCAAATTAAAATTGGAAATCGACTTTCAAAAGAATTTCTGGTAACGAAAGGCTTAAAAGAGGGATGTTGTATCTCTCCAACTCTTTTTAAAATATATATCGCAGTAGCTCTAAAAAACTGGAAACGTAAAGTACACGGCATGGGAATACAACTTAACGACCGATTTACCGTATACACACTACAGTTTGCTGACGATCAAGTAATGGTAGGTACTGATAAAGAAGACATGGAGTATATGATAAGAAAGTTAACGGAATAATACCAAAAGTGGGGGTTAACAGTGAACGTGGACAAGACACAGTACTTATGTATTGGAAACGAATCAAGTGAGTTACTAGACAATGGACAAACAATATCTCCATGAAATGAGTATGTCACATTTGATAAGACAGGGACAGACTGTAAAAAAATGGAAAAAAGGATAGTCAAAGCAAAAAAGATTATTGGTTCTCTTAGCAGTATTTTATGAAGCAGAGAAATTCTGAAACGTCGTAACCCACAAAAAAATGAAAATTCATATTTTTGCGTCAAAGGTTAGTAATTATGCATAGCTATATGCTAAATCCTCGCAACAAAAAAAAAATATAAAACAGTCATTCCCGCGATTTCTAATAAGTCGCATAATGCTTACCCTATGTAATTTGCTTCTAACTTTTCTTATTCCTGCAAAATTTTGTTGAGTTCTCTTACGACGTTTCAGAATTGGGGTGACCATATATAAAACAATAGTAAAAAGCACGCTGATGCATGAAATAGAGACTTGTCGCGTAACAGAAAAATACAAAGCAAACATGGAAAGTGACGAAATTGATGCAATAAGATCAATGAGAATATCTAGAACAGATCATAAGAAATGAGATCATAAAAGAAAGAATGGGAATCGAGGGAAGCATAACGGATGACATCACTAAAAGACAACTGATATGGTTCGGCCATGTACAACGGATGAACGACCAAAGACTACCGAAGCAGGTCCTAGAATGACAACCAATAGGGTGCAGAAAAAAAAGGCGTCCTAAACTGGAATGGCAACAGTCAATCCAAAGATCAATGAGTCAAAAAAACCTGACAGAAGATGATTGTCAGGATCAAAGGAGGTAGAGAATAGGCGTCGGTCAACGTAGAAAAACATTCTAAAGCGACATAGTAGTAGTTAAATTATACAAATACTTTTATGTTTTTCAGTCGGGATTGTTGGCTATGTATACCAACGCCCTACCAATTGGGCCACCGAAACCATGATTATATAAAAGCACAGAAAACTTTTTTTTATGAATTTTCGTTCTTTAATTTCAACATCTGGTTTGGATTATCAGTCTTTTTATAATATGCCTAGAAGCTTTCGTAATGTGACTTCTGTGATATAAGTTATCTACTTATTTCTGGAAAAGCCATTAATTTTGAAAAAGGATGTGTGTCCAAGCTCTAAACTAATAATAATTGTATCTGGTGAATTAGTTAATTAGACCTAACTGACCTTACTTTATAAATAGGGTTTGATAGCACCATTAGCAGCCTCAAAAGCAATAAAAAAAATGTTAAAAAATAATTCAAATTATAGTTTTTGCAAAGTCAGTTGAACAAAGATAAAAGCAGACCATCGGCATATCCTTTATAAAATTATGGCGTAAACTAAAGAAATAAAAATAGATAATAAAACTTTATATTTCTACGACATTGATTTATGTTCTAACTCTGCATACTGCCGACTAAAGGGGTCCCGAAAAGCACACCCAAAAGCAATTAAAAGCGCATCTCAAAAAAATCTGCCAATCAGGTGCCGTTCATCCACCAGGACTCGGTCGGTCGGAAAACAAATACTTTGTAGTCAGCCCGCAAAGAGCCGCGCCTCTTCTATGTTGGTAGGGTTGAAATTATACCAGGAAGATTTTATATGAATTTGGATAACTTTTGAATGAAAGAATGAAGCAAAATTTCATGAAATCGATAGAACCCCGTATTAGGAGTTATTCAAGTGACTTTGCAAAAACTATACCAAAAGTTCAAATTATTGGAATTTTAGTTTCGAAAATATTGAAAAAATAAATAACGAGTATAATAATTAGCGCGTGCATGGATATCACATGACAAGCCAGGAAGGTGCACGATACACTAAGACATGGTATAGTTCCTCCAATGAAATTAGCTCTAAAAAAAAGGTCATTATATTTTAGATGTAAAACCTATTGTTAAATGGTGCAGGTAGTACTTGTCGATAGCCTCTGTTAAGCCTTATAAGAAGGGATTAGCCACGTATCACCAGATTAGGTTCGTTCGATACTTTTACTTATAGACATTAGAATACGTAGTCGTGCTTAAAATACTGTAATGTAGTATCAATAACGTTATTTTGTAATCTACATGACGGAATGCGCGGCAAAAACGAGTTTTGGTCCACGTTGCTGTTGTCAGAAGGTGTTAAATTCTTTATGTATTGCTTTGTTTTAGTGGGTAAATGGGCAATTAGCCATGAGCCATGAAATCGGCCATTTGCCATTTGTAGCCGAAGTCACACCTTACTTAAAATTTGGCAAAGAAAACAGAGTTACAGTCGCTGTTGACAACACGCTTTTGGCTGATACTGTACCTCAGGGAAAAATAGTAGAGTTATCCAGGTAAGAAAATAATGAAGATTTATTGTAAATTCCAAAATAAAGGCTGGCAGTAATAAGGCAACAACTTTATTTAAATAGTGGTAGACCTTAACGCGGCTGGGACTAATGAGTTATTAGGGACTTATTGCAAGAAAGTTAGTAATAGTGCGCGGCACTATTCTGACAGTTTTCCATTGAAAACTGACAGTTGATCTTTAAAAATTAGCATACCAAAGTCGAATTTATAAATCCGGTCGTTTATTTTCCATTAATAAAGGCGCCACTATTAATTCCGGCTCTATAATACGCAAAAGTCTACTTTTAAAAGAAGGCAGCTGTTCTTGTAATGCGAAACTGTCAGAATAGTGCCCAGCACTATTACTACCTGGCTTTATTGTAATAAGTCCCTAATATTAAGCATAAATGCCACTACCCCCTTATAGTCTTTAATTATTTTTAGCGGAAGGAAGAAACAAATATACTCCTTTGACTTCTTTAATTATGCTGGAATTGACAGACCTGTGAAACTTTATACCACACCAAAAACCTATATAGATGACGTCACAGTTATTACAATTGATGTCAAGGAAAATGTTTACGGTAAGTATTTGAATGAAAGTTAAAATGAAAAGAGCGGTCCTTGATATTCCTCAAAACGACAATACCCCCGAAAATCACCCCTTTGGGAATTCCAAAAAAATAGTTTGAATTTAAGTTCTGCCACGTTAAGACACCCCGAATTGGATGCAACATCTCTCGCCTTTAGATCGAGTTGGCCGCGGCTGAGAATTTCACTCCCAAAAAGGTAAGGCAGGCACGTTGTCAGGCGGGTGCCCACCCTCCCGAAATCCTGAGTGTTTTGACGCAAGTGGTGTGAAGCTTTTCTACGCGCATCTCATGTCGAAAACAGAGATAAAAATAAAAAGATTGGGTACACCATTCGTACCATTGAAAGAGCGGACATTTAGACAACCTATCCCAACTCGCTATAATTTAATTTTGTCGCGGCCTTGTCAAAATGGCAGAAACTGTCAGTTGTTGATATTTTTGTTGTTTTTGTTTGTAAAAGAAAGCAAATCTCAGACTTTCCCTACTCTAATAGAAAACAGTTTTTGATAATTGAATTTTATCATGGAATATATAACATTATTTCTTCGATGATTTTATCCAAAATTTAATTAAAAAGAACTGGCAAAAACAGGAATAAACAAAAACAGCGGTTGACAGAGAAGGAAATGTCAATGGTTAAAAAAGGACATGACGGCGGCCATTTTGGATTTTCCGATTTTACTTTGATCAAATCCAATCCGTCAATATTCTATAATCCGCGATTTCAAAGGTGACATGACCAGAAAAAATGCCAATAAAATCTGTTTCTCCAAAATAGGCTATCAAAAAACCAGGTGATTAACGAAAATATTAAGTCCGTATCTTTAATAGACCACTCAGAGGAAAAATACCCCTACCCGCATTGATTTATCCGATGGTCGGTGCTTTCGTTGGGAAATTAAGGACACGAACAGTCGAATCCTTAACCCGGTTTTGGCCTTATTGAGCCCTCTCCAGGATGATTCGTGTATTCTTGTGATCAACGTTGAAGAAAATAAAAACCACATAGTTTAATTAAAATCCCAACGAAATAATCAAACCATGGTATAATTAAATGCTGGTACGGGTATTTTCCCTCGGAGCAGCGGCGTAGCGTGGGGGGGGGGCGCGGGGGGTTCGTCGCCCCCCCCCCCCCCCGCCCCGAGGGTAGTGGGGCCCCATGGGTGGCCGAAGCGCCCTCAGCTTTATTAAGTCGGGCCGGTAATGGCCAATTGAGTGGGTGCCAAAGGAAACTAACGACATGAAGACCTTTTTTTTTTTTTTTGTTTTGGTCGCAAGATTTGTGAGAGGCGCCTTTTTGACCTTTTTGTTTTTTTTTGCCACAAGATTTTTCATCAGTTTTCAGAGGCGCCCTTTTTAGCTGTCGCCCCCCCGCCCTTTCGGACACGCTACGCCGCTGCCTCGGAGTAGTTGTTTTGCTTGGTTTAACACAGCTTTTGCTCTACATGGAGTTATTCCAATCAAGATTAATTCATATCCTTATGATCCCCGTTAGAAATCATGAAAATCACAAAGTTTCAATGTTTTAGCTTTATTGAAGTACGAAATCTCAATTGTTGGAGACAACAGCTCGCTCTCTTGCAGACTATCTTTGATTGACAGACACAAAAACGTTGTAGCTACCAATAGTGAAAATACATATTTTTCTGGAACATTAAAAGTAGATAGCCCGAAATTGTGGTGGCCTTATTTGATGCATCCGAATGCTGGATATATGTATTCATTAGAGGTAAGTCGCTCTCCTATCTCCTAGTGAGTTCAAATTCTTTAATTTTTTTTTAATAACTTTTTATTTCCCAACAAACTTAAACTGTTTATTACAGACAAACTATTTAACTTAAAAAAATATATTAAAAAAGATGTAAGAATTATATAAATACATAAATTAAACAGTTCAAAAAATCATATAGTATAAATAAATATTAATATATATGTTATGTTTTTTTATTATTCCTCAAAAAATGTTTCTTTTAAATCTTTATATTGTTGGTATATTTGTAAATGATTCTGGTTGTTGTAATATGATATCCCATTCCTACAGTCCTAATTTTTTTTTGCATTTGGTATATTATATAAGGTTGGATTTAAACCTAATTGGTTCACACTAATATGGTATTTGACTATTATCTAGAAAAATGTAAATGGATTTGTCAAAATTAATTATTAATTTATTTGAGTTAAGCCATTTCGTTAGAGTATCATGCACAAATAATTTAATTTTAGCTATTAATTTTAATTACGAAATCGAATTTATGTATAGTTAAAATAAAATGGGACCTAATACCGAACCCTGAGGTACGCCACATTTCACGATTTTTTGACAACTATAACTATTATTAATTTTGACATATTGTTTTCTAGGTTCTAAGTAGTTTGAAACCAAATATAAATGTTGCCTCTTATACCATAATCTAAGAAACAGTATCAAATGCTTTACATAAATCCAGCGACAGCAAACAGCCTTTAGAATTTTGATCGATTTTTAGTTGAATATCTGTTACAATATCCAATGCAGCAGATTATTCGATCAATATCTGCTCTAAAAACAAAAGCAAATCTAACCATATGTGTTTTTTAGATAGAGCTTCTAGATACTTTAAACACAGAAGACGTAATTGACAAATATATCTTGCCGATCGGTATAAGAAAAGTGTCATGGACTACAGAGCAGCTTCTAATAAACAACAGACCAATCTATCTTCACGGGTTTGGTCGTCATGAAGATTCGGATATCAGAGGTAAAGGCAGAGGTTTGAACTAAAGAAATAACGAAAATTTATATTACAGCAAATGTAGTATTGTCAGAGACACTGCTCGACTATTAATTAAAGATGCTTTACTGTCCCGCGCTTAATGCTATCGAAAGCGTTTTCATAGTCTATAAACGCAATATATAGTGAAATGTTGTATTTGTTGGCTCGTTCTATAAGGATTTTCATGACTAATAGGTGGTAAACTGTAACCTTTTCTGAAGCCTGCTTGTTCTGACTAACAATCTTGAAAACCTTGACAAATGAGTTGTTTAAAATCAAGAAGAGGGGAAGGGCTGTATTAGACCACTATCAAACATGATTAAACACACAAACCTTACATGATGTACAAATTAAATACTTTAGGCAAAGGTCTAGACCTCCCTCTTATCATCAGAGATCACAATTTGATAAAATGGGTCGGCGCAAACGCCTATAGAACTTCGCACTATCCCTACGCTGAGGAAATCATGGATTTGGCAGATGAAATGGGAATCATGATTATCGATGAATGTCCCAGTGTTAATACTGAGTAAGAGGTTTTAGTGCATGAGTTTTGATATAACAAACTGTCAAATATTGAAAACATATGCCAAGATCTTTTCGATTTAACTTTTGCATGCGTTTTTTCTTTAATTGCTTTGATCGATGAATGTGCCAGTGTTAATACTGATACAGAGAAGGCTTTAGTGCATGAGTTTTAATATAACAAACTGTCGAATCTTAAAAAACTATTTAAAGATTTTTTCGATTTAACTTTTGCATGCGTTTTTTCTTTAATTGCTTTTAAGAGTTTTGAGAATGCTTTCAGGCCAGAATACTTTTTACAGTGCCCACAACATAACCAAACCGAACCTGCACATTTTAATAAAGCCTGTGAGCCGTCTGCATACATCTGTATATGCTGTTTTATTTCTGCTATTACCATTTTTGATGTTTTAGGGGTTTTGAGAATGCATAGAGTTATCTGTTAACCATAATTGATCAGAAGTTTTTGGAGATTTTTTCTTTTACTAGGACCGAATATAACAACTTGTGTACCTAATGCTTTTTTTCTATTACTAAAATTACTACCATTAATCGGTGTGGGGTCAAAATTACGCTATTGTTTATAGAATCAAAATAGGATTTTGGGCTTGGTTTTACAGAATGTTTAGCGACACCTTATTGCTCAAACACAAAGTTTCTCTGGCAGAGCTCATCAAGAGAGACAAGAACAGGCCTGCCGTTATCATGTGGTCAGCGGCCAATGAACCTCGGACAATGCAACCAGCTTCTACTGAATATTTCAAGTAAGAATACAAGGTGTATTATATCGTTTACACCATATATATTTCTTAGTAATAGTTCTTAGACGACACTAGATATTTAAGCGTACACTAAATTGGGCCCCTCGATTAGCTCCTCTATAGAGCTTCAATTTGGCGCTGCTAGAAATTGCTCATGTTCGTCAGTACCTGCAGCAAGCTCTTTTGGAGCATTTAATTGATTTTTTAAAATTTTTTTAGACAAATCATAGAGTTAATCAAATCTCTGGACTCTACTAGGCCAACAACTATTGTTGAATCTCAAAGTGCTGCCGTTACTCAAGCTGTAAGTGTTGTTAGTGTTTCATGGGGTCAAAAGCCTTCGAGAAATCTCAGAAAAATTGTTGGCTAAGAAATTTTCCTTGAGCTAACTAAAAATGTCATTTTAGAGCGATTTTGTGGACATAGTAAGCTTTAACCGTTACAATGGTTGGTACAATGACGAAGGCAACCTCGACATCATTTCTGCAAATATTATTAATGAAGCAAGATCCTGGAGAACCAGATTTGGTAAACCAGTCATTATGCAGGAATATGGGGGAGACACACTTGAAGGATTACATTTTGTGAGTTAGCTGATTTAACATTTTCCTTAAAGTTTTTTCTTAATAAAATCATTTAATGAACTTACAATTTACAGGATTATGCGATCAAGGGTTAAAAATTAATCACCTGGAAGACTACTAAAATCTACTACTGTTCTGCATAGAGTAAAAAGCTACTTATTATTTCTCATTTAGTTGCCTGATTTCATCTGGTCGGAAGAATACCAAGATGGACTTCTATCGAAGCATTTTGAAGCTTTTGATCAACTTAGAACGGAAGGCTTTTTTATTGGAGAATTCATCTGGAATTTTGCTGACTTCAAAACTGCTCAAAGTAAGTCTCAGGAAAATCTTAAAATAAGTGATGTAGTATATTTGTTACGAGCAAAGTCAGAATAGAAAAACCCATAATTAAGTATGTCCTGAACTGCATCTACTGACTTACAGGTTCAATAAGACTACTTCTATACAACATGTCCAAGCTGAAAATGGTAGAATACGGAGTTCTCTACAGAGCTAGGACTTTCTAAGTCCTACAAACCCCCTGACTATTGTACCCTCTTCCATTGCACCTTTATCCCGCGATGCCAAGGTCTAACTCAAGCCTTGTGTGAAGATGTTATGGAATGTGATCGTGAGTCGGTTGGACATACAATGTAATGAGGAAGGATAGAGAAGGAACCTGAGAGTATAAAACATCTGTTGTGTAAATGTCCAGACTTTGCCAGGACGAGACGTAACGGTCTGGGTCAGAGGCGTATATACGGGGGGGGCCTGGGGGGCCCGGACCCCCCCCCCCCCCCGAAGCTAAGATTTTTTTAGATATTTTCCACATATTTCATGAATACAAACATAAAATAGCATAAAATACGGCCTCATGAGGTCTCGGCCCCCCTAACCCGAGACTGTCTCGGCCCCCCCGAAACTTTTTTCTATATACGCCACTGGTCTGGGTCTTCTATACTTCCAAGGTTTAGAAGAACTAAGGGACATTGGCGCGTTTGCCAGATTTATAAACAGCAATATTTTTTTTCAGCGTACACCCGAGTAGGAGGCAACAAAAAAGGCATATTTACGAGATCCAGACAGCCCAAGTCCAGTGCGCATCATTTGAGACAGAGATACTGGAGTTTGGCGCAGGAGTATGCCAACGTTACCCTTCCAAAGGATCTTAGAAGATACGTGATCGCTACGAACACTCATCGAGTAGATGACGAGCTGTGATATATTTTATTATTAAGCTGCGTTTAGACTAAAGCTTACACGACCTAGGTAAGAAGAATCTCGCCACAGAAGAGTTTGGTTCGGTCCGCTTTGCAGAATATGTCATGAATCTCGCTTGCTGAAGTGGAGAGTTGAAATCCGGTTGGTGCAGAAGTCGGGTGATACATACATTTATTTGAGCATTCGAATTGGCTCAGTGTGTGCGTGCTCTTGTCTAAACGCAGCTTTAAGTATGGAAGATGTGTATAATTTTTGGAAAATTTTGTTTTGTAACTTTGGTAGTTTGAAAAATAAAAAACCTTTATTTTTAAATTTATTTTTTACTCAATTGCACAGTTTTGTAGTTATTATAAGAACCGGGTCGATCCCAGAAATTTGGCCACCCCGGGCCAAACTAAAAAATGGCCGCCCTCTAAAATTTTGTACATATACAGCGTAATACATACTTCTTTAGAAAAACTGGTAGTACAAAATATACAATAATATTTTTTTGGGAAGGTTTTTATTTTTAAAGTCTTAATTAACGAGCAATTCCACGCCAAGTCATCCAATATAAAAAAAAGTGTTGCCCTGACATTTAATTTTTTTCTTTAATCATGCTTACTAAATGAAACAGCTCATGCTTAACCACTTTTGCACAATTTTAGATTTTTTAATCCAATTAGTATGTTGTATACGCATTTGAAAAGTCTAAATACGGGCAAAATGGGACTTTAAAGAAAAAAATTATGCTCATAGTAAACAGCACCTAAAAAAAATTAACCTATAATTTTGAAAACATGCATAAAAGTATTTTTCAAAAAAATGTGATGTTTAGCAAAATCTTTTATACTGGCTTAATTAGAGCAATTTAGAAAATATCCAAAAAACGCAGAAATTTTCGAAGATTTCATATTTTTTTGGGGTATAAATATAATATTTTCTTAAATTTTTGATACAGTATTGGAAAGCTATACTCAAGGACTATATCTTCCTTGTATAAAACATATTTAAAAAGTAGACGTTACCTTGGAGTTTTACGAAGAAGTTAGGAATGTCTGGGAAATTCCTCAACTTCAGCATCAAAAATGACCCTGTCTATCGGGGTGCTGGTGGTAATCAAGTAGGGTAAATTTTTCACTGTATCATATACTTTTAAAAACAGGAATAAAAAATCTGGGTCTGTAATCCTTAAGGTCACTACACATTTTTTTGTTATTTTAATATTTTTAGTGATGTTAAATTGCATCACAAATTACAGGCGTGGATCTACGGGGGGGATGCCCCCCCAAATCTGAAACTTTACTCAGTTTTGACACACAGAATACACCTCCTGGTCACTATGCAAAATAGATTTGTGAAATATTTATTATGATATTTTCCCCCAAAATAAAGTTTCTAGATCCGCCCCTGCAAATTAAGGTTTATCAGAAGGTAAAGTTTATTTATATGAGCACTGTTCAATAAATTATGATGTAAACTCTCTTCATAAGGTCACTACACAAATTTTTTAAAATTTTATTTACTTTAAAATAAAAATCGGAAAAGAAGTTGAGTTCTATAATTTCAGAAACCAAAAAAAAAAAAAATTTCTGAGCTTGAAGTAAATTTAGCATCTATAGTTAAATCATCCAGAGGAGTGAAAAAATGGTGTCCCGTTGTTGTTTGTTTGAGATTTTAATGTAAAACAAATCGTTTCACAGTACCTCCAAACGCATCACATGGGCTTTTACCATGCGTTAGTTTTGTAGTTAGTTTTTTTAATGCCCAGTGGCGCATGCAGAAATTTTCCAAGGGGGTTGGGAGAGGGGGCTTGAGTAAAAGCAAAGTCCTGGAAAACCATTTATTTCTTCTTTCAGAAAAATTCAATCTTTAGGAGAAGTTATTTAATGGCTTTGGAAAGATTAGGCCTCCAACCCCCCTCCCTCCTGCGTACGCCATTGTTAAACCTGAACCATTTCATTTAACAAAGAAACTAACTAATTAATGTCCGTGTCTCACCAAAAATGTATTCTTAAAACTAAAAAAAAATTTCCGACAGTGTACGAAGATGGGACTTGAACCCACAAACTAGGATGTCACGCAAAACAGTATGTGGCTATAAATAAGATCCCCTGACGATGATTTTTATACATAATTTTTTTTCTTTTGTGACTCAATAAAAAAAATTGATTTTTTACAAGCTTTAACCAAATAGCTTAAAAGTTGATGTTAAAATGACAGACCCAGATTTTTTATTTTACTTTTATTTAGACGATACATTGTCAAGTAAAACAAGGCACAAGCGAAGTTTTAATAGACAGATAGACATGACAGTTTTTTTAGTCAAAAGTTGCCAATTCTGAGGTTTTTGCGGCTTTTCCAATTTTAAAAAATTTAGTTTGCTGAAAGCAATAGACCTAGACATTTTTCTTTTGCCTTGTATGATAGTCAAGCCACTAAGCTTTAATGTGCGTATAGACTTTTTTTTGATGGACCATATTCAGCACCGGTGTAAATAATTAAAAATCGAGAAAATCATAAAATTTACTATTTTTTTAAAACTATTTTTGCCATGTCCAAAAAGTGAGGTTAATTTTTTTTCTCTATAGGATTATCCAACCAATATTAAAGATTTCTTCCGTCAAATTTCTTTTTACATAAGATTTAATACAATAGAAATAAAAAAAATAAGGCCACAACTGATTTTCTTCTTTTTTTTACTTTTAAAGTGGCCTGTAAAATATGGGAGGCGACATTAAAAATTTGTTAATTTGGTATTCCTAAAGACACTAATACATGTTATCAAAATTTGGATTTTTTTCGTGACATGGCAGCTACCCCCATTGGATGATTTGGCGTGGAATTACTCTAACTTGTTTATGTTTGATTTTTCTTTAAGTAATATGGTTAATATCTTAGGTAAACAACGATATGATTTTTATGATTGATTTCATATATGATTGATCCTTGTGTAGGCAGGTATTATATTCAGTATTTTTATACTCAAAAACAGGCCGTTTTTTCAAACCGAAATCTACACCACAGAATTTTTTTTGCTATACATATTTTTCTAAAACCATGTTTATTTTAAACGTAGCCCACAGCACCCTTATCTAAGGCCCCCTCAAATTTTAACCTTAACAGCATGTCCTGTTCTATAGATGTTGGTTTTTGTAAATTTTGGTCATTTTTTCCCTAATTGTGCCCTCTCAACGTCCCATTCCCTTCAATATTTCTATACGCTGTTACTGTTGTTTTTTTTTTATAAAAATGTAAACAATTCTACTTTCTTAATTGATCTGAAAACCTCACTGACATTAAATGACAAGAAGTGTCGGTCGGTATGTCAGTTCCGTTGTCAACGTTGCCACGGACATTGTGTTCCAGAAAAAATTGGTATTTTAAAGAAAAGTTTCTTAAAAAGTATACTTATTAAATCTAGAGACCCTGTATGTATGATATATTGTAAAAATATGTCATACATACAGGGTCTCTAATTAAATCTATCTCTCCTGTATTTGCTTATGACTATTTGCAAAAACAGAAGGGCAACAAAAAATTGTAATTTAAATAATAGTATCTAAAGATAAAAAATATAGTAAAAACAAAATAAAAGCTCGTATTTTTGAATATTAACTTCTATCTCTCCCGACTACTCACTCACCTAGAAGATTTAAACTAAATAAAGTCACTTTGACAGGTAAATGGCATTTTAAATAAACTAAACTAATTTTTAACTTTAAAACTTTATTTAGCAAGAATATGCTACAATTTTAACAGTAGTAAAGTAAACTAAACTATAATCTAATTGTTAACTATATAAATATTTATAGCCTAAGTAATATGTTCAACTGTAAATTTACAATAATTTATTCTACATTCAAATGAATAATTACTATAATCAAACAAACTGCATTGAAAATAAATATTTTTTAAACTTTTTTGAATGTGTTTAGTTTCTTTTTTATTTTTTATTAAGCTTTTTAATTTATTAAATTCTGACAAACCTTTACAAAAAATTGAGTTTTGGACAATTAATTTTATTTTTGGGAATTATTTAAATGAAAATCGTCTTTGTATTTTGTGTAATGTGAACGGAAATTTGAATTTTAGAGGACAAAATCTTTCAGTTGTTCTGGTAGTAGGTTGTGTTGAATTTTGTGAATAAATATACAAACGTTAAGGTGCGTACTGACTTGCAACAAATCACTCCAAACGCGCAAAACACTACGAACATTCCGATCTTTTTCCTCCGAATGCAACAAACATTCGCGCGCAAAAGATCGTCGTGTTTTCAAAGTCATTTGAAATACCTCCTAATACGGGGTTCTATCGATTTCGCGAAATTTTGCTTGATTCTGCCCTTCAAAAGTTATCTAAATTCATATAAAATCTTCCTGGTATAATTTCAACCCTACCGACACAAAACAGCCGCGGCCCTTTTCGGGTCCGACCAAAGTATTTGTCGGCCGCGGCGTCACTAAAAAGAAATGAGAACAAGATTTCCAACACTTCCCTCGCGGAAATCACATAAACTACAGGTAAATATAAATCGAACAGAAGTTCCAGGATCCTTGTATGTGGGCATATCCTCAAAAGGTGCGCTTCTGTAGAATATGAAATGATGATTTACATAAAGTTAATCTTTAATAAACTTTTTTCGATATGATTTTTGAAATTGCGTAAAATTTAAAAAAGTAATTTTTCGCACTTGGATATTTTTTAATTTTTAGCTCACATGTATGCATACAGACATACAGACATACAGCCATACAGACATACAGACATACAGACATACAGACATACAGACATACAGACATACAGACATACAGACATACAGACATACAGACATACAGACATACAGACATACAGACATACAGACATACAGACATACAGACATACAGACATACAGACATACAGACATACAGACATACAGACATACAGACATACAGACATACAGACATACAGACATACAGACATACAGACATACAGACATACAGACATACAGACATACAGACATACAGACATACAGACATACAGACATACAGACATACAGACATACAGACATACAGACATACAGACATACAGACATACAGACATACAGACATACAGACATACAGACATACAGACATACAGACATACAGACATACAGACATACAGACATACAGACATACAGACATACAGACATACAGACATACAGACATACAGACATACAGACATACAGACATACAGACATACAGACATACAGACATACAGACATACAGACATACAGACATACAGACATACAGACATACAGACATACAGACATACAGACATACAGACATACAGACATACAGACATACAGACATACAGACATACAGACATACAGACATACAGACATACAGACATACAGACATACAGACATACAGACATACAGACATACAGACATACAGACATACAGACATACAGACATACAGACATACAGACATACAGACATACAGACATACAGACATACAGACATACAGACATACAGACATACAGACATACAGACATACAGACATACAGACATACAGACATACAGACATACAGACATACAGACATACAGACATACAGACATACAGACATAC
Organism: Aspidapion aeneum; assembly: GCA_963576565.1. Lineage (NCBI taxonomy): Eukaryota > Metazoa > Arthropoda > Insecta > Coleoptera > Brentidae > Aspidapion > Aspidapion aeneum. The sequence goes on along the minus strand of OY755044.1, from coordinate 18,751,688 downwards.
AGACATACAGACATACAGACATACAGACATACAGACATACAGACATACAGACATACAGACATACAGACATACAGACATACAGACATACAGACATACAGACATACAGACATACAGACATACAGACATACAGACATACAGACATACAGACATACAGACATACAGACATACAGACATACAGACATACAGACATACAGACATACAGACATACAGACATACAGACATACAGACATACAGACATACAGACATACAGACATACAGACATACAGACATACAGACATACAGACATACAGACATACAGACATACAGACATACAGACATACAGACATACAGACATACAGACATACAGACATACAGACATACAGACATACAGACATACAGACATACAGACATACAGACATACAGACATACAGACATACAGACATACAGACATACAGACATACAGACTTACAGACATACAGACGTATATACATATATATATATATATATATATATATATATATATATATATATATATATATCAAAATTAAGTAAGTTTATTCAATATTTAGAGTCATTTAGAATAAAACTGTAGGTACAGACAGACGGACGGACGGACGGACGGACAGACAGTCAGACGGACAGTCGGACAGATGGACAGACAGACACCATAGCTCACCCTACTTATAGTATACGTGTGAGCTAATACATTATACTTGGTATTAAACTGGTCCATTGGTCGGGTCCCCGGGTATCGCAAAGAGGTTTTTTTTTGTGGACCAAAATTAGTTAAAATTATATTATACATACATTAATTGTGTTAGCTTAGGTGCCCAAAAATTGGGAGAGTATTTTATTTGCAAATTATTTTTGATTCTTTTTCTTTATTTACTATTTTTTAAATTCTCATTTTAATCGGATTAGTAGTTTACTTTTCTTAAATGACGTCATTTTGAATTTTGAAAAGTCGAAAAATTTGAAACTTGTGGGCAAACAATATTTCAACTTACCCACACACCGATTGATTTTTAACGCTGCACAAGTCAAATTTAGTAGAAATTAGGAATAGTTATTTACCTAACTAGTGCGGAAAGTGATACTTTTACGCACGCGACGGCAGTTGCCCGAACGACGCTTTGCGGAGTTCGGGCACGCCGTCAAGGGCGGAAAAGGCACTTTCCGCAAGAGTTAGGTACAAAATTTTTCCTAGTTGCATAAAAAGCTTGGTTTTACATTTTAATATATTTGGTATTTTTTACATTAAAACAGCAAAAAACAAATTCTGTTTTCATTTTTAATTTAATTGAGTTTATAAATGGGTCAATAAGTCTAATTAGGCCTAAAATTCACGGCGTGCGGAAAGTTCAACTTTCCGCACGCAAATGCGTGCGTAAAAGTGCACTTTTACGCACGCAAGTAGGAAAAAGTGATTATTAATCAATTCATCACTTCCCTAATAGATAGTAGGTTATCGTAGTCCACGTGGAGTGAAAATCTGCAAGGCACCAGGTGTACAGATGCAATGTGATTGGCTCATTTTTCTGAACTTACGGTTTTAATTGGTATATAGCATTTGCTCTGCGTCCTGTATTCTCGCTATTTTAAGTCAGTATCACCGTCAACCGTGATGGACGAAGACGACCCGGTAGTAGCGGCCGGCGCTCTTCTGATTATTCAAAAATAAAAAAGAGCAGCGAAAAGAATGGTCCAGACGTCTGTATTTACAAAGACAAAATTTAAGTTTACTGAGAGATATGGACTATTTCCATTTCAAAAATTTTACCAGAATATCTGCAGATGATTTTGAAAACTTAATTTGTCTAGTGGGTCCTAAAATATTCAAGAAAGATACCCAACTTCGACATGCTATACCTGTTCAAGATAGCTTAGCTATTACTCTACGTTTTTTAGCAACAGTGGACTCTTTCACTAGTCTACAATACCTATTTAAAGTATCAAAACAACGAGTTGGTTTTATACTTATAGAGACCTGCAATGCCCTTATTGAAAAATTGAAACATGAAATAAAGGTAAATATACCGGGTGGCCCAAAAAAAAGGCATGAAATGATTTTTATTATCACTTTTGAACGAATTGGTCTGGGTTTTGACCAAAAATATTTTTTGTCCGCTATCAAATTCCAAGATGGCACACAGAATCAAAGGTAGGGTAGACCGGGTAGTGCCCACTTTTTATAAATGTGCTACTAAAAAATATTAAGCTGATTCAATTGTTTTCTTTTTTGTTCTGTCAATAGCTACAACTTTAGACTTACAAAAACAATATGACACAAATCCCTAAAATTAAAAAAAACTTTTGGTTGTTTGTAAACAGTACTATTAATCAACATATATACGAGGTATTTTGTCACATGATGTAGGCGTTAAGGCATACAAAATTTGCTGTAATTACTTTGTAGTCCTCCCTGGTCCTAGCTAGAGACAATCTATGTATGACATATTTTAAATATGTCATACATACAGGGTCTCTATTTAAAATATGTCATGTCCTAGCCATCTCGCCGCCTGTCATTCCCCCTCACCCTCTTCAAAAACCATATTCGCATAAATTTCCCAAATATGAAGCGATTTCAAAACTTCTTTCTGCACACGGTTTAAGAATTTTTCAACAGCATTTTACTTCTTCCCTCTCCCTCTCCCTCCCCTACCTTGACTCAATGTTTGTAGAAATGCACCTATCTCCGAGTAACGCTAAATGAATGATAAATGCATTCTTTCTATAAGGCTGAATAAGAATTAAAAAATGGATGTAAAAAATAAATTAACAGAAAACACCCAACTGCTAAATCTACTTGTAACTACTAGTCGTAGTTGGGTACAAAATTACCCAATAACCTAATTCATGAAAATACAAAACTGTATAATTTTGTAAGTACGCTTTGGGCATCAAAACTAAAAATTGAAGCATATCGTACATTATAAGTATATCTATTACAGTTTGTGATACCTATCAATTTTATACTCAACTGCGACTATAGTAGGCACAAGTAGAACTAGCAGTTTGGTGTTTTTTTTATTTATTTTTTTTATAAATAAGTTTAATATTTATTTATTATTATTCAAACATATTAACTAAAGGTAAAGTTTTTTTTACTTAATAACTAAACTAAATGAACCGAACCGCATAAATTAATTTAAAAAAATTTCCTCAATGTCGTAGTTTACATATGTTTTGTCAGCTGAATAATCAGATGCGTATTAAAATTAAGGATATGAAGGTTCAATACTTTTTGAGCGTTGTGCGGGAGATGGATGGTCCATTCCATTTTTTAATTGCCAAGTAAAAAAAAAACCACCGCACCCACTGAACAAACAAGAAGGAATAAATCTCTTTGTGGTATTCCGATTTACCGACAAGCCTCGGAAAATGTTTTGCGCGTTCGCCGTGACGTATTGACTTGCAAAATTTGTTGCAGCGCGGTCTATGCTTTTGAAGTACACGTATTCACTCACACACACTCCGCGCATTTTCGCCGAAAATGTTTGTCCTGTTTGTAGTGTTTGATGCGCGCTGTGTTCCCAGATTGCAAAATCACATAAGCATTGCATAGACACGTACTCACTGAGCGAACATTTTCGGCGAAAATGTTTGGAGTGTTTGTAGTGTTTTGTTGCAAGTCAATACCCACTTTTAGGTATAGAAAATAAAATTTTTGACATTAAGCCAATTTTTTTAATATTAGTGTAATTTTTGTGTACTTATCTGCTTTGAGAATAATTATCCTTATTATTATCTCTATTTTGTAATATTTGAAGTTTATCTATAATATTTTCATTCGCTGTGTATAATATAGTTGAGCAGTAGGAAAAATGTGGTAATATTGTTGTATTGTAAGCACATTTTTTAGGAAAAAAAATGATAAATAATAACTAATCCTTCCTAAATAAGCAAATTTTGAAGAATTTTTTGATATAATATGTTCGTAGTATTTATCAAACTTTAATTTCGAATCTATAATTATACCAAGATATTTGAACGAATTTGTAATTTCAAATTATTTATAGCGATTGCAAAATTTGTTAAGTTACTTTTTGGGTTTAAAATCATAAATTTTTTAAAATTTCTACCTTAAATAGGGCAAGTTTTTGATATTCGCCCATCTATAAAATCTTAATATATGACCAGGGTTGGATGGGCTCAAACAAACCGGCCCTGGCTATTTTTTATTATTCGGCCCTCCCTTTGGTACAAAAATTTTACGGCAAAGCAAACGAAGCCATATTGTGTTATTTTTGTTTTTGATATTATGGAGGTTTTGTTATTAAATAACATGCTAATTTTAAAGGATGTAATTTGCATTTTGAAAGAAAAAATCATATAAACATATGTATGCATTTCCTAAACATCCTAACTTGTGAGATACAAGGTGTTTAAAGACTTTCAAAAAATCTCCTTTTTTATTAATATCTGTGATACTGCTCTAGATATTTTTGTAAAGTTTTATATTCTGTATGCCTATATTAAACACTAAGTACCTATTAATATAATTAACATCTCATATTTTTAAAAATGAAAACTCAAAAAAATTTCAACATACAACAGTCAAAAGGCTGCAAGTAATGTTTTTTCGAATTTAGGTTTTTGGCCTCGACGGATTTTCCATCATGTCCTATGTAATAAAATATGAAAAAACACAAATAGCAGTAACTGTAGTACTGCCTTATAAACAATTAAAACTTTGAAGTCGTTTTTTCCGAACCACTTTCGTCACTTGCGCCCTTTTAACTACCGGGGGCAGAGCAGGTATGCTAATTTTTCATATGGTAACGACTTTTTTAATAATGAACTTGATGCTGCAATTTTATCTATGATCTCCTTAATTTGAATTGGACCAATACCGATTTTTCAATCGGTTAATCGGTTTCTTAGATTTTTTATGTATTTTAGTACCAAAAATGATCTTTCGCAACTAAGATATGAGATATTGGCAAGGCCGTACCGAAGGGGGAGATCAGGGGGATCAATCCCAATCAAAATAGTCAACAAAGTGTGTTAAAAGAGATTTCACAACAGCAACACAAATAAGAAAAAAATTGGACAATATTTTTATTACATTTTTTTAATCTCCCGATTTTTTCTTCTGGATATTGGTATTGTAAAAAGATAATAATAAGTTAGTGTTATTATCACATTATCTCCTTGATACATTATACCTATTTTAATACAAAAGTAACTGTAACAATCAAACGAGTAACGCCGGCCTGGAGTTACTACATACAGATTTTTTTAATTTAAATGTTGTTTTAATTAGTTCGTTTGTCAAATATACAAAAGTTGCCCAACCGGCCCTAAATTGTACCGGCCCACCGGGCATTTGCCCGGTTGCCCGCCTGTCCCATCCAACCCTGTATATGACCCTTGTATTTGGTCAAAAGTCGAAATAACAATCCTGTGGTAGAGATTACGCAAATATCATCCTTTATTTATTGAACTTGATTATCTAAAATTATCTAAAAAGCTTGTCCAGGCAGTATTAAATTATATAAATAAAAGAAAGTTGATAATATAATCCAATCCCCATTATACGCCCACCAGTGGCATAACAGGGCAAAAGTACCGATGTACAAAAAAAAATAACTACTTTGGTATCTATAGTTTCTTAATTGCTATTTAATAAAGAATATATAAAATGGGCCGGTTAGGCTTAGTGTTATTGGGTGCCATCAGCTGTATGGTTATCTTAAGCTCACGATGTGTCTATGCTTCTGGCATTCTTCAACCTAGAGCTACAGTTACCAGGGAGATTTTATCTTTAGATGGTTTGTGGAATTTCAAGAAGATTAAAAATGCTACAGGACTTCCAGAAGTAAGTTTTTTTTTAAATTTTCTTTAACCGCGAAAAATTAATTTTAATGGAGAATATTTTAAAATAATTTTAAAACTTTTAGCTGTCACAAAAATTTGGAAACGACACCTCAACTTTTGTCGTTAAAATTAATATTTGTAAAATTTTAGAATATCCAAATATTTACAAATTTTCCAGGGGTTATTAGTATTTTTGAAAACGGTGATTTTTTTGTAAATTTAGGGAAACGACTTTGACTTAGACCTTATGCCAGTCCCATCCAGTTACAACGATATATCAACCTCCAGAAGTTTAAGGAGCTACGTGGGACCTGTGTTTTATTCCAGAAAATTCTATATCCCCACTTCGTGGGCTGGAAAAAGGATCTGGATTAGATTCGGGTCTGTGTGTTATGCTGCTAATGTTGTAAGTAACAACAGTTGTTTTTTTAACATTATGCATAGTCTTTTTTTTGAGTATCTTTGTAACCTCATCAAACGCATTCTCAAAATCAATGAAGCAGGCATTAACACGTTCACATCTAGGGGTGTAAATTTCCATAAGAGTATTTTTTTTTTTAATTTGTCAAACACACTGTGTTTATTGTATTACAATCTAGTCAGTAAGACTAATTAGCAATTTGGTTTTAACTTAATTTACTAGAAAAGTCAGATTTAAACTTAGGGTTCACTCAACAGTTCTCCCCGCTTTGTTTAGTCTGTAACTCACAATTGTGTTGTGTTTGTAGCATTATTTTGTTTTATATAATTCACTTAGTTTACTAGCTCAAACGGCTTCACTCTTTTTAGTCTTCGAACTAGCATAGTATTGTCTAGAAGCTGAATTGCTTCCATATTCACATGCCGATGAAGTCTATCTTCATGGCTTTTTGCGTACTTTTTTATAGTCTCTGCTACAGTTTCGATTTTTAGATCTCGATGAAGGTCACTATTTCGAACGTACCAAGGTGCATTCAAAATGTTTCTTAATACTTTATTTTGAAATCTCTGTAAAATTAGAATGTTACTCTCTTTAGCACAACCCCATAGTTGAATACCATATGTTCGTACTGGTTGCAGTCTTTGTCTGTCAAGCAGTAACTTATTATGAATAGTTAAATTGGACTTCCTTCCAATTAGCCAGTTCATTTTTCTATACCTTATCTCAAGTTCTTCTTTTTTTTTCTTAACATGTGCTTTCCAGCGCCATTTGGCATCAAGTGTTATACCGAGATATTTTGCCTGATTTGAATATGGTACGGGAATGTTGTTAATAAGAGGATAACACACAGCTAGAGTATAGGATTTATTAAAAAAAGACCGCGATACGCCCAAGTCCCGCAGAAAGCTTTGCAGCATTGTCAAATGTAACCTTGATAAATTGCTACAGGCGCACGCGGTCGCACTCGTCAAGGGGCGGGCAATCTGAAACATTTTTTTAGGCCGAGACTTACTACTTGACTAGTCACCATACAAGAAGTGGACTATTAAAAACGTGAACATTTTATTTTTAAAATTTTATTAAATGTGAGTTATTTAGTTCCTAAAACGCCTAGATCGGATAATAAAATGAATTGTCTGTCTCAATACACGATAACTCAAGAACACCTCAAACGATTCTAACCCAATATGATGCACAAGTTTTATGTCGTTATTAGATTTTGGTTTAGAAAAAAGGATTAGTTAAAACAATCAACTTTACTATCAACTTCTCTTGTATCGATTTTTTTTAAAAAATGTTCCTTTTGTATTTAAAACATTTTTGCCAGTGGCGCATGTCGCGTCGCCTGCGAGCATTTAAAGTAACATTACTTTGATATTTTCTGAATATTTTCGTTTTTAGTTTAAAAGGCATTACTACTCATAATTATGATATTTGTCTTGAAAAAAGTACGAAATGAGCTCTGCGGAAATACCTTTGAGGCTCAATACCACCTCTGCCGCCCCCCTAAGGTCTCGACCACCCTCCCGCGTCCTATAACCACGTTGCGTTCACTGTGGTCTACCATTACCTTTGCTAGGGTTAGACTAAAATGCATTAAAAAAAAATCTAGAATTAAATAATAGTTAGCTTACCAATAGATTGGTAAATTGTAGTGTAAAAAAATTGACTTTAGTGAATGTGAAACAAAAATCAATAACAACAAGAATAACACTTAAAAATTCTGTTTGTTTGTAAAAGTAAGTGAATTATTTACATTTAGAAACAAGCAGAATTTCAAGGTATTATTCTGGTTGTATATCACCCCGTTTGATGAATGCACTTACATAAAGCTGAAAAGCGGATTATGCTGATATTTTCGCTAACCTGGCAACGGTCTGTTGTCCCATGCAATCCTTATAGTCTTCATATCAACACATCTTTGAATCAGAAGGTTCACGGTAATAAAAACTTTTCTGAACACTACCAGAGTATCTACCTGATTGTCACTTAATTGGGCGATTAATTTTGCACAAATTCTTTATAAATAATTAGACTTTCAATGGTTTAAGGAAATATAAAAAATCAATGGTAAAAGAATAAATATGTTTTTATATTATTTCAGACGATTAACGACAATGAGGTGGTATCTCACACCATCGGTCACCTGCCATTTTCAGCAGAAATCACTAACAAAGTTGACTACGGAGCAGAAAACGAAATCAGAGTTACCGTTGATAATACTTTGACTATGACTACGATCCCTCAGGGCAATGTAACTACGTCAAAAACAACGTAAGCATTTGTCTCATGTAAATTTTAAATTTAAAAAAGCCTAACGTTCTGGGTAACCCGAAAAAACTAGAACCCAAATAACCGAGCGAGGGACATGACACATATAGAAGTAAAATATGACCCTATCTGCTACTAAAGTATGCGGCAACAGGCAACAGACACTCAGGACATCAACCCTGAGCATGGGCGTAGTCAGGGTGGGGCAGGGTGGGGCACTTGCCCCACGCTTGTCACCTACCCCATCCTGTCTTTAGCTCATTTAGTAATACGAGAATTAAAGGGGAGCTATAAAATTTAAAATGCGAAAATAGAATGCCTATACAAACTTTTTTTTTTAATTTGGCGTGTCACGCGACGTTACTACATTACGAATTGAGTTCACTGTGACTTCCAGGGATAAATTTAAAAAAGTCGTTTTCTCAAGGTTCATTGGCAATCCTCGGAAGTTAATATTAAATTAAGTTTAGGTTATTCAGTTAATTGAAACAGAATTTATAGTATTTTTCAATAAATATTTGATTGTACAATTTTTTGCTTTTTTGCCCCACTCTGAGCGAGACCCTGACTACGCCCATGACCCTGAGCAAGGAAGAGTTGTATTTGCTCATACTGGACTTTGTAAAGAGAACATGAAGACTCAATGAGCTACTTACTACTAGGTCATGAAAGCGGACCAACTCGCCAGGGGTGGATCCCGGCGGAAATGCTTTGGACCAGAGCCTTTCCTGGGGCTTACAAGAGGGCAAATGAAGTCGGCCCTAACAGAGTGGGCCCAGAAAGAAATACAAAAGGAATAGACCAACACAGGAAACGCCAGACAGGCGAAGGAGTATGTGACAGGATACAACTAGTCTAACCAGGCACTGCGTCCTACAAGCAGGACACTTGGCGAAGATGAGAGTGAAGGAGGTCGCGTCATGCGAGCGCTGTTGGGCCGAGGACGAGACCTCGGCGCATTGCCTCTCATCATGTGAAGCATACAAGGAGACAAGAAGAGAGGTATCGGAAGAGGACGCCTTTGAGACGTAGGACCTTCTGAATCTGAGGAGGCCCGATATTCTGGCCTTTGTACAGAAGACGGGCAGATTCCTTAGCGAAGGAAGGACGCAGAAGGGGGGATGCCGGGGGGTTGGCGAAAAGGGCGCTTCATTTGCCTAGTCGCCAGGCATACAGCCTACTACTTGGTAATCAGGTTTACTTTGATAAATTAGCAAAATAAATGGTGTTTTTAGGGGTATTAAATCACTAACTTGGACCTACGATTTCTATCACTACGCTGGAATTGATAGATCCGTAGTCTTGTATACCACAAGCCAAGCGTACGTGGATGATATAACTTTGCATTCAAAAGTCAATTCCGATAATTCTGGTAAGTTAGAAACAGAAACTTCGTAAACTTTCTGATAGACCTAGTTAAACAAATAATTATTTGTAAAAAGTGGATAAATTAAGGTGTATTTATATTTTGTTTGTATTTTTTTAGCTGTGGTTAACTACAATCTGTCAATCATTGGATTGTCTAAGAATTCCAGTTTTAAGGTGTCGGTTTTGGATAAATCAAAGAAAGTTGTCATTCAAAATAATTCGTCGAAATTGTCCGACAAGTTATCTATTTCAAATCCCAAACTCTGGTGGCCCATCCATATGAGTAAAGAACCTGGATACCAATATACTTTTAAGGTAAGACATTGCTTATTAGATAAGGTAGCAGAACACTAACTGGTAACTGGTAGATATAAGAGAGAGAGCTTGACAGGTCCTATCCATTTTTTTTCATCATGGAATGAATGGGTTCTTTATTATTTTATACAACAAACTTTCGAGGATGTGCTTTTCCTTTGATTTACTAATCTACTAATACTAATTTACTACACTTTGTTTTCATTCTAGGTAGATGTTCTGGAAAACAATAAATTAGTGGATACCTACAACTTACCTTTTGGAATCAGAGAGCTAACTTGGGACAATACCACATTCAAAATTAATGGAAAGAAAGTCTACTTTAGAGGTAAATAATTTAAATCGAAATCTGCTAGACTCATCATGGAAGAAATAGGGGCCCATAAACCAGAAATTTGACAGGTTTCAAACCATCTGTATCACCAATCTGAATTAGGTTTTACTCAAAACCTGAGAAACATAGAACTTGGTAAACAAATGCCTTAGAAGAATTCTCAGAATATTCTGGAGAGTACCAATGAAGAATTTCAAATCAGATCAGGTCAAAAGAAGAGTAGGAATGAAGAGGAAACCCTAATTTTTTCCAATTATCATTATCTGCTTATGTTATTTCTTTATAGGTTTTGGACGTCACGAAGACTCAGATATCAGAGGAAAAGGTTTGGATCTTCCTCTGATCATCAGAGACCACAACCTTATCAAGTGGATTGGCGCAAATGCATACAGAACATCCCATTACCCATACGCTGAAGAAATAATGGATTTGGCAGATGAATTGGGAATAATGATCGTTGATGAAAGTCCTGCTGTGAACATGGAGTGAGTTTATCTACCTTTTTTGAAAGCAATGGCTAATAAAGTTATTGTTTTTGTCGAAAAATATGTAAAGACTTTATGCAATAACCAACTAAAAGTTAAAATTCTGAGACCGAAGATAGGGATAAAGATGATTTTGATAATTTTAGGCAATTCTCAGACAATTTACTGGAAAACCACAAAAGATCAATTACAGAACTGATAAATAGAGACAAAAACAGACCCTCAGTAATCATGTGGTCATCAGCAAACGAACCCAGGACCAACGATGCCAGATCTGGACCATATTTCAAGTACGTCAAATCACCCATTGGTGTATTATTAAGGGTCATAGGGTGGGTGTCGAGGCTTAAGCACCAAATAGTATATGTTAAAAATATGAGAGAAAAACCTTGAAATCCCCTCTCCAAGCTAATTTTTTGCATACACTATTACAGTTTTCTTAAGTCTCCTTCAATGGTTTTTTCGTGGTTCGTATTTGTCGTGTGATACTCGTTGAACGATGATTCGTCACATGATGATCCTTTTAACAAAATCAGAAGAATATCTGAAGAATGAATGACAAAAAAAGTTATGAAAATCCCGGTTTACAAAATGCAAATCATCTTACTCTAAGTGATTAAAAATATACCTTTAAATATTTTAGACAAATTGTTGCTCATGTTAAATCATTGGACACTACCAGGCCAGTCACTCACGCCAACTTTATCGATATGGACAAAGATCATGCAGTAAGTTATCGTTCTTTTAAACATGGTGTTCCTAAATTCCATGTACAGAGTGATCGGTTAAATATTTTACTATTTTAATATTAACCAGACAGTTTCAATCAGAATATTGTAGGACTTTTCTTGAATTATATGAATCTGATGCCAAAAATAAGATATATCAATCGCTTAATATGTATTTTTTTTAACATAAGTATTTCTAAAATTTTTAAGATCCGTCGTTTTTTGCTTTGTGTATTTAAAAAATATATAATAAGTGTATGCAGTGAGATTTAATTTTCAAACCACTATATATTTCTTTCATTTTAGTGTTTTTTAGAGAATTTTTGTGAAAATACGTATGTTTTTTTACTAAATTACCACAAAAATTTCAGAAAATTTAAATTTTTTCGAATTTTCATAATTTTTGTTGCTATAAATCTAGGCACAATTCATTGACATAATAAGCTTCAACCGATACGAAGGATGGTATCTTGACCCAGGACACCCAGAAGAAATTTACCCAAAACTGATAAAAGAAGCGCAAGAGTGGCACAAAAAGTACCAAAAACCGGTACTGACGTCCGAATATGGCGCTGAGTGTTTGGAAGGCCTGCATTTCGTAAGTATACAGAATCCAAATCCAATTTTAAATAGTGCAAGGCTCTTACAGTGAGAAGAGACCCAGAAGTCATTTTCAATAATAATTTTTAACCTCCTATCATCAAAAAACTATACTACTACGTACTATGTCGGTTTAGAACGTTTTTCTACGTTGTCCGACGCCTATTCTCCACCTCCTTCGATCCTGACTTTGGATTGACTGTTGCCATTCTAGTTTAGGACGCCCTCTTTTTCTGCGCCATATTGTTTGCCATTCTAGGACCTGCTTTGGTAATCTTTCGTCGTTCATCTGTTGTACATGGCCGTACCATATCAGTTGTATTTTAGTGATATCATCCGGTATGCTCCCTCGATTCCCATACTTTCTTTTATGATCTCATTTCTAATGTCATCTGTTCTAGATATTCTCATTGATCTTCTTATTGCATCCATTTCGACACTTTCCATTTTTGTTTTGTATTTTTCTGTTACGCGACAAATCTCTATTTCATATAACAGCGTGTTTTTTACCATTGTTTCATATATGTTAAATTTTACATTATTTTTTATCTCTCTGCTCCATAAAATACTGTATAGACATCCAATGACCTTTTTTGCTTTAACTATTCTTTCATCCAGTTCATTACAGTCTGTTCCTGTCTTATCAAACACCCAACTATACATACTCATTGCATGGAGATATTGCTTGTTCATTGTCTAGTTCTAACTCACTGGATTCGTTTTTGATACATAAGTACTGTGTCTTGTCCACATTCACTGTTAATCCCCACTTTTGGTATTCTTGCGTTAACTTTCTCATCCTATACTCCATGTCTTCTTTATCATTAGCTACAATTACTTGGTCGTCAGCAAACTGTAGTGTGTATATGGTAAATCGGTCGTTAAGTTGTATTCCCATGCCGTGCACTTTACATTTACAGTTTTTTAGAGCTACTGCGATATATATTTTAAAAAGAGTTGGAGAGATACAACATTCCTGTCTTATGCCTTTCGTTACCAGGAATTCTTTTGAAAGTCGATTTCCAATTTTAATTTTAGATTTTGACCCTTTGCATAGTTCTTTTATCGCTTTTATGTATGTATGATTGATATTAGTTTGCTCTAACACTGTCCATAATTTTTCTACTGAAACAGTGGAAAAACTATATACTTACTTAATTATCTAATTAATTCCTACCTAATTAATTCATTGATTATTATTTATAGCTCCCTTCATTTATCTGGTCAGAAGAATATCAGCAAGAAGTGATAAGCTACTATTTCAGAGCCTTCGACTATCTGAGAGAGAACGAAGACTGGTTCATTGGAGAGTTTATTTGGAATTTCGCTGATTTTAAGACTGATCAAAGTGAGTTTTAGCCACGTACTTAGGTATATACATCTGTACTGGAAAAGGACTGCTGAAAATAACTGCTACAAGTGTGTTAACTCCAACATATGAATAGTTTAAGGTTACTGCAAGGCCATCTAGTTTCTAACCTTAAAACATATGAAGACCTCTCGGAAATAAGGATGAAAGTCCATTTTTTTCAAATTTTAAATTTTGACAAATTCGTATTCTCTGATATTTTTTTCATCTATAACGAATGAAAAATCTTAAAATAAAAGTCTTTTTCAAATTAAAAAACAATTTATTCTTTTGCGGGAAAAATATGATAGTCCACAGCAGGGGCACCTTTGCGAAGTTCTCGGGAAAAAAGATGAAAGTCAATTTCATGATAATGTGTATATGGTCAGTTTTTTTATAGAAAGATAAGATATTCCAGTTTGTATCAAGAAAGAAAAAAATTCTAAAAATTAAGGTAGGTAGTCAGCTCTTTTAGCCATTTCATTTTATTAAAAGTCAAAGAGTGTTAGTGAGTGTAGTTTGGTTGCGCTAAAATGGATAATAAATCAAAAAAAAAGAAAATCATGTGGAAAAGTTAGTGATGTTGCAAAGAAGTTAAGACTGGCAAGTCATACAGTAGGAGATGTTTGCAGATGTACAGTTTATAGAGACGTAGGGTAATTAATATGGAAGAAGTGAAATATCGTTATATTAATCAAGAATTTTGTTTTAGTTTCAATATTTTGCGATATATTAGTGACTGAATTTTTAATTACTATTTCTTTTTTGTAAAATCTTTCATACATTGTTTACGAATAAAAGTAATACATTATCAAAAAACAGACGTCTAGCTTTTTCCGACCAAGATTGATCCTGTCGTGGACTATCACCTTTTTTCCCGGGAACTGCCGTCGTTCGACAGAATATAGGAAGCCATAATTACCAAACAGTTCTAGTAGTTTACAAACAGTTAATAGAACTGTAATTTGGAGTCTTTGGGCTAAACAAAGTATGTTATGTTTTAACTCAAATCACCATGGATATTTCAAAAAAGTAATTTTAAAACTAAAAATTGATTTATTGAACATTTTCAGTTTTTGGACTTTCATCTTTTTTCCCCAGAGCTTTTCAAAAATGCCAAGTAAGCGGCTACGTCAATCGCTTTGTCTTTTAAAAGTTCAAAACAATTTTCTTAAATATAAATCAAATATAAAACTTAACCTCAATTGTCACAGCGACAAGCATTTACATTTTAAATTTTAAAATAATACATTGGGGTTCATTTGAATCCAATGTGCCGGAACGCTTGTATCAGTCATTTTTTATTAATGGTTTTAATACACTTTAGTAGTAGAGCACAGTGGCGTATATAAGGGGGGCCTAGGGGGCCCGGGACCCCCCCGAAACTAAGATTGTTTTAGATATTTTCTACATATTTCATGAATGCAATCATAAAATAGCATAAAATACGGCCGCATGAAGTCTGCCCCCCCCCCCCCGAAACTTTTTCTATATACGCCACTGGTAGAGCATGTCCCATTTTCGATGGGATTAAATGGGAAACTAGGTTATTATTAAAAATATGGATTTTCTGATTGCACCTTACCGTGTTCTTTTTTTGAGCGCTTAAAAATGGTTTAATCAGAATTTTGCTATACCCCGTGGATTCGCTAATACAGGGAGTTTTTGAAAAAATTGTATTTTTATTAATTCCTTGTAACTCGCTTATTTTGCAAGATATTTAGTAGTACTAGACTTTGTTTCAAATAAATCTATAAATTAACGTAAAACCATTTTAATTTGCTAAGTATCAAAACATTAAACTAAAAATCGTTTAACTAGCAATTTTTAATTTATATTTGTGTTGGAAATTTCCAGGTTCGGACTAAAATTTTTTTAAAATATTAAATATTTTTTTTCCCTTAAAACAACAAAATTTTAAATTTTGATTCTTTTGTAATAATAATAGCATGAAACCAATCAATATAGTAATAAAAATCTAAAATCCAGGTCCATATCTAATTTTTTTATGATGAATACCATATCTCAAAAATTAAACAATATTTTAAAAAATTGACAACGTCATTATTTTCTTCAAAAAAAGTTGCCATAAAAACGTTTTTACAGAATAAAAATATCTCGCAAAATAAGCGAGATATAAGATTATTATAAATGCAATTTTTTCAAAAACTCCTTGTATTAGCGAAACTACGGGGTACAGCAAAAATCTGATAAGACCATTTTTCAAGGGCTCAAAAAAAAAAAAAGCACGGTTAGGTGCAATCAGAAAATCAATATCTTTAATAATAACCGAGTTTCCCATTAAATCCCATCAAAAATGGGACACGCTGTACATCTATATAAGAACGCGATTTTACCGTATCATAGATTGCTTACCATACTGTCGACAAACGATTACAATCAGTGTGTCCAGTTTAAAATAATGTACGTGGGCATACATACATCAAGCGTATTTCACAAAAAATCATTTTTCTAAAATCAAGAATGGGTACAGCCATCGAAGAAACACCAGTTTATTTCCTCGATGGTACAGCCTTAAATTTTTCGCAGTTATCCAAGAAACACGCTGTATATTTTAAAGCAGCATCTCTTATTAAACAAAACAAGAAAGTTTTAGAAATCTTTTGCTTTTTTCCATGCAAAATGACATGACCATTAAAATTTTTTTTTTAAAAAGAAACCATTCAAGTCAAAAATCAGTTTTTTTAGTCTTATTGATTGTTTTTTATTTTAGATCAAAACAGAGTGGGCGGCAACAAAAAAGGTATTTTCACGAGGAACCGTCAACCGAAAAACAGCGCATTTTTAATAAGAAAAAGATACTGGGCCCTAGCCAAAAAACTGGACAATGCTACAGTTCCTACCGATTTGGACCAATATGTTAGCAATTAGGACTAATTTATTTTTCGACAACTATTTATTTATAAAACTGGAAGATTTTAAAGCAAAGTCCAAATATATAATATATTCGTGAGAGTTGTTTATTGAACTTTAAATATTTATTTATAAATTTTGGGATACAGCTATAGAATAAACTCATAAAATCTATTGGCAGATTTGTAAGTTCTTTGTATTTGATTTACCTATCTAATAAACATCCTGTTACAATAATATTTTCATCTCTTATTTAAAAATTTTACAAAACCAAACTAAACTCATCAAGACTTTCATAATTTTTTTACTAGAAATATTATATTTTTTGAAAAAGTGAAGCTGCTTTCAGCAT
This sequence comes from Aspidapion aeneum, assembly GCA_963576565.1. Taxonomy (NCBI): domain Eukaryota; kingdom Metazoa; phylum Arthropoda; class Insecta; order Coleoptera; family Brentidae; genus Aspidapion; species Aspidapion aeneum. The sequence goes on along the minus strand of OY755044.1, from coordinate 18,734,790 downwards.
CACTAAAAACATTTTGACATGGCTAAAGTAATCCAAAAAAAGTATAAAGATGCTGCACTTGCTACATTGACAGTGACATGTCAGAGTTGCTTAGTGCATAATTGATTGTATTTGAAAGCAGTCTGGATTCTTTGACAAGCCAATGGCACCAAGCTAACTTCAATAAATTTATTCCAAATGGAACCATAGGTAAAGTGGCACTCTTGGTAATACCAATTATAAATTAATATTGATTAGTCATATGTTTGTAACATTATAATTTAATATCATTAATATCCTTCTTACATAAGGTGCTAAAAAGAGGCTTTATATCTAGAAAGAAAAGTATAGCAGCCCAATTTGTTAAGAATGCCAATTAACCTTATAAAAAATAAGGCTAAATTATATAAATCACTACATTAAAGCCTAAAAAAGTTTATCTAAATATGTGGTTTACTTTTAAAATTTGTCAAAGATACCCATAGATGGCATATATTATAAGAAATTACCATTAATAAAGCTAATTAAATTTGAAAACTAACCTATGCGCTATCCTTACTAGTCCCTGGGACAGCAAAATCCTGTGGGTCAACAGCTTTTATACAGGCATCAGCAAACTCGACAAAAATTGGTTCGAGCATAGCTTTTTGCATAATTTCCTCAGCATTGTCTGCTTGGTCTATAGTTAACAAAAGGTCTCGTAAGTGACTATTTGATAGTAGGTTCTTTACTTCATCACTGTTTTCTGGAAGAAAATATACACATAAAGACACTTAAAATATTAAAAAATAATTATAACCAGTATTTCTTGGTATTTTCCAGTAGTTTCTGGTAATTCCTTAGTATTCTACAATGAACTTGTTACAAGTTCATTGGTATTCTACCTAGGTGTTCATGTATTTGCCAGAGTGAAAAACCCGAGTGATGATCAGCTGAGCCAAATTTGTACACCATCCTACAGGACTTTAATAAAAATCTTGGTCATGTAGTATATTTTAGGGTCCTGTACAGTGTCCTGTGGAGTCCTCTATGGTCCTGTATGCAAAATTTGTACAAATACTGTGGGCAGGTGATCACCCCTCAGAAAAACCCTTTCAACTAATTAAAATTTATATTTAAGTATCCCTTTCCTCTTACTTAATGCAGCGAGCCTCTCTGCAGATACTTCTTCAGAGCTTTTGGTATTACTTTTCAGCATTGGATCTGTAACCTGCACAAGTTGTTTGTTTTCTTGTTTTAACTCACAATTTTGTGCTCTATGTTTCTTGCAGCATTTTGCTGAACAGCTGTAACAAAAAATATTATTTGTATCATTTATTTCAAGTATAAACAGATGTTTATTACAATATCCATAAAAGTACTAAATTGATTGACTGTGTAAAAGCTTTTTCAGACCAAGAACTCTTCTATTTTAGCTCTAGGTTTAACCCACCTTGTGCTTTTTCTATAGGTAAAGACAGACATAGAAAAAAGCTCAGAAAATGATAGAAAAAAAAAGAAAATTAATATTAAGAACAGTACATATTTACCAAACAGAGATGTCTACTGTCCACTAAAATTTCCTTGTAATTTACTTTTTTAATTCTCCTTTTTCTTTGCATAAATATAGATTTTCATCATCTTAATGTGTTTAAAAATAAGTAAAGGCCTTGTTCAATTTTAGACAGAAATTATAACAAATAAAAATGTCCTAAAATATTAATTATCTTGAAACTTAATTTTTGTGAGTACCTTCTTTTATACTATTTAAAAAATGGGCTTAAAACTGACTTTAAAAGGTTTTTCCGAAGGTTTGTCTCTCTGTTTTTCTAAAACACAAGGCTAAAAATTGCAAAGTCATCTAAATGTGCTGTCCAAAATGTTGGTAAAAATTATGGTGTTTAACTCAATTTTTAAAAAATGCTGTAACTTGGTTTTTGCCTGAAACAGTCGAACATGGTCTAATTCGAGGGGTGAACAGCTAACCCAAAATGTGTACACCGATTGTATCCACAATCTTTTGCTAAGATTGTGAGGGATTGTGAAAGATTGTGAGGGATTGTGGCAAGATTGTGAAAGATTGTGAGGGATTGTGAAAGATTGTGAGGGATTGTGGCAAGATTGTGAAGGATTGTGGTAAGATTGTGAAGGATTGTGGTAAGATTGTGAAGGATTGTGAGAGAATGTGACAGATGGTGGAGGACTGCAGCGGCGTAGCGCGCCTGAAGGGACGGGGTGGGCACTGTCCCATCAAAAAACCAAAAGAAAAAAAAAAAAAACAAAAAAAAGGTCATCATGTCTATAGTTTCCTTTGCAGCCTTCTTCATTTACCGTTACCGGACCTGCTGCTTAATACCCGAGGGGTGACCAGCTGATCCCAAAATGTGTGTGCCGATTGCGAAAATCCACCATCTTTTGCTAAGATTGTGAGGGAACCCCAAAATGTGTATGCCGATTGCGAAAATCCACAATCTTTTCCACAATCTTTTGCTAAGATTGTGAGGGAATGTGTAAAGATTGTGAGAGATTGTGAGGGATTGTGAAGGATTGTGGTAAGATTGTGAAGGATTGTGGTAAGATTGTGAAGGATTGTGAGAGATTGTGACAGATTGTGGGTGATTGGGAGGGATTGTGTAAAGATTGTGAAGGATTGTGAGAAATGTGTACACCGATTGTGAGAGCTGTTCACCCCTCAGTCTAATTGCCTTAGCATAAAATTGTGATATTTGAAATGAAAACTATATTCAAATCTAAACATGTGTTTTGGTTAGGGACCATTTGTAAATTATGTAACACTCAAGGGTGGATTTTGCTTTGATACACTCAATGTTTTTTGCATATCTTTTCTTAAAAATGTGTTAGGGAGAATGGAATGGAGGAGGTCAAACATACTGAGATTTTGCGTTAAGTAATTTAACAATTATATAAATCTTCCTATAAACAAAATTGTCACAAATATTAGAATAGATTTTTTTACTTTATGGTTTATTTTTATTACTTACTAAAATATTAAACACGTGGGGCACTTATATATCCCTCCACCACCACATACGTTGCAAGTTTTGTCCATTTTTTCATCAATTTTTAAGCAGTTTTAGAAAAATCTTTCGAAAATGTATAAACAAAACAAAAACATAACCGCATGGAAAAATGTCAACAAATATGACATAACAGGGAACTGTTCACGAGTTTAGGTGGGGCTTTTTAGTCGGGCATACCGGTTAGTTTACCGGTAGACTAACCACGTACTCACTAAAGACGAAATGTACCATCACGTACCAAAATTATTTATTTTTTTTAAATTTTTTCGAGATATTTTTAAAACTAAATTAGGTGATCCGTGATTAAACCCAAAATCCAAAATCACTGATACCGACCAAGGAGTGACTCGCCTTTGCGCAAACTTACTCTCAGAATCTACAATACTTTATTTTTTTTTTATAAAGCCACGTGCTTTACCACTAGGTGGCGCATATCTGGAATTTTTACCCTCACTTAATTTTTTTTTAAATCCACGTACCTCCATGCAGTAGGCATATTAATATTAATATTTTTTAGATTACTACTAGTTTGGGGCAACTGGCAAAGTAGGATCTAGAAACTTTATTTGGTGGGGGGGGGGGAAATATAATAAATATTGCATAAAACTATTTTGCATAGTGACCAGGAGGTGTATTCTGTGTGTTAAAACTAAATATAAATTGAGATTTGGGGGGGCCCAAGTAACACAAATTGCTGAAAAACAGCTACCAAAACACTTTAACACCAAAACTGAATGTAAAATAGCTATTACAGCTGTATGCCGTTTCACTTCTAAGCAGCTTTTAAAGTGTTGTCGTTGCTGATTAGGCAATCTTTATTTAGCTCTCAAGGTGTCCATGAGAGCTCCAAAATATAGCACGTTAACATTAAAGTAATTTTGTCTAGAAATAAACAAGAAACAATGGCAACTATTGCAAAATAACTATTTCCTGTAATGGACAGAGACTTTACTAAAATGGCTGAAGAAAAACTTGTTATGTTCTACACTACTGTGATATTTTCGCGCAAAAAAGGCGGTTTTCATCGTCAAAATGTTTGCCAGGTTAACTTTTCTGATGAAACAGGTCAAGATGGCTCGTCAAAACGCAAGCGCCTTGAAAATTCAGAATAATAAACGTTTTTTTTCGGTGTTTGTTTTTAGGTTAGAAATTATTTTATTACAATTATCCTCTAAATACCTGATAAATCAATTCTTAGTCATATTTTATTGAATTTAGCACTTTCTAGAATTTATTTAGGCCCGGGATCCCCTGGAAATTAATATTTTTTAGTCCATAAATTTAAAGAAAAATAAATTGGAAAACCATCATGGCCGCCTCGGCCGTCTCATTGGTTTCAGCAGTTTACCTCTAACTCTAACTTGCCTTCTAACAATTGGCCCAATAGGTAAGACGAAAAAAAAAGAAGAGTCACAGATGTTATCTTTCATCTTGGGCGGTGTCACAACAACAAAATAAACAAATATCTCAATTAAAAATTGTGCGAACGTTAGAAGATAAAGTTATTACGTGCCCTACCACAGTGGGAAGCAAAAAACATTGTATTGGCCACCGCCATCAGAAACCCTTAAGCTGGGTTTATACAGAAACATAGCATATCATGAGACATAGCATGACATAAGATATCATTACAGAAGGAAACTGTAAGGCTGTTTCTACAAAAAATATAATAACATGACAACATACAAGCTTGGTCCAAGTTCTTTAAATATGAGGCCCCACACACTCTCAGTAATTGGTAATTGCAAGGGGAGAATTCCCACAGTGCTTGGTACTGGCAATTGACTCTGGTGCACTCTGCTTGGAATCAGGTGAGTCTAAATAAGCAGACTACTAAAGCCGCTTGACTTGAAGTAAAAAAAACAGAGTGTCATTCAAACCAATGAGATTAAAAAAATATTTTTTGATCTGATGGATTCAAACATTGTGTCCCTGAATGACATAATTTGTCATTAAGAAACACTATTTTTTTTTTGAACATTCTGATTTGACTGCTTTTACTAAACACTGAGGGGTGAACAGCTCTCACAATCGATGTACACATTTCTCACAATCTGTTCACAATCTCACCACAATCCCTCACAATCTGTACACAATCCCTCACAATCTTAGCAAAAGATTGTGGATTTTCACAATCGGTGTACACATTTTAGGGTTAGCTGGTCACCCCTTGGTTATTAAGTAGCAGGGCCGGTAATGGTAAATTAAGAGGGCGGCAAAGGAAACTATAGACATGATGACCTTTTTTTTGTTTTTTTTTTGGTCACAAGAATTTTGATGGGACGGCCCCCCCCCAGCCCCTTCAGGCACGCTACGCCGTCCCCAATCCCCTCACAATCTTGCCACAATCCCTCACAATCTTTACACAATCTTAGCAAAAGATTGTGGATTTTCACAATCAGTGTACACATTTTGGGTTAGCTGTTCACCCCTCGCTAAACACACTCTTGACTACTAATGTTCACTTGTCCCAAGTAAGAAAAAATTAAAAAAGCATGGCACATTGATTGCCTTGCGTTTTTTAATTTTTAGTTAAAAAAGTTTTATTTACATTTTTTAATTTTAGAAGCAGTTAAAAGAAATGAAGTACAGAAAGCAACCCAGAATGGGGCCCATTTGCTCAGCCCTTGGGAATGTCAGCAAGGAAGCCAAAAAGGGGGTCTGCTTGCAATTGACTCCTACTCATTTTACACAATTTTTTTTTTATAATTATTAAAATTAAATTATATAATGTACAGGGAATTAAACATCTTTGCTTTATTACCATGGATGTACGGTAGTGGCGGTTAGCACCCTTAAAGGTTCTAACCTGGCACGTAGGCATGCCTTTCTGGGTATGTTGTGCTGTTTACTTACTGTGTATGACTCGGATAACAATTTAAATTCTATCTAGTAAATAGAAACCAGTAGACTTCAAAATATATTTTAGGCCAGAAACTTAGTCATCAGGGTACAGAGAGCCACAATGTGCCTGCACTAGCTGTTAGTCCGTTACCAGACTACCCATATTCATAATCTAAAAAAATCTAATAAGAAAGGGGCCCCTCTTGCCTCCCCAACCCCCATGAATGTAAAATAATAAGTTTGGAATTATTGTTATAGAAATAGCGGTGAATGTATTAACATTTAAATCTATGTTTTTATATTAATGTTTGTAATTTGAAATAGCATGATTGGCTAATAAAGATTTATTCAATTCAATTCAATTCAATACACCATTGTATCAAATGTGTATGACAATTTAGATTTTTTGAACATACATTGTATAGACTTAAAAAATTATATGGTTCTCTTTTACAAAAATATGTTTTTTTTTCTAACATGCCAAAATAAAAGTTTTTTGTACCTCTAAGAAGGATTTTTCGAAATACATTCTTTAAAATAAATGGAAATTCTTGAGAAACCATATTTATTACACAATTACCAAAATAGTTTTTTACTCAGTTATGTAATACACCAGAATGTGCTCTTTGTATTTAAAGTTCTCTAGAAAAAGGGGGAGAGGTGATTGCCTCCATCCTCTCTGGGATCACCACTGGTAAGGCAGGCCTTAGTAGGAATAGGTAGAGGAAATTTTTGTTATTAAGGTAACTAGGTAAATAAAAACAAGAAATTTATTTATTTAGTTATTCAACTAATAAACTGGCTTCTTAATGCCCAGGGTGCAGCACCTTAGAGGGCCCAATACAATGGGTTACACAAGTGGGTCCATACCTTTTTGAGAGCCTGGCCTGATTATGTGCTAAGTTAAACCAATTCTACAGTACTTACTAAAAAATTTGTACACTTGCTGTTGGCAGCTCACATAGTGCACAATGATGACAAAGTTAGTGCTTAATTATATATCATCTATTAATGCTAAGCAGGCAGAAAAATGGAGGACCAATGTACCAAAATCAAGCATTATGTTTGTCCATGGTGCATTATGTTGTTATATACACCAGCCCTTGAGTTACAACAAAAAACAGACAGACTGATGAAAAAATTTTGACAGCACTTTTAAGGTTCACTCAGGACTGATAAGTACCAGGCAGGAACCCCTTGTAATGGCTTCATTGTGTGCCCCCTGACAAGACATCGCACCAGGGTTTCAAGGAACCAGTCACTGTTTACCCAACTTTAGTTCCCTGTCAAAGATAAAGGGATACTCTAAAAGATGGGCAAATAACTATCTTTTATGGCTGTGAGTGGACATTTGTTTAAAAAAACACCAAATTGCTTGATTAAACAAAAAACACAACACACAACCAGAGATTAGGTTAGAAAAGAAAACAACAAACAGAAGGCACGGTCCGTAAAGAAACCGGTTGCGTAACTCGGTGTTTAGGCGGCCGGGCCGTGACGTCAGGGCTACGTCACAGTTTTGCTAGAAATCAGCAGTCAAACGCTGTTTATATCGAAATTTCGTCTTTTGCGAGGAAATTTTGTACATTTTGGGTCTTTTCGTCGTGTGTTTAAATACCTATTACGTTCTTACTATAAATATATTAAAAACTAACTAAAAGAACTGGTGAGTTTTTAAATATAATTAAAAATTTTAACAAACACAAATTTTCCTGTGTCGGTTGTTTTCTACCCATACAATGTGGGTCATACAAGGTTACAAGGGGAGCTGGGACATAGACCTTGGAGGGTATGGGTTTTCTCTCTATAATGCATCTGATATCTGCTACCAACACATAATTTTTAAGATAACTTTTTGATAGTTATCATCACAATCAGTATAGGCCAGGACAAAGATTATGAAATGAACTTTATATACACATAGAAAATTACTAATAGTTTAAAAAATACTCAATGTTGTTGGCTGTTTTTAAGGCGCCTGATGCTAAAAATAGTTCTTAAATGATGTACCTATTACACGGCATACCTACCTCTTCATGAAAAAAAATTAAACTTAAAAAAATAATAATTTAAAAATTTTGTAAAAATTGAGGAAAATAATATTGCTGTTAATTTATTTTAAATATTTGATTTATTTTCTCAAAGTTAAAAATAACGAAAATATTCCAAATTCAAAATTATGCTTAGACTACTTGCTACCAACTAAAATTAAAATACTTACGTAATTTTGAATTTAAAATTTCTTCGTTATTATTTTAAACTTTAGGCAAAATTTTTTTTCAAAAAAATTGTTTAGAATTAAAAGGCCTATCAGACAAAAATATAAAATACAGGATATATAAATTTTTTTAAATGTTTTTTGAAAAACACCAAAAACCGATGCTCTATTTTTAAAAAATTTAAGTATCTTAAACAGCATTAAAAATTCTACTAGTTTGCCAATTTAAACTTTTTTCTATCTTTAATAATAAAAAAGTTAGCAATGGTGGACACTTAACTTGGAACACTCTGTATAACGCTCAAGCAGGAGGGAAGGAAAATTAGCCTTGCGTTACAGTCGATGTATTTTTTATGATATTTCTTGAAAATGCGTTTTGTAGGGGTAATCAAATATCCTGATTCTTTGCGTTATGTAATTTATGAATCTTCCCTTACTGCCTTATTGACTTTTAGTCACTTTAACTTCCTTTTTTTTAAATTTTTTTGAATAAATTTTACACAAAAAAATCTAGTTTTAGTTATTTCCTACCCACCAAAAAAAAAACCAATATGTGGCTAGTTTGCTTTAGAGTTCGGCGTAAAAAATTTCATTAAATTAAACAAGAGAGTAGGAAAAGTATTTATAATCGTGTCCTGAATATGATATTTATAAAACTATTGGAATTTGTATCATAAATTTTTAAATGATTTAATTTTGTAATAAATTTTGGTATTTTTTCGGCTTTTAAATAGACCTATCTCTCTTTCTCTCATAATGTAACGTATAGGTCTTTCTTTATTGACCGTGGAACAGGCAAAATGCCGCGTCATTGGCTGGGAGTTACCACACAACCGGTTTCTTTACGAACCTTGGATCAGGCATGACAATAAATCTCCTTTTTTCAACAGTCATAATCGCACTGATCTTCTGGCCAAGCATTTTTGGGGGCTGTTCAAAAGTTTTGTAATAAACAGCTTAAAATACAAAATTGCTAAATTGTTTTTTATGTTATTTAGCTAGCTAAATTTTAGCATGCTTATTAGCAATTATCTAACTTTAAAAGAGCAAGTCCTGTATAATATTACATCAAAAGCCATTTCACCCATAAACACCTGCTATCAGAGAGGTTCTATAGCTAAAATAATTTCTAAACCACAACTAGCTGTTTTACAGCAAAAACTAAGCTCTGACAACACTTTCACAGCAAAGTTTTTGCTTTTAAACTATATTGTCCAGTTTGTGTTACTTGGGGGGGGGGGGTGAAGTTCCCCTTTTTTCTTCCCGTAGATCCGCGCCTGAAATTGGGGGACCACAAATTTTTTACATAGTTTTAAGTTTTTGAAGTGCAAGCATCTTTAAGCGCGTTTAGCAGTTTTTGTGGGTAGTGAATTGAACTGAGCCTTCAGGCTCGGCTATGTAACGCTGGTTCGGGTGAAGTCGGCTCGAGTCGACTAGCTGTGAAAGAAACATTCAGCGAGCGATATGATGATGAAGAGGAAGGCCAGTATTATTAATTTCGCCTTGTTGAAGTTTACACATCTGCACAGAAAAAAGTGTTTATTTGAACCAAAAAAATATTATTTGACTCAACCAAATTCGTTATTTCAATAGGTCCAAAACGTCCTCTTGTTTGGTTCAAATAAAAATATTTATTGTTTTCAAATAACTAATTTAGTCTCTTTAAATAACATTTATTTGATGCGTTAGAGTTATTTGGTTTATTTGACAAACAAAAATACATTTAAATCAAATAATTTGAAATATTTAAACCAAATACTACTAATTTATTTATTTGCAATAACAAGTTTATTTCAAACAAACAAATATGTTGGTTGGTAAAAATAAAATAATTCTTTAACATGACTGTTTTCTTTGATTGAAGTAAAAATATTTATTGTTTTCAAATAACTAATTTACTCTCTTTAAATAAGATTTATTTGATGCGTTAGAAATATTTGGTTAAATTGACAAACAAAAATACATTTAAATCAAATAATTTGAAATATTTAAACCAAATACTATTAATTTATTTATTTGCAATAACAAGTTTATTTCAAACAAACAAATATGGTGGTTGGTAAAGATAAAATAATTCTTTAACATGACTGTTTTCTTTGATTGCTTTAAAAAACTTATTACTTCTTCATATAAATTAATTTGTTTAATATTCTAGGCATATTTTTTTGTCTTAATATTAAAATTTATTTAATAACTGACATTTATTAAGTAAATTTTTAAATTATTTTACTTGATGTAAATAAATATTTGTTTAAACTTATAATATATTTTGTTGAATTTAAGTAAATATTTCTGTGAGAACAAGAGTTAACTTATTTCACAATACAAAAACATATTTTCCAACAAACAAATAGGGTAGTTAGTAAACCTAAAATAATTGTTTGAACTTACCGTTTTCCTTGATTGTTATAAAAAACTTATTGTTTTTTCTTAATAAATAATTTGTTTAATCTTCTCAATATATTTTTTGTCTTAGTAACATATATTTCCTACAATTTTATGTAAAAATAGTTAAAAATATGAATTTTTTACATAATATTCTGTAATTTTCTTTAACAATTAAATGAAAAGTATCCCTGAATGTGTACAAAATCTTGTAGATGTTTTTTTTTCAATAGGTTGCATTGCATTGCATTTTGTTTTAATTTTTGTGTATATATTTTTTGTATATATTTTTAAAAAACGCTTTATTACTTTTTATAACACGTACACAATGTTTAATTTTTATTTGACAAAAAAATACCAAACTAAAACATCACTTGTTAAAAGACCTTTATTTTCGTATTTTCTGATGAGTACAACAAATTTTAACACATTAGTTATTAAATTATTTAACCAATATTATTATGCTTAATGACTTTACCTGAACGTGTAAAATATATCTATTTAAAGATTCTTGTTTGCTGGACTTTCGTTGTTCGGATTTTCCATTGTTTGGAAATTGCAAGGAAGGCAGCGAAGACAAAATAGCTGCTAAAAAAATAGTACTAAGTTTAACGGACATTGAAGGATTTCTATGTAATAGTCAAATTATTCTGACTGAAATTTTGATACCCTTTAAATAAAGGTTACAGTTTTATAGATACCATGGTAGTAAGACAGGCAAAATATGTCTTTTGACTTCTAATTTACAAATTTTAAGTTAATCAAAAATAGTGGTGTTGCAAAAATTATCATTTACCTTCGTCTGCTTCATGGAAACTCTTTTCAGACCGCTGTATCTGATCTTTGGTAAATTGCGTTTGATTTTAACAGCACCCAAATTTTTGAACAAACTTCTGCACATTTGTCAAAAAACTGTCTTTGTTTTCCGGATATGCCATTGCAAAATCGTTCAAGCTAAAAAATATAAAAAAAATGTTTAAATATAGAATTTTAGTATCGGCCGTTATAAAAAAGCGCAGTTTAGACCAAAAATAGGATAAGCCATGAGTAACAAGCTGAAATTTTGTAAATAGTTTTATTTGGTCAAGAAGCCCAATTTTTTCTCTGCGAAAATTCTTGAAAGTGATTCCTAAGGGAGTGCGCGGGCGCAGAAATGTTTTTGAGCTTCGGACTGGCTAAACCAAGACAATTTTGGGGACAATGTTGTCATTTACTTTCAAACACATTTTTTTAAATCACAGAAAGAAAAATCAAAAATGGATCAACTATTCTCAAAAGCTTGGGTAGACTAGAGTCCCTGTATGTTGACATATTTGGATATATTACCAAATATGTCAACATACAGGGACTCTAGGGTAGACCTATGTGTAGTAATTTACTTACCCCGAAATCTCTCTTTGTGGACTGCAAGTAGGCACCCATTCCTCCAGTTTTTCGAGAACTAATTCCACAAAATCCATAGAATCCATTACACGTTTAACGTTAACGGAAGCACTTATCAATTAATGACACTAACCTTGTACGGATCACCTCACTGACAAGCCAAAACACAAATTTAAACTCACAGAACACTGAAGGAAGCCAGATGCGGTGGGGCGATCCCTTGAAACGACTTTTACCGAATCAATCCGACGAATGATTTCTACAATTTGAAGTATATTTTTGCACAAATTTTCATTAAAAAAATTACATTTTATCTGTGTAGATTTATAACACAATGGGCTTTTCCACTACGCTGTTGAGAGTTATTGTTCTGTTGTGTAACATTTTTACACAAAATAAGTTACACAATCCAATTGGTAACATTAAAACAGATTTATTCGTTTATTTCAACAATTGTTTTATATTTTTGCACAATTTCAGTTGCACAGCGTATTTAAAATTGTTGCATGGATATTTTTCTCTGTGTATAACGTCTTATACCTATCTGTAATTGTTTTTAAAATATTAACAGGTAAAAATTGACATTTTGTAACTTTAACAGGCCGTAAAATCAAAACCTATCTTAGCTTTTTACAAGCTATCGCTTTAGACTACTTTTAGATTTAACCCAGGGTTAAATTAACCATGGAATATTTTAACCCTGAACTAATTCTAAATAGTATAAAATAGCTTTTGAAAAACCGAGATAGGAATGTAGAAACCGTTTTGTTCTATTCTTAATAGTTTTGATGTTACGGGCTGATAAAGTTACAAAATGTTAATTTTCATCTGTCAATATTTTAAAAACGGTTGAAGACAGGTATACGACATCATACATAAAATAATAAAGGTGTTTGCAAAGTTTTCCCACAATTGGCAACACTGCAACTATGAATGTGTTTTATAAATATACTTTACATGGACTTATTTAAGAACAGAAAGTTTTTATTGTATACTGCCGTCCTAAGCCTAACCCCCGTATTTGAAAAAAATCCAAAAATGCGATTGTTGGTTAAGACAAATTATAATAATATACTCTATTGTTTATACTAATGTAACCAATCGAAAAACTACAAAAAGTATTTAAAATGTCACTTAAAATTTTCTTTTTTCCATAAGGCACTATGTATTTTCAAACGTTCAACGCGATTTACTCCATTTCATATAAAATTCAAATACGGGGGTAACGCTTAGGACGGCAGTATAGTTTCCAAAATAATCTAATAAGCCACTCACCTTGAGACACCCGGTAAATCTCATTTAAAAAAGTAACGTCGCCGCCTTAGCTCCGGTCCCTTAATAATAATAAATTTCACAAAGACAAATAAATTTCACAAAATTTCACACACAAGCTACAGGATTTCACAAAAATGTTCCGATTTTTTCAAAAAACATTTCACAGAATTTCACAAAAATTTCACAAGCTGTGTACACATTTTGTAATGTTTACGCTAAGCAATCTAGAGAAGTACTAGCAGGTTAATGGCGAGTTTAATGGTTTTAACAGAAAATTAGTTAAATCAAATAAATAAAATTCTAAACTTTAGGGCGGAATGTTATTGGTCGGATTTCCGCGAATCAATCGGACAACTTTGGATCGAAACTCTTTGTCTGTTGTGCATTAGAAAAACAAAAAGATCTGTTGCGCTCCTCTTTTTTATCATATTGACAGCTAGAGAGTTCACCTTAGTAGGTACATCGATTTTATTCTACACTTTTTTGGTTATTTGCTATATTGAAATAAATAAAATTCTTGTAGATATTATATAGGGTGTTTTTGAACCGTTCTTTTGCCACTTAGTTATTGTTATCTTTATTCTGCGTCGGCGCAGTAGCGATTTGCTGTTATTTTTAATAGGTATAGCAACGCGCTGTATTTACAGAAGATAAAAAGTTGTACTTGTAATTTCATAAAAATTTAACCTTATTAGGTAACTTGGTAATTATTTAGTATATACGAGTTTCTGCCATTTTTGGTTTTTGATGAAAAATCCTTTCTGGAGGTACTTAGGGGGGTCCCTAGGACCCTGAATCGGCGACCAAAGAATTTAAAAAAAAAATTGTTTTAATTTTTTTGAGTTTTTAATTTTTTTTTCTACATCGACGCAATCTAACCTGAACAAACTCAAATCAACTCAAGCCAACCCATACCAAACCAAAAAAATACATTACAACCTCGCCCTCCGGTACCCGTTTTTTTATTTTAAAAAAATATAAAAAATCCTAGAGGCCCTAGTAGGTACCCCCATAAATAATTTTTCAAAAAAAAAAACAAAAATGGCAGAAACCCGTATACTAAATAATTTACATACCTACACGGGTTTTTGCCATTTATAATTTTTCATGAAAAGCCGAAAAGTTCTTTATGAGGGCACCTACTAGGGAGCCTGCCTAAGATCCAAAATCCGCGTCCGGCGATTTTTTTTAACGCAACAAGGGGTCGGGAGGGTTTGGATTGGTTTGAGTCTGTTTACGTTAGGCTAAGGTAATTAAGTAAAAAATAAAAAAAAACAAAATAAAAAAAAAGCCGGACGCAGATTCGCGGTCCTTCGGACCCCCCAAATTTTTCTTAAAAACCAAAAATGGCAGAAACCCGTATACAAAAATCTCTTAAGTCTTATTTAAAGCGACTAAATTACTTGTTTGGCTAAAATAAATATTTTTATATGGACCAATGAAGAATATGCACTGACAAAGTCAAAAATCTAATTTGTTTGAGTCAAATAATTTTACGTGATATATATCATGTATACAAAAATGGTTTACTATTGGAAATAAAAACCAAGAAAGAAGGAATTTAAAAAAATCGTATTTGTTTATTTATTTATAAACAAAAACTTAATTTAGTTGTTTTAAATAATTTTATCTAACAATATTAAAATTATTAATTTATATAATTGAAACAATTATTTAGTCAATCTGAGCATTAAAAAAAATAAAAAGCAATTGAGTTGCTTTAAAAAAATCAATTATTTGAGTATACGGTAAACAATATTTTTTTAAATATTATTATTGCCAAAAAAATTGAAACATGTAATTTATTTAATTCACATGTACAATGTTTTTTGTCGTAACAAAATGTACTGTTGTCCGAAATAAATATATTTGTTTGATCCAAACAAGATTTATTTAATCCAAATATTTTTTTTCAAATAAATTGGTTTATTTGATTCAACCAAACACTTTTTTCTGTGTGCCGTGTGGTCTTAAGCACACACAATTTTTTGTTTTCTGCTACGTATATATTATACTTAAGACCACGTCACAGTCTACCTAACAACCACAGTGGATATAATAGACCGGTGTTCGGATCTTATATATATATATATATATATATATATATATATATATATATATATATATATATATATATATATATATATATGTCGAATTTTTCACGTCACTGGTGGTCCAGCTGATTTTTGTAAACAAAAGTTAGATCTGTTATGAACAACGGAACAATTAATATTTTTTGAATTTTTTGAAAACTAAGGCCATTTTTATACTGTTTTCTAGTACATCCTTATAAAATGTAATTTTCTAGACGTATTGTCGTTATTTTTTTTTAGCCCGCTTTATTTTTTATTACTCAAAACTTAAACTACAAGTCAAACTGAATGTGATCGTTTAGTATCAAAGGCGAACCGAGGACTATTGGGTAGTTAACAAAGAGGTAGGTCAGCGGATAATTTTTGAAGCTGAAACGAACACATTAATTTCTTCGAATTTTAGTTTTTGTGTAAAGAGAAATAAAGCGGCCTAAAAAAAATAACGATTGGTATGTCTGAAAAATATTACTTTATAAGAATATACTAAAAAATAGTACAAAAATTGCCTTATTTTTCAAAAAAATCAAAAAATATTAGTTGTTCATATCTAACTTTCGTTTATAAAAATCAGCTGGACCACCAGTAATGTGAAATTCGACGTATATTTATAAGATCCGAACACCGGTCTATTCTATCCACCGTGCCTAACAACCACGTATCCTACACACAAAAAGGCACAATAAAAAAATTAGCGGCAATTTTTAATTCCAAAACGGATGCAGCCAGTCGTGGGCGAGGCTCAACTTCCGATTTATAAATGCATGGCATGGTGCATGTGCCTCATGTCAATGTACTTTTATTTATAATATTTTACTTTGAATAGGTTAAAAATTTTTTTACAACACTGTAAATCAAGCATTTTCTTTAAAACAAACCTAAACAATTTTTTATACGGAAAGTTTCAGTTTAAAAACAGGTCTTTTTGAAAGACTTTCCGGTCTAATCAAGGGACCGGTAAACAAGGGCGGATCCAGAGGTGCTTCTCGGGGGGCACTTTAGGTGACATTCTCTGTTGGTAAAAAAACGGTATATATTTTATTGAATTAGTCAGTTGTTGTAATTTCGATGATAAAAACAATAGACATTTTCATGCGCCGCAGGCAAAAACATTATTTTTTACTAATTTTTTGTATATTCAAAAAATTCTCGGGGTGGGCAGGTGTCCCTAGTGCCCCCCCTGGATCCGCCACTGCCGGTAAAGAACCAAGATGCCGGAAAATCTATTTTTACGGTCCCTGTTTCAGTCAAGTTGATCACGACTTCTGTTAAGAATTTTTCAATTGTGTTTATTTTGATAAAAAATTCGGTTTAACATTTCTATTAAAGTAATTTAAAATATAAAGTGAAAATATTTGAAAATAAACCCATGATTTTTTTCTCATAATTATAAATAATATACCTTTTGTATTTTGGAATTAAGTTGGCTTAGCCTTAAGTGCTCCTTATTACGTCATATGATTATATTAAGAAACGCTTTAAGCTAAGTAACGAAAAAAAAGTCGGTGAGATGGACCCTTATTAGAACTCCATCTACTTTTTTTTTGTAAAAAGTTGACTTTGCCACATTTACAATACGGGGTAAATTGGTGTACCTATATGTGGTGGAAAGGGTGGGGCGGTTGTGTAATTTAGAATCAATATTTTTGAAAGACAAGTTTTATTTATTAAAATACTAACAAAGATCAATAAATTTATTTAAAAGATTTTAAGTTGTGATAAAAAAAAATAAATAAATAAATTTAGTATTTACAAAATGTATGAAGAATTACAGCGACCTAGTCAATGCTGTCGACTCTCCTACACGAATTTTGCCTCCATTTTTTGCAAAGGCAACATAAAATACAACTTTCAGTAATGATACCAAAAAGTTTCTTGGGGCAAAATAGGGTATAGATTACTAGGTGTAACAAGGTACCCCGTTTTGCCTCCATGAAAAAACCCCGTTTTGCCCCAAACCACCAGTTAAATTTAAACAGAAATAATACACAGTAAAGGGCTAATTTTACGGGCAACACGTTTAATTAAGAATAATACATAATTGTTCAATGTCAACAAAAGTTTGAAAATTCTGTAAAAAATGTATTTACCGTCACAAAACGCGCAAGCTATTTTTACAATAAACAACACACAACATCACATGTTGAGCAAAAGTCAACTTAAGCTCAGCCGACCGGCACCAATCATATTGCAGAGAGTTGAACCAGTCATAGGGATGAAACATCTGATATTAAGAGGTTTTATTCTTGCTCCGTTTACCTAAAACTGAAATATCCCGTTTTACCCCCGTACCCCATTTCGCCCCACTTTCCCCTATGCACCTT
This sequence comes from Aspidapion aeneum, assembly GCA_963576565.1. Taxonomy (NCBI): domain Eukaryota; kingdom Metazoa; phylum Arthropoda; class Insecta; order Coleoptera; family Brentidae; genus Aspidapion; species Aspidapion aeneum. The sequence continues at coordinate 18,717,272 of OY755044.1, read as the reverse complement.
ATACATGTATTATTGTCTTAAGATTTAAGACCTGGTAAGTACTAATGTATTCTCCATATCATAAGTTTTGAGATCATTTTTTGACAGCTATCAGCTGTTTACCATAACAAACAGCATAGGCCAACGAAAAAAGTTGTCTCAAAAATAATGATATGAACTATAGTTTCTGGTATTGTGTCCAGGAACAGCGACCCTATCATCAATAATTTTTTTTTCAGCTTCTGACCTTATCAATATATTTTTTGTTTTTTCAGCTCAGTTTCTGTCTGACTCACAACAACCATATCTTTCAACTAGCTATCAAAAGGAAGAAGCATTTTTTCCATTTTTTCTTTGACCTTCAGATTAAATTCTGTCTATATCTTTTATTCCAGTTGGCGCCATGCAATGCCATCGTCATTTTATATTAAAAAAGTCAACAGACATACAAAATGGTAGTTTATAAAAATTAAGGCTAAAACAGAGTTTTTTACAAGCGGTGTTTGTTTTATTACAATG